>JABYQK010000005.1:0-734204 GCA_022606075.1 Fomitopsis betulina | reverse complement strand
AAAAACTTATGAGGAACTCGCGTTCCCCACTAAGATTCGCAATAAGGAGGTAGCCCGATTTCACGCGGGTTATCACTGAACACTTCCCAAGTGGGGAATACAAGAAGCGCTTTAAGCTTCTCCAACCGGGAGAATCGGACAATGTCCGTGCCGCCTTCGTAACGGGTACCGGGAAACCCGAGATCACATACTTTTCAAGTGCCCGTACTACATGAGGCACAAGAAGTACGAGCGTAAGCCTTTGGTGGGTCCGTTCTCCAAGCGGGACCTTGCGCAAGGCAAGTCTTGGTACTCCAGGCGTCAACGAGGGTGGTCCTTGCTGATGTCCTGAAATTCCTTCAACTCAACCCTATGGTTGGCACGTTTGAATGGGCAGAGATCCTCTCCAAATGCAAGGAGGATCGTGCCCAGGGCAATGAGCACACCATGGCGTGGGCTAGACTAGAAGCGCACACCAGTGTGGCGCGCTGGTAAAGTTCTGGAATTCCAGAAAGAATGGGACGGGCTTTCTGAAAGGAACGTAAAAGAACCCAAAAAGAAGCCCACAGGAAATAGCGGCGGCATTTGATCCGTTGAAGGCAGAGAAGTTCGCAGAAGAACTGTACAGAACGTGGCAGTACAGGGACGCTGAGGAAATTCGGGAAGGCAGGCGCGAAGCGCTTGAACGAAATGAGATAATGGACGAGCCCTTTGTCCACATTCCCATCCGCGGGGTCATGGAGCCCGAACACAGAGTACTGGGAGAGGAAGTAGTTCCTCCGTCACAAGCGGAGGAACATGAAATTGCCCCAGTCGATCACGAGGATCCTACCTGACGAGCAGGCTACTCTTACGCAGTGTAGCGGGACGCTAGCTTACCTGTTTAGTTAGCTGTGAGGCTTGATGCACACGAAAGTTGCTGTTGAGCGACTTGGATTGTACTACGCTACAGGGGTCCTTATATACATGTAGGAGACCGTCTGACTAAGCTACTGTATAGTACCAATCCTGATGCATGTGATTCTATCTACGATGCATGTGTTACTCCTGTTACCCGGAGTACCGGTGTGTGAACTCGGCTGCCTAGTTAGGCGCTCTCTTTTGTTCAACACTCCCCCTTGCTAAGTGCAGCGGTAGATGCGCGCAAGCATTAAATGGCGCATAGTGCAGCCGACTATGCTGGACCCTAATCATAGAATCTTAGTCCAAGCATTTCTCTGAATTTGAGAAATTTGATACGACCCAAGTTCTTAGTGAACAAGTCTGCCGGATTGTCATCAGTGCTTACGTAGAAGACTTCGACTTTCTTGTCTTCTACTAGCTCCCTCACGTAGTGGTAACGAATGTCAATGTGTTTAGACCGACGTTCCGTGATGGGATTGGAGCTAATGAATATTGCTCCCTGATTGTCCGAGCAGATGGGCAGCGGGCCAAGCTTGTAGCCGATCTCCTCTAGGAGCATCTTTATCCAAGCTACTTGTCGCGAGCAATCGCTCAGCGACATATACTCAGCTTCAGTGGACGACAGAGCAACTGTCTTCTGTCTTCTAGACAGCCAACTGAACGCGCCGTTCGCGAACTTTAAGAAGTGTCCAGACCGTGACTTTCTGGCTTCCGGGCTGTCTGCCCAGTCAGAGTCAGTGCACGCCAATAATCCATTGCCGCTTTGTCCTTCATAGACTAGCGCATAGGATTTTGTACCAATTAAATAGCGGCAGATATACAGCGCTCTGTTTAAATGGTCCTGTGACGGATTTGCTGCAAATTGCGCAAGTAATGTCACGGCGTAGCATATGTCAGGTCGAGTTCCAAGCATTAGATATAGCAAGGAACCGATGACGGTCTGGTACTTGCTTCGAAGCGCTGGGTCAGCTGTGCCAGTATTGGCAACAGGCTTGTATCCAGCAGGGAGCGGAGTTGGCGCAGATTTAGCGTTCTGCATGCCACAGCGCTGCAGCACTTTCTCAAGGTAGGCGCATTGATCCAGATGGATTTCGCGGCCTTTCCGAGTTATGCGCATGCGCAGGAATTCCTTGACGTCGCCTAGATCGCGACACTCCCACTTCTTCATGAAGCGGTCCTTTAATGAAAGGACTAGGGTCTTATCCTTGCCACAAAATATGGCATCGTCTACATAGACAATGATCAGCACGAAGCGACCATCTTTTGTCCTGTAGACGAATATTCCGGCGTCGGATACGAGGCGTTTACAGCCAAGTTCCTTTAGGGACTCATTGAGGGTGCGCCACCACGCAAGCCCTGCCTGCTTAAGTCCATAGAGAGCGCGAAGTAGCCGGAGTACTTTGTGCTCTTGGCCTGGTACTGCAAAGCCTTCAGGCTGCTCCATATAGATTTCCTCGTCAAGCTTGCCATAGAGATAGGCGTTACGGACGTCGAGTCCGGAGACATGCATATCCTCAAGCGCAGCTAAGGCGAGGATTAGACGTACAGTCTCAAAGCGTACGACTGGAGAGAAGACCTGATCATAGTCAAGGCCTTCAATCTGGGAGTAACCCTTGGCGACCAATCTGGCCTTTTTTCGACCGTCAGTTTTGACGTCGAATACCCAGCGGTTTTTAGTGACCTTTCGTCCCTTAGGACGGTCAACCAATTCATAGACATTGCGTTTGCGAAGTGCCTCAAGTTCTTCGCGACACGCTGCCATCCACTCCTCAAGCTCCTTTTTAGGTAGCTTTAGTATATCGCGGAATGACCATTCTCTCGGGCTGGTCCCGTCTGGTAGATCGTTGTCGAGGGTGGGTAGCGCTTTTGCAAGCAGCAACTCGACTAACTTAACTCCCCCTTCCCGGCATAATTCTGCCAGTAGTAACTCAGCGCTTTGCGCTTCATCCTCATCGGATGGGGCGGACTCGACAGGTTCGTCGCGTGGAGGAGGATTTGGCGCAGAACTAGGTCCGGGAACCTGTTGTCTTTGCTGCCTTTGTGGTCCGGTTTTGGTACGGGAGCTACCCGCATCCTCACCGACCATCTTTTTCCATCTCCCCTGATTTTCGATGTCCTTTACTATGTCTTGGGGCTTCCGCTGCTCTCCATAGACATTACCTCTACGAGTTACTGGTCTCCGCTCCCTTGCTGAACGTCGCGGCTCCACTGGGGGCGCAGGGTGTTCTACCGGTGCATGGGGCGGCGGTACTGGGTCTACGGGCGCATCCTGCAGCTCCTGCTCATCGTCATGAACATGACCGTTTCCCCTTTTAGGAAGGTGATGTTTTGGATGATCATCATCGTCATCCTCATCTACCTGAGGTGTGGTATTTGGTTGATTTTCTGGGATCATTTCTTCTCGAGGTGGCCAAACTCGAGTTGTACCCCGACGATTCGTCAAGGGGCACTTAGGAAACATAGTTTCGTCAAACATCGCAGTGGATGATCTGAACAAAACATTGTCTGGTGCTCTCATGAAGAGCCATCCGCCAGTGCGCTCTGTAGAGCCATCTCCCCCAAGGTAAATCATCAGCTCCGATTTGGGCGATAAACCGTTTTTTCTAACGTCCTTGGGTATGAAGACGTACGCACCGCAGCCGAAAACGCGCAGGTGCGCCACAGATGGCGGCTCGCCGTTTATCAATTCGTAGGGGGTAAGCCAATTAAGGCGACGAATTGGCGTCCTGTTGTAAACATGGACTGCATGATCCACGGCGAATTCCCACCAGGATGGAGGTAGACAAGCATCATGACGCATTGCCTCTGCTTTGTCCATGAGCGTCCTATTGAAACGCTCAGCTCTGCCATTCTCCTGAGGAGTATGCGGCGAGCTCTGAAGGATCTCTATGCCATTATCCTTTAGAAGGTCTTTGAATGCAGCGGAGACGTATTCTCCCCCTGCATCAGACAACCACTTCTGCACTGTCTTTCCATATTTAGTTTTTATCATGGCTAGGAATTGCCTTGTGGCTGTAATTGCTGCAGATTTCTTGCGCAGATTTACAGTCCATGCGTGCGATGAAGCGTCATCATAGTACAGTATGTAGTACTTGTACTTATGATAGGAATCTACTGGGAAGGATTTTAAGTCCGAATGAATAAGTTCAAACGGTACCTTTGCCCGGTAGTTGGACGGCGGGAAAGACTTAGAGTGCATTTTCCCTTTTGCACATCCTTGGCATATTGGTGAGTCCTTAGGAATCTCCACCTTTCTGGGAAACCCAGATGTATGCTCCTTCGCCTTTGCAAGCACGTCCTTTGAAGGGTGCGCAAAGCGGCGATGCATAGTCGAGTAATCGACTTCATTTACGTTCACATAAATATTTTGAACGTTTTCACCCGATTCAGCCACGAGGGTGAAGGTGGTAGTATCCGGGTGCTGCGGTGTAAACCTAAATAGAGGTTTCCGTGCTCCTGGTTCATACAGACTGATATGCTGCGCTGTTGCGCGCAAGTCTAGTCCGTCTTGGAGGAACATCCCCAATGATAAGAGACGAGCCGAGCAATTTTCCATGTAATAGACAGGATATAGGCGCGTTTGCAGCCATTGTTCGTCTATTTGGTAGTTTAGGAACACAGTTCCTTTAGCAATTATGCTTCCTACCGCTCCTTGTTGTGCCGTTTGAGTACGGATAGGAGTCTGGAGATACTCGAATTCTGAGAAGTCTCTTATGTCATTTGTAATGTGCAAAGATGCACCTGAGTCCAGTAGCCACTCATTCGCTGAAAAGCGACTTTTTCCTTTTCCCTTACAACGTGAGCACGCAGCGTAATCGCGCGAATGAATACATTGTATAATTTTTAAGCCGCTACTAAGTACATTAACAAATGTCCGAGCGCCGTTGTGCAAGTCAGAAGCGGCTGTTAAAGCGCTGTCAGTGACTTGCTTAGGGTTAGGAATATGAGTGACGTACTCATTGCCCCAGTCGTCGTAGCCATCGTATGGCTCCATGCAGCGGAGCTCTCCCGTTAACGGGTTCCGAAAGCTTTCGTCGACGATAGGGGGCGCAAGGCCCGCGGCCTGCGCTATCATGCCGTTTAGCTCGGCGTCGTGCGCGTCGATGTCTTCTTCGTCTGTTGCCCAGACGATGGACCTTTCTTCGGCGTCGCGGAAGTCGTCGTCCTCGCTAATGTACTCGTCGCGCATGACTTCGTCGATGCGGTCGGCCATGTCGTCGTCACTGAGCTTGCTGCGCTTTGAAGCGCGCGACTCGGTGTCCGAGGGGACTTCTTCGATGTGAGCAGAGCTCACGACTTCTTTCAGCGCGCGGATGGTTTCTGGCGTGCCGGCGACGTCCAGGTCCTTGGCGAGCTGGAGGGCTTCACCGAGCCAGTCACCGCGGGCGCGCTTCTTGCCCTTGTTGGGGGCAGGTGCTGCGACCTTCCGAGTCCTGCTGCCCGAAGGCGCTAACTCGACGACGGTGCTGGTCGTCGGGGCGGGGATCGACACGGTGTCGGCGATGTGCATTTCTGCGTGCTCGTCGTGCGAATGCGGCTTACCACGGTTTTTACCGCCGCGCTTTCCCCGAGGAGTAAAGCCCTTGGCTTTCTCCTTGCCCTTGTCCTTCCACTCCTTCTTACCCGCGCTGCTGCTGCCCTCAGGGCGCTGCTGCTGCGAGAAGGATGGGTTGCCCTTCTTCTGCTTGATAGCAGAGATTTTCTGGGCGGACTGCTGCCCCTTGTTCTTCGACTGTTCCCAGGAGGCGGTTAAGGCGTCCTGGGCGCTGCTCGGTGTGAGATCTTTGATCTCGATCTTGTTGAGGGCCAGCTGGATAGCTGTCTCATACCGAGGTGGAGCGGCCCCCAATATAATCAGGGTTCTCATTTGCGGCGGCAGAGAGAGACCGGCTCCATCGAGCTCGTCGAGATTGCTCTGGATCTTTGAGATCGCAGGGCCGGGGTGCTCGTTGGCCGGAATACGGACGTTAACAGCTGCCTTGAAGAAGGCGAAAGCCCCCATGGCGCTAGTCCCTCCGTAGAGCCCTTTCAGGGTATTCCAGATGGACTTTGCAGTTGTCTTGGTCCTGACAAGCTGCGAGACCTCGACGCTTAGGCGCAAGCGAATGCTGCCCATAGCCTTGGATTGCATCTGCATCCAATCGAGAACTTCTGAGCGGTTTGCTCCGTCCGAAGCCAAAACTGGCTCATCGAAACCGTCAGGCAGCTCGATGAGAATCCAGACCCCTTGCGACTGCAAGTAGGCTTTCATCAGATCGGCCCAACGGCGATAGTTCGATCCGTCTAAGACGGGGACGAGGTTCTGCAGAGAGTTCGACATTTTGTTTGTTGGTGGTGGTAGAGCGGTTGGTTGATAAGGTTCTGTGAACGCATTATCAGCGCTCTGACTTATGCTGCCGGAACGGCGCTGGCACCACACTGGACTCATTGTTTGGGATGGCGACAGCTGAGCTGTGCACGACCTGCAGCCATATAGGCGCAAAGTCTCCCTCTGACGTCAAAGCCCCTAAGGGCGACGTCCAGGCAAGCTAACCTGACCCGCAGCGGACGCAGCCATATAGGCGCAGTACCGCGCAGTGTTCAGGGCTCATAACCTGACGAGCAGGCTACTCTTACGCAGTGTAGCGGGACGCTAGCTTACCTGTTTAGTTAGCTGTGAGGCTTGATGCACACGAAAGTTGCTGTTGAGCGACTTGGATTGTACTACGCTACAGGGGTCCTTATATACATGTAGGAGACCGTCTGACTAAGCTACTGTATAGTACCAATCCTGATGCATGTGATTCTATCTACGATGCATGTGTTACTCCTGTTACCCGGAGTACCGGTGTGTGAACTCGGCTGCCTAGTTAGGCGCTCTCTTTTGTTCAACACTACCCTCGACTTTGCCCCTCGCGCCTCTCAATTAGAGGAAGAGGAACTTATTACTGCGCATCTAGACCAAGGGTGGGTGGATCTTCCTCATCGGGGGTTCATCTTACCTGAAGGGCGGTTGTTAGACGCAGTGGAGAGGGACAATGAGCAGTTCCTGGACGACTTCGGAATGCTTTATGTCATCACACCGCCTCCTTCGGAGGCGGAAGGAGAAGACTGAAATATTCAGAAGATACTCTGCATGTACTTAGAGTATGGAGTATAAATTCGTAGAATTAAAATAAATAAATAAATAAAAGACAGCTTCCGGACGTGAAACCATACTTATCAGATGCAACGAGTAGAGTCCATCATATCGCCTCCAGGCCTCTTCTAGTGTCTCATGGTATAGGATATATGTTGGGCTACGAATAAACTATACAGTGTAAATTTGCGCGTACGCGTCATGTCCGAATGTGCTCACTCGTATTAAAGCACGCGATCGTTGCTAGCTCGCAAGCTCGGCGACGATCGTGCCTGCCCGACGACATACGACCCTACGACTCGGAGGGGCAAATGTGTCCGTAATTTCCGGGTATATCTACCCGGCTCGCGTCGCGGGGCTCGCGTACAACGACTGCATGTTTCCGTATGTCCCGAACCTCAGTGTTGTGATTGTTCAGAAAGCGAGAAGTGTCAAGGTGGAAAGGCCCTCCTTGACGACCCCTCTAAAGCTCTTCCTCAGGCGACGGCTCTTCGGCCGCGATAACTCAGCTTGCAGCCACTTGACGAGCCTGCCGTATACCATCGGCTTCCGAGAGAAAACCGTGTGGAAAGCATGATTCCCAAGCCTACCGAAGGTATCGGTAAGTGGCAATGAGTGAAATCGGAAGGCAACATACCATATCACTTGATCTTGCTGCACTTCTGATCGCCCTCCGCAAGACTTCGCGACCCTGTTCGAGGACTTGTTGCGCATCGTTGCGAAGGTATACCTAACCATTTGCGATATAGTGCCTAGGAGGGATCAGCCGCGGCCATCGTGCGACTCCAGTGCACGTACTGCGAAGAAAATCAGCGCTCTTATTGACGTCAAATCCCCACTGCCGTAGGTAGTGGTGCATCTTCATGGCCGAAAGAAGAAAATTCTGGTAGACATTCAAGTAAATGGTGTGCCGCGAGTTCAGGCCGACGTCTGTGAAGAGGATATGGCTCTTCGCTTTGGTCAGTCTGCGGGGACGTGAGCAACGGTCTCCTCAGTCCAATATAGAGAGTCGTACTGCATCATTTTATGGACGAAGGTAACGCCTGGGCGACGCCCACGCTCCACCGTTAACGAGTCCTGGAGATCTAGGTACACCATTAGCCGATGATATTCGCGCCATAGAATCGAATCAAATCTCACATTTTTCATGGTACCGGGTGTAGTCCGCAGAGACGGACAAATCAGTCATGTTGACCATGTAGCCACACCAAGGAAAGCCTGTGAGAGCATGAATATAGTGACGTCGTGAGATATATCGGCGCTCACTCTTCTGCTCAGGATCGGTCACGTTCATGTCGGGATCGTGGTCGAAGTTTGTCAATGTCTTGTCCTTCGATATGAAGCAACCGTACTCCGGATGGCCTGTGGATGCACATTTTGAACAAGGACCCTCCCTCTAGGAGAAAATGAGCTTACCCTTGGCCATCACAGTCAAAAAGCGTCTTGCTCGGTCCAGATTGGTGGTGATGAACAGATAGTCGTCGATCAGCCTCAGCAGAAGCTAATGAAAATGTGACTGAGTATCCAGTAATGGCGACGGTCAAGCGTGCTTACGCTCCGGGGGTCGTCCGTGAACTTGAGATGCCTCCGCTCTAGATCTCCATAGAAAAAAGAACACAGTAGAGCCGATAGCACGGAACCCTGAGGGATGCCAATCATCTGGCGGTAGTAGTTGTCCCCAATCTGAATACGTGCATTTGAGTTCGTTTCCCAACCACTGCATCATCCGACGCACCTTAACGATGTTCTCCGTAATATGCTCCTCGAGAAGCGCCATGACGTCTTGCTTGAGCGCAAAAGGGTACACCACCTGTCAATATATCGTCAAGCCCACCTCAACTAAAAACTCAGCGAAAGCACAAACTTGATCCACGAAGATCGTGTGACGCAGCGCCGCTGCTAACTTGGTTGCCGACTCGAGGAAATGGGGGTGGTCCTCTGCAGCGCATCCATTACGGCTGCCACGACCAACTGAGAAATCAAAATCATACGCACCATCTGGCATCGCCTTCTTAGCGTACTTGCGGCGCACTTTAGAGCTGGCGCAGTTTATCTGGCCGTATCGCTGTACGATATAACCTTCCTATCGCCTCAAATCAGTTACATTCTCAGCCCACGCCAGAAGAGGCCGTGCTGCTCACCTCCGAGATAGTATCCTTGATGATCTCCAGCAGCTTGGATTGTTCGATTGTGTCAAAACAAGCCTGAACGTCGACCTTGACGAAATACAGCCTCGGTCTAGACAACCAAATGGATTTAGCGAAGGCCTAACTGCGTCACAGAATCACGTACAACTTTCCGTCGGGACTCTGCTCGACTAGGCGAGTCTTGAACTCTCTCAATTTCATGTACACCTCATTCGAGCCGAACACGGACGCTCCGAGCGACTTCGCTTGATTCTCCTACATAACGATCATCATCTGCAACGGTGTTGTGGGCGCATCCTGCAGTTTACCTTCTCGAAAGTGAGGATGTGGAAGGCAGCTTGTAGAATCTGATTAATGGATGGCTGAGGACAGCCTTTGCCATTCTGTAGGTAAAGCGGTTCAGCGAACCATCACGAATTGGCGTCAGGTGTGGTTGCAGACCTTGCTAGATACCTTGCGCCGACGCAAGTTCACGATGGGCCGTACGCCTGTTTCCTTCGGCAAGAGTCTCACAAAGGAGAACCCAAGCTTGCGTTGCCGAAGAATCTCTTCTGCTTCTCTCTGCCAGATATCCCTTCATGACACCGTCCAAGTCTCCGACAGCCAATAACCAACCGACCTGTTCAATCCTCTGGAATGTCTCGGAGCTAAGTCGCTCAACAAGTGGGGCACATAGGGCGGACCAGTCATCCTGCCTGAAATATAGGACTCGGCGCCTGAACGCTGAGGATTCAGTGATATAGAAAGTAGTCTATCGGGAGCGAATTAGCTCTTGATTGTACTTCCTCTATGCGCCCTTACTTACCCTGAGGAGTGGGATCAGAAATGAGTCAAAGTACCAGAACAAGAATTCTTCGAGCAGCTCGCGTCGCTTGCGGGCATCCGTGAGGGTGACCCGCGGCTGTGCGCGACCCGGGGCGAGCCAATCGCACTCCGTGACACTGAAACCTTGTAGAATGTTGTGTATCGTCGTGGTTTCGTACCGTCTGGATGTGATAAAAGACTTGACGTCTGTGGAAAGTTTGGCTTCGTTCACGGTGTCAGTAGAGAGTCCCATGACGCACGCTCGTTGATTAGTCTGCGATTCTTCCTGCAGCCCCACACAATCCTCGGAATAATCGCATCTGTGACCAGCGTCGCGTAGCGATAGACCTGGAACCGACCAGTGAGCATTCAGATGTGGCACAAACACTATCGACCTGCCTCTGCGAAGGTGCATGAGAACTCAGCGAACCGTGGCTTGTATTTGAAGTGCTTGCGTGCTTGGGACAGACCATGCGGGACTATGGGTCGCCCCACAGTATCTGTAGACATGTTCCCATCTCTGGGGGACAGCTGTGAACGAAGTTGTATCGATTGCTCGGACATCATTTCCTGCGAGTCACGCAAACGATGAGATCGCTGCAGTCGCAAGATCACATGCAAATGGCTCACTAGAATGAGGCTACTGTCTAATGCCGCGCTCGCGTCGGTCTTGATCTGCACAACGATACATGTCTATGTTGATCAGGAATTTGCTGGATGTACACACCTTAGAAGGGCAGACTACTTCAAGTAATGTATTGTATCTGCATTTCTTATGTCTCCAAAGCAGTTTATCGAGGACGTGCAGGGTGGGTTTCACTCTATTCGGAGTCTTCATACAACCGACCTTCTGATAGGCCTTGAGCATGTATCACAAGTGAAGGAGTCATCACTGTCGCACCTTGATTTCTTCCTCTCGGTTTGAGTAATCCGGCGACTTGTGTGATTGGAAAGTGGCCCGTTCGTGCTCGACGAACGGGTGCGAAAGCCCATATTGGCGAGGGAACACATACTTGGCCAGGTGGCGTACGCGGGCTGCTACATCTTTTGGAACAGGATCAGCCTCTGCAACAGCGATGTATCGGCGAGAGTAGTAGGATGGGTAAATTCGATTCAAGATGTCTGGGAGTAAGAGTTAGTTGGCAAACCTAAATACAGATGTCTACGTACGCTTGGGAGGGAGACCAATTAGGATGGTGCCCCTCTGTGGAACGAGGTATGGCCAAGAGTAAAAGAGGCGAGACCGGGGGATGACCACGTCCGCTGGGGTTCGTCTGATGCTTAGTGAACACGAGTCATTCTGCGAGAGTATACGTACATACTTGACTGGCTCAGGCTTGATGGTTCCGTGTGCGGATGTTATGGAATCCGTACGACATTCGCCCTTTGAGCGCTTTCTTGGTCTTTCTAAGTCTTGAGTATCAGGGGCTTTGCGCTTCAGGTTGTCCGGCTTTGAATGCACGGTCGACGGCAGACCCTGCAGACCATGTATCCTTTTGACAATTGGGGGTGGTTTTAGATGGATGATCGGTTCCCCTGTGACCTGACATAGGCATTCGTTAGGGAGGGGAATGAATACTGAGGTCTCCGTTAGTAGGTGGAACATGGCGTCCTCGCCAATCCTTGGACAGGAATCAGAATTGTGAAGCTAGCAAGACCTCAACCTATTGTATATTGCGCACCTCTCGAACAGTAAACGCCACTCGGCAGCTTGGAGGGCAGTGACAACAGTGTTGAGGAAGTAGTTGACGAGGGGCATGCGAGTACCGCTGCGTCCAAATTCTCCGTGGTTTCTGGCCTGAAAAGTATCGGTATCAATCAATGTGCCTGCACTTTACTGCGTACTGGACGGTAGCCAGCGGCTATGACATTGGCAGAGTGGCCTTTCCCCTTCGACAGAAGTCGCTCTTGTGCCCTATCAATAATCTATGGCGCCGCTCGTGAACACTAGCTAAGGAAGGATGTAGTCCTGAGATACCTCATGTAGATGCACCATAGGTGTTCCTGCTTTGAACTTGCGCTCTCTGGCGACATGTACATCTGGTGCCACATGAGATCTGTGTACGAGGGCCGTGAAGGTGGGGGCATCATCCGACTGGAGCAGAGGGCTGCCGTCGGAAAAGTATACATGGTCAGTCAAGTACTGACGCAAGCTACTGACAATGGGATAGTAGCTGTGTAGAATAGACAGGGTCACCGCCATGGCGAAAGGAGGGAGAAGAGGTCGCGTCGCTGGATTAGCGCTGTCGCGTCATGAATACACGCTCACGTGCCTGAGTTCTGCCACAACCGCGTCTATCGGACTCTAGAGTGTTCCATGGTTGACACCATTCACAGAGGAAATACATCCGTATGATACAAGATTGCAATGGAAGCTATATGGTGATACGCAGGGGTCGCATTGTGTTGTATGGGCTACGCAAGCCGAATTGAAGGGGAATCTTCTGGTTTACAGCCGTCGATGGGTGTTCGATTTACGCATCAGCAGAGTCGACGGCGAGCCGTTTATCCTTGGTCAAGAAGCCTGAAAGTGTGTATATGTAAGTGCACGCAATGCAAGGCACGACCTCTCATCACCTTTGAACTTCTGATTGTGTGTCTTTTCTCGTTCCTTGTCTATGGCCCGCAGCCTTGTGAGCTCAGCATTGATCGCAGGCGCGTCTACGAGGAAGAGTAACACCGCCAGTCTCAATATATATTGTAGGTTAATAGGAGACGCAACGTAACGTACCCGATTCGTTCTTCTTGAGCAAGTCCTCCAAGATCTTCTCTGCCTTCTCAAAGTAACCCGTCTCTCCCAGACCCTTTGCCTTACGAAAGAGTGCCTTGTAGTTACCCTCATTGAATGACAGTGCCTGCAGTCAATATCACTCAATTCATGAGTATCATATAACAGGATCGCTAAAGCTGACCTTGTCGGCAGTCTCAATTGCTCGTCTCCAATTGCCTTGCTTTATATGACAGGCCGACATATTGGAGTAGATTTTCTCCATGATCTCATCTGCCTGGGTTTCTTTGTCTACTCGACGTTTCATGCGACGGTGTAAGGAGCACCCACCTCGGTCTTCTGCTTCGGTGGAGTCGTTCCGTCAATGGGCGGTGGCGCTGTGGCGGCCGTTATAGGAGACAACGCGTTCCTATTACAGGTATGTTTAGGGGTCGAAGAACTTGAGGGTTACGCTGAACGTGCTTACTTGTCAAGTCCCTTTAGATATAGCAAGCTCTACGACAGACCCCATCGTCAGACTACCTAGGCACCGAGAGATTGTACAAAGGTTACCTCATAGTATGACCTCAGTGCTGAGAACGAAAGCAAGAAGTTGTATGGCATAGACACCCTTTTCATATCGTAGACATATGCGTACCGCTCTGTAAGTCACCGGCCTTGAATGCCTGATCGGCGACATCCTTCTTCTGCTTAGCAGTTTCGAGCTTCTTCAGGACTTCGGGGGTAGGTTGTGGTGCATCCTCAGCATCGATCACAGCCATAGTTTCGCAATGACTTGTGATGTATAAACCAAAAAGGGTACGGTCAAGGGATCGGTGGACAGTGCAAGAAGCAGTGGCATCCGCCTTCAGGCGGCGCGTGCAAGCACGATCGCGCTGTGGTCCACTGTATTCCCACGCTCATAGAATTGTTGAAGGGATCAGAAAGGCGTCACTACATACAGTTGTACACCCGGTTCCTCCGACTCTCAGCACACCTATACAATCCTTCCGCCTACAGCACTTATTCCCCGAGTGCACGCCATGCCTCTCCTCAGCAACGTCCTCGGTGGCATGGCCTTTGGCTTTACCGCGCGCATCGGCCAGCTCGCCATTCAGAAGCGCAACATCTATGACAGTACGTCACGCCCGTCCCTCGCAAGCCTACACTCGCTTGACTAGTCGTTCATTCCACAGACTTTGCCGGCCACGTACTCTCGACGGCATTCTTTGGCTTCGTAGGGTACTGGGCGTACAGGTGGGACGAGCGCGCTGGAGTGCTCCTCGCGGAGAAACGGGCGCAGATTGCTGCACGGAGAGAGGCCCATACCGCTGCGGCGGAGTCATGAGGATATTATGTGGTGCATGGTGCGTATGTCATTGAGCCTGGATGTGTGCGCCCCCACTTACCTCTGTACCGTGTTGTCAGACGATGGGCCGTAGGAAACCGCCGTGGCGCGCGTACAACGTAGGATGGCACCCGCCGGTACGACTAGCTGGGGTAATACGTCATGTCATCCGTGCTGTGTAGAAACTAGACGCAACCTATGATGGTCGTGTTACGCGGGAACCATTCGGAAAGCATCTACAAGACCGGGGCCCGGGTGATTTACGCCCACTCGACATTCAAAGGCGACGGACACGCATGGTTGCTCACCCCAACACATAAACACACCACCCCTGAGAAGGATGCTCATGGGCTATACAGTTGTTACTTATAGCCTTCTCACATCGAGAACGCGTGTGTTGCAGTCAGTCACGTAGCATTGCACGTAGCACACTTACAAACGACATGCTTCGCAATTTGAAGCCCATTTGACTTGGATCCTGATATGCTGGTCCCCCGCTTGGCTGTTTGGGAGTAGGCCCGAGGGACATAGTATATCGCGTACCCTCATTTCCTGAACGTACGGGCGAGCTCTTACGTGTATTGGTAGCAACGCAATAATCGAGGATGACAGTGATATCTATATGCTTTCGCTGCAGTAAATGTTACTTTGTACATCCTGCTACACGTACACCTATCTTACCACAGCAGCCAAAGCAAATGGGGTGGGGGATGGACGGAAGGAAAAGCGCACAGCGAAAGGGGAGCACAGCGGGCAGGTGACTAGCAAACACCCGCCGGCCGTGAAGAGGGCAGACAACAACGAACGAGGTGTGGCAGAGCAGATTGCTTCGGCCATGGTAAGGAAGATAATCAGGGAGCGACAGCAGATACACTCCCACTGCAACCATGCAATGGGGGCAAAAAATAGTGAAGCAACGAGGGATGGAGGGATACGTCGATATGGTACACATCCAGAGACATACTTACAACACATTGTGGGGAGGGGATCAGATACAGTATATGTCAAGTTCAAATCACGAGCTCGCCTGACGGGATGGCTGAGCAAGCAAGGCTGACGGAGAAGCGAATCGTGGCCGGACGAGGCAGTTGATGGTGAAGGAGTGGTTTTTGTACAGATGACAGCACAGGAGAGCGATGTGACGGGACGGTGCCGAGATCGTTTCCGTAGAATGCGCGGTGAGCAAGGGAACCGTCCCTGCAACCTATGAACAAGGAGTGTGCAAGCGGCGTGGGCACGCGATTGAAGGAGAGGCAAGCAGGTAATATATTGAACATCCGGGTTACTTGTCCATGTTGATGATATAGCGATAGATTAACAATGTGTGCCGGGTTGCAAGGGTGTTTGCGATGTGCGATGTGAAGCAATACGACCTGCGGACAAGATGCAGGACGATCGGAGTAGAGCTCTCGTTATGGTGCCCGTGAGCGAGTGCACGATGCTTCCAGCACCATTCTACACCAATTGGAATGCGCTCTCAAGACCGTGAGCCGCATCGGAGAGGCGTTTCCGTTTGACACCCTCCTCGGTGGGAGTGGCGGGGCTGCCAAATGAGATCTTACGCCCGACGGGGACGTTCGGTAGTCTGCTGCCCTTGGTACGGCGGATGGACTTTGCGCTGGCAGGAGTGGCAGTGAACGCGCTCTCCAAAGGTGTGGTATCGGGCGACTTCGGCGACAGGTGAGAAGTCAGACGTGCAGAACGTGGAGTGCGCCGAATCGGGGTGGGAGGCTCGGGCGAAGATTGCGGGTGAGGTAGCTCACCACCCAGTATGCTCGGATTGCGCTGAATGCTGGCGCGGGGCTTTGTCGGGCGAGTAAGAACATCTTTGCTGCTTCTCGAGGTCTTGGTTGGGGGTGACTTCGCTGGCTTGCGCTGGGGTTTAGATGCATCAGAATGTTTGATGGGGGAAGTGGGCGATGCGATGGGAGAAGGGGTCTTCATACGGGCTTTCTTTGCTTTCATACTCCGCAGCTTCTCTTCCTCGTCAGATGATGTAGCATCCGAATCCCTCCCACTCAGGCTCATCGCTCCTGAGCTTCGTTTCGAGGTACCACCAAAAGAGGGTGCACGCTTCAGACCTTGCGAACCGGCGAACGATTCAGTCCGCTTGATACGCTGCATGCGAGGGTCGATGGTAGGCATGATGAATGAGTCCGACGAGTTTGACATATCAGACATGGACCTCCGAAGACGAGGGATGCGAGAGCTAGACTGGCTGGAATTGAGCGTGGTAGAGCTTGGGGTCAATGGAAAGAAAGCATGTCCGCTTGGGGTGCGGTAAGGGGATATCGAGCGAGACGAAGAGGTTGCATATGATTTGAACGATGGGGTTGATATAATGCGGTCGGCATTCTGAAGTCGCTGAGAGAGACTGATGAACTCGATAAGTGCATCGCCCAGAAGCACACATGCACGACACGTACCGACTGATGTTGTCGTTATCCGCCCAGTTTCGTGCCTCCGCTTTCATAAAGTCCATGCTTGACTGCCGATACAACGGGCGTTTCGAAGCAAAACGCGCTGTCGGCTGGCTCTCGTCGATGTCACTCCCTTCCTCTTCCGCGATAGTGTCGCTGGCTCCATCGTTCAAGATATCTTTGGCACGGGCTCGCGCAAGCTCAACTATCTTGGCACGCGTCGCGCGCAGGGAGTGGGGCCAATTAACAGGCCCTTTGGCTTTTGCTACACCACGAGCGATCTTATCAAGTAGGTTTGAGGGAGGCACAGGTCCGTTGAAGGGGGTGAGGAGATGTGCAGGAAGGGCGTCGAGAGTCTGGCGTGGTACATGTAATTAGCGGTCCATATATGACAGGCACAGTAGCAGGCACGAAAAGGTAAAGTGGGTTACGGTATAAGAACACGGGCTCACCCTGATCAATAAGCGCGTCTGCTCTGGACACCACTCCGCCTCGAGGTCCTCCATACCGGAGTAGTTTGAGCTATTCCAGCTGTCGCTGCTGTAGCGGTTCTGCGACGGTGGCGGCATGAAGGGAAGGGGCGTGCTTGAGTTTGGGGGAGTGCGGGGAGATGAGTCCTGAGACGCGTGGGATTCTCTACGACGAGTGAGAGAGGGAGGCATGGTGGGAGTGAGCGACGAGACGGCGGCAAGAGGCCGTCTTTGCATACTGTCCTAGGGAAAGGAAAGGAGAAGGCCAGATAATGAAGGTTTAGAGTACGACACGACGGGCAGCGATCAACATCCATTTACGTACTGTCTTCGCAGCCACGTTGTCATTCAGGGCAGGCAGAATCGCGCACCTGATTTCCCACGAGCAGCCACAGGCGCGTCGCCGCCGTCGAGGAAAATTCAGAGGTCCCTCGACTTTAGCAACCCCGGCGTTTCACAGATAAGTATGTCCTATGATGCAGAATATTGCAAATGCCGAAAGAGGCGCGAGGGGAAGGAGGGAAATGATACAGCGGGGCTGCCTGGCGTCGAGATGTTTACCTATCTGCTGCCTTCACTGGCAAGTGTATGGACGGCAGGTGCAGAAAGCTACATTAAGGGCGGATATGTCTCGGTCTCGACTGTCGCACTCTACGTTGTGACCTTCGAAGACCAGACCAGGCAACGCAACCACAGCAACCAGCCATTCATCGCTGCAGCATCACGATTGCGCTCTAGACGAGGGGTGATGGGGTTCCAGAGGAAGGAAGGCCAGAGGCATCGTCGAAACAAAGACAAGACGAGGTCGCATGAAGGTCGCAGGGAGAGACAAGATGGGGGACATAGAACGGGGGCGAAAGGAGGTTCACCTACGCCACCATCATCATGGCAAGAAGAGGTACTTGGAAAGGCCATGGGCGTGCACATGCCTCGATCTTGTCATGATCAGATATCTGGTCGCGCCTTGGGAACACTTGAATTCAGCCACCCACAGGCAGCAGCCGAAACTTCGGATATTGCGCGGAGCCCGTTACCGGGATGTTACATACAATACAAGCCGCACGCCCCCAGGTTCATATAAAAGGAGGAACCCCGCATCCCTAGGGCGTTCCGGAGTGCTAATTTTTGGGCATGTGGAAGGCATGAAGGACATGAAGGCGATACTCAGATAGTACAGTCAGGCATTCTGTAACGTCCCGAATGACAATATGAATGGCGCCGAGTTCCTCGAGGCTGGTTATACCACGACTACGAAGCCCATTCGCTGGCATAGTAACACTCGCAATCAGGATAAGAGCATGTAGGTCTCTGGTAAATGGGGGGAAAGTGCGAAATGGATTAGAAGGTCCGTTCTGTGCTTTGTCGTCAAGAATGTGATGCGCACGCTGGCAGGATCAATGGCTAACTCGACCTACCTCGTTGTCGTTGTCGTTGTCGTTGTCGTCGTGGTGCAACATCTTTATATAGCAACGGCTCTGAGTGAACCCCAACCAGAGCGCCAGGGACTCGGCACCGACGATGGGAGGGCACTACACCTGTTATTTCATAAGCCTGTTACAGCCGTCCAGCATTAGCGTCTATCCGTCAACTAAAAATTATGGCCAGCACGGACCTTGATGGAGACCATGGTAAGGCAATGCCGACAGGGAACTTTCTAGCTGTGTTTCTTCGAAGGCAGACCCTGAGCGGTCTAGAATTTGTAGATAGTTATTATCCGCTGCAAACGGTCTTTGTGTCCCCAGTCTTATACTCTCGGTGACCTAGATATAGCAGGGCGAAGAACAAGTCTATGTTACAG
Source organism: Fomitopsis betulina (assembly GCA_022606075.1). Lineage (NCBI taxonomy): Eukaryota > Fungi > Basidiomycota > Agaricomycetes > Polyporales > Fomitopsidaceae > Fomitopsis > Fomitopsis betulina. The sequence continues at coordinate 715,510 of JABYQK010000005.1, read as the reverse complement.
CGGAGATGGACTACCGACCTGGCATGTTTCTCCAGATCTGTGTGCGAACCGCACAATGTTTGGTTCTTGACCCACGCATGATGTCACGGCACTGCCAACGCTTGTCTCCGAAAGTAGATAGGTCATAATAGAGGACAAAAAGGGACGGCATGCTGAGCATCTGAGCAACAATGAATCCACCTGTGACGCAGTATATTGACGCAAGACTCACCGACAACCTCCGTATCCGAACGCCACGTATCATGAAGCAGCACACGGGCTGTTCGCTGGCCTTTTAAGACAGTGGTTCCCCATATCATGACAGTGCCTCTTGAGCGACGCATAGAGAGGTGAGGTCGGTCTGCGCTGTCAAGAGACAAGAGACAATCCTTCGAACTCGCACGGCATCTATCGATACGGCAGCTTGCGATAGCAAATCCGGCAGGACAAGAGGGCATGAGGCTGGCTGCGCGAGCCACAAAAGTCTCATGGGCATAAGATATGAGGGCACAAGACGAATAATAAAATACAAGGGACGCGGAACAGAACGGGAAACAAGAGACCTGCGCTCACGACTTCGTCTGTATCTTCCTCGTAAGGGTCCTCAGCCGCTCCGCGTTCTTCTTCCGCCGCTCGATGTCCACGTCCACGCTGACCGTGCCTTTCGAGAGACCCACGTTCGAGCGCGGCGCGACGGTGTAGCTGCCGAGCTCGCGCTGCGGGATCATGACCGCGTTCTTCCGCACGCGGTTCTTATCGCTCTCCCTCGCCCGCGCGAGGATTGTGTTGAGGCGTTCCGGCCCACGCGCCCCGTCGCCGTCGCCGATCTGCGCGGTCGGGATGATGCGGTCGCGGTACGACGCGCTGCGTTTGATGATCGGCCGTGACCAGGCGGAGACAAGGTCGTTCGCGTACCGCTGGATGTCAGGCGTGACGCGCTTGGATTTCGTGTAGAAGAGTACGACTCTGCCGAGCTTGGACTCCTTCAGCACGTTCGTGTCGATGTACTCCATTTTCTTGAGCGTGGGGAAGAACTCCCGCTGGATGTCGAGTGCGGGCAGGGACCGGTCGGGCAGCGGCTCTAGCCACTTGCAGACAGCCTCGAGCAGATTGTTGTCCACAATGGAGTTTGCCAGTGAGTTTCTGGGGTCCATGTGAGGCCGTCTGTGGGCGTGAAGGAGTAGGAGGGACGTACTTTCGAAGCACCTCCATCACTTGAGGCAGAAGTCTGAGTTTGGCCGTAGCTGGTAGCTTCTCCCGGTTCGCCGCCTCATCATCCTGAGCTGCGGAAACCATCGCCTCCCGGAGCCGCGAAACCTCCTCGTCCGCCACTCGATCCAGCACGTCCTCATCGTCTTTTCGTTTCCGTTTGGGCCGAGACGCTCGCTTAGGCTTGAGGATAGCCTCAATCTGCATGTCCAACTTCAGTTTGTTGGCTGCATACATTCGTGAGCTGATTTCGTGTCAGTATTGTAAGGGAGTGCACCTTGTTCGGGAGGCAGCTGGCTCAAGTCTATCTCCTCCAGTTGCTGCTTTCGCTTCCTCTTGCGCTGCGGTCTCCGCTCCCCGCCATCCGCTCCAGCATCACCTCGCCTTCTCCGCTTCACCTTAGCCTTGCCCTTGGATACCGCCCGCTCTTGCACATATTCATCTCCCGAGTCTTCTGACGACTCGTCGTCGCCCACGGGGGATGCTCGCTTTGCACGCTTCTGTGGGACATCTACGAAATGCATTGCTGAGGATTTAAGTGCACCCTCAAGATGGACGGACTTGCCATCGTCGTCCGGTCCTGACAACTCCTCGTCGGACTCTCCACCGAAGATAGCGCGCTCTAAATCCTTGAGGGACGTGAGCCCCCGGCCTAGTCAGACTGCACAGAACAAACGACTTACGTCTATATTGTCTGCCATTGTGGTCGCAAGTTACTATGCAACGAGGCAGTGCAAGGCGAGTAGCTGCAACTTATTAGGCGACCTGTACAGTGGACACAAGGAAACGACCGTGACCACTCGTGCGCGCGACGGGTGAGAATTGCTCCGCTTTTGGAAGGTGTCGTCGTTTGCGCCTTTGCCGCTGGCGCTGAGGGCATAGGGTATTTGGCACATCGTGCAGTCCGCACAGCAGTGCATCATCAACTACGTTTGATAACGGTCAGCGCACACACTGACGTCTCAAATGTGCCCAAGTCGTGATTGTTGCATTCGAAAGCATGGATCTTTTAGATTGATGAACCTGTCTCAATACTTCACGAGTGTATGTAGATAATAGATGTCAGGTATTGAAGCTCACAATGTTCAACACAACATAAAACACTTCAAGTCAAGCATGAGATGTGTTTAACTGCACTCCCAAAGTGTCACCTACATTTTGTATGCTCATGGTTCTAAATAGCAAAAGCATTTTCTGTTTACCCCATCGTTATATATCTCGGCCTACTGTCTCGAATGGGCATGGACATTCCCATACGCATACGGGTATCAGTCGCGAGTGGGACTACACAGCGCCCTGTCTTTCAGGACATTCGGTCAACTCTCGGGTGGTCCCTCGAAGACGGGGACGTCTCACCGCACGTATGACCCTCGGTACCTCTCCAGGCTCCCATCTTCTCAGGTCCACCGTACAACGGCTAGGGCATACAAAGTTCTAATAGGCCATTCAGTCCGGAACAATGACACAGCGGTGATAACCATGAAGGGAGATAACGACGAAGGGGCATCACCAACATCGATCGGGCGTCCGTCCGTACTTCGTCAAGTGAATGCCAGCCCTGCGACGAGCGGGGTCATGGGTCAGCGTCAGCAGCGTCTTTGTCCAACATTCGCGGCTTGCCTGTGTCAAAGGGACCGCGCAATAGATTGCATAGCTAGCTGCATGTGGGACTCATGAGTATCTCCATGATACGGTTACGGGCTGTAGTAACACAGATGCCGCGCAATTGCTACCACAGTGCAACGCCGACCTACCGCTGTTCACTTAGTAGCCAGTCATTCAAAGTCGGTGGTCACGACACCGAGGAGACCTCGCTCTTTCGCAAGCCCAAGCGAACAGCACTGTGAATGTGCGTTGGTCCGAGCTATACATGTGTCTGTGGGCACGCGTCCGATTGGCTTGTGCAAGCTACAGGCAAACGACGTGAGATGACGCGAGCATCAGTGACTGCTCGGGCGGTGAAAGGAACTGCGACGGTACTTACTTCGGTCGGTTCTTGGGGTATTTTTGGCCACATACCTCGACAACCTTGCCGTGGATAGATTCATGCATTACCGTTCGTGCAGGCTGTGGATTGGGCGGGCCCCACCGGTCGCTGCCTAGTCACTGAGCGAGGTCAGTGGAGAACGCGATGACACGCATGCCTCCATCTGCGGGGGGCGGCGGGAAGTTGCCGAGGGCGCCGAGGTCGGTTGCCTGCTGGAAATAGAATGCTGTCACGGTAGGTACGTAATTGAGGAGCGTTCGGACTGTAAATTGCCGAAGCGGAGTGTCATTGTCGGAGAAGCCCGCGCGCTGTAATCGCTCGCTGCTGAAGTCGAACTATATTCATCACCCCGGAGGACGACGAGCACAGGTCGAGCACAGCGAGGCCGACGCGTTGTTTAATATAGCTGGGTTCGGCGCTGATGCAGGCACCGAGAAAGAGCTAAACGATCGGTGACAGCGCTCAATGAATCTGATTTTCGTGCTTCTCAGGGTCCGCGTCTTGGCTACGAGTCTTCCAGCCTACTCGCCTCTACTTGCTTCCTTTCTACTCAACGCCTGGTATAGTTGTTCGCGTAGAGCGCATCATGAATTGGGGCTGGTTACACTCATTACCGTATGGATGAAGAACCGAGGTGGAGAGCGCGGAGGAGGCCGTGGGGGGACGCGCGGTAAAATGGGGCCAAACATAATATAATCGCAGCGCCTCCGGCCTTCCACATATCTCGCAGGCCCGAGTCGCATAACATTGCGTTGCCGTGCAGCGACTTCCTCCTTCTCTCCCTCCTTCCCTCCCTCCTCTGCAATGGCCATGGAGGTCCTCCGTGCCATCGCCATGACCAACGACATCCACCTCCGTCCACACACTCCATCCCAAGCCTCAAGCTCAACGCCGCCAAGCCCCAGGATGCCCCTGATCTCTTCAAAGGGCAAAGAGCGTTCTCTGCCTGCTCTCCCAATCCCCTTATACGGGTCGGAACTTGCACGCACCGCATCACCTGGCCCCAGCCAAATATCAGCGAGGAAGTTAGCCAAGTCCCCCGAAGTAGGGCCTGCGCGGTCTCGCCCCCACTCACTTACATGGTCTACCTTTGCCTCCCGTCGTGCATTGAGCCGGATCCTCAAGCGACCACGCATTCTCGTTTGTCTCCTCGAGTTGTCGGCATGGGGGGACATTCATGCGCTCATTAGTACGTGCAAAGAATTCCGGCACGGACTGTTTGGCATTCCGGAATGCAGAGGCGTCTTGCTCGGGTTCTACGTGCCAGGGTACCTCTGCGCCGCACAGTCGGCCGACATGCAGCAGGCTCGCGAAGTCAAGCTAGAATTCCATGACCTCACACTTCTCGGTACGTCATACACTGTAACTCCGAGCCCCGGGCCTCATGTTCTCCAATCGCAGTCCAGTCACAGTTTGTCCCGCTGCACAAATACCCGATGCTCTCTCTGTCCCTTCTCAACAGGCTCTCGCAAGACGCAGATCATACTGAATACCACAGAGCTATAGAGAAGTATGTCGCCCTCACCCAGGCTCATTCTCGCCTAGTGTTGCTCTTGCAAGCACTAGTGCACAGCACACCAACAAGTCCACTAGCGGACGACTACGACGATGTTAACTTCCTCGCTCCGCAAGGCACCCGCGTGTCGCAGTTTGCTGGCATGCGCGAGCTCGTCTTCCCGGCCCCACTGGCATACGGCGAAGCGAGCAACCTAGGCTCGACCGAGACATTGCCTAGCAGCAGTGCACGAGGCCACAGGCGCACCGCATCGCATGTGTCAGGCGCGAACCCCCGCGCCCTCTCTCATAGCCCATCGCGCGCCTCCAGCGACTTCCACGCGTTGCTGGGCCGCAATGGTCGGCCGCCACCCAAGGGTCGAGCGTCGCGCAGGTCGATATTGGGAAGTCCGAGGGTGCCGCCCCCGCCCCCTGCAGCGGAACCGATAGCGAGCCAGTACGTCAAGGGCTGGACGCGTGCTCCCCCGCAGATGCGGCGGTCGTTGGCACCGCGTGCCTGGGATCAACAGCAACGCCGGACAGGCGTGACGTCCATGTCGGAAGACGACCTCAAGGCGCCGCATCGGCGCTTCACATCGACAACCGGCTCGAGCGAGTCGAGCTTGGTGAGCCCGCCGAGCAGCAGAAGTCAGCCGGAGCCGTACGCCTCATACTCAGGGGACAGCTCGTACTCGCCGGCTACGAGCTCTCGGGAGTCCAGGGCGATTCAGCCCACCACGCCAGCGTCCACGGTCCCGCGGGGCACGTCACCGCACGACCTGTTCCTCGCGACGTCGCGCACGCGTGCCCCAGTCCTGCGCACGTTCGTACCGTGCACGGTCCTCGATGACGACGCAGTAGCAGCGTGCGAGGAACAGCTCGAGGACGCGGGGCTGTGGGAGCATCTCTCCGTCGGGGACGTCGTTTGCAACTTCGGGTACGTGCCTCCCGTGCCGGAAAACGCGGGTAGGGACGCGGAGCCCCAGCAGGAATGGCTACTCTTTGACGGGGCAGGCCTCGCGCTGTACGCGCCGCCCGCCCCGCCCCCGCTCGAGGACCCGCTCTCTCTGCCATCACCTTTCTACTATGCACACATCCTCCCGCCGTGGTCGAACCCACACTACGTGCTCTCGCTCCCCGCCCTCCCGCGTGGAGTCCGCCCCGACCCGCCCGCGCGGGCCCAGCGCGAGTTCACAGACCCGCATGTGCAGCTCACGCTCACACACGTGCCGGCGCGCGTGCGCAGCCCGCACTCGCCGCAGGGCTACGCGGTCGTGCGCAAGTTCGTGTGGATCGCGCGCCTGCCGTACGTAGGGCCGGGCACGGACGCGGGCGCGGGGCTCGGCCGGGGGTGGCAGGGCGAGTGGATGATTGAGGGCGAGGGCACGAAAGAGGGCCGGCAGTGCTTGCTGGACGCGTTGCGTGATGGTCCGGACGGGTCGGGCTTGACGCGCCGAGGCAAGTGGGAGGTTATCCGGGACAAGTCTGGCAATGGACGCCTTTGGATGAAGTGAGTGTTGCCGCTTCTCGTAGTGAGAAATGCTTATCGGCTGTCGCAGGTTGTTGATCCCAAACGTCGACGAGAGCAGCGAATCCGTGGGCTCGCACATCTGACAGGGTCCTTGCGACACTGAACAGACACTCACGGGCATGCGAACCCTGAAAAGGCTCTGAGACGCGCCATGCTACATTAGTCTCCTTCCCTATACCCTGTGCAACGTGCACTTTCAGACATCCATCGAGACCTACTGGTTCACTTTTGCGGTCCTACAGCTCTCGTTCTAGACTTCCCACTGACAATTGCCACACACCTACTAATGTCTCGCTGACTGCATCTGTTGTATCCGGAGCTTCACTCACTGCTACTCATTGGACGTTTTATGGACCCTCTTTGCTGTAGGAAGAACTCTATTAACCACTCACAGTGCGGACACTATGTATGCATGCTACTTATCGCCTCGTATATCACCTCATCACACGGTTCACCATCACAACTCGCTACCGTGAACTTGCTTACTATTGTACGTGTACACGCGTTGATGGTGCATACATAGTATCCTCTGCATGTAATGAAACGTAGTAGATTCTTTATGATTGTTTCGTCTCATTTTCAGACCAGGTTTGCGACGTTGGTGTTGACAAACTGGTTCACGGTGAACCCATCGGCGGGGGCCTTGATAAAGCCGGTCTTCTCGAGCACCTCCAAGGTGTCAGTGATCACCTTCGTTGGGATGCTCGCGCAGTCGTGTGTCCAGGAAACAATATCCAGCCAAGCCTGCGTGAAGTCGGAGTGTGAGCAATCAAATCAAGGCCGGGGAGGACAGTAGACTCGTCACCTTCACATCCTCCTCTGGGTAACCGAACTTGTCCTTGATGAACTCGATGTCTGCACCCGTGCGCTGCGCGGGTTCATCGAACGCGCGCGCGTACGTTGTGAGGGTGTCGAGGAACGCGTGCAGGGCTTCTGGTGGAGCACGCGTCGGGTGGGCAGCGATCATCCAGGAGGGCCAGGGAGTCAATATGTTCCCTATCTGCTTTAACGTCGGCATGGGTTCAGAGCTGATACAGGCGGGAAGTACGCACAAAACGCGCTTCGCCGGCGTCGACAAATGGCTTCGTGGTGAACCACTCCCACATGAACGCGCTGGTGGTCCCGTCGTTCACGGAGTCGATCAGGCCGCGGATGTCGTTGTTGACTGTGCGGCGCATTCAGTATTGTTGTGCGGTGGCAAACGTGGGCGTCTTACTTCTAAACTCCATCTTGGTGGTATCCCATCCCTGCTGCAGGCCCAATACATATGCCATAGTCTGGCTCCCGCTGGAGTTGGGGGACAGCGCATAATCATTAGTGAGGCCGTCGTAGATGTAGCAGTACGAACTTGCCTGCCCAGCCTCGAGATGCCTATAGTCGTGCCCTGTAGGTCGGCGATTGAGTTGTACTTGGAATTCTTGCCAGTGATGACAGCCCTGCAACCGGGTCAATGCCAGATAGGTTGAAACATCAACATCTGGATTGTACATACCAGTTCAACGGCGCGGTGACATAGCTGCCGACAAGCTTGTATTGTTCGGAGCCTTTGGCGATCCCAGAGATCAAGGGGTCCGTCAAGGCACTAGTAAATGCCAACCATGGGAGTGAGAATGGCATCAGAGAATGCGCGAACATATGCGGTTCACGCACATAGCGACATCTATCTCATCGTTTGTCAAGCGCGAGATCACTTGCCCGGTTCCACCTTCGCGAGACCTAGGTTGGAATAACGTATTCTTTGGAGCCGATATGATGTCTGCTTACTTGGGCACTCAACGAGAGTGAAGGTCTTGCCACCGTCCGCCTCGACGTACTGCAGTAGTGGGGAAGAGAAATGCTCGCGGACTGGATTATTGGTCACGTTAGTTGTGAAGATGGTATCACAAAGGGACCTACTGTATCCGATTCGGAGAGGCATAGTGTTGATATGATTTTAGTGCAGTGCCTATCGACTGTGCGACAGTGAGTATTGAGTATCGTGGAGAGGCAAGGTGGTGGCTGGTAGCGCGGGCTTGGGCAAATTACAATCGCTACACGCAAGTGGCTCTTAAGGGGTCAACACCGCTCGGACTGAAGGTCCTTTATTCAAAGGCTCGATAAGCCCAGTCTGCGTAAAGAGCTCGGCACGGGTCACGACGTCTTTGAATGGCGCAAAATTCTCAACCCTGCAGGAGAACTGTTCCTACAGGAGGTTATGATACCCTGTGGGATGCAGCTGCAATGGTGGCAAGGGCAGCATCATCAATAGGTGTCCACATATGGGGTAGGTAGCCCTTGGGCAAATTGCAAGCATATCGTAAGTTTCTTGAACACGCCCTTCCACGGCCGCCGACACGATTGAATCAACCAAGGCATATACTCACAGAATGCCCGGCTCCGGATAATTGGGAAGAACCGCGGCGTATGGAGAATATGCCGTATACACGACCGGTGTAAGTAGGTGCAGGCTCAGTGAGAAGGGAAACAAATCAAGAGAGGCGATGTCTAAGTGCATTGATGCCCAACTTATCGCGGCAGGCGCGATGTGACATTGTGTAGTTACCCGATTGGGAAGGCGGTTCTGCTATTAATGACTAGGCTGAGGCTACCAATCGCACAAACCTTACATAGTGCTGCAGTATGCATCCAGAGAGTTGCCGACGAGCCTGAGAAGCCACGGTCAACAACCTACCCCGAGGGAACTTAGGTACACACCGGTATGAGGTTTGTATGACGGTCCACAGTCCGCCGAGCCGTCCTGGCGTAGACCTCCACTTGCAGCATGACCGGGTGTTATGAAAGCGAGATGTCGGGCAGGCACGTTCCCGCCAGCGAGCTAAATTCGCTGGTTGATCTCGGGTGCAACACTCCACTACCACGACTGGAGTAAGGCAAAAACAACTACCACACGCACTGTCTGTCTTCCCGTTGCTAATCACGGAAGGATATATATTAGACACAAACCCATTCACTACTCGATAACAATCATCCATGCCAGAATAGAATAGAATAAGCTGCTCGTGGGTCAGCAAACACCATCAGTAATTGTCGAAAACGTTACAGGTAGGGAATGCGACGTACAGCAAAGGGTAAACTGCGAGCATTGTTCGTTGCTTTTCGAGCTTGGTCCCGTCTAGGAAGTTCACTGATGCTAGAGGAGGAATCAGTCTCTGCATCAACGTTGAAACGATTGCATAATAGGACATACACCAGATACACCAGGCCCATGCGGCGAAGGTCACGGGCAGTCGGACATAGATGAGGGGGACAAACACTGAGACTAAGGCTGCAATATTCAGTGGCGCGACGCAGTACCCAAACACGCATAGTCCTTGGAAGAAAGACCTATCCACCACAGTCAGTGAGTCCTGTGGTTGAGCCTTGCGTCACTTACACTCGGCCGCCTAGTAGCTAAAGGCCAGCCATGAGCACATTTCATCAGTGTCAAAAGTAAAGCATGCTTACCTTTGCTTGGATGGTCACCACGAGGGAACCGCTGGTCATGAGACAGACAACGCTCGTGAAGATGGGGAGGGATTGGTCGGGAGCGGCCTACGGCACCGTCATTAGAGTGCTCATACGTGATTCAGCTGCTGGACTGACTCGTATACTCAGGAGGATACCGAGAGTGAGACTGATGACAAGCGGTCCCCATAGGTCCCAATCTCTGCGGCGCGAGCACGGGTAAGATAAATTCACCCGCGCCGCGCGGTACATCCTCACCTTAATACCTCCCGGTGGCTGGCTTTCGGAGGGTAGAGCACTTGGATGGTCTTGGTATAGATTGAGAAAAGGTCACGTCCCTGCGGAACCGAGCGTTAGCTGATGTTGTCTGCGCCCGCAGGGTTGCGCACGAACAATGGTAGTGGTTATAGGTTCGTCAAGCGTATCGATTCCGGTATTGCTATATATAATGCTAGTTTGGCTTTCTGTTCAGCATAGCGACGAGTAGGCTGCGTACCGCATCTCCACCTGTACCCCTCCCACAGTGTTTCGTGCTGGTCTGGCGCTACTATTATTCGAGCTGCCAATGTTACCAGAGACAGGGCTATGAGGTAGTGCAGAGGCTGGAATCGGCTGTTCATCGCGAGCCTTGCCTTTTCCAGAGGAATCCGGAGTCAGCGCAGGATGTGTGAATCCCGGGATGGCCTCATCGTCTAGGTCGTCGTCGTTGTCTGTTCCGTAGTACGCCACGCTGTGAGTCCAAGTATATATATATGGCGATCCGGGAACATACCCGCCTCAATGAACTGGGATGTGGAGGTGAGAGGGGTCCGAGGATCGTCTTCGTTGTTGTACGACATGATGCCAATTGGCGGCCAGACGAGCGCGACCGGGACGTCTGCAAGCGTCTGCACCGCACGGCCCACGTGAGCTCTCCCACGTGGACGAGACACTGACGCGTCGCGTCTTTCGCTGCTCAGCCTACGCGGCACTCTCACTTGCCTCCGTCCCCCACCTTCCCTCCACTCGCCCCATCTCTACCACACTTCATGGTACGCTAACGCAAGCCATGGCCCTCTTTCTGTTTAGCTTATTGCATCTTTAGGGAAACACACCGTCTGGACTGCCCGGGGCACCTGGTGGCCCCGGAGGCCAGAAGCCAGGCGACCAGAACCAGAAGAAGGAGGAGCAGAAGAAGAAGTGGGAGCCTCCTCTGCCCACCCGCGTTGGCAAGAAGAAGAAGAAACGCGGCCCTGACTCCGCCTCCAAGCTGCCCGCCGTTTACCCAACGACTCGCTGTCGTCTCCGTCTGCTAAAGATGGAGCGCATCAAAGACTATCTCCTAATCGAGGAGGAATTCATCCAGAACCAGGAGCGCGTCAGGCCTGAGGCTGCTCGGGAGGAGAAGAACGAGGAGGACCGGACGAAGGTCGACGACCTCCGGGGTAGCCCGATGGCGGTGGGCACTCTCGAGGAGATCATCGACGACGACCACGCCATTATCAGTACAGCGTCGGGCCCGGAGTACTATGTATCCATCATGAGCTTCGTCGACAAAGACCTCCTCGAGCCTGGCTGCCAAGTCCTCCTTCACCATAAGAACCAGGCCGTTATTGGTGTTCTCCAGGATGACGCGGACCCCATGGTAAACGTCATGAAGCTCGACAAGGCGCCGACAGAAAGTTATGCCGACATTGGTGGCCTGGAGCAGCAGATTCAGGAGATCAAAGTAAGTGACAGTGAGCTTGGCAATCATGCGCATTGTCTGACGGCAACATAGGAATCCGTGGAGCTGCCACTTACACATCCTGAACTGTACGAGGAGATGGGTATTAAGCCACCCAAGGGTGTCATCCTGTATGGCGTACCTGGGACAGGAAAGACTCTGCTCGCCAAGGCCGTGGCGAACCAGACGTCAGCAACATTCTTGCGTGTAGTTGGCTCGGAGCTCATCCAGAAATATCTCGGAGATGGCCCGAAGCTCGTGCGAGAGATGTTCCGGGTGGCGGAGGAGCATGCACCAAGTATCGTGTTTATTGACGAGATTGATGCAATTGGTACCAAGCGGCGAGTAAACTGCTGTGTTGACACAGTGGCGGTGAAGCTGACATTTCCTATAGATATGACTCGACATCAGGTGGTGAGAGGGAAATCCAACGGACCATGTTGGAGCTTTTGAACCAGCTGGACGGATTCGACACACGAGGAGACGTGAAGGTCATAATGGCGACCAACAGGATTGAATCACTAGATCCCGCTCTCATTCGGCCTGGTCGTATCGACCGGAAGATCGAGTTCCCGTTACCTGACATCAAGACCAAGCGTCACATCTTCAAGTATGCTGCCTTCTACATGATACGCACCTGCTGGCTGACACTGATCTTCAGGCTGCACACGTCGCGGATGAACCTCGGGGATGATGTCGCCCTGGAGGAGTTTGTCACTGCGAAGGACGACCTGTCCGGTGCGGATATCAAGGCTGTCTGCACCGAAGCTGGGCTACTTGCACTGCGGGAGCGACGCATGAGGGTGACGAAGGCCGACTTTGCAGCCGCGCGCGAGAAGGTATGCCTGCGGTTCTGTTCGGGTTTCTGGAGATTGACGGACTGCTTGCCTCCAGGTGTTGTACAGGAAGAACGAGGGCACGCCGGAAGGTCTCTACTTGTGATTGTATCGTATTACCGTTTATTTCTCGCTTTTGTCTGTGATATGGACCTTGCATGCTGTCGGCTCGTTGGATCGATGAGGCTGGGACGAAGGTCCACGAGATCAGGCTGAGGCAAGGAAGCACTTCCCCGCGCACGTGCAGGTCGCGTGTGTGGCAATGCTCAGGCGGCAGGGCAGGCAACTGACGAGTGTCCAGTCACTCCAAGTGAGGAGGAAGAGTGCGACTGCTGCATCGACACCCGTGACCGTCGATAATCAAAGACTCTTGCACCGGCCGAATCAGCAACGTTCGTTTGAGCATGACGCATGATGCTGCAGCAAGCCCTGGGTGACTTACCCGGCTTGCATGTGAAATCGTGCCCCCCGGGCGAGTGGCTACAAGTTAAGGCACTTCAGTCGGCCAGCGTCCCCTCTGCATCCTATCAGCAACACCTAGAGCCCTCTCAACGCAGGTATGGGTAGACCCACGGGCAGCAACCAGGATAGCCTCGCGGTGCACGACAACCGCACAGGCAAGACATACACAATCCCGTGGGTCTTCCACCGCCCGTCATGGGCCTTGGCATACTAATGAGTCTGTAGTATCGTGGACAACGCGATCCCCGCGACAGCGTTCAAGGAGATCAAGGCTCCGAAGAAGTCCGGGGAGCGGGAGGAGAATGAGACAGAGAAGGGACTGCGGGTGCAGGACAAGGGATTCCTGAACACCGCGGTCATCCAGAGTCAGATCACTTACATTGACGGTGAAGCCGGTAGTGAGTCTACTTCTTGACTGTATTGTTCGCGGTAGCTCACTAACGTCTTACACGCAGTTCTGCGGTACAGGTCCGTTTGATCTATTCTTGGTCTGTCGACCGATGATTGACAGGACCCGCGCAGAGGCTATCCAATCGAGCAACTCGCGTTGCATTCATCACACCTTGAGTCGGCGTACCTCCTCATCTATGGCACGCTACCGACGAGGAAGCAGTATACGCATTTCGAGACGGAGGTGATGCGTCACGGAAACATGCACGTCGATTCAGAAGAGTTCTTCCGATCATTCCGGTACGTTTCGCGCTCTACATGACGTCGGGCTCAGGCAGGGATTCACCAGCTGCCTTGCAGATACGACGCTCACCCGATGAGCATGCTCACGAGCGCGTTTGCGATGCTCGGTTCGTTCTACAGCGAGGCTAACCCTTCCCTGCAAGGTCCGTTTGGTTAAACCTACACGTTGCAAACTCAGTCTGATAGCATCATGTTGCAGGCCAAAAGCTATACACGAGAGGGGACCAGCAATCGCTCGCAATCATGGACAGGCAGATTTACCGGCTCATTGGGAAAGCGACCACTCTTGCGGCGTTCGTTTGTCCTTTGTCTCTCTGTACGCATCCTCTGATCGGCGGCCAACAGTATGGCTTACCGTGTACGGCAAGGACGAGAGTTCGTTACTCCGCCCGTTGGCTTCAGCTACACTGGCTCGTCAGTAGTTCCCCCACTTGTCATCCGACGACGCGCTGACTGTCGCTGGGCCAAGATTCCTGTACCAAATGGACCATCTGGGCGAGGAAGACTATGCGCCAAATCCGATACTGGAGAAGGCACTTGACGTCCTGTTCCTCATCCACGCAGACCACGAGCTGAACGCGTCATGTACGACTGTACTTCAGACAGGTAGTTCATTGGTTGACCCGTACTCGGCTATTGCGTAAGTGCAGCTATGTTGAGGAACCCGTGAGATCTCGCTGACATGGCCGCGTAGGGCTGGTTGCGCCTCCCTTTAGTAGGCACCCGATCATGTGGCTATAGCAGAGCTGACCGCACGTCTCAGTGGACCGCTGCACGGCGGTGCAAACGAGGCTGTCATTCGGATGCTCATCTCGATAGGCAGGTAAGCGTCATCCTGGTATTGAGTCGACGCACCGATCGACCGCCCATTACAGTCCCGAGAATGTCCCTGCATTCATTGAGGCCGTGAAGAAACGCGAGAAAACGTTGTCCGGCTTTGGCCACCGGTACGTAATCTCCCGTCTGTATTGCCAGCCCTTCTCACCTGGCGCCGTATGTCCGTAGCGTGTACAAGACGGTGCGTAACTCCGCGCGTTCTGCGCCCCCATGAATGGATGCTAAGAATGGCCTATAGTCTGATCCTCGGTCGTTCATTGTGCGGAAGACGGCAGACGAAGTGTTCAAGGTGTCAGTGCCGCTCTCGCGGATCCTTGGGCAAATTTCTACTGACATGAATTAGTACCGGCAAAGATGCACTTCTCGAGACAGCCATGGCGTTGCACGACGCCGCACTGAAGGATGAGTACTTCATCAAGCGGAAGCTTGCACCCAACGTGGACTTCTGGTAAGCCTCATGACATCATTCGCTTCGCAACGATTGCTCACCCGCTACTGCAGGAGGTAGGTCTGGATCCATGCATTGGCGATGTGTCTGACTGAGGCGTGTTCAGCGGTCTGATTTACCGTGCCATGGGTAACGCATTTCGTCCGTTCGCCTCCATGGGAAGGTGCTCATTGTGAGATCCGAAGGTTTCCCGATGGACTTTTTCCCGGTATTGTTCGCCGTTCCGCGGGTCGTCGGGTGGCTGGCCCACTGGCGGCAGATGATGCTGCAGGAGGGCGGGGTGAAGATCTGGCGTCCCAGGCAGGTGAGGGGATGCCGTAGCTGCCATGCCGTCTCGCTGATCCATCAATCTGTTGTTCAGGTCTACGTCGGCGCCGGAAAGCGCGACTACGTGCCCGTTGAGAAGCGTGAGGCAGTGGAAGGCCTCCGGCAGATTCCGTCTGCTGTCGAGCATGGCGGGTGAGTTGCGATCTGCGCAGCCACTTTGTTGTTGGCGTGCCGGAGCCTCGCGCTGATGATGTTTGTCTCATGACTTCCCTTTATGGCAGAATTACGAAGAGGACCATGCTTGCGACGTTCAAGGGGAAGAGCAGACTCTGAGTTGTACTTACCTATTGTTATGCAATTCTACATCGTTATGTTCCTGGACTACATTTGTCAGTTTCTATTTCTATTAATCGAAACAAAGCCCTGGTCGCTGCGGCCGCGCCGCTACCCATTGGCCACGAGCGTCTTGGCCGAACTTGGCAAAGGCACCATATGCTTGTGTTTGGCCGTGTTTGGCTTGGAAACAATCCGCCAACGACCGTCGCCTCCTCGCTCTTTCCTTGCTCACCACCACCCGTCCACTTTAAACTCTCTCCGTCCGTCCGTGAGCTCCCTGCTCCTCTCATTCCTCCACGCACATTATCGTAATGTTCGCCACACTCGTTTCTGTCGCTCTCTTTTCCGGCCTTGCCATCAAGGGAGTTCGCGCCGACTTTACAGTCGATACCCCCGCTCTTGTACAGGTCAGTTTTTGATGCCTGGATGGCAACCGGACGCGGGTTACTTACTCCTTTCCCCAGTGCCAAACTGCCACCCTCAGCTGGACCGACACGAGCGCCCCTCCGTACAACGTTATTGTCGTCCCCAGCGACGATGTCTGTGGTGAAGAACTGTGCGTCTATCTAGCTGATTGTGTCCCCCTATATCCCTAATCACGATCGCTGCTTAGTGCGGACCTCGGCGACTTCACGGGCTTGACGGCGAACTGGACGGTCAGCGTCGCTGCTGGCCAGAACGTGACGTTCTCCGTTCAGGACGCCAACGGCGACGAGGCCTGGAGCGGCTCGGTGCGTAACAACCGTTTCTACCACTTCTCGGTTGCTCATGACTAGTTTTCAGGCCACTATCGCCACCAGTGATGATTCCTCTTGCTTGTCGGCAACCTCCGGTGCATCTAGCGTTGTTGCCAACGTTGCCACCACCGCAGCGGTCACCACGTAAGTCGCATTGCAGAGAGATACATGAAAAAAATCTAACTATCCCTTAGCCACCACACTACCACCGCGAAGGCCTCCGCCTCCGGTATCGTTAACAACGCTAGCCCCAGCTCTTCGAGTGGTGCCCAAGTCGTTGGCGGTGCGAGCGAGGGCGAGAGCAGCGCTGGTTTCACCATGCACCAGCTTAACGCCCCTGTCATGATCCTCAGCGCCCTCGCTGCGTTGGCCATTGCGTTCTAAACGAATGACAATATACCCATCATGACTTCCAGCAACGTACCTTGTTGTATAATGCTTCTTGGGGCTTGGGGCTAGGTGTGCTGAAGTTCTCTATACGTTCTCGGTGTTCCGCTATGTGGACGCCCTGGTTGTTCCGTTTGCGTCGTCCATGGTCGCTGGCTGCTGGTTTCGGCTCGCGCAGTCTCGAGTCGTTGTAAGCAGGCCCATTGCAGCGAAGTCAATCTGGTCATACCACGACATAGCTATATGTATTGGCGATCTGGAGAGATTTTATTATCTTCTATATATGCAGCTATTTTTCCGCATTTTACGTAGCGCACTCGCTCGTGAAACTCAAACCGTTGCCGGCGTATTTGTCCCTTGAAGTCATCTGCGCTTCACCGGTGCCCCGGGCATGTCCCGACAACCCGACTTTCGGTGTGCAATCACAGTGTATTCCCGGGTTCTGCTCTCAAAAGCAGACCTCGCTCGCAATGTTCACCATATTGCACATCGTTCGCCATGCCCCCTTCCCGATACACTCGGCTTGTGCTCGCGGAGCGACCGACGGCGCAGGTAACACCCTCAACGTTCCGCAAGGAGGTCGTGCCGCTTGACCTGAATGCTGGTCCCGATGAAGTTGTGGTCAAGGTCGAGTATGTCTCGATTGACCCGGCTATGCGTGGCTGGTTGAACGATGTGAGAAGCTACATCGAGCCGGTGAAGATTGGGGAGGTTATGCGGGCTCTGGGGCTCGGCGTAGTCATCCAGGCGGGTGAGGGCAGCAAGCTCGCTCCGGGCGATCATGTCACCGGGACATTCGGTGAGTCGCTGCATGCATGCATGGTGGTCGCAGGGGAAGCTTATGTATGTATAGGATGGCAGGAGTATGCGGTCGTGAAGAGCAAGGCAGTCACCAAGGTGGTGTATGTTCAACGTGTTACTGTGTTTAGTATCCCCGCCTCACATCTCTATGTACAGGCTTCCTCGTGGGGCTGAGTACTTGGACTTCTTGGGACCTTTGAACATGACTGGTACGTCTCTCTGTTTCCAGAAACTGAAACCTGGTGCTCATACCGTACCGTAGGCTTCACAGCCTTCGTGGTAAGATGCACAATTTTCCTCCGCTTTTTATACCCATGGTGTCCTCAGGGTCTCCTGGACATCGGTAAGCTGCAGCCGGGTGAGACGCTTGTCGTCTCTGGTGCAGCAGGCGCGACTGGCTCTATTGTCTGCCAAATCGGCAAACAAAAGGGCGCGAAGGTTTACGCAATCGCCGGCTCGCAAGCGAAATGCGAGTGGCTCGAGAAGGAACTCGGAGTGGACAAGGCACTCAACTACAAGAGTCAGACGTTCCTAGACGACTACAAGAAACATGTTGGTTATTTCGACGTGTTCTTTGACAATGTGGGAGGAGATATACTTGACTTCTCACTGACAAGGATGAAGAAGAATGCTCGTGTTGTATTATGTGGTGAGCGTGGTCTATTAGTCATGATGTATCGATGTCTGATCATAGCCCGTTATCAGGTGCCATATCCGAATATAGTGAATATATCCGCGCATAAGAACAACGCGAGGAGTAATTGACGCAGAATTGTAGATGGCAAGCCAAAGGGGCTGACCGGCTACCTCAATCTCATCTCACAGAGAGCGAAGATCGAGGGGTTCATCGTGTACGTTCGTCTCGAGAGGTGGGCGTCCATCGCACACTGACCATTGCACCACACGCTAGTTTTGACCACGTCGACCGCTTCCCGGCTGCTCTCAAGTACCTTGGAGAGGGTTTGCAAGATGGCAGTTTGAAACGCAAGTTCCATGTCGTCGAAGGTCTAGAGAATGCACCATCGGCTTTGAACCTGCTGTTCACTGGTGGCAATACCGGAAAACTGTTCGTACCCCTACCTAGCTTGTTTTGGTGTTGTTATATGCTGACGGCTGCATCCAGAGTTGTAAAAGTGGCGCGTGACGCGAGTGCAAACCTCTGAAGCAGAATCACTCAGTGGCGCCTTCTATAGACACTCCTGCCGATGCTAGTCGAGACTTTTCTGTATACAGGCCTGGGTGGTGAAGTATGCTTCTGATCCGAGCACTTTTAAAACTTGCAACGGTTGTGTTTGCGCAGCAAGCGCATTAGGTTAGTCTGTCACTTCAGAATTTATATGCAACAGCATTGGTGCAGCTACTTGATGAGTCCCCGCGGATGCGAGCTTCGATCTCCAGACACGTCATGTTGCCAATCCGATGAAGCGCGTGTGAGGGTACGTTTACTGTCTCCTCGTGCGACGTATCATGTTGACGCGCCTGAGAATGACAGTCTAGTACAACTCGAACGCAAATTCCAACTACGCTCTTCTGAAGCGCGGTCCGACAGGCTTTTCCGGTATGCCTTTAGTGAATGAAAGTTAGAGCAAGAGAGACACCTCCTGCGCGGCCCGGATGAGATCGTACTGTCATGGGTACCATCGCGGGCCTCCGCCGCCACCGGATGTGGTGAGCTGTGAAGTGGATAGCGTTTGGTTCATTTAGAATATCATCTACCAAGCCGCCATAACTGCGGTTTGCTCTTCGCTCTACTCTTCTCGTTTAGAACTTAGGCCCGTACAGCAACGATTACTCCGCGGCAGCCACCCCTACCCTGCGTGTACTGCGTCTGTTCGGCTCACAATCATGCGATTGAACGCCTTCTGTCACTGATGACATGGCTTATCTGTAACCTTCCCTGAGCCACTGACGTCTAATATATACCCAGGTCTTGAGTCTGTTGAGCCCTCCTCAAGCCCTACCCTGATATCGGTTTCGAGCCAATGGCAACAAGCAACTCGGTTTTCGACAGCCACCTCAATAACACCGCGGGATGTTTGTTTATCGGCATACTGCTCGAATTAATGTACGTTCACGGACAATTCATTGTGCACTTTGTGTTGACGATGGTGTACGTAGTTTGTATGGGTTCTTTCTAGCACAGACGCAATATTACTTTCATGAATACCCAAGTGATCGTTTGTACATACAGATAATGGTGAGGTTCAATGTCATCCGCATAGTTACATCTGTAGATCAGCTCAACTGATCTGCGACTGCATAAACAGGTGGCAATACTATGGTGAGTGCCTGCGTCAGTGTTGTCTTCCATCAAATCCACCCTCGTCTAGGTCGCTCGATACTGCAAGGTCATGTTGCGATCTGCAAGTAAGGGTATCCTTCATACTCGCTTTCTTACTCTCACGTACACTGCCCAGTTTATATGGTCCTACCTGGTCACCTCTCATGGGAACATCGACGGTATGTCAAGATTCACAAAGTATGAACCCTACCCCCGTGACCACGCATATTTTTGATGCATCTGAATCATAGTTCGTTCATTGTAAGCGGCACTGGTCCATATTGAGCTATTCTAACCCTCAGCGTGAAGGCAGAGTTCTTTCTGGCGGTTGGTCTCAGCAAACTGTTCCGTAACGCGCTACTAACACTACCCCTACAGGCACTTGTGGTTCTAATTGTTCAAATGCACGTAGCCCGATCCCCCTCTTTCAAGCTGCTGAGTGTTGAACCTTGGCCTCAAGATACTATATCTGCTCTATATGGCGATGTAGGTCGCCTACCTTATAATATAGTGACAGTGACTAAACATGGCAACTGACGGAGGTTACAGTCATGACGCGCAGGTGGTACCGCATTCCTCTCACAGTCACCATGGTGAGTGCGTCAACCATATAGTATGAGCTCAATCATGATTAGATTCAAGGCGTTACTCGCCCTTCTATCATTCTGTGCGTGTCCTTGGCTCGTCGGTCTCTAACGAGGTACTGAAAGCTTTGACGTATTCGCGATTACTAGGCGGCGGCGTGGGTAAGTGAAGTACATGTTGGTTCCTTGTTCTTCATCTGAATTGTCTACAACAGGCAGTGTCAGTGCCTTGTGAGCCCCCACTCATATGCTGCAATACTGTTCTCATTATATTGATTATATGTCGGAAGCGTACAGAATCCTACCCTTGGTGCTAGCCTTTCTCGGGCGGAGATCCCTGCGTGCATCGAGACTGTGACAGCGGTTGTCACGGATGTGTATATCGCTGTAGCATTGTCTATTACTCTGCGTAGTAAAAGAACGGGGTTTTCGGGGTGCGTTGTCAGCTGCCTTGGTCTGTACTTCATGCTGATCCGAGAGCCTTATTTATAGGACGGACACATTGATTTCGAAACTCGTCACGTTTGCCATACATCGAGGGATCATGACAGCGTACGCGCTTTCAACTTATCCGATGTCAAAGAACAAGCTATAATGTATCAATTTAACAGTGTACTGCAGCTATTGCATTTTGCTACCGTGCGTATGTCCGAATGCCAGGCAACATGCTGCATTTGGAGGAGACAGCTCACCCTCACTCAATCACAGTACATTGGCACCTTCCATGACGGTCCCAACAAACTCATATGGGCTTTATTCCACTTCCCTGGGAGCAAGAGTTCGTGGTCTTCCTTCTGTGCATGCTTGGTACTGATCATAGCTTGCTAGTTTATACAAACTCTTTACTAGCAGTGTGAGTCTCCGGCCGCCCTTGTGCCATTGTGGAATGCGTTGACACGTACTACGCCGCCTAGCCTCAACGCACGCCACTGGCTTCTCGACAGACCTGCAGAAGCAAGGATAGAAGAGATTGAGCTTTCTGAGCCGATGAACAGTAGCTCGCAAGGGTGTGCCGCTATTCCTCCCTCTGCTTAACAAGTCTGTGGCTAACGTAGGGCATTGATGCCTGTCGTTGTCTCAGTCACAGCCCGCGCCCGCACATAAGAGCAGCGCGAATCCTTGTAACCCAAGAAACCTGCTCAGATGCAGGCAGAGTTCGAAGTAAAAGCGGTGTCTTCGTATGAAGTGTAACTATATGTATGGCTCAGTAATGCGATCTGCCAGTGACAGGCTTGCTCAGGTTGCATCTCAGGGAATTTGTTTATGTACCAACTCATGTTACTACCACTGCAGGTACCATAAATCTGTCGTGACTACCTTGAATGTACCCAGCATCCAAGAAGCGGTGATAATTCCGACCTGCTAACTTAATTTCTCTGCCCAACCTTTCTTTTGCGGCGTCTGCACAATGCTATTAGTGCTATCACTGGATAATTCGATAGTTCATGAAGTTGAACTTGAAATACCAAAAATTCAAGAGGCGCGCTGATCATTGTTCGACCACTGGCATGTATCGACGTCATAGCCAGCGGTGATCGGGAAAAGAAAGCTTGTATTCATTTTTATCGCGGGGTTCAGAAGGAGTCAGAGCTTTCTTAAGTTATCAGTGGGGAGCTTATTGACAGGGGCTAAGCGACTGCAGCGTGCCCGCGCTCTCGATCTCAGACGACCAGGCTCTCCCCGCGGGGTCAGTACTTTCATCTCAACCCATGCGTCTTTACCATTGTCGCTACCCCTCATCTCCTCCACCCAGCCTCTGTTGATCATGGCTTCACTCTCCCAGAACGGCGCCGCTAGCTCTCGCTGGGACAGCCGCAACCAGGGCTTCATCCCGCCTTCACAGTTGCAACAATGGAAACAGCAGCAGGAGCGCGTACACGACTTCTCTCCATCGCCTCCTCCGGATAGACAACCTCAGCCGGAACCCCGACCTGCCGTCCTTAGGAAAAATTCGACGACCCCGGCGGCAGCACCGACACACCATTCGCGGTCGTTCTCCGCATTCTCCATGTTCAAAGCAAGATATTCTCATGACGATACTCCTGCTTCACCTCCAGCCGGCAATGACTCTGCGAAGTCACCCCAAATTCCTCCCATAACTTATCCAGAACGGCGTGCCAATATTCCTGATTCCGAGGCATCCGCACCCCAACCCCCAGTGAACCAGGCTGCCCTCAGCCGGATAACCTCGCCTGATACTGCACCGCCGCTCCATCCAGAGATACGCTCGACAGTGCAGCTTACCCTCGCGCATGCACACAAGATCTATATCTCTGGGCCGCTCGTGAAGCACATAGAGCGTCAGCCAGATGGCCAGAAGCCGGCTAGGGACGAGGGTTGGCGAGATGTCTGGGCACAGTTGGGAGGGACGACCCTGAGCGTCTGGGACATGAAGGCTATTGAGGAGGCGAGCAAGCAGGGTAAGCAGGTGCCTCCCGCTTACATCAATGTAACAGATGCTGTGAGTCGCGCGTATCCCATGTATATCACCATGTCTAATGTATCATGTTGCACCAAGTTTGTCAAGGTGTTGGGATCCATAACGGTGGTCGCAACGCCGGGCGGACCACCGATCAAGTACTCCAATGTGATTACTTTGAACACCGCAGGCTCGAACTTGCTGTATTTCTCGTGTTCTTCGCCCCAAATGCTGGTGTCCTGGGCAACCGCGTTCCGTTTGGCCACCTGGGAGAAGTCAAGGCTGGAAGAGATCTACACTGCCCATCTGATCCGGGTCACACTAAACGACGGTAAGTGTAGATACCTTTGAGGCACGACACAGTCTGATCGCGGGTACAGGGCGGGACTACCCTTCTTCTTTGATCAACGGCAGGTTGGAGGGCTGGGTGCGTATTCGCATTGCGGGTCAAGTCGATTGGAAGAGGATGTGGATGATTGTATCAAATATGCACGCTTCCGACGGATCCTCTATCTCCTCTGTCGACCACCTGCCAGGATCGCCAACCATGCCTCGACGCAAGAAGCGTATATCAGATCTCTTCGTGAAAGACCGCAGTCCTGTGCGAGCGCCACCGCCTGCCAAACCTTCCATCTGCCTAGTAGCGTCGCCAAAGCCGCGGGATAGGAGACAACCTCTGCTCACTATGACAGGAGTTTTCCAAGCGTTCGCGGTGTACCCCGAGCGGCCGGAACTCATCAATCGGAGCACGCTGATGAAGTTAGAAGGCGTGTTCGGAGACGAGGACATGGCGGGGGGGATGAAATCGAAGGAGGGCTGGCTCATGGTGCTGCCAGAGTTCGAAGGGCAGAACATCCGCGCGTCTGAGATGCTTAAATGGCTCATCGGTAAGAGATTACTTACAGCTCTTCCGCGTGTTTTTGACCATGATTTTGATAGGGATCCATGACGCGTTCGAACTCTATGGTCGGCCGCGCCAGTATAGTTGGGACCCAAGAGATCCGCGAAGCATGATGTTTGCCTATCCAATAGGACCGCAGCGGGATGTGCGTGTGCGATCGCTGATTGTTCGAATGGATCGCTCACTTTTAGTTGGCAGATGCTATTCTTGGATCGTGAACTGGCGGAGACGCTTGACGTCCGGGACGAGCGCACGGCAGCTGTCCGGTCTCAGCTGCAGGGTATACTCGCGGACAGGATGCGTGGGGCCGACGAGCGCAGTCTTGTCGCGGAGAAGCCACCTATCTTACCCCCGTTACCGGATGCCGGCGCGGAAGACCCCCATGCAAATGCAAGGACACAGCTCTCTCCAGGAGAGGCTGAAGGGTTCAAGATGCAGCTCCCTCCTCTTGACTTCGGGCACGAAGATGAGCCTCCGTCGGTCCCGGATAAGAGGGTCTTGACACCAATCACTGAACGGAGCACCTCAGGCGATCCAAGTCGGTCGTTCTCCGTCGAAGAGACTGTGCCCAAGGTAGTATATGCCCAGTATAATCATCCTCCTCCCAGGATTCCCGAGACGACGGAGGAGGACACCAGAATTCCTGAGACGATAGAGGAAGACAGCAGGGTTCGTGCAGGCGACATCCCGAGCAGCCCTACGACTACAGCACCTCCTTCTGTTACGTCCCCTCCATTGCCTCCCATCCCCGTCTACGACAGAGGCCGGCGCAATCCCTCCTTCGAAGTATTCCGTCCCCCACCCAAGCCTCAGCATCCTGAACCGGGGGCGAAGCTCACGCCATATACAGACCCTCAGACGACTAACACGACCATGCAGGTTCCCACGTCGGCAAAGCCAGAGACGCGTCCTGCCGTCACTGTCAGTGCCCAGGTACCTTCTTCGCCTCCCACGGCGAGTTCGCAGCATACGCAACCTAGTGACAGACCAGTGCCCGCTCGGTCACCTCCAGTCGCCTCAGTCTCTTCTCACCAGTCTCCACGGCCTACCTCGCCTCAGGTGCCACCCAAGTCGCCTAGCGTCCCCTCTCGTGCTCCGTCTTCTCACATCGTTACGCCCGCGTCTATCGCCAAAGCGCTGCCGCAAACGCCTCTCACTGCCTCGAGCAAGTCATTCTCTGTAGCTACTCCACAATCCACGCCACCAGCCGAGCCCCCTACGCCGCCACCGCCACAAAGCGTCTCGGACGACTTCTCTCACGCAGCGGGGGCCCTGTATTATATGTCACAAATACAAGACGAACCCGTGCAAGATACTCGAGTAAAGCCCAACAAACTTCCACGGCCGGTCAGCAAACAAGACGATTCCGACTCGCAGTCTGAGTATAGCCAGTCGTACACACCGCAGTCACTGCACACCCGACACGCGAGTCCACACAGTGCATCCGCCGAGCGTCCAGGCACTACACGCCGCGACACTGCGAATTCGATGGCGTCGTCGCGGTCGAACATTGCCGGCGCGCCTACCGAGGCACCGGCAATCGCCGCGAGCACAGGTCGATCTGGGATGGGACGTAAGCCTTCTGGTGCACGTGCGCCGCCTGTGAGCAAAATCCATACACCCAGGAACTCGTTCGCTCCAGATCAGTGCTTACACGAACGCAACGACGAGTCCGCGCACGACGACAACATGGTCGACCTCCACGACCCCGCGCCCCAGGTCGCACGCGCTCAGCACGCCCTCGAGGATCCTAATGCCGATGCGCTGGCGGCGTTGACGTTCCTCGAGCAGGGTGACAGCGATGCCGCGGACACGGGCCCCTCGCAGCGGCGACTCGCCGCGTCGTCCTCCGCGTCGTCATCAACACATGCCGTCCCACAGGTCGTTGAACCATCCGGAAGCCCCCCGAAATTGTCCAGGCCCCGCGAGTACAGATCCTCGTTCCAGCCTTCAAAGCAAGCTGCGGAGCGCAAGGCGAAGGCGCAGGCACAACAGGCAGCTCAGCACGCGGCCGTCAGTCGTCCAGGGAGAGTCAATGGCAAACGGGCATCGGGCCGAGGAGGGTGGGCTGAGAGCAGTGACGAAGAAGAGGAGGATGAGGAAGAGGAAGAGGACGCAGACTCAGATGAGGAGCCTGTGCCGCGGATGGCCTCTGGCCAGCGGTCAGCGTCAGGCTCCATCGCTCCTAGCCACTCTGGCAGCACTGCCAACTTCTCTGGCCGAGACCCGTCGCCAGCAGCGCCAGACGTTAATGACTCGTATTCAGGTCGGCGGCCCCCGCGCGAGCTCCCTCAGGTGCCGAACCCTAATCAACTTTACCCGGGCATGCAAGGTTTGTTCTCATCACTTCGTGATGTCTTTAATCTCACGGCGGTGCAGTCGCAGGCCAGCAAGACGATTATCTCAGTCCACAGCCGCGTAGATTTGTGTCGGATCCGTACTCAGGCCGCCAGTCTATGATTGACCCCCCACGTCTTTCTGCATCCCCCCAATCAAATTATCGCCCGCAGACACATATGGATGTTCCTCCTCCGATGGCCAACCGCCAGACTATCTGGAGCCACGCTCTGGAAACACACAACGGCACGCCTCCACCGCAGTCAGGCCCAGTCAGGGATACCTTCATCCAGATGGAACCCCCCGCTGCCACGATGACCAAGGCATTTGCTCCTCATGGCCTGCTGTCAGCCGGTATCCAGGACAAGCAGGATCGTTCCGCAAAGCGGCAAGAAGAGCTCGCTCGTGAGACCGGCGCGTCGCTCATCAATGTTCCGCACAAGCCACCGCCACCGCAGACAGGACTTCTCGGAGCTGTCACTGCACACGAGCGCGAGCGCAAACGCGAAGGCGGCATTGGCGCCGCCCTGACTGAACGCGAGCGCGATAAACGCCTCGCTGAGGACCGCCAACGCAAGCTAGACGACTATCAACGCCAGCAGCTCGAGCAGATGCAACAGACGGGATCGATGTACGGCGGCATGGGGATGCCTGGCTTCAATCCGATGATGGGCAACCCGATGATGATGGGTATGAATCCGATGATGACGGGTGGCTGGGGCTACCCTGGCATGATGCCTGGCTTTGCGAGCCCGCAGCACATGATGGCAGCCCAGCAGGCCGCGATGCAGGCGTACCAACAGGCGATGATAGCGTTCTCCACGGCAGGTTCGCAAATCGGCGGCGACGGCGGCGCTCCGCAGCTCAATCCGATGATGACGGGCGGGAGTATGGGCATGGGTGGGATGGGCGGCATGGACCCGCGCATGTCGATGATGGGCATGCCGATGATGAGCCCGAGTATGGGCATGAACCCCACGATGGGGATGGGCATGAACTCGCCGATGGGTATGAACCCAGGCATGGGCATGAACCCCAGTATGAACATGGGCTTGGGCGGCATGGGCATGTCGCCGATGGGCATGCAGATGACGGGCGACGGCATGGCTCCGCATACGTTCGGCGAGAGTGGCATGCAGCCTGTCAGCGAGAACAGCGGGAGCGGACCCAACAGCGGCCAGAACAGTTTGTTGGGCGAGCGGAGGTCGCCTGCGCCCCCCGGTCAAGATTCTCGAGGAAGGGTGGGGGCGCCGTCGCCGCTGCGCTGATGATCTCATGGATTGCATATGTGTGATATATAGTCACGACTAGGCATGGACTCTACTCAACGGACATTGTCGCACTCTTCGTTTCGTTTCAAGTCTGGGCCCATCATTATTTGCGTTCTGATCCGTTTAACATCTGCTCATCTTATATGATTGCCTTACTAGTCTCTGCGCATTGAGAGATCACACTAATCGTATTGAATGTCATTGTGATCCTGAAGCGACGCGAGTCACTGAATCGCGCAGCGCGCTGGTCACGTGATCGTGTCTTATTCCGGATCCGCTGTGTCTTGACGAGTCTTGTTCACAACCTGCCTCTCGCATTCATCTCGGCCAGAACGGGCTCGCTCATGCTTCTAGGGAACCGCCCTTGTAATCGACTGAAGCTGCGGTCGTGCTCCCTCGAACATGGGTGTTAAATCGCTCTGGCAACTCCTGGATCCTGTGGGCAGACCCGTCCTGTAAGTACTCGCTGTTAGTTCATTGACTCGTATGGTATCTCACGTGGCGACTAGGCTTGAGACGATGGAGGGAAAGGCCATGGCGATTGACTCCAGCATCTGGATCTACCAGTTCCAGGCTACTATGAGGGATAAGGAGGGGCAAGGTTTAGTGAATGCACACGTCCTTGGATTTCTGCGCCGCATATGCAAGCTTCTGTTCTATGGTATCAAACCTGTCTTCGTCTTTGATGGTGGCGCACCAGCGCTGAAGCGTGCTACCATTGTGAGTACCAACTCCAACGGACATGGGTATGCTTGACTAAATGTTCTCTCTACATCCAGTCTGAGCGTAAGAAGAAGAAGAGGGGTGCCGCGCTGAGTCATGCAAAGGTTGCAGAGAGGTTACTCGCCGCGCAAATGCGACGCGAAGCCCTCAATCATGTGAAGAGGTGCGCTGGGTCTTGTTCATCACTCGTCTACGTCTCACAGTCCGTCTGTAGCAGTGATTCCTCCAAGCGTACGGGCAAGCGCCCGGAGGGTCCTGTAGTGATCGACGAAAGTGCTGTATATATGGAGGACCTTGATGAACCCTTCCCTCTTACTCCTGCGAAAAAGAAACCCGCAACTTCGCCCCCGTCTTCCAAGAAGAAGGCCAGGTGGCATGATCATGATCCATACAATCTTCCAGCCGTGAATATGGTCGAAACTATCGCAAAAGCAACCCGGTCTGCCGCACCTGACCCTCGTCTTGCTACCGAGGAGGAAATGTCCGCCTTCATAGAGGAGATGCGCCCGGAAGACTTCGATGTCTCGTCACCTGCTTTTCGCGAACTACCCACGGAGGTGCAATACGAGATCATCGGCGACATGCGTCTTAAGTCGCGTCAGACGTCGTACAAGCGCCTGCAGAACATGTTACGCCACGCGCGGACGCCGCTCGACTTCTCCAAGGAGCAGATCAAGAACCTCAAGCACCGCAACTCGCTCACGCAACAGCTCCTGACCACGACAGACAGCATTGGTAAGGCGCATGTCGAGATACCGATCAGGATCGCAAGCGAGCGCAACAAGCAGTACGTCCTCGTCAAGAACGAGGGCGCTGAGGGCGGCTGGGTGTTGGGCATCCGCGACGAGGGGTCGTCGCGGAGCAAACCAATTGAGATCGACCCCGTGAGCGACAAGGAGCGTGAAGATGATGATAGTGATGCTGACATGGTGGAAGTTGCAATGTAAGGGTGCATTGTTTTGTTTCTCGGTTGCTCTAACCTCCAGCTGTAGCAGTGGTTCTGCAGCACCCGATCCCGACCTACGGGAATATCGACGACACCAAGCGTTGACTGCACTTGCCGACCGATACTCACCGAGGAAACTTGCGCCCCTGACCACAAGGGCGCATCGGAAACCAAGAAACGAGCGTCCACTCTTTGCGCCTGAAGAGAATGAGCTACCTCCCGCAGCGCTCTCCGACGTAGTCGCAGACCCGGAGCTTGAAGCTGCGATACAGGAATCTCTCGAAACCGAAGAAGAGGTCAGCCTGCGACGCGCGTTAGAGGCTTCTAAAGCGGAAGCAGCGGTGCCTGCACGAATCGGCGAGAATGGCGCGTCGAGCTCGAGGGTGACGCTTGATGGCGAGCAGTCTAGGGCAAGCGGCTTGCCCGCGTACCTCGACAACGACGACAACGACGACAACTTGTACGCATCTCCATCTAGGCTGGAGACTGCACTCTCGATCGCTGGGTCGTCGCGCCGACCGGTGTCCGAGACGCGGAGAACGTCTGGGACGTCATTCCCTCACTCTTCTGTCTTCGGCACGCCTAGTCTGCTGTTGCTTGAGACGAGCACCGTCAGGGCAGCACCCATGGCCTCGACAACTGCACCTCTCTCCGTCTCGTCCGATTCGGAAGACGACGATATGGAGGCAGTGCCAGTAGCACCCGTGCCTCCTCCATCAACTCCTCCTAGGCCAGTTAAATTGGCTGCAGTCTCCCCGCGGAAAGAACCAATATTTGTCGAAGACTCAGATTCAGACATGGAGGAAGTGTCTGTGCTCCCACAGTTCTCAAGACCAATGGTACAGCCTATCAGACGTGTACAGGCATCACCCTCGCGAGTATCACCCTCATCGTCGCCAATACCAGACGAACATCCCCCAGATAGCCCCGCGCGAAACGTGTCTCTCGAGGCAAGTCCTCAGGTTGTGGGGATGGAGCAGACAGAAAATCTTCCTCAGTCCTCGGAGCAAGGTACATCTGCGTCTCTACCTGACCGCGAGGACAGTGCAGAGATACCCGAAACACACCATCTATCTGACTCTGAGGATGACGAAGCCGTGCCATGGGACAGCCCGCCATCTCCCCAGCCCGACGCATCGGGCAGCATACCCACAGCTGTCCCGTCGACAGCAGACGGGTGGGACGCAGCAGATGAGATGGACCCGCATGAGGAAGAAGGTGAGTTCGCGCGGTTTATATCCCAGGTGAAGGGGAAGGACATCGAGTCCGTGCGGAGGGAGATCGACGACGAGATCCGGGAGCTCAACCGGCAGCGCAAGGCAGCGATGCGGGACTCGGAGGATATCACTCAGCAGATGATTTCGCAGATCATGGTGAGTCTTATCGTGGTCCTTATCACCCGCAGTGTCTATAACAATACGTAGATTATGCTGCGCTTGTTTGGGATCCCGTACATCACTGCCCCCATGGAAGCGGAAGCGCAGTGCGCAGAGCTCATGCAACTCGGGCTCGTGGACGGCATCATCACTGACGACTCCGACGTCTTCCTCTTTGGCGGCCTCCGCGTGCTCAAGAACATGTTCAATCAGTCGAAAACTGTCGAATGTTTCTTCCTGAGTGATCTCGAGCGTGAGCTCGGCCTGGAGCGCGACAAGCTCATCCGGCTGGCGTACCTCCTTGGTAGCGACTACACGGATGGCCTGCCGGGTGTGGGTCCTGTAGTCGCTATGGAGTTGCTCAAAGAGTTCCCAGGCCAGGATGGGCTGCATAAGTTCAAGGACTGGTGGAAGAAGGTGCAGAGCGGGAAGGACAACGCTGAGGACACGAGGACACCTTTCCGGAAGCGATTTGTACGTCAGTTATGTGCAGTCCGAACGTTCGTTCCCTTACGGCGTGGTACAGAAGAAGCGGTTCAAAGACTTGTTCATTCCAGACGAATGGCCGAATCCTACCGTGGTACGTACGCCGGACCCACCGATATGTTGAGAGGCTGACTGACTTCTGCAAAGCGTGATGCATACTACCATCCTACGGTGGACCAGTCGGAGCAGCCATTTAAGTGGGGACTACCTGATCTTGACGCGCTACGAGAGTACGCCATAACCGTTGCGCGATATAATGGGTCCGCTGACGTCACGACGTAACAGTTTCTTCAGCTCCGAGCTAGGCTGGGGCCAGGTCAAGGTCGACGATCTGCTGTTGCCCATCATCCACAAGATGAACAAGCGGGGAAAGGTATCCATGGCGAATATCTTTCTGCGCGTTGACCACATACTGACAGTCTTCAGAGCACCACAAACAGGCAGGGAAGCCTCAATGGCTTCTTCGACGTCCCCATTGGCGGGGCAGCGCCGCGTAAACGCCAGGCCTACGCCAGCAAACGGTTACAACAGGTAGTCTCCGACTTCCGGAAGGAACGGGCGCGGGCGCAGTCAACCGAATCCTCAGGGACAACATCAGACATCGGCGAGCGCAGATCTCAATCTGATGATGAATACAGCGAGGTACCCGCGAAGAAGCGGAAGACCAACAAGGGCGCCAAAGCTGCGCCAGGGGCGAGGGGAGGCAGGTCCTCGGCCGCCCGTGGCGGGAAGGGCGGCAGGGGTAAGCGGGCCTCGAAGAAGCGCAAGACATCGAGTTCGGAGAGCGAGGAAGACGTGCCTCTTGCGGAAGCCCGAACGGAGAGTGGGTCACCTCCGCCTTTGCCGGTGAGGCCTCGACCAAAACCCAGACCAGCGTATAAGGGGGCGAAGACTTCCGTTGCGCCTGTTTCAGACCATGGGGAGAACACATGAGACACCTGTAGCACATGTCTGTAGCACATATCACATTAGTCCTCGTACCTAATGACACCTCTAGTATGCACATACCGCGCTGTTTGTCATACTTAATGGACTGGAGGTTCCTGGGCCAGCCTTGTCAATGCGACTGCACCCGTGTCGTTGATGGATCGACGAAGCTATCTCGGTGGGCCCCTGTTTCACGACATCACGTATCTGCAGTCGAGTATTCACACGAATTAAGGCGTCAGCTGTAAATTGCAAGCGCGAGTGTAAGGGCTGTGGTCGTTGCGCAGAGGAAGCCACATTGTAGCGAGTAGTTCAAGTTCAATCCTCATCTATGCTCTCCTCCCGCGCCTGAAGCATGGTCAATATGGCATAAAAGTGAAGGACGCAACGAGCCACACCTTATTCTCTTCCAACCCTCCCAACTCTTTCACTAGGCCAGAGAACGGGTACTCCCTCGGGACTGATGGCCTCTCAGGGACGAGTGCGTACTTGCAGAATACACCGAACGTAGCGATGCCGGAGAAGGCGATGATGAAATGACGGAGGGCGGTCGATGGCGGCACTACGGGTGCGTCAAGACCCCACATAGAGATGATTTCGTCTTGCTCGTGGAGCTGCGCGGGGTCAGGAGCGGGCTGGGTGCAGAGGTAGTGCGCTGCTCACAGGATCCCCGAAATTGCGACGCATCTGCATGTCCTCCCATCCTCGCGCAGGAAGACGCTGCCGGTTCACATATGGCAAGACAGGGTAGTCTCCGAGCTGCGGGTCGCGGTCTTCCTTGTAGCTGGGCACGGGGGCGGTGTATGAGCGGGTAGCTCGCATGCGGCCTGCGCGCAGAGCGGCGCGGATGCTCGCCTTGTGGGCGGTGAGGATAGTCGAGCTCATTAGAGTGACGAGCAACGTTGCAGCGCGCGCCGGGTGCGTTTTCAGGCAGTTTTCGCGATAAGGCCTTATCCCGCCTTATGAGGCTTATCGAAAGAATTGGATTTGGCTTTGATGCCGATCTGGGTGTTGTTTGCTTCCGCAGGGGCGATTGAGGACAAGACCGTGGCATCTTGCCATCAGAACAGCGATCAACAAAAATGTCCCGAAATATTCGTCGTCCACGCGCTCTGTTTCGTCTGCCGACATAGACGCGGCATTATTAGGCTAGGAGGTTCGTGATGTATGTTGTCTCTGGGCTCTACTCCTCTCTTTCGGACTATCGCACCCGACCTTTGGCCCTCCGAAACATCTCCCAGCGTATGCAATCCACCACTTCACTCGGGTCCAACAAGAGCGGGGTCAGCAGGGACATCCAACACGAGCTCATGAGCAAGGGCCGCAAACGGCTTCGCGATGTGGGCTACAAGAAGTGGTCGCTCCCTTACCCTCTAGTCCGGACAGATGAGGCGGTCCTCTAGTGCGTCACAGATATTGTGTAGTAGGTCGTGGGTCTGAATTCCCGCAGTGAAAACTGGAATTGTCTCTTCCTAGGCGGGCTGGTCCGCGCTGTTTCTATGCATCCCTTTGAGGAGCCCCCGAAGAGAGTTCTCGAGTTGGGATGTGGGACAGGGGTCTGGGTGCTTGAGGCATGTAAACTCTGGCCGGTGAGTGCGCTTGCCAGTCTTGTCGCTCCCCCGCTTACGATGCGCGCCCTGTGCGGTAGAACACGTCATTTGTTGGTGTCGATATCCTCAGGTGTCAGCCAGACCTCGCAAATCCTGAGCTGGAACGGACTGACCTAGCTTCTCGAGTAACTTGGGTAAACGCCGACTTGTACGTCAACGAGTATACCGCTTCTGAAAGTCCACAACTTGATGCATCATCCAAGCCTCGAGCCTCTACCGTTCAGGGATGGGCAGTTTGATTTTGTCCGGATGTCCCATGTCGCTTTAGCCGTCCCAGAGGATGAATGGCAGTATCTGTTCGAGGTATAGTCCGTTACGCCTCAAAGACGTTTATCTGCTGAGGTTTTGCCAGGAATGCGCGCGGGTTCTGGAGCCTGGCGGTGTCTTCGAGGTATTTGTTACACCCGGTATCTTTGTACCGTATGCTAACACTAACTTTGCAGATGGTCGACGATGACTTGATATTCCCTTGCGGACGCTCCCCTGAAGCGAGAGAGGAAGAACGGCTGAGCCGTTCTACTGGAACGCGTAGTGTCCCAAATAGTGACACGATGGGCAGCGTCTCGACACTCAGCTTTGCGTCCAATTCATCCATCCTCTCGGCCGACAACAAGGTCCTTTCCCCTCTGCTGGCCTCTCCCCACTCAACACCGCCGCCATCTGCTATCGCACAGTCCGTCAGCATGGACTCGTCAACGTCGCAGCCACGCGAGGCTGACCAGTATACGCAGAAAGACCCGGAACGCAACGTCGACAAAAGGGACCACACGCGGCTTGCCAAGGCTTGGGATGCGATGCTGCACAACCGGTTCATCGCGCCGCAAGTGAGCTCCATCCTGCCGTTCTACCTCGCAACATGTTTTGTCGACATCCGCATGATGCCCTCGCTACATATCTTACTTCCGCCAAATACGGAACAGCTGAACAACAGCAAGGAGTCGTTCGACCTCCCGGGGCAGGGCTCCGATACCCCGCAGGACCTTGCGGAGCTCTACCTAAGCTTGAGTCTGCACGGAAACAAGATTTCGGTGGACGGCGCTGCGGGCGCTTCCAAGATGTCAAATGTGCCCTGGAAACACGCAACGATCGCGTCGTGGGCTTCCATCCACCTTGCGCGTAGTCTGGATACTATCCGTGCCTGCAAGGGCGCGATGTGGGATGCGTATGTGGAGGGACGGGGATTTGGGGATCACCCGGAAGGC
The DNA here is from genome assembly GCA_022606075.1 of Fomitopsis betulina. Lineage (NCBI taxonomy): Eukaryota > Fungi > Basidiomycota > Agaricomycetes > Polyporales > Fomitopsidaceae > Fomitopsis > Fomitopsis betulina. The sequence goes on along the minus strand of JABYQK010000005.1, from coordinate 681,294 downwards.
GATGAGGGCCATCTACGGGATGACTTTGAGACGGCTTGGCAGAATTGGGAGACGTAAGTATTGCGTCACGTTGAGTGTATGTTACAGTACGCTGATTACGATATTCCAGCGATATGAAGGACCGTATGTGCATGCGCGCGAAGCTCCATGAAGCCCTGGGCTGGGTGGAACCCGGCACAAGCGAACAACCCAATTGGAAGGTCTGGCGCGAGCGGGCAAACGAAATGGAGATGATGGAGTTCCAGGACCCGTTCGGGTACTATATCTCTCCAGAGAATCTATGCAGGAGCATCAAAGGCTTTGTTGGTTACAAGCCGAAAGCGTGACGAACTGCATTCACCCTTGGCCGACATCTACACATTGCTATATACCAATATTCACTGATATGTACACATAACCTACACGTCCTGCCCTATAGTATGAATGATTGTAGTACTCCATTCTTACTCTTACTCGCTGTAGACTCGCACGAGCGAATTGCTTGATGTTTCTGCTTCGCACCCAGACGCGTATAGAGTATAGTTTCACGTGATCCTGTATTTTCGTGTTCTTCTACTCGGTCGATCGTATCCATAAACCCCTCCTTCTCTTTCACTCCTTATCCCCTACACATATCACAATGGCCGAGTCAGCAAAGCCCACAGAGGAGAAGGCCCCTTCTACCGCCGCGGCGGATTTCACCAAGTACAAGGTGCTCTTGCATCTCCCTGCCTGAGGCGCGATCAAGTCTCGAATTGACGGATAAATCCACATCGCACAGACCGCGGCAGACATCACTCACAACGTGATAAAGAAACTCGTTGAGGCAGCCACGGAAGGCGCGAAGGTGCTCGATCTCTGTATTGAGGGCGATAGGCTCCTCGAAGAGGGCACTGGCGCCGTGTATAACAAGTCAGCGAAGGGTGTGAAGGTTAGCAAGGGTGTGTCGCCTCCGCCTTGATTTTGCACTGTTTAGTCAGCTTACTGTCTCACATAGGGATCGCTTTCCCCACAAGTATCTCTGTCAACAACGCCGTCGCGCACTTCTCTCCCCTCCCCTCCGACCCTGCCTCCTCTCAAGTCCTCGCGAAGGGCGACGTCGTCAAGATTCACCTTGGCGCGCACATCGATGGATACGCAGCCGTGAGCGCAGAGACCGTCGTCGTCGGTGCATCGGAGAGCGAGCCCGTCACCGGGCGACGCGCAGATGTGCTCCAAGCAGCGTATGTCGCCGCAGAGGCAGCCATGCGGCTTGTCAAGGTCGGGAACAAGAACTGGGCAGTCACAGACGCTGTGGCAAAGATCGCAAGCGCGTTCGACTGCAAACCTGTTGAAGGTACGTGCGATCGCGCGCTAGTCCGGAGGGCCTGAGCCGACATACAAGGACAGGCATGCTCTCGTGCGAACAATCGCAGAACGTCATCGACGGCAAGAGGCGTATCATTCTTAACCCGAGCGAAGAGCAGAAGAAGGGCTTCGAGACCGTGACGTTTGCGGAGAACGACGTCTGGGGCATCGACATTCTCATCTCGTCTGGCGAGGACGGCAAGGTGAGATCTATGCAACCGCAGTGTGGCCACGTAATCTGATCGTGACATGCAAGGCGCGGCTGGAGGAGTCAAAGACGACGATCTACCAGAAGGATTCGACTGTTACGTATCAGCTCAAGATGAAGACCTCGCGCGCGGTCTTCACTGAGGTTCAAAAGAAGGCCGGTGCCTTCCCCGTCAACGTCCGCGTCCTGGAGGACGAGAAGCGGGCGCGGCTGGGCCTACAGGAGGCCGTCCAGCACGGACTTGTGAAGCCTTACGAAGTAATGTGAGTTGACATTCGCGTGTGAGTTCGATTGGATCTGATCGAGGAACATCGCAGCTACACACCCGCGAACACGTTCGTCGCGGGCTTCCACTTCACGATCGCGCTCCTCCCCGCCGGCCCTGCGATGATCACGCACCCGCCCGCGTGGTACAAGCCGGGGTTGGCTAAGTCGGAGAAGGAGCTTCAGGACGCGGATCTGAAGGAACTGTTGACGCAGCCGCTGCGGGAGGACAAGAAGTCGAAGAAGAAGAAGGCGCAGGCAGAGGAGAGCGCAAAGGCGAACTGAGATCCGTGTAGTTAGTCGCGTTGTATAACGAAGGAATGTATCGCTAGTGTAGTGCTACCTCTGTCAATCTTGGGGCGATCTCAGCCTGTCTGCACTTCATTCCGGCCTTACTTTTTCTGCATCCTCTCCGAATTCTTCGAGCGTTCGGATGACGAGATCGACGTTCTCTAGGAATGCGTTTACCGTCAGCCTGCTCAGTCTGACGGTTAACGTCTTGAATGTTCTGCGCGGCTCGTTCAATGCTGGGTATATGGTGATTTGAAGTAGAAGCTCACGCTACAAGTAATTGACCCTCGACCGACAGCTCGCGCTGAACTGCTTGAGGCTGTAATTCTCTGTCTACGTCTATCACTTGTTTAGCGATAGATGCATGCTTTTCCGATTCGAGGGGGATGCGGATAGTTCTACTTGATTGTAAGCACAACACTCGCAAGAGAGGATAGGATCCCCACAAGGTATGCCATGGGATGTCCGCAGACATGACTTTATCAAGTTGGTGCTGCTCTTCTTCGGGTCCCTCCTCAAGATGAGTACTTGTCGAGGTAGCGGCAGGGACTCTGTGTGGCTGAGATCCATCATCCCGATCAGCCACCGGCGTGCTGGCCCGGCGGCGCCTGTCGACTTCAGCAACTTGCTGCTTACTTCTGCAGCACTGCGGCACTGCCTCCCTTCGTGGTGTCTTCCAAGGGCTGTGATATATGTGTACTCTAACCGGGCGACGAGTAGGGACAGAATGAATCGCAGTCGGAAGCTCGAAGACCTGTGGATACTCGTAAGTCCGATCATGCTTCAGCTTCATAGGAGATGCACTTCGATGCAAGATACCAGATGCCAGAGCTTCATTATGCTCCTAGGGCAGCACAATCGTCCTGTCGACGCAATCTGGGCTGCAGTTTCTCATGGCTCCTGTGCGGTAAGCCTGGAGTGCGCAGTCACGCATGACGTCTCATCGGTGCATATAGGTATCAGCATGCGCGCAGTTAAGTAGGTCACATACGACTTATCACCGCACATGGCGTGTCTCATCTACAGCGCCGCTTGCATTAGCGGCGCCCAAGGCCCCTCTTTCATTGCCACTGATTCTAGTCAATAGTTGCGCCGGTACCTCGACATGTTACATTGTGCCCTGGATCTGGGGGCACATGTCCAGTTATGCTCTACCTTCAGTCAGCTGTTCGGTGCACAGGCTATGCATCACCGGTCACCTCACCCGTCTAGGTCATGGGAATGTCCCATCCGAAGTGGACCGTACATGGTAAGTCTACGACACTGTATCTACTTGTTATGCCTAAAAACTGTTACCGTACTTAGGGAACTTCCATCTTCTCAGCGCTTGCTTTTGACGTCGAGTCCCCTACAGATACAGATCCCTATTCATGATCTGGCTGTGGTGATTGAGCCCACCATAGAAAGACCCCCCCCCCCCAAAACCAATACCTGACACAGAGGCAGGTTGTGCGGGTGTCGAGCTCGACTTTGGGCGCCGCATCAGCCGCGAGGTGCGAGAGCTTTCAATCACCGCATAGATATGACACTGAAGTCAATCAGCTAGGAACCAACTTATCGTATGGTGAACTGGGGATTGGGGCGCTCGGGGATTTGTGTCAGTGGCGATCGTCGGCGAGCACTACAGCACGGCATGACTAGACTATGGCATGGATTATTGTCTGGGTGCGTCGCGGCGCCTGTCGGCAAGCAATCGTTCTCGGAATGGTATTGTAACTGACACTCGGGTTCATACCTAGTGTATTCATTTGCTCTTATGTTGTCATTGTCAGTACTTGTGATACCTAGCCTTTGGGTGGGACCTGGGTCACCAGTTTAGAAATCTCAATGTTTACTGCGTCGGCATGGGACGAACGTGGGGCGCACAAGATCAGCAGTTGCTTTCCACGGAGTTCAGAACATGGATTATATGGCTCGACCCAAGCGTAGGCATTCAACTGCTCATCTCCCACACACGGCTGATCTGTCACGTCCGTCACCATGAACGTCATCCCGTATAGCCTGCCGGCGAGCGCCCGTACAGCTGTGCGACTTCTTCAGGTTGAAGATGCATCCATGCGGGACAAGTGCGTCACATTTCATCTCCCATCCTCTAGGCTGAGGCGTCGTGCCTCGTATTTATGTTATCCTCGCTCAAGCCTTTGTTGAAGCGATGTTCCTTGATACACTACTTTAACACTTGTGCAGGTTCCACTCAGCTCAGCGGGATCAAGCCTGTCGGCAGGTGAGGACTCACGAGCTGACCACTAGGTTCACAAGCAAATCAGGCCCACAAGAGCGGATCGACGAACGAATTAGGTTCACGAACGAACTGGACATGGGCCGACATTACGCCGCTGGCGGTGCGTCTCCACTGGTTTCCATTCAGCTGTCTACATATCTCGTCCGCTACCGCATTGCAGTGGTAGCTTTCATTCTTGCTGTTTCCACTGGTCAGCTTTATGACGGGCGATCCACAACAAAAGAATTGTTGACGAAGCCAGGCACGCCCTTTTGGCCTAGCCCGCCCGGATTCTCCCCACCGCACCCAGCCATTACATACTCCGGCATCAGACGATGTGCTAATTCCCGTTCCTGAAGGTCTGACATGGTTATGTCCTTATGCATGTTCGCACGGTCGACTAACTATCCTTTCGCCGCGGTGCTTGCCGTTAAAAGCTGACGGGCGCGTTACATACCTGACCGTGCCCCGCTACATCCCTGTCGCACATCCTGTGTGCAGCTTACTGATGGAGATCAGAATTGTCTCCCCACTGTCTATAGCATTCGTCGCTGCTGCTTACATCACATGGCGAGTGTTCAGGATCATCTTGAGACACTATACCTCCAGTCTACGATACTTGCGAGGACCGAAATCTCGGAGCTGGCTTCTGGGCAATCTCACCGATATATATGATAACCAGGATTGGGTAGCACAGTATGGAGACACGCTGAAGTTCACAGGTATCTTGAGTGTACGTCGCATCCCCCAAGAACTTCTGGCCGCCGCTGATGTCCTCATTGTGCAGTCAGACGCTCTGTTCACCATAGACACGAAAGCTCTGAACCACATCTTGCACAACACCGCTTGTTACCGTCGACCTGAAATCGCACGGTCAGGCATATCAGACTTCATGGGTCAAGGTAAGGCTTACAACCTCGGTGTGCGCTTTCACTCGCGTACGTTCAATGAATCGGGGCTTGGTCAACAGGATTGTTATTAGCTGAAGGTATTTGCCACATGTCGGTGGTTTCTCAATGTCGCAGTCTGACGCATGCCGTAAGGTGACCGGCATCGGAACCAGGTCAGTAGTCGGCCACGTATCAGAATGTCAGATTCCCCAAACTGATCAGCGTCCTTAGAGAAGAGTCATGGTAGTAGAATTGCTATGTGCCGCGAGAAAAATGATTAACTGAACGCATACCTACAGAATCCTGCATTTGGACCCGCACAAATCCGGGAGTTTACCAAGATATTTCTGCTGAAATCCATGGAGGTACTGCATCATCACAACCGACTTACGGCGACCATTCATTGAAGTCACCGTACTTTGCAGCTTGCTCGGTCTTGGGGTCTCAAGTGTGTGGATTCCGGGGACCCGGTATGTGTGGATGTTGTAAGCGGGTTGTCCAAAATGACGTTGGACGTCATTGGCCTCGCGGGTGCGTGGACGCCATTGTGGTGGACTGTGACTGCAGGCGCATCTGAAACCTACATCACTAGGATTTGACTACGCGTTCAACTCTCTCGACGTCCACGGCAAGCCGAATGAACTGAACGAAGCCTTTGACACTGTCTTTCGGTCCGGAATGGCGGGTGCTTCCCTGTTCAGGTTACTCAAACTCTTCTTTCCTCTACTCGGATACTTGGTGAGCGGCGGTATTGACACAATTGGGCTTGGATTGACTTCTCATGTAGCCTGTCTCTGGAACGAAAGAAGTGCGGAATGCCTATAGAATCATGCGCAAGATCGGCGAGCGTCTGATCGGCGAGAAGAGAGAAACCGCGCTACATGCTAAAGACTGGCAAGGAGACCGTCGCCAACGGGATCTTCTCACGTTGCTGATCCAGGGTAACACGGATCCGTCCATCCCAGATAGTGAGAGGTTGACTGACGAGGAGATCTTGGCCCGTGAGTTTCAACCCAGTCTAGTCACAGTCCGCTCGCTGACCAAACTTCTAGAAATCCCTACGTAGGTGAACATGCTCCTGCGCCCGCCCCAACTGACTCACAGGAGCTAGATTTCTTGTGGCCGGCCACGAAACCACGAGCAACGTAACCGCCTGGGCACTCTACTCGCTCAGCATAGAGCACCATGTGCAAACGAGGCTGCGCGAGGAGTGTCTGAGCATTCCGACTGACTATCCGACTATGGACGACCTCAACGACCTCCCGTATCTCGACTCTGTTGTGCGAGAAACACTTCGACTCCACCCACCGCTAAATAGCACCATGAGGGAAGCAACCAAGGAAGATATCATACCGCTCAGCAAGCCATATATGGATGTACATGGTCGACTACATGATTATGTGCAGTGTGTAAAGATGTGTACCCGCGGACACCGTGCGCGCTGACCTCTGCGCCAGGGTAGATAAGGGTTGCATGGTCCAGATCCCAATGCTCGCCGTGAATCGCTCCAAGGCGATATGGGGAGAAGACGCCCTAGAGTTCAGGTGCGCGCAATCTATCCCATGCCATAGCTATGTGATCTGATATATAGCGACCGCAGGCCCGAACGCTGGTCCAATGTGCCTGCGGCTGCTCAGAAGATTCCTGGTACTTGGAGTAACATGATGACCTTCCTAGGCGGACCGCGGGCTTGCATAGGCTACCGTTTCTCTCTTGTAGAGTGAGTTCACTACAACATGCTTTCAATAAGTTCTTGATGCTAATGACCATTGCGCACTGACCCCCAGAATGAAAGCGTTGATCTTCACGCTCATACGGGCCTTTGAGTTCGAGCTAGCAGTTCCCAAGGACGACGTTGTCAGGCAGAACGCTTCCATTCAGCGGCCTATCCTCCGATCCGCCTTGGACAAAGGAAGCCAGCTCCCGATGCTTATCAAGCAAATCTAGAATAATATGAGTTTGTGGTATTGAGTCTGCTACTAGCAGTGGGACTGTGTGTCATCGCCTTTCCTCAGCCTCTGCTACCGTGATGTTGCCCCCTTCATTACCGCGGTCACTTGATACTTGACTCAATACCCACTATTCGGGCCCTTTCAGGAACGCTTCGGTTAGGACTGCGTGGGTGCAACCTGCATACGCACATCGTTGCTCGGACTCGCATGTCGTCGTTTTTTTGTTGAGTCGTATCCTGAGTGGTGCCTGGAAGACTGAAGTCCCACTGATCGACATAAGTCTGAGAGGAATCCCGGTGTGTGACTGCTAGCTGCTTGTTCAAGGTCGGGGATATATACGCATGTCAGTTATGTAGGTAGCTCAAGTGCCAGCTGCGACTGGGATGTGGTGAATATTTATATACTGAGTGGCACAGGGTTGTGGGCGTCTCAATGATTTCCTGTGGAGGACCCAACAGCTAGTGGTGTGGCCTACAGAGCTCAGCGAACGCCGACTGGTATTCTGGTAAGCCGGTGATCGTGAGTGACTCAGGGTAATTCGGTGAGCCGGTGATCGTGAGTGACTGGAGCAGCGGCGCGCGACTACTAGCCAAACGCTGCAGGACCTCATCCCTCGGGACTTTGAATGCCTCCACGGTCAATGTCTGCACGCGATGTAGAGCAGATACCGCCAGTAGAGCAGGGTCTTCCGAATGAATGGAAGCGAGATGATGAATAGAAGGACAGCGTCATGGATAGGGGGACATCCTTTGACCGCACGAGAAATTCGGTTATCCGCTCGGGGAGGGCTGGAAGAACCACCCGACTCCAAAGTGCGGTGCTTTGCAGTGCGGTTTCGCGCCAGTGCCTGCAGACGTGCGTGACATAGATCCAGTTGCGTAATGGCGGCGGACGCGCAGGATCTGCACGATGTCCAGCAGTGTGCAGAAAGATCTCGGAGAGCAGTTCCGGAGGGATGAGTCGTGAGACGGGGACCATTGCATCAAGCTTTGTATTGATGCATTCGAGGTGGTATGCTTTTTGTTGTTCTAAGGCTTCACGACTGGCCATTGGTTTGTGCGCTATTGAATGACTGTGCCAGTGTTAGACCCCAGGAGTGGGAGAGAACACGAGGACTCTATATGAGCATGCAGTGACTCCGCTAAGTATGTAACTCAATAGACGCCAGCCAGCCCCCGCTGGCACGTACACTTCATACCACTTGGCCTGCCATCGCAACCTCCTCGTATGAAGAATGACTCGGAGAATCCTCTCCACAGGCTCGTGTCTGGGGTCTGACAACATTAGGAGCCTCAGTCTTGAAACACTATCTCAAGACGCCATGACGCTCAACGTCATCACGTATTCAATGGTGGGCAGTTGCTGTCGTATTGAGATCATCTGCATTCGTTGGTGTCATTGCCTGATGACTGAACGACAGACACATTCCCTGGCACACGGCGCCCGCATCCTACTAGGCGGCGTGCGTCAGAGGGTGGACACGGATTCATCTCATAGACAGGACAGTGACACCCTGTGACATCAAATGGATCCTCCTCCTCCTTCGCCTGGTATGTCGTGCTCGTCGACGCCCGATTAGGCCAGCCCAGCGGAACGTCCTCCTATCCGATGCCACAATCACATACGGTCCCCACGCGCTGCTGCAGCTTCGTCAACATCAATGAATGGCCGCTCTTGTTCTGCGTCCGTGTTGTGCATTGAGCATGCTTTGACGTGAGTTGTATAGAGGGGCGTAAAGAACATTCCTAGCTTGATGAGGCACACGCACGCCTGCGCCGACGCCATGCCATAGCTTCAACCAGAAATGTGTAGCGGGGTGCGAACTGCCGAGGCCTTACCTCTGTATGTGTCTGCGACGCGAGCATATATCGGCAGCGACTCGCCGTTGCTACTCGCAGGACAACAATCACGTCGCTGCCAGCCGTTGCCCACCGCTCGTTGCCCAACGCGTAAGTGCTATTCTGAACCGCAGTGCGCAGAGTCGATGACACAGTCCATGCACACAGTCCACATGTCAATCCTGTCAACGCCCGCTCCACCAGCAACGATTCCTCCGCACGACCGCACGCATATATACAGCCTTGGTGCCCAGGGATCGACGCCCACAACATCTCTTCATCATGCACATCCCATCGCTATTGTCGGAATGGCGGTCAACCTCCCTGGCGCCCCGGATGTTGCGAGGCTCTGGCGCGTGCTCCAGGAGGGCATCAACACCGTGCATGAAGTGCGTCCTTCTCGAGTGCTCGAATGTCTGGTGCTAACCCCATGAACATAGATTCCATCGAGTCGTTTCGACATTGCAGATTACAGAGACAACACAGACGGTTCTGGTCGTGTCCTGCAGTCTATTCGCGGCAACTTCCTCGAGGACGCCGAGGTCTTCGACAATACCTTCTTTCGCGTGAGCCCCAGAGAAGCGCGCAACATGGACCCCCAACAGCGAGTCCTCTTGCACGCTGCATATCACGCCCTCGAAAATGCGGGCTATGTCCCGAGCGCAACACCATCGTTTGACCCAGATAACATCGCGGTGTACGTGGGTGCGGCGACGAACGACTACTTGCACAATTTGAGGGACCAGATGGACGTCTACTACACTACAGGTACTTTGCAAGCCTTCCTCAGTGGAAAGGTCTCGTACGCCTTTGGATTTGGCGGCCCTTCCGTTGTCGTTGACACCGCCTGCTCCTCGTCCGTTGTTGCCATACACCAGGCCTGCCGCTCTCTACAGGCGGGCGACTGCAATGCCGCTCTCGCGGGTGGTGTCAACGTCATCACTAGTCCCGACGTGAGTATCGTCATTGGTACCACTTCGAGAGTAACTAACATAAGCACAGATGCACATCGGACTCGACCGCGCACATTTCCTCAGCCCCACAGGGCAGTGTCGCCCGTGGGACGCGTCCGCCGACGGCTACTGCCGCGCGGAGGGGTGCGGGATGTTCGTTCTCAAGCGGCTCACCGACGCACTCGCGGAGAATGACCGCGTCCTGGCAGTCATACGCGGCGCCGAGGTCAATCAGTCCGGCACGGCGGACTCGATCACGCACCCACACGTCGCGACACAGGCGCGGCTCTTTCGGCGGGTGCTAGATGCCGCGGGCGTGCGCCCGGGAGAGGTCACTGTCGTGGAGGCGCACGGCACTGGGACACGCGCGGGGGACCCTGCGGAGGTCGAGGCGCTGCGAGAAGTGTTCGGCGCGGGCGCAGGTGCGGAGGGGGTCGTGCATCTCACGTCTGTGAAGGCAAACATCGGGCATGCGGAAGCGGCCTCGGGGGCGGCGAGCCTGGCAAAGCTCGTGCTTATGATGCGCTACCGGGTGATTCCGAAGACAATTTCGCTGAAGAAGCTGAGCCCCAGGATTGCACCGCTGGAAAAGGATCGCCTGCGTATCGACATGGAGGCCTCTGCGTGGAATCCAGCGGCGGTGGGAGGCAGGCGGATTGCGATGCTAAACAACTTCGGTGCTGCCGGATCCAATGCTGCGCTACTCCTTGAGGAGCCACCGGCTACACCTGCGCCTTTGGGCGAACAACCGCAAAGTCCCGTCGTCCTCGGTCTCTCGTGTGATAGCCCAGAGGCGGTTGAAATATTGCGCCAGCGGTGCATCACAGAGTTAACCGACCACCCGCCGGACGCTGCCGCTCTCGTTGACCTCGCATACACTATCACGGCGCGCAGACAGCTCTACCGCTATCGTATCGCTGTGAGCGGCAGGTCATCCCAGGAGATCTGCCGCGCCCTGCGGACAGCGCCAGTCGTGCGTGTCGGCGAACGCAAGAGGAAAGTCGTCTTCCTGTTCTCCGGGCAAGGCAGCCAGTACCGTGGTCTGGGCTCAGGCCTGTACGAGGCTGTGTCGAGCTTCCGTGAGGCCGTGGATGTGTGCCACGGGAAGCTGGTTTCATGGGGTTATGCAGGCGTGACGGATACCATCAAGGGCCAGGCAGAGAGTGCGGAGGACGACCTCGTGGGGTCGCAATGCGCACTATTCGTACTGGAGTATGCGCTGGCGAGGATGTGGCAATCCTGGGGCGTCCAGCCTGATGTTGTCATCGGTCACAGGTATGTGGCACTTTCATTGTGAAAGGCTTTTCATTGACCTCGGGCCTGTAGCCTTGGCGAATACGCCGCATTGGTGTGCGCCGAGGTCATTGACCTTGACGATGCACTTCGGCTAATTGCTGGACGCGCGCGTCTGATGAGTCGACTCTGTCTGTACGGTGCTACTGGGATGCTTGCTGTGAGGGCAAGTGCAAGTGGCGTAGAGGAGCTGCTGAAGGCGCACGGAGAGCTTTCGATTGCATGCTACAATAGGTGAGATATATTGCCCACAAGTAATGTTGCTGACCATTTGGGTAGCGATGGAGATTGTGTCGTCGGGGGCCCCCTGGCGTTGCTTGAGGGTTTCCAGAGTGCTTGCCAGAGCGCTGGATATTCATGCCGACGCTTGAGTGTCCCATTCGCATTTCACACCGACGCCATCAGTCCGATCATGGAGGAAATGCGGTCTCTCAGCGCGAAGGCCCGCTTCTCAGCTCCAACGATCACACTCGTGTCCACAGCGCTCGGTGCTGTCGTTCAAAATGGCGGAAGTGACGTGTTCACGCCGGAATACTTCGCGAAGCATTGCAGAGACCCTGTACTCTTCCGTCAAGGTATACATGCCCTCCTCGACCACGACACAGATATTCGGGAAGCGGTATGGCTCGAGATCGGTCCTAATGCAGTGACGTCTCCACTTCTTCGCGGGAATGGTATCTGCGCTGACGCTGTCGTCGTATCGACGTTGCGCAAGGATCAATCGGACGTCGACTCGTTGGGATATGCTCACGCGCTGCTGTACTGCTCCGGAACGACGCTTAACTGGCGTAGTGTTTTCGCGGATCTTGCGCCGGGCGCGAAGGTGACGGATGCTCCACTGTACCCGTTTGCCAATACTCGCTTCTGGGTACCGTATACGGAGACGCGCCGACGGGTGCCATCCCGGCCCAGTCGCAAGCCGTCTTCCGAGCCGATGTTCTTAGACAGTGCCACCATCAGCAAACGTATCCGCTGGCCCCCCTCAGACAGCGACCAGCCTGCCGTGTTGGAAATTGACATCACCGAGCTTGCACGGTATATAGATGGCCATCAGGTCGTTGGGACGCCGCTCTGCCCAGCTTCTGTGTATAACGAACTCGTGCTCGCAGCTAGTCGTGCTTGGTGCGAGAGGATAGGAATCCCACCCTTCGCGTCGTCACTCGTTTTATCCGACATATCATACAAAGCTCCTCTTATCCATGCATCTGGACAATCAAGAATCGTCAGGGTTGAGGTCGCCGCAAAAGGTACAGAAGGGGGGTTCAACGCGCAATTTGCCGTCCGCTCTGGAGTGCCTGCCAGGGAAGACTTGTGGCAGACTCACTGCACAGGGACTGCGCGCGCCGATCTCCTTGATTCTGTCACCGGGCGTCTTTCGCATTTCCGCAACAAAATACAGGAGCACATCGCGACACTTCAGCTTGGCGCTCGGAATACTCGGACGGTATATGCATCCACCCTGTACGATGAGATATTCTCCAAGGTGGTCAAGTATTCGGATACTTTCCGCACCCTCAAAGCCATTACCATCCGCTGCGACGGCGCGGACGCATACGCACTCGCTCAACATCCTGTGGCCGACGCCGGCGAGAGCCTCATCCGTCCTGTCCTCATGGACACTCTGCTCCATGCGGCGGGACTTATGCTCAACCTCGAGTCAAACGACGATGGCTATATCTTCGTCTGTTGCCATGCGCAGACGGTCATAATGCTCCCCGACCACCTTCGCGTGTCTGCGATGTTTGGGATGTATGTGCAGATCGGCTACGTCTCGCAGTCCATGGCTATTGCCGATGCTTATGCGATCGACCTCGAAGGCGCCCCAGGGCAGGTGTTCGCACACATAGGCAAGATTCGCTTCCGAAGACTGTCGATAACGGGGTTCAAGGCTATCCTTTCCGCGAGCGTCCACGAGTCTACTAGTAACGCCTCACCCTCATCCCCTACATTGAGCTCCACCATCGCGAGCATACATAACCCCTCCGTTCACGATTGCGTTCTTGGCCTCATTTCACAACTGTGTGAAATCCCTGTCGCCCAGATCAATCCTGACGCAAAACTGGAACACCTCGGGGTCGACTCCTTGTTGAGTATCGAGCTGACTGGTCGTCTCAATTCCCTGTGTCCCTCGGCGAACCTGAGTCCCCGCACCCTCAGCACCCTCAACCAAGTGAATGACCTCGTGGATCTTGTCGAGAGGAACAGAGTTGTACCGACTGACGCAAGGCGCGGTGGATCCCAGCAGTGGCCGGAAGAGTTTAATGGTGTATCAATTATAGAGTACGTGAAGACCGCACTGTCGTCTGTGTTGGATATACCTGTGGATAGACTGGATGACGACGATCACCTCGACCGCCTTGGTCTCGATTCACTGTCATCCATTGAACTCCGGCATACTTTCAGTTCCGCGCTTTGTATTCACGTCCCCCAGGACGTCCTCGCTTTTTGTGCGACCATCAAGGATCTCTCCATCGCGCTAGCTGGCCTCTCCAACCGTGCCCCTGGTCCGCTAAGCAATTCCCTCGCAGCGCCCAATCCGATCCTGTTGCAGGATGGGGACGGCCAGACCCCGTTGTTCCTGATCCATGACGGCAGCGGCGTGGTCCATCCTTACATGTCGCTTCATGACCTGACTCGGACGGTATGGGGCATCCACAACCCAAAGCTGCTCACTGGAGATGACTGGCCAGGCGGAGTCCCCGAGCTCGCCACGCACTACGCCGATCTTGTCAAGGGAATTCTTCACGCGGGGCAGTCTTGCATATTGGGAGGTAAGCTTTGTACGGTGGCCACGATACACAGTATTGCACTAACCTATATACACGTAGGCTGGTCTTTCGGCGGAGTCGTGGCCTTCGAAGTGGCTCGCATGCTCATAGTGAATGGCACGCCAGTGCACGGCCTCGTCTTCATCGACTCCCCGTATCCTCAAATGGGTGTGCACCTTCCGGAGGCGATCATCAGCGCTGTGGTCGGCGCGAAAGTGCACAACCCCCGGCATGCTGAGCTCGTGCGTCTACAAATGCGCTACGCATCCAAGGCACTGTTAGAATACGACCCCCGGAGCTCTCTCGCGTCCCACGTCGCACCGCCCAAGGCTGTGATGCTCCGTTCGCAAGATGGCTATGGCTACAATATCGACACGGCGGATAGCGAGACTGCGACTGCCAGGTTCTTGACCGACCGACGGGACCCTGCGACGTCGGTCGCCGGCTGGGAAGAACTACTTGGTAGCTCGGTCCCTGTACTCGACATACCGGGTAATCACTTCCAGCCTTTCGAACCCGAGAATGTGCGTATCCCAATCATGCTTCTGTACATGCAAGGCTCAACAATGGTTAGGTTGCTACCGTCACCAAGAAGCTAGGCAAGGCTCTCGAGATGTTAGAGAATAGACCAACTGCGTGTACGCCCGATGCCTGATTCAGGCTTCCCGTAGTGTATCCTATTGCTAGCGATCAATTTCTCTCGCATTGGTATGCTATCCATAATTCCCGGTCGTAGACACAAACTGTATGGGACACACTACAAAATTACAGGGAGCTAGAACAATACGTACCTATAGACCTTGGGGGCAGGTCTCGTTATCATCGTTATTGGGGCGAGAAAGAATAAGGAGAATAAGAAAATAGTGATATGGCACGGGAAGTGTAAAATGGGCAAGGTGTCGCGAACACGTTCGGGAAGAAGACAACATGAAATTACACACAGGAGAGCAAGAACAATGAGACAATTCACAGCACTCAGCCACTCGAGCGGGTAGGATTGGACCATCCAGATCCAGAGACTATGAGTCTATATCGAAAGATAACTCTGCACCGCTGGATACAAGTTGCTGTCGACACGCGCATTAGGACTACGCATACTATGAGAATTGGTGCAACACTTACACGGCACCCAAGGCGAAGGCAAAGGCGAGAGCCCCCCAGGCGGCTGACTTGCGCTGGGGCGTCATTTGGAGGGACACTCGGCGGTTCGTGGCAATCGCGCGCTCGCCGACCTCCTCCGTCGGCTCTTTGAAGTCGAACTTGAGCACCTCTTCCTCGCGCGGCCGCTTGCTTGCAGGCCTCACAGGCGATGCTTCATGCACCTCTTCCTCTTCCTCAATTTCCTTCTTAGCGGCGCGCCGTGCGCGCTCCTGCTTCAGTCGCGCGACGAGTGCCTTCTGCTCGCGGATGTCCTCGTCCATGATATCCTGCGTCATAGCCTGTGCGACGGGATCGGCCTCGGCCTCCTCTTGGACGAGTTCCGGCTCCGGGGTGGCCACCTTGCGGGTCCGAGTACTGCGCGGGGTCCGCGCACGCGGCGGCGCAGGAGTCGGGGCAGGGCTCTTATATCTGGTCGAGCGCCGTGGCGAGGGAGTAGCAGCTTGCCTGGTCGTCGACGGAGGCGGAGTCGGTACGATAGGCTCCACAGCGACGGGCGTTGCGGGTGCGACCTTGGGCGTCGGGGGTACGACCTTGGGCGTCGCCGGGGACCCCTCCCTGCGCTTCTTGGCGGGGGCAGGACCGGGCTCCTTGGCGGCGGCGGGCGACTGCTCCGGTGTGGGCTGCTGGGCGCGAGTTGAGCGGCGGTAGACAACGCCCGCCTCGGGCTCAGCCTTGACGAGGATGGGGAGGACAGAACCAAGGCGGTAGCTGTCAGCGAGCTGGAGGGCAATCTCGGGGGTGACCCAAGTACCAGCGAAGCGGGCGCGGCCACCTTTGTTGGTACCAGTGAGGTCATAGGTGGCTCGGACCCAGCTCGACTCTGCTTTCTCGTGGTCGTCCGTCGCGGTGGGGAAGGCAGCGCGGAACATGGTCGTGAGGCTGACTGCGCTGGTATCTAGACGGCGGAGGACGAATGCATGCCCAGAGGGCTGTATGATGGGGATGAGTGAGGGACGCTGTGCAGCAAGACACGACCACGTACCGTCTGGATTTTCAGACGCGCAACCTACATGCACGATGAGAACGAGAACGTGGAGAACATCAGGAAGACGCACAATGGTAGACTCTCCATCGCGAACGATCTCTTGGAACTTGACTTGTGGGGGCTTAGCAGGATCGACTGAGAGGCGAGCAAAAGGTTAGTGTGCGGCTAGCGTGGAAGAAAGGGCAACACACGATGTTTGAGATTGGGATTGAGATGTAGGGTAGGAAGAGGGGGGCGCTCGAGGGCAACGTTAGGCCTCATGAGGGCGAGGAGGAGGTGGAGGAGGAGAGACGCGTCGCGGGAAACACGGCCGGGGCGCGTTGGTCGCAGTTGCGAACATCCCGCCGCCCCGCCCAGGATCACTTTCCCACGGCCACCTGACACGTCCACTTTGTAATTCGTATTTATACATCTATGTCTACTTCTATTTTCAGATATCTACAGGCAAGTGCTTGTCCAACAGCTGCTGCCGCGCAACCAACGTCTCCACCAGCTCCGTATACGGCGCCCACCACACCTCCTTTCCACGGCGGGTCTGCATGTCTGCGTGCTGCACCATCTCTGTCACGGGCACAAAATTGATGCCCGTGCCTTTGATCGTACATACCGCCGCCGACTCGAGCGGCGCGCACTTGCGCCCCTGCTGCCGGAGTAGCGTCTGGTGGTGCTCCTCCACGAAGCTAATCGACCGCAGCGCGAGCCGCACGGCACGCGTTCGATCGAGCGGCGACGGAATCCCGCCCTGCAGCGTGTGCCCGAGCATCGCCGCGCGCGAGTCGAACAGCGACCCGCCCTCCTCTTTCAGCATCTTGCGGATGAAATCTGTCGAGTACACGTCTGACGAGGCCTCGTTCCTGCACAAGGATTTTCGTTGAGAACGCGCCGGGCGACAGAAAACACTATACGCACTTCAGGACCAGCCGCCCCTCTGCCTTGCCCTTTTGGTCGAGCGCATAGCGCCGCTTGAGGAAGCGGACGTCGCGGCGCAACATATCGAGGTCAATCCCCCGCTCTGGTGTGTATACAATGACAGCGCCCGTCTGCCCGGTGGATCAGTGAATTGTTCCTTTGCCGTGGTGAGCAAACTCACCGCCAGCGCACCCATCGTCGCGATGTAACCGCACTTCCCGCCTTGGGTCTCCACAACGAACACACGATTCCGGCTCGCCGATGCACTCTGCTTGATCGCATCGCACGCCGTCACAAGCGCATTCAGACTCGTGTCCGAGCCCAGGCTGTACTCCGTCACGGGCACGTTGTTTGAGATCGTCGCGGGGAGGTGCACCATCGGGATCTGGAACGCCGGGTAGCTCTTCCGCGCGTTCTCGAGGATGAGTAGCGCATGGAACGCCTCAAAGCCACCGATGAGCAGCAGTGCGTGGAAGTTATTCTGCTGAAACTTCGCCGCGACCGCACCAAGGTCGATGTCCGGAAGCTTGCGGTTCGTGCCGAGCTCGGACCCGCCGCGCGTCATCCAATTATCGACCCCGAGCCACGAGAGCTGGTGCACGTTGTCCTCGAGTAACCCAAGGAAGCCGTTGTGGATCGCGAAGGGCTTGTGGCCTTGCCGTATGCAGTAGCGCACTGCGGTCCGCGTCGCGGCGTTCATACCACCCGCGGGTGCACCAAGGCTAGTCATAACTGTCAATGCGTTGACTCCGTTTGTATGCTCGAACCACTCACTGCATGATACCAACACGCATCCGCTAGACGTAGATGTCAATCAACAGTACGTGCAATGCCATCGGGGAGACGTACCAGATGATGAGGGAGCTTGGGCTCCTTTAGCAGCAGCGAAGTAGCGTAGAATCCGTCAAGCATCTCCGCAAACTCCGGGTCGCGCAGCGACCTCGCCTTCGTGAAGTCCTTCTCCGCAATAGCCGTGGCTACAGACCGTGTCTTGTAATGCAAATTTCAAAATCCATCATCATATCATAGAGAGACTGCTGGACGTACCAAAGCAACAGCCTCCATCAGCGGGACACGCTTAACCTTATTCTCGCTGATCCCGATCATGTACGATGGTGTCTCCGGCGTGGCCTCGAGGAGCGCATCGACCGCCTCGATGCCCTGTAATGTTGGCTGATCCCCAACGCAAATCATTCAGTGAGCCAAGTGCGATACAGGCAAGCAGCCAAACATACCATGATACGATCATACGCAGCAGGCGCACCACCGCGCTGCGTGTGTCCGAGGGTGGTGACCCGTGTATCGAGCCCGAGCCTCTCCGTGAGCACGTCCTTGACGTAGTCCGCTCGGATCGGCTTAAGGTCCTTGTCGATCGCGCCCTCCGCAACGATCACGATCGTCTTCCTTTGGCCAATTTCCCGGTGCTACATACCGCTTTAGCGTCCTTTCGACATGAGGGGATCGGGACACTCACGGATTGTATCATTGTGCACATGCTGTCCTCCCAGTTATCTTCCGATGGCGGATCTTCAGGTATGAAGATGAAGTCTGCACCACAACTACGTCCGGCAACAATGAGCCTTTGCATCCACACTCCGCCCGAGTGCCCTACGCAACCAAAACGCACCTAGCTCCAGCCATAAGCGCGAGCCACCCGCAATGGCGGCCCATGACCTCGACGACGAACGCGCGCGAGTGCGACACGGCGGTAGAGTTGATGTTGTCAATCGACTCGCAGATGCGGTGGAGCGCGGTGACGGCTCCGATCGTGAGGTCCGTCATGGACATGTCGTTATCGATTGAGCCGACGAGGCCGACGATGCGCAGGTGGTGGTGCGTCGCGAACTGCTCATCGGTGATCTTTCCTTCGGGGACGTCAGTACGGGCTGCACGTTCAGGGACTCTGGGGTCGCTGCTGTCCGAATAGTTGTCCCCGCGCTGCGGCGGGCCCAGCGGTACCGGGGGGTTGCGTGTGTGAGCCAGACCTCGTTGCCGGATGGTTCGTGCAGCGCATATATGCGCGTGAGTATATGCGAGAGTTGTCCGGAGTGCGCTCGCCCAGAGCCCTCGTGAAGGAAGGAGAAGTGCGTACCTGCTGCACGGAGGGCCTCGATGTGTGTCGGCCATTCAGACCTGAAGACATCTGCACCGGTCAAGGAGCCATCCCCTCCACATACGACCAGTGCATCAATGCCCTCCTTGATAAGATTATATGCGGCCGTTTGCCGGCCTTCTTGTGTTCTGAAGGTAGTAGAGCGCGCAGTTCCTATGAGGGTGCCACCCTAGATAGCAACGTTACTTCCGTCAACGCGAACGCACATAGAAGCAACTTACTTCACCGAACCATCCACGAACATCGTCCCACCCAACGCGGACGATGTACCGTCCCTTCAGTGATCGACCACTGATGTAGTCACCGGTACCGTCTTTCAGGAGCTCGCCGTCGCCAAATCGCAAGTTGTGGATGAAACTCCCGTCTTCTTTGGCGGAGCGATTGTCAGAGGGTTGATATGTGTTTCCGCGGACGAGGCCTTCGTAGCCCTCGCGGACGACCCATGCCTCGCAGCCTCTAAGAACGAGTGTCAAGGTCAAAGGTACGGATGTAAAGCCGCATGGAGTCGCACTTGGCGATGGCCGTCTTGACCACTGAGCGGGTGACGGCGTTCATGCCGGCGCTGTCCCCGCCGGAGGTGAGGACAGCGATCTTCATCCTCGGCTTTTGCGGGAGGCTCGTCGTCGATGCCATGATACGGTATCAAAGCCACAGGAGGAGGGTAATGACAAGAGGTGAGTGAACCCGGAGATAGGGTGGACGTCGCAGAAAGTGGATCGATGCGGGGAGCGGGCCCGCGTTATGAGCAGCGGGGAGCGCAGAGACAGGTGAGGCGCCAACGGGTCGGACGGTCTGGCTAGGCCTCGGCTCAACTCGACAGATATGAGCTTGTCGGTGCGTGGGCGGCCGACGACGTGTAGAACGACGGAGGCGAGGCTGGGACGATGGCGGCAGATAAGTATAGAGGGGCAGCCCGTAGCTCGGCGCAGCCTCCGCCCCCGATCGACTACGACGCGCCCGGTCCGGGGCGAGGCGCCTCCTTCTCCAGCCACACACGCGCCCGCGCCCTCCGTTTATTACGGACTACCCAGTCCGAGGTCCGGCTGCACGGGAAAGCCACTGAGCCAGTCGCGAGGACCCCTGGATATCCCCCTCAGAGGCTGGGTCGGAGGCCCGCCAGTTGTTGTCCGAATTTTTTTCGCAGAAATCAGGCGGTTCATGTCCGGAATCCGACCTAGCTCCCGCCTGGCGGTTCATGTCCGGATTTCTGGGACTGGCCTCATTTGGGCCCGGATTTTGTCCGGATTTCTCGGTTCGGCCTCTAGAAGGCTATTTCGCGTTCAATTTGACTCTTGCGATGTATTTGAGGCCTTCAGGAGGTCTACCGAGGCTGCAGAGCGGCACTAGGGCACAATATAGGGTGAATGGCAGTGACAGAGTGTAGACAGTTCAGTAGTGCCCGTGGCTGCAGCTCGCCGAACAAGTTCACACACTGCATGTGCTCAAGCATCGCACGCAAGACGTACAATCCATTCGGTTCAGTGGACACTAGGGGATATGAAGTACTAGAGTCTACTGACAGTCCTCTAGCGAGTCACCGTTCTCGTCAATGTCAGCCTCCTGTAACCCCTTCTGAGTCGTCGCGCTTCCTGAACGGCTTCAGCGCATTGTAAATCCTCGTCTTGAAACTCTTCATGTTGGTGAAGAGAGTGTGGTCTTGTGGGTGCAATTCAACCATGATCATACCCCATGGCCCCAAGATGAGGTGCGGCTTGTGACTGAGTCTTGAGAAGGCACAAGGACTGTCTAGATGTCAATAGCAAGAAGTGACATGTCTTGAATGCTACTGTTGCATTTGTGACTGCACAGAGTTGAAGATATGCTCGAACATCTGGACTGCAATGTTTGAGATCGCATCGATGCCTGTGTCTTCGATGTGTGCGAGTTTGCCGTTTTTGCCGCCCGTCTTTGAGTATATCATTATTACTGCACATAGGAATTAGTTACGGAATGAGAAAGTGTCTCTGGAAATAGGGAGACCCGGGCAACCGCCGTCTCCTGGGGTCCGGGGACCCCACTGTCCGGACACCCGACTGGCCTAGCCGCGGTGGCCATGTCCATGTCCGACAACTGGGACTGGCAGTTCAGGATTCCGGACTCCATATGTCCGGATTTTGACCTGGCCAAACCGGTCCCCAGGGTCGGTTCGTGTCCGGATTTCGACCTACCCTCTAATAGGGATTTTCAGGGGTCCTCAGTCGCGCCGGTCCAAATTTGACCATTGAAAAGACCACAGAATGGTCATTTCGAGACCGCTTGTCGTTCGAAACTGGACAGAGTTCACACGTAAACCGGTCGATCAGACGGTCAAAGATTTCGGGAACGAACAATTCCCAGACCCTACAGCTACGGTAGTGCATAGCGTAGCGCATAGCGTAGCGATGGCGTGATAGCCGCACAATCGTCATCAGGAAAAACCTGTTTAGCTTGGAAAGGCTTTTGCGGCTTGTGCAAGCTCCATAATGACTTATGCGACTTGCATGGGCACACAAGCCATCCAAGACCGTTTTATTTAGCGCCTCCAGGCAGTACCTGTCAAGGCAGTCTTGTTCAAGGCTCACAAGCACAACAAAATCACATTGTGGCTTGCCTGTCTTTCCCACAAGTCACTCATGTCGTGCAATGCAGAGGTACTAGTATGCCATTTCATCCTGATTGTCTGCTACACAACAACACTACCAAAGTGTTTGATACGCATACTTACTCGCCCAGTTATTCAGTACAAACCGAGATGCCTTGTCTAGCATGGTATCTGTAGTCCAGTCAGTAGGTACGCTACAGAATCGAGTTCTTTTCAACTGCGTGCTAGTGGGTTTGGGAAAATGCGGGATGAGTTGGCATGACTGGCGGATCATGCTCAATGGCACAATTGCACCTGAAGGTGTTCCGTCAGTATGTACGGGGAGCTTCTTCACCTCATACATCATATGGACGGGGTCTGCCTGAGCAGGGAGCTTTGCAAACCACTCCACATATGCGAGTGGTCCCCTTTCCTTCCATTCTTGAGGTGCAGGGATTGTTCTGTCTGCCGTACCGTGCTCATGTATCATCTCAGGAAGCTGAAATATGACCTTGACTCTTCCAATGCGCGTGCCTGTAAGATCTGTGAAGGTGAAAGACCAGGATAATCCATAACATACATACCTTGTAGACCGGTTGCCTCTGCATGTCGAACTGAGCTGGCTGATCCCCGGATGCTGGCCTAGCCTTCACTGCGTCCCTCTCGGGTAAGCTGTCGCTGAGAGGGATTGTTGTAAATTTGAAGCCGTGGAATATATCAAGTCGTGCAAAGGGGAGGTAGGAAGGGGCCTGCACAAGCTCGGCGGCGTTGAGCAGGCGGCCCAGCTTGAGTTTGTATATGTATTGACTGAGTGTTTTCGAGAAACCGGGTGCACAATGTCATTCTGTGATGGATGCGAGGCTTTGCTGCTTGACCGACGGGTGCTTGGTGAGGACAATGCCGACTTTGGTGTGGGAGCGGCACGTCCGATGGGCTCCACAGCCGGTACCAGAGCTCGAAGTGCACTCGATATCCGGTTGATCGTCGCGCCCCTCATCAGGAAAAACCTAATTTACTTAATTGGTCTTTTTAAGGCACAAAAAGACGCAAAGGCAAAAAAAGATGTTAAGTGCAATTAATACAAGTTGCCCAAATTGCAAGACAACAAAAGACAAGGAAAGACATGATATGTACCTCCATGAAAGGAGAAGAAGCTCTAAATGCTACACTCGTCCTTGTCCTCTCTTATTTCCTCTTTTTTGTTTCATTTCTGCAGCCACTGGAGCTTTACTTACCCACTCTTATTTGCACTCAAAGACACTTTTTCTCTCTTCTCATTATGTGCTTTCTGCCAAACTTATTTGTACTTAATTGTACTTACAACCAGTTATTATCCCTTAAGGAACAGTTCAATCATGGCCATACAGCACAGAAATTGCCCAGCAGTTACAATATGATTACATTACAACAGCGACTCAACCACTGCCCCCAGGGATGACCATTGAACATCATGGCAACAACAAGAGCTACAGAAGACAATAGAGAGACTGACCGTCATCTCACCCAGTGATGCTTCAGGGCAAGTGTTACCTGAGTAGTAGTAGTAGTACAGTAATATATTTGTAGCTGGAATCAC
Source organism: Fomitopsis betulina (assembly GCA_022606075.1). Taxonomy (NCBI): domain Eukaryota; kingdom Fungi; phylum Basidiomycota; class Agaricomycetes; order Polyporales; family Fomitopsidaceae; genus Fomitopsis; species Fomitopsis betulina. The sequence continues at coordinate 657,986 of JABYQK010000005.1, read as the reverse complement.
ACAATGATCAGTTGCCATAAGGTTTCAATCAGACCTACTGACTCACCTGGTAACACTTCACTCCACATCACTTGGCTCCGGCTCTCCTCCAGAAGTCGGATCGTCTGCTAAGATGACACGCAGTGCACAAGTCAGCATAGCAGACTAGTCCTAGAAAGTGGACCGGACTCACGTTCGAGCTCATCAAGCTCTGGGCTCTCCTCCTGCACATCTTCATCCTCGTTCCTGTCATGCTCGAAGCTCATAGCAGCAATGCATGAGCTGCCTGCAACAGCAGCAATGTTGGACTTGGCGGCTGCGATGCTTGCAGTGGAGCCTCCCGCCTGGGTAGCCCTCCACCGCGTGCCTTCTCCTTCTTGGGCAGCAGCTGGAGGATTGGCATGAAGCTTCCCTTGTTGTCGTTCCCCAATGACTTCATCGCCTTTGGTCCTCCATCTACATGTGAGCTTAAGCAAGCATCTAGTCAATGAACTGGCATATTGTCTGTATATTGGACATTACCTGATATACTCCCAGATCTCCTCCTTTGTCTCCTGGAAGTATTCTGTGGCTCCCTCCTCAAGGGCCTCCTGGAAGGACATCAGTGCATCCCACCTAGTACAAATGTCAGCCATGTACATAACAGAACCAAAATGCATACTTCTCAGCGTAGAGCTTGTTGGAGAACACGCTTGGCCCATTGTACAGTGCAAGCTCGGTCAGTGCACACTCGATCTGTAATAGCATGTCCCAAATATCAAGTACAAATTCCCAGAGCAGAGAATGAGACAACATACCACGTTGCATGTGAGGGCAATGAGGTTGTTTGGGACCTTCTTGAACTCCTCGATGCACATAAACATGCTGGCTTGTTCACGCCCAGCCAGCCCCCAGTATTGGTATATCACCTCTGGGATGGCCAGACTCTTGAACGGCTGCAGAGGGTCCACCTTGCTGTGCTATAGCCCCACATGACAGAATTAGTGAGCTGAACTCGAACATGGATGCACATACCTTTGTGTCCAGGCTTTTGTCCTTCTTGTATACAAGCTCAATACCACCAAAGATGAAGTTGGGGATGTTGCACATCCCCGTCCCGTCTGTTACCTCTGTTTTGTGGGTCTCGAGAAGCCACAGAGCGAGGCTGCAGCGCTGCGAGAACGACATCCCGCCTGAGTCGTACAGCTTCTCCACGACCACTGGTGCCTTCTTCTTGAGCTCGTTCCGTGTCTGAGATGCACACAACCAGACCTACAGACAGATCAGAAGACTGTTTGCCTGAACATTGACTGCACTTACCACCATGTATGCCTTCTTGCGCAGGATGTCCAGCTCCTCATTACCCTCGACCTTGTCATACTGCAGCAGCTGGAAACCCGATGCTATTGCATGGGCATTAGGTTTACCCTTGCTGTGCTTGACAGCTTCAGGTAGCGCCATGACGATTAAATCATTGCTGCTAGGGAGACGTGCAGAGGGCACCGTAGGTTCCTTTGACCAGGCCATCTTCAGTGCAATGATGAGGCGAAGCTGGTTCTGTGCAGAAGACACCAGCGTGCAGATATTCTTGGGAAGGTCTCCAATCTTGCTGCGACCAATGCTCTCTTGCTCGCCAATGCCTGAGGCAGCGCCCTTCCTCTTGCCAGCCCTCGCAATGACTTTGTGGGCAGGTCCCTTCACCTGTACGTCCAAATCACGCAAGATGTGTTGTGATGTCATTGTAAGTTCTGAGTGTGGTCTGCGCTCAGAAGCAGCCAGGTGCTTACTATGGTGTCCTCTTCCTCCTCGTCATCCTCATCCTCCTCATCCTCCTTGTTGTCCTCCGCTGAGCCTTCTCCTGAGGTCTCCTCGGGCTCGTGATACTCGTGGTGAGGATCCTGCTCTTCTTCTTCTTCTGGCTCATCTTCCTCATCCTGATCACTGTCAGGGACGACTCTCTTGGCTGCTGGCTTCTTGCCCTTTGACTTCTCCCCCTCAGAATGTAATTAGCACAGAATATGTGGATGATCCATCTTGGCTCACCTTGGCAACGGAGTCGACCATAGGCAGAGGCTCTCCAGAGCGCACCCGGCCAGCAGACTTCGTAGGTGCTGATGTAGTACGGCTACTGGATACAAGGGCCCTAGGACTGCCTGCAGACATACCATTGACTGCAGCAAAAGGACGGATGAGATGGGTAACTAAGTCTGGACGTTATATCATGCTTACCTAGATTCTGCGCAATCTCATCTTCACGGCTTGTATTCGTAGTTGTCTTAGCATGTTTGTGTTGAACAATAGAGAGCGCCTAATAAGGCAGCCGAGTTCACACACTGGCACTCCGGGGTTACAGGAGTATCACATGCATTGTAGATAGATTCACATGCATAGGGATTGGTATTAGTCAGGTACTATACAGTAGCTTAGTCATACGGTCTCCTACATGTATATAAGGACCCCTGTAGCGTAGCTAAATCCCAAGTCGCTCAACAGCAACTTTGTGTGCATCAAGCCTCACAGCTAACCAACCAGGTAAGTTAGCGACCCGCTACACTGCGTAAGGTAGTCTGCTCGTCAGGTTATGAGCCCTGGTTACTGTGCGGTACTGCGCCCTAGATGCTGCATCCGCTGCGGGTCAGAATAGCTTACCTGGACGTCGCCCTTAAGGGCTTTGACGTCAGGGGGAGACATTGCGCCTACATGGCTGCAGGTCAAGCACAGCTTCGCTGTTGCTATTCCCAACACTGAGTCCAGTGTGGTGCTAGCGCCGTCTCGGCTGCATAAATCAGAGCACTGATAATGCGTTCACAGAACCATATCAACAATCCGCTCTATCACCACCACCAACAACATGTCGAACAGCCTCCAGAACTTTGTCCCCGTCCTCGACGGATCGAACTACCACCGCTGGGCTGAGCTCATGAAGGCTTATCTCCAGCAGCAGGGGGTCTGGCTCATCGTCGACCTCCCGGCTGGTATCGAGGAGCCATCTTTGGCTGAAGATGGCAAGAACCACTCTGAAGTCATGGAATGGCATCAGATGCAGGCAAAAGCCATGGGCAGCATTCGTTTGCGCCTAAGCGTCGAAGTCGCACGTATTGTCAGGGACAAGGCGAATGCTAAGGTCCTCTGGGACACGCTCGCCAACACCTATGGAGGTACCAGCGCCATGGGGACTTTTGCCTTCTTCAAGGCAGCTATCAATATCCGGATCCCGGCAAATGAGCACCCCAGCCCTGCGATCTCTAAGATCCAGAGCAACATCAACGAGCTAGCAGGGGCAGGTCTCAACCTGCCTCCAGCAATGAGGACACTTATTGTCCTCGGCGCTGCCCCATCCCGGTATGATGCAGCGATACAACTCGCGCTCAGCCAGAAGGAGCTCAAGGAGCTCACAGTGGCAGGGGTCCAGGAAGTACTAGTTGCTTCCTGGGAGCAGTCGAAGAACAAGGGACAGTTGTCGGCCCAGAAAATCTCTGCCATAAAGCAGAAGAAGAGCAATCCCTCCTTCTCGCAGCAGCAGCGCGGGTAAGAAGGAGTGGAATGACAAGGGCAAGGAGAAGGCCAAGGGCTTTACTCCTCGGGGAAAGCACGGCGGTAAAAACCGTGGTAAGCCGCATTCGCACAAGCGCGACGAACATGCAGAAATGCATATCGCCAACACTGTGTCGATCCCCGCCCCGACGTCCAGCACCGTCATCGAGTTAGCGCCCTCAGGCAGCAAGACTCGTAAGGTCGCAGCACCTGCCCCCAACAAGGGCAAGAAGCGCGCACACAGTGACTGGCTCGGAGAGGCCCTCCAGCTCGCCAAAGACCTAGACATCTCCGGCACGGCAGAAACCATCCGCACGCTGAAGGAAGTCGTGAGCTCAGCTCACATAGAAGAAGTCCCCTCCGACACCGAGTCGCGCGCCTCGAAGCGCAGCAGGCACGGTGATGTCGACATGGCCGATCACATCGACGAGGTCATGAACGACAAGTACATCAGTGAGGATGACAACTTCCGCGACGCCGAGGAGAAGTCCATTGTCTGGGCATCAGACGAGGAAGACATCGACGCGCACAACGCTGAATTAAACGGCATGATCGCGCAGGCCGCAGGCCTTGCACCCCCTATCGTCGACAAAAGCTTTCGGAACCCATTAACGGGGGAGCTCCGCTGCATGGAGCCATATGATGGCTATGACGACTGGGGCAATGAGTACGCCACTCAACTTCCTAACCCTAAGCAAGTAACTAACAGCGCTTTTACAGCCGCTTCTAACTTGCACAACAGCGCTCGGACATTTGTTAATGTACTTGGTAGCGGCTTAAAAATTATACAATGTATTCATTCGCGCAACTACACTGCGTGTTCACATTGTAAGGGAAAAGGAAAAAGTCGCTTTTCAGCGAATGAGTGGCTACTGGACTCAGGTGCATCATTGCACATTACAAATGACATAAGAGACTTCTCAGAATTCGAGTATCTCCAAACTCCTATTCGTACCCAAATGGCACAACAAGGAGTGGTAGGAAGCATTATTGCAAAAGGAACTGTGTTCCTCAACTACCAAATAGACGAACAATGGCTGCAAACGCGCCTATACCCCATCTACTATATGGAGAATTGCTCGGTTCGTCTCTTATCATTAGGGATGTTCCTCCAAGACGGACTATATTTGCGCGCAACAGCGCAGCATATTAGTCTGTATGAACCAGGAGCGTGGAAACCTTTATTCAGGTTTACACCGCAGCACCCGGACACTACCACCTTTACCCTCGTGGCTGAATCGGGTAAAAACGTTCAGAGTATTTATCTGAACATAAATGAAGTCGATTACTCAACTATGCATCACCGCTTTGCGCACCCTTCAAAGGACGTGCTTGCAAAGGCGAAGGAGCATACATCTGGATTTCCCAGAAAGGTGGAGATTCCTAAGGACTCACCAATATGCCAGGGATGTGCAAAAGGGAAAATGCATTCTAAGTCATTCCCGCCATCCAACTACCGGGCTAAGGTACCGTTTGAACTCATTCATTGGGATTTAAAATCCTTCCCAGTAGATTCCTATCATAAGTACAAGTACTACATACTGTACTATGATGATGCCTCATCACACGTGTGGACTGTAAATCTGCGCAAGAAATCTGCAGCGATTACAGCCACAAGGCAATTCCTAGCCATGGTAAAAACTAAATATGGAAAGACAGTGCAGAAGTGGATGTCTGATGCAGGGGGAGAATACGTCTCCACTGCATTCAAAGACCTTCTAAAGGATAATGGCATAGAGATCCTTCAAAGCTCGCCGCATACTCCTCAGGAAAATGGCAGAGCTGAGCGTTTCAATAGGACGCTCATGGACAAAGCAGAGGCAATGTGCCATGATGCTTGTCTACCTCCATCCTGGTGGGAATTCGCCGTGGATCATGCAGTCCATGTTTACAACAGGACGCCAATTCGTCGCCTTAATTGGCTTATCCCCTACGAATTGATACATGGTGAGCCGCCATCTGTGGCGCACCTGCGCGTGTTCGGCTGCGGTGCGTACGTCTTTATACCCAAGGACGTTAGAAAAAACAGTTTATTGCCCAAGTCGGAGCTGATGATTTACCTTGGGGGAGACAGCTCTACTGAGTGTCACGAGTTGACGAAAGCGCCCAGCGCTCGGCGTACCCTAGGCCTCCAAGTCTACCCTCGGCCTCCAAGTCCACCCTCGCTCGGCGTACCCTCGGCCTCCAAGTCCACCCTCGGCCTTCGGGCACAGCCTCGGTCATCGGCCAAAAGCCTCGCGACCTTGTCCATCACGCCAAGGCAGTTCCGCATTATTCCACACCCTTCCGACCCAATCACGACGCTCTGCGCACGGACCATTGTGTTGAACTTCTACCATTTCAGGCGTTATCTTATCAGGCTTGCCTGGTATGGACTTGTATTATGTTCTGCAACGCTACGTACCGTATTGTACGCTTACTCTCTTTCGCTCTTTATCTTATCTATAGGACTCGATTATCTCTCGTCCTATCTCAGTAGATTAGATACCGGACATCCGGGCCTCCGCTCCTTAAGCATATGATATTACCGGTTACCTAGAGTTCCGGATTCCGTCTTACTAACGATGACTCACGTAGATTACGCTTATGACTCATCATGACTCGACCATCAGGTGATGGTCTCACACATGTATATATACTGGGCTGGATACGCCCTCTAATGTATCGTTCCTTCCTCTGCTTTCCTGTGTGCCTAACAGGACTCCCTCAGCAGATTCCCTCAAGAGGTTCGTTCTCCTGCCTTTATAGCCACTTCCATTTCACTCCTTCAACAGGTTATGAGCCCTGCGCTACACGCGCACACCTAGTTGTTTTATCCCTGCAGGATCTTGAAGACTACGCTCCTAGGAGTAAGCGTAGCAGTTTTGCTAGTCTCTCAGTAGACTCAGCGTTTGATGACCTGAAGTGCCAAAAGCACTGAAGGATCGGATTTCCAGTGGGCCTTCGCGCCGTTTGCAAAAAGTTTATCCTCCAACGAGACCTGAGAGAAAGGTCCGTTGACGCCGACTCTACCCGCATCAAGTTCGATCTCGTATCTAACGTTTTTGTGATTCCAGTCGCATCCGCTCCCCGCTCCCGTCCGCTCCAACCCCGCCGCACAACCGCGCCCACTTGCTGAACGACTCTCAGCACCAGCTCCTCGCCCGCTCCCTGACTTCAAGAAGAAGTCAACCGAAGAAGTTGTCGGGATTCTAGAGAAGAAGGTTAGCGCCACCATCGAGCGCTACCAAGCGATCTTCGACAAGAAGTACCTCTTCGAGTCGCTCCTCGGAGACTCCCAGCGCGCACTCCACCGCTTTGCTGACCAGCTCAACTGGGTCAGTGACAACTTTGATAAGGCCAATCAGTGGTCTAAGCAGCAGCGAGATAGCATCTCGTGGGCTTGTCGTTGCGTCGGCACTGTCGAATTCTCGACGCCGCAGGAGCCGCTAGTCAAGCGGTACAGAAAGGTCACAAAGGACCTAACGAGCATAGCCAACGGGGGCTATTTGGACTGGATCGTTTTGTAGATTAGGTCGGCGTACCTAGCGTTTTTGTTGCACATATCACTGGAATATCATTTAAGTCAAGCATCACATTGTGGCTTCGTCTGAGCAAGAGCTAGACGACAATTTAGAAGCAGAAGCATTAGAAGAAGAAACACCCTACAACTGTAGAGGTCTTCAGCATTTATTCGACGTCACTGAACTAAGGGACTATCACTACCGGCCTGAAGAAACTGAATATAAGTTTTGGCCGTGTAACACAACAGTCTGTGCGAATAGGTGGTCTGGTCCGTACATCAGAGACACAGGCTGGGGTATCCCAGTTGACCACTGGCAAGAAGACAATTCCTATTCTGTTTTCGCTTCTTTAAGCTTCTTTGAGGGTTCTGTACCTGAACCGCAACATCTTGCATCTATCCCAGAGTACGGGTCTCCGTCTATCCCCGGCTCTCGAGCACAATCCCCTTCTCCTCCATCATTTGCTCCTACTACTTTACCGTCAGATCTATCGAATCTCTTCGAAGAAGACGACGTAGAGGAGCTTCTAGCACCATCTCAAGAAGAAGCAGAGGAAAGTCTATCGTCTGACCTCGCTTTTGTTCTTGAAAGTTTACCACCGCCCTCCGTTTCTGAAGAAGTCTCAGACTTCTTCGAATTTCATATTCTCACCGCCAACATGTCGGACATGAAGGCTGACAGTATCCCTGTCCTTAAAAAGTCTTCGGACTACAAGGTGTGGTCGAGCCAGATGCTCGGCTACCTAACGTTTATCGAGGCCGATGACGCCCTCCAAGCTGGTGACCTCACCAAGGCAGACTACAAGAAGGCTAACGCCCGCGCTAAGGGTGTGATCCTCATGCGCACGGATAACAGTTTCCACCACCTCCTCTATGAGAAGAGTGAGGATGGTGATGAGGTCATGAAATCGGCAAAGGACATGTGGGCGGCTCTCAAGTCGCATTTTGGTACCCCGGACGCAGCATACATTTGGTCGCAGTTCTCGGCTCTCATCAAGTCGAGAGAGATGGACGACAACAAACCGATGCAGGATCAAATTTCGAAGATCCAAACCGTACTTAAGGACATCGTCAACGGCGGCATTAAGCTGGATGAGCCAACTCAGGCTCTCCTCCTGATGTCAAAAATCCCGGAAAGCTACTCGACAATGGTGTCAGCCATCATGGCAACCACCGTTCTCAAGGAGCTGAAGATTGAGACCCTCGTGAGCAAAATTCTCTCCGAGGAATCTCTCCGCCGGTCCGGTATGGGACAGTCTGCTTCAAAGACTTCCCAGGTAAAGGTGCATCACGGTCAAGGTCCTTGCTCACACTGCGGCAAGAAACACGGTTCGGACCAATGCTGGACCAAGTACCCACACTTGCGCCCACAGAAGGCCACAGACAAGGGCAAAGGGAAAGGCAAGGGTGGCAACGGCAAAGGCAACGGTAAAAAGGCGAACATGGTAGTCGTTCACACTACCACGGACGGTACAAAGGTCACTCAGTCCAGTTTGTCCTCGTCTAACGGTCAAGGTGCTTCGGTGGTGGAGGTCGAGGAGGTTAAGTACACAGTTTGTACAGACCCTTCGTGTAGAGTCTGTCCCCCTCGGACTGCTGGTTCATTAGTGGCTTCTTCTCTTGTTGTACATAATGGCGCGTCTGCTGACGCTGGATCCGCGCAATTGAGCTCGTCGTTTTATTGCCCCGGTGTGAACAAGACTCATTCGCATCAATTCAAGCGCATTGCATGGCTCATGGATTCAGGTGCAAGCCAGACGGTCGTCAATTCTATGGAATACTTCTGGGATTACAAGCCGTATACGGTTCCCGTCGTTTTTGGTACAGCAGGAAATGCTAAGATAGAAGCACTAGGCTCTGGCACCATCAAAGGTTTAACAACAGTCGGCAAGGAGCGCATGATGATTACCATATCTAATGTCGCATACATTCCTCAGGCCTCTGGCTGTTTGTTTTCTACTGGTATTGTGGAGAAATCAGGACATACGCTCGTTCAAGGTTCAGGTCAGATGGTCATCTATGACCAACCGTTTATGCATGGCAAAGTTTCTGGCAACGTTGTGATGGAAGCACCGTACAACTTCCTAAACAACTTGTACTTTTCGTTTATGGATGTCCTGGACAAGAAAACGGCAGCACAGCTGTCTACCCCTTTTCGTACCTGGCATCGCCGGATGGGGCATCCGTCCAAGGAAGTTATTCGCCGATTACCTGATCATACCAAGGGTGTCGATCCAGTGGGGGTTGAGGATCAATCCCCTTGTGAAGGTTGTCAATGGGGCAAGTCTCATCGCGCCCCATTCCCCGCGTCTTCCAAACGCGCTACAAAGCCTCTTGAGTTGGTTCACACTGACGAAGATGGTCCTATGCGTACTCAAGCAATTAATGGTGGATACCGGTACTTCATTACGTTCCTGGATGACTTTTCGAGTCTTGGACGTGCCTATTACCTGCGTCATAAGTCTGAATCGATCCAAGCGTTCGAGGACTTTAAGGCATGGGCTGAGAATGTTACTGGTTATAAACTCATCAATGTACGCTCGGATCGAGGGGGGAATATACATCTGACGCTTTCACGGCCCGTCTGAAATCCTATGGGATTGTTCATCAGAAGACGGTTGCGCACTCGCCTCAGCAAAATGGGCGAGCTGAACGCTGGAATCGCACGATCATGGAGAAGGCCATGGCAATGCTGCATCATGCAGGCCTAAGCCACGGTTTTTGGCAGCTAGCGGTTGAATCTGCAGTCCATATTTACAATCGCCAGCCTATGCGACGCCTTAAGTGGCAATGCCCGATAACTCTCTGGGATGGCACGGTCCCAGATATCTCATACTTTAGAGTATTCGGTTGCAAGGCATTCGTGCATGTGCCAAAGGAACGAAGACAAGGGAAACTCGATAAAAAGGCAATCGAGATGATCTTCGTTGGATATGAGCAAGGCTCCAAGGGCTACAAGTTCTGGGATGCCTCCAGTCGACGGATCGTTGTGTCTCGTGATGTGACCTTCGATGAAGATTCCTTTCCGGCACGTAAGGATTTGGCTAACCCGAAGACTCTGGGTCCGCCACTATTCGATCCTGTAGACTCTGATTCTGAGGATGATGACGAGGAACAGATCGAAATTCCACTTCCTCTACCGGTAGAGAGCGAAGATGTTTATGAGGACATCGACGAACCGGAACCAGTGGGAGAACCTGAGAGAGAGCTCCCTGAACCTGCAGAACGTCCTCAACCTGTTCAACCTCCTCAGCCAATATATACTCGCCCTCGTCGAGAGAATGCTGGGAGGAACCCGAACAGGAATAGGGACAACGTTTATGGTGATGAGCCTCCGGCTCGGATCGACCGACGAACTGATACTCATGGAGATCAGCGAGCGGAAGCGTTTATGATACTGCAGGCTCTCAAGGAAGCCAATTACTCTGAATCGGTTCCTACCTCGCGTTCAGACGCAAGGAAATCCCCTGAGTGGGACCACTGGCATGCTGCCGAAGGCTCTGAAATGAAGTCTCATGAGCAGAACGGCACCTGGATCTTGGTTCCCCGTCCCAAGAACAGGAAGATAGTCAAGAACAGATGGGTGTATGCGCGAAAGCATGATGGTCGGTACAAGGCCCGGTTAGTAGCCAAAGGCTTCACTCAAGTCTGGGGTGAAGACTACCACGAGACATTCTCTCCAGTCGCTCGTTTTGAGTCTTTGAGATATATGTTTGCACATGCTGCACTCGAAGACTGGGAGATGGACTCAATGGACGTTAAGACAGCATTCCTCAACGGTGAACTTGAAGAGGAAATCTACATGGAACAACCAGAAGGATGGGTAGTTCCAGGCAAGGAGGATTGGGTCTGCCTCCTCAAGAAGGCCATCTATGGTCTTAAGCAAGCGTCACGTCAATGGAACGCTAAGATCCACCGAACTCTTCTAAACCAAGGGTTCATACGGACATATTCGGATGCAGGAGTTTACGTTTACTCCAGTAAAACCAACGGTCAAGTCTGCTATGTAGTCCTCTATGTAGACGACTTATTACTCCTTGGAGACTCTAAACCGTTCATTGAACAAATAAAGAATCATCTCAAGAAGGAGTACCAGATGACCGATCTTGGACCAGTAGAGCGTTTCTTAGGACTCAGGATTCGTCGTGATCGTCAAAAGCGACAGATTCTAGTTGACCAATCTGAATACGTTCAGACCGTTTTGGAGAGGTTTCAAATGTCTAACTGCAAACCTGCAAAGACACCTCTACCTGCTGGTTCAGTTTTGGAGAAGAACACGGAAACTGCAACGGATGTATTCCGTACTGAGTACCAGAGCGTCATTGGTAGCATCATGTATGCTATGCTCGGTACACGGCCTGATCTCGCTTTTTCCATAACGAGACTCGCCAAGTTTGCCTCGAACCCGTCGAAGCATCACATGCGCCTCGCACAATATGTCTTGCGCTACCTAAGGGGAACAAAGGACTATGCGCTTTGTTACGACGGTGATTCCAACTCCGGGTTAATTGCCTATTCAGACTCGGACTGGGCAGAAGATCACGATGATAGGCACTCCACAAGCGGCTTTGTGTTCCTCATGGCCAATTGTGTCGTTTCTTGGGTTTCCAGACGCCAACCCACTGTTTCCCTCTCTTCAACAGAAGCAGAGTATAAAGCAGCCTCTGATGCATGTCGTCAAATGGCTTGGCTTAGGAACTTCGGACAGGAGCTTGGTGACAACATGACTGCTCCCACTCCTTTGTGTCTGGACAATCAAGGAAGCATTTTCCTTGCGGTTAATCCTGCCGTGGACCGCCGCACAAAACACATCGAAATACGGTATCACTTCATTCGAGAATTCTACGAGAAGGGTGAAACCGATATCTTCTTTGTTGCAAGCGAAGACCAGCTTGCAGATGCGTTGACCAAGAACGTTCCACTCTCTGGAATAGAGAAACTTCGAACGTCAACTGGCATGGTCATAGCGTCTTGAACAAGTGGGAGTGTTGAACTTCTACCATTTCAGGCGTTATCTTATCAGGCTTGCCTGGTATGGACTTGTATTATGTTCTGCAACGCTACGTACCGTATTGTACGCTTACTCTCTTTCGCTCTTTATCTTATCTATAGGACTCGATTATCTCTCGTCCTATCTCAGTAGATTAGATACCGGACATCCGGGCCTCCGCTCCTTAAGCATATGATATTACCGGTTACCTAGAGTTCCGGATTCCGTCTTACTAACGATGACTCACGTAGATTACGCTTATGACTCATCATGACTCGACCATCAGGTGATGGTCTCACACATGTATATATACTGGGCTGGATACGCCCTCTAATGTATCGTTCCTTCCTCTGCTTTCCTGTGTGCCTAACAGGACTCCCTCAGCAGATTCCCTCAAGAGGTTCGTTCTCCTGCCTTTATAGCCACTTCCATTTCACTCCTTCAACACATTGTAGATAGCTTGCCCTAAACACGGGCTGTATATAAAGACCACCCCCTGCTCCCCTAGAGACTCAGTTTCGACCTCTTGTCTCTAGGTGAGCAGGGTGCCCCCTGTACTAGTTTCTTCTACACTAATGTATACTTGTCTCTAGCCCTAAGGTTGAGTCCCTGACTCCCTTTCAGTTTCAGATAAGAATCAGTAAGTCGAACGTCCCGGGTTTGCAGTAGATTGTTAGGCTGTGACTAGACCTTAGGTTGTCACACTGAGCGCACTGGCGGGTGGCTCTTTATGAGAGCACCAGATAATGTTTTGTTCAGATCATCCACTGCGATGTTTGACGAAACAATGTTTCCTAAGTGCCCTCTGACAAATCGTCAAGGCACAACTCGAGTTTGTCCACCTTGAGAAGAAATGATCCCAGGAGATCAACCACACACCACACCTCAGGTAGATGAGGATGACAATGATGATCATCCAAACCATCACCTTCCTCAAAGGGGAAATGGTCATGTTCATGACGATGAACAGGAGCAGCAGGATGCGCCCATAGACCCAGTACCGCCGCCCCATGCACCGGTTGAACACCCTGCGCCCCCTGTGGAGCCGCGACGTTCAGCAAGGGAGCGGAAACCAGTAACTCGTAGAGGTAATGTCTATGGTGAGCAGCGGAAGCCCCAAGACATACTAAAGGACATCAAAAAACAGGGGAGATGGAAAGAGATGGTTGGTGAGGATGCGGGTAGCTCCCGTACCAAAGCCGGACCATCAAGGCAGCAAAAACAACAGGTTCCCGGACCTAGTTCTGCGCCAAATCCTCCTCCACGCAACGAACCTGTCGAGTCCGCCCCATCCGATGAGGATGAAGTGCAAAGCGCTGAGTTACTACTGGCAGAATTATGCCGGGAAGGGGGAGTTCAGTTAGTCGAGTTGCTACTTACAAAAGTGCTACCCACCCTCGACAATGATCTACCAGACGGGACCAGCCTGAGAGAATGGTCATTCCACGATATATTAAAGCTACCCAAAAAGGAGCTTGAGGAGTGGATGACAGCGTGTCGCGAAGAGCTTGAGGCACTTTGCAAATGAAATGTCTATCAACTGGTTGATCGTCCTAAGGGACGTAAAGTCACCAAAAACCGCTGGGTATTTGACGTCAAAACTGACGGTCGGAAAAAGGCCAGATTGGTCGCCAAAGGTTACTCCCAAATTGAAGGCCTTGACTATGATCAGGTCTTCTCTCCAGTACGCCTAATCCTCGCCTTAGCTGCGCTTGAGGATATGCACGTCTCCGGACTTGACGTCTGAAACGCCTACCTCTATGGCAAGCTCGACGAGGAAATTTATATGGAGCAACCTGAAGGCTTTGCAGTACCAGGCCAAGAGCACAAAGTACTCCGGCTACTGCGTGCTCTATATGGACTTAAGCAGGCAGGGCTTGCGTGGTGGCGCACCCTCAATGAGTCCCTAAAAGAACTTGGCTGTAAACGCCTTGTATCCGATGCCGGAATATTCGTCTACAGGACAAAAGATGGTTGCTTCGTGCTGATCATCGTCTATGTAGACGATGCCATATTTTGTGGCAAAGACAAGACCCTAGTCCTTTCGTTAAAGGACCGCTTCATGAAGAAGTGGGAGTGTCACGACTTAGGCGACGTCAAGGAATTTCTGTGCATGCGCATAACTCGGAAAGGCCGTGAAATCCATCTGGATCAATGCGCCTACCTTGAGAAAGTGCTGCAGCGCTGTGGTATGCAGAACGCGAAATCTGTGCCAACTCCACTCCCTACTGGATACAAGCCCGTTGCAAATACTGGAATGGCTGATCCAGCACTTCGAAGCAAGTACCAGACCGTTATCGGTTCCTTGCTATACCTTATGCTCGGAACCCGACCTGATATTTGTTACGCCGTGACATTACTTGCGCAATTTGCAGCAAACCCGTCACAGGACCATTTAAACAGAGCGCTATACATTTGTCGCTATTTAATTGGTACTAAATCCTATGCGCTAGTCTTTGAAGAACAAAGCGGCAATGGATTATTGGCGTGCACTGACTCTGACTGGGCGGACAGCCCAGAAGCCAGAAAATCACGGTCTGGGCACTTTTTAAAGTTCGTGAACGGCGTGTTCAGTTGGTTGTCTAGAAGACAGAAGACAGTTGCCCTGTCATCCACTGAAGCCGAGTATATGTCGCTGAGCGATTGCTCGCGACAAGTAGCCTGGATAAAGATGCTCCTAGAAGAGATCGGCTACAAACTCGGCCCGCTGCCTATCTGCTCGGACAATCAGGGAGCAATATTCATTAGCTCAAATCCCATCACGGAGCGTCGGTCTAAACACATTGACATTCGCTACCACTACGTGAGGGAGCTAGTAGAAGACAAGAAAGTCGAAGTCTTCTACGTAAGCACTGATGACAATCCAGCAGACTTGTTCACTAAGAACTTGGGTCGTATCAAATTTCTCAAATTCAGAGAAATGCTTGGACTATGATTTTATGATTAGAAGTCCAGCATAGTCGGCTGCACTATGCGCCATATAAATGCTTGCGCGCATCTACCGCTGCACTTAGCAAGGGGGAGTGTTGAACAATAGAGAGCGCCTAATAAGGCAGCCGAGTTCACACACCGGCACTCCGGGGTTACAGGAGTATCACATGCATTGTAGATAGATTCACATGCATAGGGATTGGTATTAGTCAGGTACTATACAGTAGCTTAGTCATACGGTCTCCTACATGTATATAAGGACCCCTGTAGTGTAGCTAAATCCCAAGTCGCTCAACAGCAACTTTGTGTGCATCAAGCCTCACAGCTAACCAACCAGGTAAGTTAGCGACCCACTACACTGCGTAAGGTAGTCTGCTCGTCAGTTTGCCGTAGGCAGGCCTAGGCCGAGCTACACAATCAATACATTGGTTCAGATATTCAAGCAGGATAATCAAGAGCATGCTCATGACGGGGAGCCTTGGACGTCCCAGTTGCCTCAGCTGTCCCATCATCCCCCATCTCGATATCCTCCATGTTACCCACAGGTTGTTCCTCCTCGTCTGCCCCCTGTACCTGTTCTTCTTCGGCATCCCCAGTAGCCTTCTTCTTCTTCTTCTTCTTGCTGGGCTCCTCTTGTGCGCCAGATCCGTACTGGTCCATCATCAATGCTGATCTCTTGTGAACTTCTATAACTGGGCTCATTTTCATGATCACTAGTGAGCAACAGTGGGTGACACACCTTCCGCCTTCTGCGCCTTTGCGACGTCTGCCTTCTTGCTCTTCGCCTTGACTGCCTTTGTTGCATTCTTCAGGGCCCCCTTGGGCATGTTGACTTTGCCTGCCACGTTTGATTGAGCCCCAGTTTTGGAGTGTGTTGCCCTCGGTTCCATAGTGAGAGCCTCCTCAAATTCAGCGTAGAAGTCTGGCAGCTGAGGTGAGTCCAAGGGGGGGAAAGAGGGCTTACGTGTGATAAGGCACCCTCCTGCTGTTCACGGCCTTTGGTGGCAGATATTTCGGACCAAAGCGCTTGCAAGAGTACTTTGAGAGGTAACAAAAAGACATAGTAAAGCAGCTATGTAAATACATCAAATGAAACTATGGTTATTGGACCAACCATTGTGATCTGTACACCATTTAATTATTTCTCGGTCAGTATGAAGTACTATGGAAGCACACTGTCCCTTGTAGTGAAGATTAAAATGAGTGAGCTGGCAAGAAGGAAATATAGTGAAGTCTCCGTGAGCCAATGGTATTACTAACCCAGGCTCATATAATATGAGCTCCCCACCATCGTAGTCCCCAATGGAAAGGACAAGACATACACCATCGTCCTTGCTGTCCCGATGTGCAGCTGTCGCAACATTGAGGTTTATGACCAGTCCGATGAAGAGCGCGCACACGGTTTCACTGTTGTCAGGGAGTATCCGTGCAGACACATCCAGACTCTTGTATGTCTCTGGTAGCATCTCTTTCAACTTATTGATTGAAGTGAATAAAGATTATGTCTGCTCAAATGAGAACATGTACCTTTCCCTCCAGCCACTCAAATAGAGCTCCTAGGATGCTCTTGAGAGAGAGATATACGGAGCTTGCACCAGGAGCACTTTGTACGCGGTGGTAGCCAGCAGAAGTTGTGAAGTGTCCTCAGACATGCTCGTCCTGGATGTGATCAAACCCTGGTGGTCAGCGGGGAATTGCACTTCAAGCAAGACGTTACCACTCTCATTGAGATCCACGTCAGCCTGATCCTCACTCATGACCAGCTCCTCATCACTGCTCTCCTTCCCCTTCTTCTTGATGACATGCTTGAGGGTGATGTTGGTGCCGTGCTCATATAGCTTGAATGTGGTGGTGAAGAGCAGTGTAGCTCTTCATGGCAGACATGGCTAGTCACCGGGAGCGGAAGAGACAAGAGCTAACTTCAGGGGCCCTGTGGTTACAAAGCTTCTAAGGCCGCCGTGCTTAGTCAAGGTCATGCCGTTAATTGGCCGAACCCTTTACCTAAGGGCCCCATACTTGGGGCGCCACACCCACTGAGCTCCACGCAATAGCTGTAGTGGAGACAGTGCCTAGAAAAGTAATTGGCACGAAGGAGAGATGACTCCTCAGTTATCCTATGCTCCCAATGCTCGCTGCTGAGGGGTAGGTTGCAGCCCTTAGCTTACGCCATGGAGCCCAATGTCCCAGCTTTCCATATAGCCTTAAAATGCATTCAAATCAAGGTGAAAAGGGATACTCAAATGCATCATGACAGACGGTGAGTGGTTGGGATATTTAAACCCTTGTCAAACACCAGAGGATAGGTTGGTCCTGAGCAAAGACAAACTTCTCCCCTTTGTTCTTGGGAAGTACAACTATCAAGTCAATACTAAGTAAGTTACTATAGGAGAAAGTAGTTAAGACTTCCTAATTATAGTAAGGTGGTTTGGTTGTATGTTGTTATGATATATACTAACTCCCAGTTAGTATGCCTTCTTATGTTACTAGACTCTTGCTAGTGTTCTGTTCTTCTTAGGTTACTAGACTCTTGCTAGTGTTCTCTTGTTACTTGACTAACACTGTGTTAGTATGACTTGCTATTGACAATAGTACTCTTGACTATTGATTTCTGTTGACTTGATAACTAGCACTCTTGACTAGTTCACTTCAGTTGCTGACCTTCCAGTTAGTCAGATGTAGCCCAGTTGGCTATTCAGTAGTTTCAGATGAAAGCTAGATTGTATTCAAGTAAGTAGGTAACCAGTCTCACTGCAGGACACTGTGTCCAGCTCAGGAGATGATGGTGGTACAGGTACAAGATGTCTCTACTTGTTTGGGAAATGGGCGTCCTTTTATACCCTTTTCCGTGGGAATTTTAGGACAATAGGAATCTACTAACAAAAGGCATGAACAAAAGAACAAATACCTATATGTGTCCATTTTGGGATAACAATATTACTTGCTCCTTATTGTTAGTGAAATCACATGCTTGTGCATCCTTTTGTCCCTGCCTACCTTTTGTTAGAACAAAAGAAAGAAGAACAAAAACTCATCCTGCTATGGTTGCAGCACAGTAAGCTCCATATCTATTGTATCTAAAATAGTCCATCTGCTGTGATACAAAGCCCAGGTTCCCCTTACGCCAATTCCTCCATTTCTACCTCTTCTGCCATTTGCTTCCGGCACCTGACAATGAGATTAGTATTGTGTCAAATTTGCCGTTGGACACCCGCCCCCATGTTTGAAATGCAACGTCCCCGTTGCCATAGAGGGGAAAATAAACATATGGTGACTCACAAGATGGCATGGATGAACTTGGACAAGCTCCTGACAACTGCCAGGTAGCGAGGAGCTGTTGGAGGCGATGCCAGGAATAATTGACATGGCAGCTCGACAACGCAGGGCTTGAAGATGGCGCGGTGGGTGGTTATGGCATCTTCATACGAATCCAGACGCCAGCCTTGGAACATCAAGTTCTCGCTGTCTGCTGCGCGCAGTGGGCGTGTAAGATGAATGAGTCCAGCGTCCTGGACATCGATCCATCCGTAGGTATTGAGAAGGCGACTAGCGTATGCCACCTGGTTGAAGCGAATATGGTCGAATGAGCGACTAGGTCCAAGGCGCATGTCGCAGGTGACCATGCTGAGACCAGCAAGACAGAGATATTCAACACCGATGTTGGGGAAATGCTCCTGCTCAGGAGCAACTTCGCTGACAACCGTTAAGTCCGCCTGTATGATTGGCCACTTGGCCAGAGGATGAGGCAGAGTTGAAAGGAGTGTGGCCTGTGAGTTGAGCGACATGATGGAAGGGCGAGCAATGTTCACATTGCGACGACAACGTGGGTATAAGTGATGTGCGATTAGCGTCTGACGTGAGAATGAATGATCAAATTCACTGATGGGATTTACCGATCCGCCCTAAAGGTTATCATGTGTGAAAAGAAGTATTTTGTTTGCCACTGTTTATAATCATGGCAAGATCAAGGTAAAACCAATAAAGTATATGAGATAAATAAAAGGATGGCATAGTGATTGAAGTACGGAATATGTATAAAAAATCTTAGTAGTGCCTTAGCGGCCTGGTGGTTTCAACTGTGGTCCTTCCAAAGTCTACAGCCCACCATTCGTAACGTTCTGTAAAGCTGTTGTGTTCTTCATCAAACCATTTGAGGTGGACTAGGCTATATCCATTGGTCTTGTAGACAGCAGATACTGTCTGTACTCCTGAACGGTATGTGTGGCACCAAAATCGAAAGTATGTTCTGCGAATATTCCAGTCAGTTCGTTTTGAACTGGTACTGAGGGCTTACTGTGTATGTGTCATCCACATAGGTGGGTCTTGACTCAATTCTTCTTCAATCCATAGTCTGCAGTCATTTGGCCAATTCACAAATTCGCTCCAAGGCATTGCACTATGATGAAGTGATCCGGACTGTCTTCCATAGCCCATGGCATATGCCCAGGTGCCGTCGTTCAGTTGGAAATGAGTCATCTTCTTGGATTCTTTTAGATTATAACTTTTTGACATATAGAATTTGTGATACATACTATGGTGTGGTTTGTGGGGATAGTAATGAGGGTGTGGAGTGGGAGGTGCGGTATATATGATCCCTGGTTGAGAGGTGCACAATCAATGAGGCTTCCATGCGTTATCCGGACTCCCAAGACCTGTCTGATCCGGTTGAATCGGACCCGGATTCTGGATCTGAAGATTCGTCTGAATTGGTTTGTGTGTCCAGGCGTATAGAATTGGAAATTCTGGGCATATAAGGAAACAGTCTAAATGCAGCAACTGTTTTCCTTAAAGGGGTTCCATCTAATTCTTCCAAGACAAATGATCCTCCTTTGGTGCGACGTCTGACTATGAATGGCCCAAAGTATCTTTGATCATATTTGGAGGTGAGGCCTGCATCACGTTCAGAGTTACGAACTAATACTAGTTGTCTTGGTTGGATAGGTTTCTTTCTGAGACGATGCTTGAATCGTTTCTCAAATTGAGCTTTAGATCGAAGCCTGGATTTCCTTATAGCATCAGCAGCACGTTTGATGTCTTCTGGTCTTTTCTCAAGCTGCCTGATACGTAATGCAAGCAACTCTGTGGAGCTTAAACCTGCACGATATCCGGAAATCATGAAGGTGGCTTCAGTAAGGTCAAATGGTAACACTGGATCAGTGCCATATAATAAATAGTATGGGCTAAACCCTGTTGACCTTCTAGTGGTGATTTTATCTGCAAAAATGGCATGGGGAACTTTGTCTGGCCATTGGCCAATCCTGCCATTACAGTCCTTGAGTATAGCTTCCCGGATGACGAAGTGACCTTGTTCTACCACTCCATTAGCATGTTTGTTCCATGGTGAAATTCTGATTTGATGTATTCCATATCTTTTCATAAGTTCTTCACACGCTCCTGCAAATTCGGAACCATTGTCTGTGACTATTTCAGCAATATGACCATAGCGGCAGATGATTTCTTCCCAGAAGAATTTTGCCACTGTTTTTGATTTTAGATTTTTAAGGGCTCTTCCTTCTGCAGCATGAGATAAATCACACCGAGCAATGACAATATATTTGTATCCTCTTGCATTAGGCATGAAGAGTACGTCAGCATAGAGTTTGACAAATATGTTACTAGGTGTGCGAATTGTTGGATTTTCCTCAGCTCTCTTAGTACTCCATAATTGACATTGGTGGCAGGTACTGACATGGTGCTTCACATCTTGATACATGTGTGGCCAAACAAATCTGTCCCTGATGTGATAAAACACACCATACTCAGCTCCTCGATGCCCTAATTTTTCATGAGCTGCACTAAGTATGGCTAGTCTTTTGTCAATGTCAAAAACTACCAACAGAGGTAATTTTGCTTTTCTTCTCTTGTACATGTTGGGTCCTTTCATGAAAAAGTGGCTTGCTTTCTTCATGAATCTTAATTTCGCTTGTGGAGTAGGGAACGTAGGGGTTTGAAGAGTTTCTAGAAACTCTCTGATTTGTAATAATGACTGATCTTGAGAGGTTGGTGACAATTTAAATGAGGGTAAAGCTTCTGCATATTCTGGATTTTTTGGCATGTTGTATGTAACATAATTCACCTGTGCCAGAAGAGCAATTTCATCTAATCGGTCTTCATCCATTTCAGCTTCTTCCCAATCTTCTACAGTAGGTTCTTTTCTTGATAGAGCATCAGGTCCACGATGCTTCTCTCCAGGTATGTGATGTAGTTCGAAGTCAAATAATAGTATGCCTTGTATCCATCTGTTAATTGCGGCATTGGGTTGAAGGTCAGGATTGTTGAGCATGTCTTTGATATATTTTGCATCCACTTCTACAATTAGTTTCTTAACCCCTACCAAATATAGTCGCCAATGTCTAAGTGCTCTGTAGCAGCCATAGAGTTCCAATTTTGGTTGACTATATCTAGCTTCTCTTTCATTGAACGGTAAGGATCCGAATCTAGCTGGATGTCTTTTCCCATTTTCATCTTCCTGAGACAAGATGAAACCAACTGCAATATTGCTTGAGTCAATTGATATATAAATAGGTGCATCCGATTGATAGTCTATTGATCTGAGGGCTGGTGCTGAGGTTATGCATTGCTTTAGATAATCAAATGCCTGTTGCCTTCTTTCATCCCATATGAATTCTACTTCTTTTCTGACTAGTTCAGTTAGAGGTCTAGCGATGAGCGAATAATTCTTTATCCATATGCGCATGGTTCCACAAAGTCCTAGGAAACCTCTGACATCTTTCACTGTTCGTAATTCTGGCCAGTTGAGTACTTTATTGACTTTAGTATCATCTGGTAGTCTTCCATTTGGTGTGCATTTTTGTCCTACAATTACAACTTCAGGTTTGCAAAGTTGCATTTTCTTGGGTGAGAAAGTAGCTCCAGAGTGTTGTACTCTGTGCATGATCCTGTGAACATCTACAGCATGTTCCCAAATAAATCTTCTGATTCCTGGATTTTCTGGGATGGTTTCTGGCTTTCCTTCATCATCCAAGTATTGAGAGGTGGGACCTTTGATAGGTAGGTCATCAATGAACACATTGGCTTTGTCAGGAATTTCATCTTGAAGAACAAATACCATACAGTTTTGGAATTCAGCAGGTGAATTTGTATAGCCCATTGGTATTGAAGTTATTCTGAGAAGTCCTAAAGGTGTAAGGAACGAGGTAAGATCCCTACTTGCTGGATCTACTTTTCTTGTATCAAAACCTGAGAATAAATCAAATACAGTATAACATTGTTTTCCAGCAAATGGTTCTATAAAGTCTTCTAAGATTGGTGGTACACCAGCATCTCTGATTGAGACTTTATTCAGAGGTTGAAGATCATGTACAATCCTCAAATCACCATTTTTCTTGAGTACACAAAACCATCTAGACCTGTATGAGGACTGACTGGGTTCATATACTCCTGCTGATATTTTATCTTTGAGTAATTTTAACACTTTGTCCTTGATTCCTGGAGCAATAGGAATATTTGGGAAACTCCAGGGTACATGTGGAACTACTGGAATTATGTAGGGACTGAAATAATCATCCCTAAGTGTTCCTCTGTCTTCTTCAGTGAAAGCTAATGATTTTTCATTAAGCTTGAGGATATGTAGAAATAGTTTCTCTTCTTCAGGCCATAAGAATTTATCTTTGTTTATATCTAGTGTTTGAATCCTCTCGAATGTAAGCTTCTTTGTAGGTTCGAAGTCCGGTGGAATCGGAGTGAGTGGCGGTAACGACGTCAAAGGATCTTCAGGGAATTGACGAATAACGCGCGCATCCTCGGGGAATACACCGGGGACCGGTTTAATTTTTTTATCAACTCTTTTGTAAGCAGTAAGTACTTTAAAATGATCATTTGTTACCTTCGTTACTATGCCTTTGTTATCTTTTGTAATGATCATTACTAACGAGTTAAGTAGTCTTTTATTAACACCATCTGAAAGCATAGTACATTTGTATGAATGTTTTGTTACTGAGTCATTCATACAATAGTAATCAGAGACTTCAAAAGAATTCAATTCTTCGGGATCAGGATAGACTGGGGTATAAAGTGTAGGTACATCATTTGAGTCAGAGATTAAGAAAAAGGGTATATGATCGCGCGCGAGTTCGTTAGAGTCCGGTCTGCTACGGGTATGCTGCCTGAATAGGTGGGTATTGTAGCGCGAGGTGTCCGAGACAGGAACAGGGGGAATATAGGATCGAGGGGGACCAGCCATAGAAATGAAAAACATACTCGCGGGTATGCTAGAGTCGTTGATAGCGGACATATGGCACGATTGTAGTGCGCGGGTATTGGATGTTGAGTCGCGAGGCATGTGCAGAAGGGGGTGGCAGGGTATATAGGATCTTCGTGAACATAGTTCAATGTCGGATACTGAGCGCGCCGGGCGATCTTCAGGTTCTAGATCCGGGTCCGAAAGGACCACTTGCGGATCTTCGCAGCTTGGTGCTCGTTGATTTCCTCGCGGATGAAATCAACGAGTTCTTCGGTTAGTGGGCGCAAGGCTTCTGCGAGGAAATCAGAGACACGATCCGTGAGCAATTGCTCACGTTCATGCTCGTCTTCGCGCTCGTCGTCCGTGTCCAACTCAGCAGTGTGCGCACTCGCGTTCTCTGCTTCTGGTGTTGTTGCGCGTGTCGAGGGACTGCTTCCTTCGAAGGGGCTCAAAGGCCTCCCCGCCCCCATGTTTGGCACGTCGCCCTCGACGTGTCCGTTTGAGAGGAAGGGAAGGGTGCGTCGGGGGAGTGGAATCGGAACCGGTGCCGCGATGGTGTATACCGGGATGGCAGGGGTGGTCGGCGGTACCACAATATGTGGTGGCGGCTCGTACTGAGCTGTGAAAGCATGAGCATAAGTTACGGGCAATGTACGTACCTGCATGTCGTACTGCGTAACCTCGTCGGGATCCGGTACGACAAGCGTCGAAAAAACGGGCGTGTAGGGCGCGTCATCAGGTGTGTTCG
This sequence comes from Fomitopsis betulina, assembly GCA_022606075.1. NCBI lineage: Eukaryota > Fungi > Basidiomycota > Agaricomycetes > Polyporales > Fomitopsidaceae > Fomitopsis > Fomitopsis betulina. The sequence goes on along the minus strand of JABYQK010000005.1, from coordinate 634,123 downwards.
GTGGCATTGCTGGCACAGTGATACTTCGAGCCGTCGTCGCTGGTGTGTACGTGCGTGAATGCGATGGTGACGACGGCGGTGTGACGAGCGGCAGTGAACTGGAGGCGATCGCTCTGCTGAGCGAGCTGGGTGCATAGGCGGCACGTCGCAGCACGCGTAGCGCCTCGTGAGGATAAGGTGTTACAGCGCGCGGGAAGACATGCTGAGGACGCTCAGGTGCCTCGGGTAGGTCGTGAAGGAATGGGTAATCTTGTGTAGGTGTGGCGATAGACCCGGGGTATGGAGAAGGTGGGCGCAAAGGCGGAAGGGTAAGTAATTCAGACTCACGCAGATGATCTACATACATGCGCGGAGCCTGCTGTATCCCCTCTGCCTGCTGCTGCTGCATAGCAGCATATTCCTTGGCCCCCTTTTCTTCTTCTTCAGCCTGCACTTTCGCTATGAAAGCGTCGATGACTTCCGTGAGCGAGCGCAGCTGCGCTTCGCTTGGGACCGGGCATGGTTCTAAAACCGCCTCGGGTGCTGAGATGTCGTTGCGAGCTTCGAGTTGGAGTAGAATGTCGTCGTCGGGGTAGCGGAGTACGGCGTGGTTGAGAAAATCGCGAGGAGAGAGAAGCATAGTGGGGAGGTCGAGATGAGCGGAAGGGAGTTCGAGAAGCGCGGGGTTGATAGTGTTAAGGTAGGGTAGATCCACTTCGGTCTGGGGTGCTTCCGCTGGCCGAAGATCCAGGGGAGATGAGTCGATCATGATCGACTCAGACTCCTTCTCGAGTTCTGAGCGCTCAACGCCTACTTGCTCTTTCTCTGCTTTGTCGCTCCTCTTGCGCTTGTCCTCACCTCTCGCTTCTTCGTCTTCCTCGTCCTCGCTGATCTGCATATCCTCTGGCTCCTCCAGGATGGTCTCGAGGGTTGGAGCAGCGAGCGCGGGTGGTTGTTCAAAGGTGAGGCTTCGATTTATCTCTTCATAGCTGTCTTTCTGACTGTTGTAGGGCTCGCGCTCGGTTGCTGGAAAGAATCGCATCTGTAAGTACCCTTCTTGTGCATATTTTCTGACCACAATATCATTATTATAGGTCCAGTGACGTTCGGTCACCACTAGGCTCGCTCCAGGCACCTCCCAATCGTCAAAAGGGTGCCCTTGCCAGTCTCCAGTCCCAAGCGCAAAGGCGATCTTGCGCGGGACCCCGACTTGTATGATTGCATCGGAAGGTATGTTTCGCGCGTCCTGGTATGTCTGTCCATGTGGTTCTAATTGTTCTTCATATAGCGCAGCTTGTCTCTCGCTGTTCATGTAGAAAACCGGAACCGCGGCGGCCCATACGTGCGATGTCGATGGTTTGAACCATCGGCGATCCTACGTATAGTTCCATGGGACCTCCGGCGAGGTACGGCGAATTGAAAATCAGGTATGTCCCGTCTTTTCGTTCTTCAATCGATACTCGGTTGTCCCTCTGCCAGGGACGACCGAGTAACAGATCAAATTCTACGTGATCGGCCACGTAAACGTTTGCGAACGTCACAGCGCTGCCGCATTTGAAGGTAACATCCTTGACGACGCCTAGTAACGCTCGCTCACCTCCATTTGCATCTTTCATAGATATTATGTCTTCGCTATCGAGCGGGCGGCGGACAACGGTCTGCCATGCCCGTTTGCTCATTACATTGAGCATAGAACCAGTGTCTACGAGCGCGTTCAGCGGGCGTCCATCGCATTCTAAGGTAAAGTGAATCAATGCACCTCGATTTCGGTTGAATATGGTGGCAGCCACTAAATTCTCCCTTATTTCTGCAGGCCGTTTATATTTCAGCACTTCGGACAGTGAGTGCGAGACCTCGCGCGACGTACCGAGGGCTTCTCCAACAGTAACGGTAAGTTGTGTATTCAATATCTTGTCGAGTAACTGACCGGGTTTTATCTTTTTAGATAATTCGGACTGTGTCGCGACCGGAATTTTGCGTACCTTGTCCGCAAGGGACGCATTTTCGGTGCGATGTTCGTTCGGCGCCGGCGCCTGAGCGATGTTGCGCGGGGACCGCTCACGTCTGCGCGCGGGCGGCGTTGCGTCTTCCATGACCGCATCGTCGTTATCGGGGTCAAAGGCCGCGCCATGCGGTTGCACTGGCTGGGCACCCACGGGCTGTGCGGGGCCCATGTGGTTTTGATCTAGATTTCTCGGCGGTAAGTTCTCTTTCTCCTTCGTGATTCGCATTCGTGTTGACTTACCCTTTGCCCAGTCAGGTCGCGGCGGCGGGAATACTCCTTCGAAGCGGAGCTCTCGCGCCGTCTTCGTCGCTTTCTTGGCACGTTCGACTGGCATCACGAAGGCGTCGGAGTAGGAGGATTCAAAATCGGAATCAGAGGTATAGTCAGGTGAGTACGAGCTTAGCGCAATGAAATTGGTCCTCGCTGATGTTTGCGGAGCCATTTTATAGATTGCTTGGACAAAAGGCTCGCCGCGCGCACGAACAATCGGCGAGCCATCACCCATTGTAAGTCTCCCATTGGAATCTCGCTTGATTGTTCCTTTGGCTATCAGCTGATTTATTTCCTCGCAGTTTCTGACATTGTGCCCGGTCTTTCCACAGCCGTAGCATACATATTCGCCGGGGCTATTGTTCCGTGCTCCCGGAGCGATGTTACCGGCTGTCGGGGCACTTCGGTAAGTCCTTCGGAAACCATCAAAACCGGGTTTGGGAACAATTTGTGATATCTCTGGATCCAACTTGTATGCTCTGTAGTATAGAGTAGCATACAAACTGTCATTGATGCTAATAGACTGCATTCTCCTAATTAAATCCTCCATATCATCTTGAGGTTCCTTGTAGCTTGAGGACTTGTGTGATTTAAAAGGAGGATTATCTGACTCCTCTTCTTCTTCATGTCTAGCATGCTTCTTGGGAGGTTTCTTATCTTGCTTCTTGTGCTTGGGAACATGCTTAGATTTCTTAGAGGTAGGTAAATGTCCTCTAGGATAGTCAGACTCAGATGAACTGTCTTCTGAATCTTCAGAGTCATTAGATGAGGAGTCTTCTGAATCAGAGTCACTAGATTCTTCAGCATCAAATCTATTTCTCTTGAATAGATCCTTGAGAGCCTCCATAACTTTGCTGACCTCCTGAGGCTGAGTCAGATCAATTGAAGCATCCTTCCTGACCAATATTGATTCTACTTTAGGCCTAATTGATTTGGGAATGCCTTTCCAGAAAGAGAGGTTATATTCTTTTGAGGTGATTTTATCTTTATTCAAGAGAAAACCAGCTACTCTCTGGAATGTCCTGTAGTATGCTTTGACATGAGACAAAGAATTCATTTTTTCTTGTCTGTTCTTCCTGTAAATCTTCTGAAGGTGTTTCCTCTTATATCTCTGATCCAGCTGATCAGAGTCATAAATTGACAAGAGTTCCTTCTTGAGATCCTCCCAGTTTGGTGTAGTGTAGTGTGGCAAAGTCTCAATAACTTCAACCACTGGATAACTACAATAGCGAAGGATCAACTTGACTTTGTCCTTGTCCAGAGTAACATTGTTAGTGGTCAAAAGTGCTTCATAGTCTTCAATAAATTCTTTGACATAGTAATATTGTCCTTTGAATGTCTTGGGTGCATGCTTGCTACCCTTGAGGGGCATATCTTGAATTGTTCTGTTAGTCATCTTGACTGTCTTGAGCTCAGAATTAATTATTTCTGAGGGTTGACTGGATATGGCAGAATGTAAATTGGATATTGAGGTTGGTACCAAACTGGAGTTGGGTACTGGTAATAATTCCTCAGATTCTGTGGGGTCTGAGTTTGAGAGCTGTGATGCTGAGTGTTGCCCTGTTGGTGATCCTGAACTGGGCGATACACTGGATTCACTTGATATGGAAGGGGATAGATGTTCTGATATATCTGATTTGGAGCCTGAGCTTGTGGATATTGAATAAACACTGGCTGTGAAGTGTTTATGTGAGTCTGGCACTTTGGGCAGACTGTATGAGCAGGTGCAGAGTAGATAATAGGGTAGTATTGGGTTGATGATGTTGAATGACTTCGCCTCGCGGTGGGCTCCAGTTTGACAGACGGTGAGTGGTTGGGATATTTAAACCCTTGTCAAACACCAGAGGATAGGTTGGTCCTGAGCAAAGACAAACTTCTCCCCTTTGTTCTTGGGAAGTACAACTATCAAGTCAATACTAAGTAAGTTACTATAGGAGAAAGTAGTTAAGACTTCCTAATTATAGTATGGTGGTTTGGTTGTATGTTGTTATGATATATACTAACTCCCAGTTAGTATGCCTTCTTATGTTACTAGACTCTTGCTAGTGTTCTGTTCTTCTTAGGTTACTAGACTCTTGCTAGTGTTCTCTTGTTACTTGACTAACACTGTGTTAGTATGACTTGCTATTGACAATAGTACTCTTGACTATTGATTTCTGTTGACTTGATAACTAGCACTCTTGACTAGTTCACTTCAGTTGCTGACCTTCCAGTTAGTCAGATGTAGCCCAGTTGGCTATTCAGTAGTTTCAGATGAAAGCTAGATTGTATTCAAGTAAGTAGGTAACCAGTCTCACTGCAGGACACTGTGTCCAGCTCAGGAGATGATGGTGGTACAGGTACAAGATGTCTCTACTTGTTTGGGAAATGGGCGTCCTTTTATACCCTTTTCCGTGGGAATTTTAGGACAATAGGAATCTACTAACAAAAGGCATGAACAAAAGAACAAATACCTATATGTGTCCATTTTGGGATAACAATATTACTTGCTCCTTATTGTTAGTGAAATCACATGCTTGTGCATCCTTTTGTCCCTGCCTACCTTTTGTTAGAACAAAAGAAAGAAGAACAAAAACTCATCCTGCTATGGTTGCAGCACAGTAAGCTCCATATCTATTGTATCTAAAATAGTCCATCTGCTGTGATACAAAGCCCAGGTTCCCCTTACGCCAATTCCTCCATTTCTACCTCTTCTGCCATTTGCTTCCGGCACCTGACAATGAGATTAGTATTGTGTCAAATTTGCCGTTGGACAATCAGAATGAAAGCAAAACTCATTTGAATTTCCCATTAAAATGCATTACAATACAATCTAAATGTCTCTTTCGGCATTACACAGTGTTGTAATGTGTTTCAATCGAAACCTTTGGCATTGTAATGGATTTTGATTGGCATCTCAGGACTACATAGCATGGTCACAGATACTAGTATATTGTAAGGGTGTCTCGTGTGGTTAAAATGCAATTGGAATCCCATTTCAATGACACGAGCATTTGAATTCAGTACAGAAAGTTGCCACAAAGGGGAACACGCCACCAACTTGAGAGAATGAGATCTGAAGAGTCAGAGGAGCGGTACACACAGTAGCAAACTCAAAGCAGCTGAATATCATAGGCAAGAGTCGGTCACAGTGAGGCTAGCGCAGGGAGTCAAAGGACAAGAAGCATTGAGAATCCGAGAATATGATTAAGGTACACATTGTTGATGCCCAAGAAGCATTATGATAAATGGGTGTGCGTCTTTGAAAGCTCAGACACCAGGACTCTGTGTCTGGCAGTTTCATTGGATGTAACAGAGCACAAAGCAATGCTTTGAGCAGCTTATTCTGTCTAATGCATGTTCTTTTGCCATGTGTACTTGCCTGTTCATGCCCCATTGCTCTCACTGTGGCAAGAAACACAGTTTGGACCAATGCTGGACTGAGTTCCCACACCTGCACCCCAAGAATGGCAGCGACAAGGGCAAAGGGAAAGGCAAGGGTGGCAACGGCAAAGGCAACGGTAAAAAGGCGAACACGATAGTTGTCCACACTACCACGGATGGCACAAAAGTCACTCAATCCGGTTCGTCCTCGTCCAACGGTCAAGGTGCTTTGGTGGTAGAAGTCGAGGAGGTTAAGTACACAGCTTGTACGGACCCTTCATGTAGAGTCTGTCCGCCTCAGACTGCCAGTTCTCTAGTTACTTCTTCACTTGTTGTACATAATGGCACGTCTGCTGACGCTGGGTCTGCGCAATTGAGCTCGTCATTCTATTACCCCGGTGTGAATAAGACTCATTTGCATCAATTCAAGCACATTGTGTGGCTGATGGATTCAGGTGCAAGTCAGACCGTCGTCAATTCACTTGAATACTTCTGGGATTACAAGCCGTACACAGTTCCCGTCATTTTTGGTACAGCAGGAGATGCTAAAATAGAAGCACTAGGCTCTGGCACTATCAAAGGTTTAACAACAGTTGGAAAGGAGCACATGATGATTACCATATCTAATGTCGCATATATTCCTCAAGCCTCTGGCTGTTTGTTTTCTACTGGTATTGTGGAGAAATCAGGACATACGCTCGTTCAAGGATCAGGTCAGATGGTCATTTATGACCAACCATTTTCGCATGGCAAAGTTTCTGGCAACATTGTTATGGAAGCACCGTACAACTTCCCAAACAATTTGTATTTTTCGTTTATGGATGTCCTGGACAGGAAAACAGCAGCTCAGCTGTCTACCCCTTTTCGTACCTGGCATCGCCGGATGGGGCATCCGTCTAAGGAAGTTATTCACCGTTTACCTGATCATACCAAAGGTGTAGATCCAGTGGGAGTTGAGGATCAATCCCCCTGTGAAGGTTGTCAATGGGGCAAGTCTCATTGCACCCCATTCCCCACATCTTACAAATGTGCTACAAAACCTCTCGAGTTGGTTCATACTGACGAAGATGGTCCTATGCGTACCCAAGCAGTCAATGGTGGTTTCAAGTACTTCATTTCATTCCTGGATGACTACACTAGTCTAGGACGAGCCTATTACCTTCGTCATAAGTCTGAGTTGCTCCAAGTGTTGGAAGATTTTAAGGCATGGGCTGAGAATGTTACTGGTTATAAACTCATCAATGTACGCTCGGATCAAGGGGGGAATATACTTCTGACGCTTTCACGGCCCGTCTAAAATTCTATGGAATTGTTCATCAAAAGACGGTAGCACACTTGCCTCAACAAAATGGGTGAGCTGAACACTGGAATCACACAATCATGGAAAAGGCTACGGCTATGCTTCACCACGCTGGTCTTAGTCACGGTTTTTGGCAACTTGCGGTTGATACTGCCATTCATATTTACAATTGCCAGCCTATGCGACGCCTTAAGTGGCAATGCCCGATAACTCTCTGGGATGGCACAGTCCCAGATATCTCATACTTCAGAGTATTTGGATGCAAGGCATTCGTGCATGTGCCAAAGGAACGAAGACAAGGGAAACTCGATAAAAAGGCAATCGAGATGATCTTTGTTGGATATGAGCAAGGCTCCAAGGGCTACAAGTTCTGGGATGCTTCCAGTCGACGGATCATTGTGTCTTATGATGTGACCTTCGATGAAGATTCCTTTCCGGCACGCAAGGATTTGGTTAACCCGAAGACTCTGGGTCCGCCATTGTTCGATCCTGTAGACTCTGATTCTGAGGATGATGATGAGGAACAGATCGAAATTCCACTTCCTCTACCGGTAGAGAGCGAAGATGTTTATGAGGACATCGACGAACCGGAACCAGTGGGAGAACCTGAGAGACAGCTCCCTGAACCTGCACAACGTCCTCAACCTGTTCAACCTCCTCAGCCTGTATATACTCGCCCTCTTCGTGAGAATGCTGGGAGGAACCCGAACAGGAATAGGGACAATGTTTATGGTGATGAGCCTCCGGCTCGGATCGACCGTCGAACTGACTCTCATGGAGATCAGCAAGTGGAAGTGTTTATGATATTGCAGGCTCTCAAGGAGGCCAATTACTCTGAATCAGTTCCTACCTCGTGCTCAGACGCAAGGAAATCCCTGAGTGGGACCACTGGCATACCGCTGAAGGCTCTGAGATGAAGTCTCATGAGCAAAACGGCACCTGGATCTTGGTTCCCCGTCCCAAGAACAGGAAGATTGTCAAGAATAGATGGGTGTACGCGTGAAAGCATGATGGCCGGTACAAGGCCCGATTAGTAGCAAAGGGCTTCACTCAAGTCTGGGGTGAAGATTACCACAAGACTTTCTCTCCAGTCGCTCGTTTTGAGTCTTTGAGATATATGTTTGCACACACTGCACTCAAAGACTGGGAGATGGAATCAATGGACGTTAAGACAGCATTCCTCAATGGTGAACTCAAAGAGGAAATCTACATGGAACAGCCTGAAGGCTGGGTAGTTCCAGGTAAGGAGGATTGGGTCTGCCTCCTCAAGAAGGCCATCTATGGTGTTAAGCAAGCATCTAGACAATGGAATGCTAAGATCCACCAAACTCTTCTGAACCAAGGGTTCATACAGACATATTCGGATGCCAGAGTTTACGTTTACTCCAGTAAAAGCAACGGTCAAGTCTGCTATGTAGTCCTCTATGTAGACAACTTATTGCTCCTTGGAGATTCTAAACGGTTCATTGAACAAATAAAGAATCATCTCAAGAAGGAGTATCAGATGACCGATCTTGGACCAGTAGAGCGTTTCTTAGGACTCAGGATTTGTCGTGATCGTCAAAAGCGACAGATTCTAGTCGATCAATCTGAATACGTTCAGACCGTTTTGGAGAGGTTCCAAATGTCTAACTGCAAACCTGCAAAGACACCTCTACCTGCTGGTTCAGTTTTGGAGAAGAACACGGAAACCGCAACGGATGCATTCCATACAGAGTACCAGAGTGTCATTGGTAGCATCATGTATGCTATGCTCGGTACACGGCCTGATCTCGCTTTTTCCATAACGAGACTCGCCAAGTTTGCCTCGAACCCGTCGAAGCATCACATGCGCCTTGCACAATATGTCTTGCGCTACCTTAGGGGAACAAAAGACTATGCGCTTTGTTATGACGGTAATTCCAACTCCGGGTTAATTGCCTATTCAGACTCGGACTGGGCAGAAGATCATGATGATAGGCATTCCACAAGCGGCTTTGTTTTCCTCATGGCCAATTGTGTCGTTTCTTGGGTTTCCAGACGCCAACCCACAGTTTCCCTCTCCTCAATGGAAGCAGATTACAAAGCAGCCTCTGATGCATGTCGTCAAATGGCTTGGCTTAGGAACTTCGGACAGGAGCTTGGTGACAATATGACCGCTCCCACTCCCTTGTGTCTGGACAATCAAGGAAGCATTTTCCTTGCGGTTAATCCTGCCGTGGACCGCCGCACAAAACACATCGAAATATGGTATCACTTCATCCGAGAATTCTACGAGAAGGGTGAAACCGATATCTTCTTTGTTGCAAGCGAAGACCAGCTTGCAGATGCATTGACCAAGAATGTTCCACTCTCTGGAATAGAGAAACTTTGAACGTCAACTGGCATGGTTATAGCATCTTGAACAAGTGGGAGTGTTGAACTTCTACCATTTCAGGCGTCAGGCTTGCCTGATGTGGACTTATGTTATGTTCTGCAACGCTACGTACCATACTGCACGCTTACTCTCTTTTCGCTCTTTATCTTATCTATAGGACTCAATTATCTCTCGTCCTATCTCAGTAGATTAGATAACCGGACATCCGGGCCTCCGCTCCTTAGCGTATGATATTGCCGGTAACCTAGAGTTCCGGATTCCGTCTTACTAACGATGACTCATGTAGCTTACGATTATGACTCATCATGACTTGACCATCAGGTGATGGTCTTGCACATGTATATATACTGGGCTGGATACGCCCTCTAATGTATTGTTCCTTCCTCTGCTCTCCCGTGTGCCTAACAGGTACCTCAGCAGTTCCCTCAAAGGTTCGTTCCCTGCCTTTACAGCCACTCCAATTCACTCCTTTCAACAAACTGGTGCCTGATCATTTCTGACGGTCCAATCCCTAGTGCCGGTTATGCTCTATGGAATCTTTCAGCCGCAGATGGACAGAACGGGACAGGGATCAACTGGGAGGATGTTCCTGACGAGTGAGCCATAGTGTGTGCTGCTGATGGTACTACGTACGGGGCGGACAGGTTGATTGTTGGACGGGCTCACTAGTTATGGATCACAGGACACACCTCACATTGTCACCGAATGGACGGTTTACTATGTTACATTCCAATCTATCTAATGTTGCTGCATCACCCAGAATGACAAGAAGACGACATATAGACCGGGGAATAAGTAGTATACACTGTGAAATCGGCTGCGAATCAGCTGCAAGTACATCGAAAGATGATGTATTGTGCGCTCATTGTACATAATTGTTCATATTTCTCAGATGGCGCTCCGAGGTAAGTACATCTGAGGTAAAACTCATAATGTAGTAATGGCTGTGATTCTAGATCTTTACCTGAAGCTTTCGATGATTTCATCCCATTCTCATATGGATGTTTTCCAGATGCACCCTGTTCCCTGGCCCAATCACCCCCTTGCCTGCACAGCTGCAGGTCACGGATCGGACGAACCGGGTGATGTCTTCGCGGCGGCAGAGTGTGCACACGAGCAAGGGGAGGTTGCGCCTGACATTGTCACTGGATTTTGTGACCATCGTGCTCCCGAAAGCCGTGCATGCAGCCTACCCATCTTCCTTTTCCCATCTGCCTAAATGATATTGTTCAAACCTCATACCGCACTGCTGCACCCCATTTTCGTGTTCTGCTGGCATGCTCACTGAGGCTTACTGTCTGGTTTACAGTACACTCAGAAGGTCGACCGCCTTGCACACCACCGCAATGTCGAACCCGATTACCAAGTGCACGATTATTATGGCCAACTGCTCTGCATCTACGTCGTGAATGTCCCAGCTACCACTGACTTGAATATCTCAAATGGGGAGACCCTTCTCTTGGCGGCCATCCAGACAGTCAAGACAGTCAAGATGCCAGGTACCTCAATACCGTTCTATGAGAGGCAAGGCCTCATAGAGGTTGTTGACTTGAATACAATTCAATGTCTTGTTGGGCGGGTTCAGGACACTCAGAGACATCACTGGGGTATCATTGATCGAAGTGGGCCACTCGCAGAAGCAACATTCGTAGATTAAATATTCTTATAGCTACTACAGTCCTCTTCAGAATCCATTTATCGAGTGCTGGGCTGCATCGAACGATCAGGGTGCCGTGATATGAAGAGATTCAGAGCTTTTGTTGCTGGCTCCCACTGCCGAAAATCAGATGAAGTGACAAATCAAGGGAAAGGAGGGTTAAGCAAACCTCATCTTCTGACTCTGTCTCAGATTCTGTCTCCGGAATGACCTCGTCTGCACAATCAACCACCCTATGTTTCATTGCGGCCCTGGCTCGACCCTCCTGGTCTCTCATCGCCAGCTCTTCCGCTGTGAGCTTGCGCACGAAAGTGGGAGTATTGAATGGGGCCCAGATACCTTGCCGCTTCGGGGTATTGTCTTCTGTGGGGCTTGTAGAACGGGGATGCTTTGGTGTTTGCGGGGTAAACGAGTTGTACACGGAGCACGGGCGAGGCGAATATGTTTCTGTCGCCGCATTACACTGAAGTTCCCAACAATGAAGCTATCAGTAGATGTAGAATATAACATATGCTGGTGACGTACTGCTGTGCCTCTGGAGTCGCCGGTGTCTTTTTTTTTTTAATTCTACGAATTTAAACTCCATACTCTAAGTACATGCAGAGTGTCTACTGAATCTCTCAGTCTTCTCCTTCCGCCTGGAGTCGCCGGTGTCATAATGCGGCGGGCCTCCGACCACGACACGGGCAGTTTTGTTATTGATATCCTGCAAAGCACGAAGCAGTAGATCAGCCCTTTATGCCCACATGAATGCCGCAGATACGCACCAGGGATAGTGTTCCCGCACCCTCAGCAACCTCTACCGCAACCGATACGACACCGCGTATTGTAAGTTCGACCTCGTGGCCTGCCGTATTCGATGTTCGAACGGCTACATACAGACACTGCTGTTGTCCACTATCGGTGCCTAAGAGCCAAAAAGTGAGTACTGCACCGCACGTTCAAGGCCACAACAGAAGGAAACACATTACCTTCCATGGTCGTTGACTGTGACTGAGTAGTTGCCAACATAGCTGGTAAGTGGTCGGGATAGAGAAGTGCGTTGCACAGAGCGTCTGCGTGCGGGCCTCCCGTGAAGCCATAGTGGGCAGCGACCTAGTGGAGGTCGAAACGTTAGGCCGGCAGTTGGTCGAATCTCGGAAGGAACGAGCAGGCGGACGGGCGTCTGTAGATTGTCGAAAAGGCCCCGTCAGCGGTCGAAATTGAGCCCGTGTTTGGGCTTTCGACTTGAATCACCCCTTTCAAGGTCGAAGGTCGCTCTTGTGACGCACAGCGGTCGGATTTAGAACCCTTAGGACATACACAGTGAAAGGGATTCTAAGGCCCCCTTCAAAGTGAAGTAAGCGCAAGAAGTGAGGATGTAGGGGGTCACGAGATAACAGTTCGACCAAAACAGGTTACTTGTATACCCACATACAGCACTGACGGGTCGATGACCAACACAAATGGAGAGTCTACAACTTCGGCTATGTCCAACGCTCTTGAGGGCGGCCTTCGAACATGCCTGCGGCTTGTGATTGTAGTGACGATTAATCTGGCAATTGTGTATTTTCATAGGCCGTCAAATAGCTTCGGTAGATTAGAGTAAGTTTAAGTAAGATCGTAGATAGGTTTTAGATTGCCAGAATGCTGTTTGAGCGAGTCAGAGATGATTCAACTTGGAGGTCGCGCTACATAACAGACATATGGCGCAAGTCTTGCAACCACGAACAACTGACTTGTAGACACCACCCACGCACACGGACAGACGCTCCCCATGGTCCACGTCCGTCTCAACGAGCGGGAGACAAATCCCAACCCACATATCAACTTCATCACGGCCCTTCCTATGCCAGACGCCGCGGAACAGGAAGGGGCACGTCAATTACTCCGCGCACTCGCTGCGCAGGTCCGGCCGGTCATGAAAGCACATGGTTTCGTGGTCAACAGCTTCGAGGAGGTGCGTGCAGGGGACATCACAGAGGGCTATACCGACCGCATCGCAGTACGAGTTCAACAAGGTATTTGCGGGGAGGAACTGGAACAATGGGGAAGTGGTCGGTACGTGGTGAGCTGCGACTCCCGTACGGCGCAACCTGACTTTGACTTCCAGAGTTGGTTCTCAGGGGACCGAGCGGCGCATTTCAGTCAATATCCTGGCTCATGAGTACACTGTGTCATGAGGTACGTCAATGCGAGTCGTTTGGGATTGAACGCGCTGTGAACGGAATAAGTTAGCACATATTCTGGTACGTCTGTTTGTATAAGCCGACTTTGTGAGGCCTACACTCGTGTCAGCACATGAACCACGGCCCGGCCTTCCAAGCACTATGGGCCAAGCTACGCGCAGAAGTGAGGGAGCTGCAGAGTAAAGGCTACTACGGAGACGGTCAGTATCCCGACCCACTTCTTGACACGCGAATTCACTTTGCGTAGGCTACTGGTCGTCCGGCCAAAGGCTGACAGACTCGTCGCGCGTGGGAGGCGGCGCCCTTGATCCGGGAGACCTCCCCGAGTACATGGTACAAACTCTGCCCCCCTCACTCTCACTATCCTGACGCACTTGCAGTGTGGTGGTGCGCAAGCGCGTAAACGGCCAACTTCCCTCCGCCGCCGACGCACTAACCAGACCGCCGGGCCCTCCAACCATACCGGCGCACAGACGGCCAAGAAGCGCAAGGCCGGTGCGCGGGTGACGGCGAAGGGCACATTCCGAGGCTCGGGCCGCGCGCTCAACGATGAGGTGAGCGACGAGGAGCAGAAGAAGGCGGGAGCGGGTTTTCGGAGGAAGGCAGGGAGTAAGCGGGCGAGAGATGAGCGGGCGTTGGCGGCGGAGCGAAGGCTCAGGGCGCTGCGTGGCGAAGGTCTGTACGCCGTGTTGGGTACACCTCTTGATACACCGGTTGATTTATCTCACAGCTGGACCGTCAACAGAAGAGCCCGAAGACGAGGAGGATGACAGCGATGTGGAGACAGTGCCAGAGACGGACCACGAACGGAGGCGGGCCATGCTTGACGCCACTACGCAGAGCGACTTGGATGATCAGAAAGGCACTCGCACCGACTTCTCGTCAGATTTCATTTTTCCTTCCGCGACATCCGACTCTGAGGAAGGGCCGTCATGCGATGTACAGGTGCTGCCACGCCCCAGCGCGACCGCCGCCTCGGGTACTAAGTCTTCGAAAGGCAAGCGTACCAGTTCAGGGAGCGAGGCCCCATCGCGCGGGCTCAGCGAAGGGGAAGCCACAATGGCGGGTCCGCGGAAGAAGACAAAGGGGGATCCAGCTTACGGCAACCTTGTCCAGGACGAAACTAAGCAACGGAGGTTCGAATCGCTCGGTCTCACGAGCGGAGGGAGGCGCCTCGGCGGAGACCGCGTCGGGAAGGCTTCCACACGAACCCACACACAACCGCACGCACACGGACCCGCGTCAGGGTTGGGTCGTATGACCGTCCCTGATCAGAGCGGGAGTGTTGGAGAAGGGTGGAGCTGTCTCGTATGCACATTGTGAGTGGCCTAGAAACTCGTGTGGCCTCGTGGACCTGACCATTCTGCGTGTATGACAGGGCGAATGCGCCTGGGCATCTAGCCTGTGCGGCTTGCGCTACGCCTCGAGGCGAAGCTACGTGGACGGGCAGTGGGTCTTGATGATGCTCTGAACTTTCTTTGCATCTTCGAAGGCTCCGTGACTGGCCTTGAACTTGGGGGACATACTCCAGATCGGTGGTAATGCACACATGCTCTGAATGTCATATCAGCATTGAGATAGCGCGCTGTGTATCCTACATTTCCTGCTCTTGTACAAAAGTATTCTGATTGGCATCTCTAGGCGCCGATTCAACGCCAGCAACTGAGAGTCATCAGAGATATGGTTCAACTCCGTACGACTGTCCAGGACTCACAGGATCTCATAGTTATCATGAACGGCGTGCTCCCCGCCTCCAAATGCTATGTTGGCCCCGCCCTAGCACCCAGGCTTTCAGTGTCGGGTCCACACAGGATAGGGTGAATACGCACAAGGTGCTCGCCGGCCTTTCCAGGAACTCTGATGCCGTCGATGACCGCAAGAGCGTGGTACAGCTTCCCTCCGCCTTGCTCATACCCGCCCTCCACCGGGCGTCGACCTGGGGGCACGCGGCCCTGCGACGTATGCACCCACTCCATGGTGGTCGGATCGAACGGCAGGAGGTCGTACCGCCCATGGTGCTCATGCTCGCCGCCACCGTATGGGACGCGGCACGGCGGCGAGAGATGCGGGCCGATTTTGCAGGGGTGCACCGCGTTGGGGAAGATCGCGGAGCCTAGAAAGATGGGCGAGCGGCCGTCCGCATCGTAGGAGACGGGAGGGCCGAGCTGCTGGGGCGGCGGCAGCTGTGCGTCGGTGTTGAGCGGGATGCGGAAGCCAGACGGTGGTGGCGTCCGCTGCTCCTGATAGGGCGGTGGCTGGGCGTTGGGCACTGGGAACTGTGGCGTCGCCATTTGAAAAGGGTGTTCTGACGAAATCGGTTGAGCTCGCGAGTTCACTTATATCCCTCGCGACAGTGCTGTGTGCCGCAAGGCGGTACAGATCAGTGGCAGGGCGAATGAGCGCTGTTTACAGTGAGCGAATGCTTTGACGCTCACTCACACGTGCCACAGGTCGCAGAGTGGAACAGCAACGAACATTCCAGTGTTTCGTCGAGGACACCGACATACACGACACTAGCAATGCAGTGATAGGTATGCTATAGTGCCATTGAACCGCCACAACGCTTATATACTACCAGTTCATCTTCCCACACGCATATCATCCTCGGAGGCGGTGTTTCGATACTGGAGGGTGTGCAGGTGGTAGATCCATGCTTTCCCATTCGTCCGAATTGGGCGGGGGCAAATCCAACGTCACTGCTCGTGCAGGCCGCGCTGGTGCTGCTTCTTCTTCCCACAGAGGAGCAATCTTTGTCGTAAGAGCAGGTGTCGCACTGGGGGGCATCAGTGTCATCGAGCCCATCTGGCTCGTGAGATTGCTGGGTGAACGACGATTAGTACACGTACCTGAGTGTACCGCAGTGCATATCATTGAGAGGACTTACTGGATCTCCCGTTTGCGCATGTGCACCCAGTCTTTACATGTATCACTGAATTGCGTTAGGATAGTAGCGAAGTCATTGTAGAACTAATGATCATGAGTCAAAGCCCGACTGGCATGTTTCGCATGGATGGCCCACCTTGAGCCCCTCGTCGAGATTCCTAGTAATCTCTTTGTATTTGTGGTAAGCTAGATCGAGGGATTGCAACGCGTGCTCCCGTTCCTTGATGGTCGCGTCCTCTCTGCGAGACTGGATGAACATCTCGTTCTGCTCCTGTTCCGCGGTATCAGCGAACACACTCGGCGCGCATATTTCTTTATCAAACCCAAACCTTGATCTGAGCCAAAAGCGCCTCCTGTTCACGAGCCGTCTCTTCCACCCCGATACGGAATTTGTCGAACTTGGTGAGTTCCTGCTCCATGACGTCCTCAAACCTGGCCGGCTGGACATCGACCCATCGCTCGAGTGCGTTCGCCGCCCTGGTGATCTTTGGCGTGATGTCCTCCGAGTCAGCGAGACGCGTCGCACGCCGGACTTGGTCTCCCCGCTTGTGTGTGACGTCATCTAACGACTCCAGAAGCACCCGCAGCGCGCGAGCGTGTGTCTGCGTGGCGGTGGCCCCGGCCCTCGTGGCCTGGCTGGAAAGCGACACCACAGAAGATGGTATAGCTGCCTCAAGCTGGTCCTGTTGCTACGCTATGTAAATGGCATGGACACGCGAACATGTGGTCGTACCTCGTCCCATGTGAGCTCGACGATGTTCTGTTGCCATTCGTCCCACTTCTGCCTGACGTGCCCGTCGCTCTCTGACGCCTGATCCAAGATACCCCGGTACCGATCGGCCTTCGCGACCAGTTCCTTGTTCGCGTCGTGTGAAGCTCGCCGGTCAACGTTCGATTCGGACCGGAACGACTCGTCTTCCTCGGCCTCTTGGTCGAGGATGTCCATAGCCTTGATCGGGTCACCATCACTTGCGGTAGCAGGAGGCGATGGAGCAGAAACCCACCTCGTCCAATATGGCCATGTCTTGCTGTGCGAGCTTCTGCACGTTCTCGATCGATGCCTCAATCCGCGCGGGCCCATCTTCTACGCGCACTTCTTCTGCCTTCTGCAGCAAACTCGGAGGAAGACCCACAGGTCTTTCCAGTGCCTCCAACGCTGCAGGTAAATTCAGCGCTTCGAGTGTCCTAGTATCACACGCGAATGTCAGACGTCAACTGGCAGGCAACCGGGGGACATGAGAAGCCTCTCACTTCGTGAAGACGTCATCTAGCTGCTGAGCCCGGTCTATCACTTCGTCCTTCAGCCAGTTCTGACGCCTATCGTTATAGATGTCTGGATATGTGCACACATACCCGTCAGCCCGTCTCCTGCACAGGACCCCGCAGATTAGAACTTACCGATCGCTACCCTAGCTCCCCATCCAAGCAGGTCGGCGAATATCACGCCATCATCGGCGATAGCAGCCTTGGGGTCTGCCAGATGGGCGTGGACCGTCGACTGGACCATGGACACTCCTTTGATATGAGGCAAGGCCGAGAGTGACGGCACATCCTGATGATAGATGAGGTCGTTGTCGCGCTCCGCACGGGCGAAGTTCTTCTGCAGCGTATCGAGGAGGGACTGGAAGCCATGTTAGCCGCCGTAGATGTCTGCGGAAGCGGGCGAAGCACCTTGACGTCTTGCAGGACTGCAGGCGCGACTCCCCCGCGACGCGCAATGTCGTGCCCGCGCTTCGCTACTGCCTGCGCTTGCGTGAGTTGGGCTATCTCGTGGCCATATCTATTGTGCGCGTAGTCAGAATTGCCGTCCCGGAATACACTGTGTGGTCGACCTGTTGGCTTCCAGATCTTCTACGCTTTTCCGGTATTGTGCGGCGGCTTCGAAGTGTAGTTGCTTCGTCTCAAGGTGGGCCAACCAGTTCTGTCGGGTACAATCAGAGTTGATGCACTGCGAATTAGTTAGATAGATCACTTACAGAAGGGAATAAGTAGCGGATGGAGGAAGACGCCCTCCGAATGGCCGCGAGAGATTCCCCATAGT
Source organism: Fomitopsis betulina (assembly GCA_022606075.1). NCBI lineage: Eukaryota > Fungi > Basidiomycota > Agaricomycetes > Polyporales > Fomitopsidaceae > Fomitopsis > Fomitopsis betulina. Next base: position 616,101 of record JABYQK010000005.1, on the reverse strand, counting down.
AAGTGGAAACCTGTGGACTGGACTTATTGTACGAGCAATGTTTGCTAGTGTACAATATCAATTACCGTCATAGACAATTTGGCAACGAGCCCACTCTTGTAGTTATCTACACTGCCATACATTAGCCATACCGTTGAATGTAACTGGCTAATTACCTAGTACTGCCTTCTGCCATACACATTCTTGCGCCTGTGCTAACATCAATAGCTCCAGACTCTTGATGAACGCTGCGGTGAGGTCGTCTGGCATTTCCCCAGGGATAGATTCACGCAATTGCGGTATCACAGAAGATGCCAGGTAACTCCAACATCCCGCAGCGCTCTTGAGACATCAGTGACGGCAGTGGCCTCTGCAGGTGACAAAGGCTTACCTGATAATGTGCAATCGCCTGCTTGAGCCCTTGGGCAGTTGAACGATCTTCTGCAGCGGCTAACTGACAGAATAAGGCGCCCAGATTGTGTAGAACGGCAGCGCGCTCGTAAATCAGATTCGCCAGTGTAATTGGCGGTGCATCCGGAGAGAACACAAGGGAGTAAGATACTTCCAATCCGATCTGGAGAGTACAAGAGGATGCGATCAGGAACGTCCTGCATATAAGGTAGCGAGACAAACATCCGCCGGTAATTTCGTCAAAATAAAGACAAGCTGTGCGTGATAGCTTGGTGCGGTCAGAAGCATGTTATCATCTCATTCCCACTGTGGCATACCTTATGGCAGCTTTCGCTCGGTCGACATGGACGACACCGCCCACACCATCCTTGCGAAGGGCCTCCCAGCGACCGATGTCCCATCGGAACGCGTCCGGATGAGTGTCAGTGTGATTCTTGAAGATGTATTCTCGCACAGCTTGCCGGATGTCTATCGCATAGCCTCGTTTGAAAGGGACAGACAATAGGTTCGGCATGATATTAGCGTGGTATGACAATCTGACGGACTTCTGCAGACACCAGGGGGCGCGACCCGGGACCTGAAGGAGCTAGTAAGAAGCGTCGTGTGGCGCGCCAGTGTGTTATGAGTCTGTGGATGCACCCGGGATGAAGACACAGTAGCTTCGTTTCCAGGTGAGTGGGTGCAGCTTCGCACTCTAGTTTGAATGTTTGGACCGCAGCACGATAGAGAGATGAGAGATGAGAGCAGTGTGCAGAACACGGTGGCTGAGTGACATCTGGAGCCTCTCATTCACGTGCCCGCGTAAAGCGCCGAGTGGTCGACACATGCGGTGATCCTCCTCCTCCTCACCCCCTCACGTTCGCATGGCATGGTCTTTGTGTCGAACCTATCTGCCAGTCGACCATTCTGCAGAGTACAGCTGAATCGCTCAGTAGCTCCGAACGTAATAGGCATGACAAGATTACGTATCTTCAGAGGCCAATGTTCCATGGCCACCGCCTGTACTGACCTCCACAGTTTGAACGTTTGGATCTGGATCCCGACGACGCCTTCTTTGATACAGCCCCAGAAGGTGAGAATGCTGTTCACGCTCTTCACTTTGACCACGACATATCCCCCGTACTTCGCGTGCTTCTGTGTGTCTCTGATGGCGGTCTTCGACCGCGGAGTCGCACACAGTGATCTGGCCCGTGAGGACGTTCCCATGGTGTGTATGTTATCGTGACGCCGGTCTCAATCTAGCAAACGCATAGTGCCATTGATATGGGTGCATGTCCGACGTCGGTGTTACGTACCACTACGTGAACTCCGGTGCGCTACAACGCTATCTATTGCGGTCCTGTGGAGTAGGTGCGTGCCCGCCGCACGCCAGTGATGGCGGCTCCGATCCAGGTCAGAAGCATATCCAGACATCCGTTCATCCCGGAAGAGTACGCTTGTCCTCGGCGTGCCGTCTTTATTGCGACAGAAGGAGGCTACCGTGCGGTCTGGTGCATTGCGTATGCTTACGCAGCCGTGATTGCTCTCGCGCAACGAGATTGCGGTCTGGTGCGCATCAGCTACGTCCACGCCGCGTATATAATCCACCTTCGCTATCGCGTCCCACCCAACTCGAAGGCACCCGCTCTACAGACTTCGTCTGACATGGCCCCGATCACCCCACTGGTTGCACAGGCCCCCCGCACTCAAGGCAAGACTTCTGCCCAACACAATGTACGGGTCCGCTCAGCGCTATCTGTTCTGCTCGCTAAACAACAGCATCATACAGGCATATCGAACAACCTCATTACCGATGCCGCTCACCGCTGAGCCGGGGACCTATACAACGAGCAACGGTGTAAGTCCCGATTGCATTCGGTGATCAACGAGTACTAATGGAGCGATCCAATAGACAGGGACCAAGACAAAGGTATCTCAGCATCTTGTGGCTGAAGAGTCATCGCGGACATCGCGGTCAACAGTACGTCTAGGCTACTTGCTTCAAAACCGCCGCGATATTGAATTGCTCTGCTAGCTTTAAGTGATGCACAACGAGACCTACTAATGTAGCTGAGTAACGTGTATGATTAGAGTAGAAGTCGGGAACGTAGGACGTCACAAAATGTGTAACATAGATGTTGTGCACGCACACGACTCATTTGGTATCATGACATTGAATAACACCACTATGTCAATCATTGGGAAGCTGCCGGGAGTCGTATTGCGCATACACCGAGCCCGGCAGAGTCCACACCAGCAAAGCATCCACCACCTGCAGTCCTTGGATCGGCATTACCAGGCCCGAGGACTTCTTGATCTTAATAGCAGCCTGTGGGTGCATCACTGAGAGCTGCAACCCGCGATGCGCATCTCCGCGCAATTGACCTCTTGCATGCGTATTGACTCCGATGTGCGTGCACCTTGAAGAAACACACGTTGCATGAAACCGGCGTCGCAATCCGAGGCGCTCGCCTCATGGACGGGGTTCCCATGCACCCACCAGCGCGAACCATACAAACGTAAAGATAACCTCTTTTGTCATGCCTTGGCTATTCCTGTGATCAGCTGTAAGCCAGTAGCGGAGTACTGCTGTCTGACGTTAGCAGGCAAATTACCAGTATTGCAAGTACTTTTCGGACCCACGCCCTGGCACCGCGCCCCGCGTCTGTACTTGCTTCCGTTCGCCCTCACGCGTTGGTGTGTGGTATTCCTGATCGTGCCTGCGCTCCCTGTCATTGTCAATGAATATACGGCTATCCGATCGTCCTCACATTTGACACGCCAGCCCGGCAGGAGCAGCATGGCAGAGAGTTGGTATAGAGTTGGCTTGTACTGACGCGGATCTAGAATTCCGCTTGGCGTGTGCGAACGATCGAGCACTTCTTCGTCCGTGAATCAGCGGAAGATCGGGTGGCCTTGCCCCAGAATCGATGATGCACAAGGATATCAGCGCCCACCTCGGGGAGCGGCACGGGCGTGCCTTTGTCAATGTAAAGAGGACGGGAAGACTAGCTGAATTCGGCCTCAGATAGATGCAGTGGTTGCGGGCAGCGTGTCCAACATCTACCGGCGCAGCCAACATGATGAGGTAGGGTCTGAATGTCGCGACCATGTGGAGCACGCTGAGTGCGCCGACTAGAAAGACTGGAATGCGGCCTATGGCCTTGTCATTATTGAAGGATAGGCATCTGAATGTTGGAACGGGTGCGTGTTCCACCGTGGTCAGTATAGGCTTACTCAATCAGCTATCAAGTACGGAGCACGGCTCACATGTCAAAGAAGCCGCGGCACTGCACCCTACACGGCCTCCAAGGAGGTTCGCAATTTGAGTGTGTTTGGTGTCTACAGATGCAACTATCAGTATAAGAAACGGGGTCGGACATGTTATCGATTCAGGACCAAACGACTACCTTCCACCATGGCATACACTGCTCACTCGCCCACTCCCATAGTTCCGTCAGATAGCATGTATGGCACCTCCAGTGGGACAACGTTCCACTCGACGGATCATGCCACTGCTTCACAAGGCGGCCAAACAACACAGGCTTGTTCTGCCAGCTCGCCAGCACAGCCCTGGAGAGTGCACATTGATTTTGTGAGCCTCTGCAAAGTCGAGCGAGACACGTCAGCTAACGCGCCTGTAGGGCCCTGTAAAGCCCCCCGCCTGCTCCCGCGTGTTTTCCTGCTGAACCACACGGATACCTAGGGACAGCCGGTGCGCGTTAGGTTAAGCGGGCAGATGTGGGTGCCCGGGCGCATAGTCAAGCACCGCTGGCCAAAGCTCGAGGTGAGAGTCCGTGACCAACCTATGAGGCCTACTCACGGCAAACGCGCAGTGGCAGCAAGTCGAATACGACGTTGAGTATCAGTGGGGAGGGGGTTGGAGAGCGGGCCTGTTCAAGCCAGAGGACTTGCAACGGCGGAGCTGAGTCCAAGCCCAACACTTCGATGTCTGGCCGTGTGAGCTGACTGCGGCATGCGATGAAAATATGGACTGTATTCGTCGTGGCTTTATCTTGTCTTTGTATAGCGAATTGTGTTCGATGGCGTTATAGAACGCTGCCGCAGTGGGCTAGTGGGCGCTAGTCTATTTATGCGGAGGTCTGTTGAATATTTGTTCTCGTCGTCGATCATCGCGATCGCTGGAATGTGAGCGCGACGATCAGTCATCGACGACTGTGAACGACCAACGCTGTCCAGCCAGCAACATCCAACAACACACAAGGCTCAAGCCTCCTGGACATGATTGCAGCACCGCAGTGACCGCACACCATGCATTGACCACGAGTCCGAGTCCATAGCGCCAAAAGGAAGGGAAGGCCGCCGAGCCTTTTGCAGACTCCGCGGCAGGCATCATATTGACAATGCGCTAAACCATGCCCTCCGCCCGCGACGCACAGACGTATGGCCCCCATCTCGCTTCCCCGCTTCCTCGTCCTCTTCGCCGCCTCTGCGACGGTCTGGGCGCAACAATGCCGGCTCGTAGCGCACAACGACCTCGCGAGCAAGCCTTCAGGAACCGCGGGAGGATCGACCCCTTCGATCTCAGCGACGGCTTCCGGCGCACAGCCTTCCGCATCCTCCCTTGCAAATGCATCTGCGTTCAGATACGGCACGGATGCGATCCGAGGTGTGAATCTGTGAGTGGATGTTTGGTGACGTACGCGCAGAGGCTGATGGGCGAGAGAAGGGGCGGGTGGTTTGTGCTCGAGGTCAGTGACGTGCACACCTCATTGAGTGGCATCGAGCGTGTTGACGGTTGGCTGCTAGCCCTGGATAACCCCGAGCATATTTGAGAGCACAAACAACACCGATGTTGTCGACGAATACACGTTGGGCCAGCTGATTGACCGCAATTGGGCATTGGATACGCTACAGCAACACTGGGACACATGGATAACGGAGGATGACTTTAAGGACATTAAGGCTGCTGGCCTGAACCATGTCCGGTGAGTATACAGCTGTTTTCACCTCCAGCAGAACTATATTCATGTACCATAAGAATACCGGTCGGTTATTGGTCTGTGCCCGTTACATCTGCCGACACGGTTTACTCAACGGACATCTCTCCGTACATCCCCGGCGCATGGCCATATCTTCTGCGCGGGCTCAACTGGGCGAACGAGCACGGTGTTCATGTTATCGTGGACCTACACGGCGCGCCGGACTCGCAGAACGGGTTTGACAACTCGGGGCAGAGGGGTTCGGCGAACTGGGCCAACAACTCGAGTAATATCGAGAGAACGCTGGACATCATTCGATTTATGGCCGACAAGATAGGTGGCCTGGTCAACGTCATAGAGCTGCTCAATGAGCCCGCTGGATGGGTGTCTGACATCGGAGCTGCCATTGGACCCTACTGGACGGAGGGATACTCTATCGTCCGGAATAGTACCGGGATGGACAACCAAGTTATGATTGGCGATGCCTTTCTTGGAGTGGATGTACGTATCTGTTCTTTGTGGAATACATGATTTGTTAACTTTGCCATAGAACTGGAAGAATTTTTTGCTGCCCCCTGAAGGCCAAGGCGTCATCATGGACTATGTATGTCTCCGCTGTTGCATTCTATTTGTGTCACTGACAGTGGTACAGCATCAGTATCAAGTATTTAATGGAGATCAGCTGGAGCTATCGCAAGACCAACATATAAATGTAAGGTCTCAGGGCTTGCCTCCGAGCGGCGTCTCTAACCGCCTTATTTTCGCTGTAGTATACATGCCAAATAAACAGTACACTGGCGCCGTACGCGGCGTCCAACCTGATGACCATCACTGGAGAATGGTCGAATGCAATCACGGACTGTGCGAAATGGCTGAACGGTCGCAACGTCGGGGCTCGGTGGGACGGAAGCTACGCATCAGGGCAGCAGACGTTTGGCAGCTGCAACGGGATGACAGGGAACATGTCCACGTTCAGCGCCGACTACAAGACGTTTCTCAGAAAGTACGTCTTGTCACCATGTTTGTCTTCGTGCAGTCCCCAACCGGGCTGCCTCTGCGCAGGTACTGGGAAGCGCAGGTCGCTGTAGGTGAGAGTGTACAAGGTTGGATATTTTGGACGTGGAAGGTGAGCGGCAGCATCGATGTTCCCACGAGGGACTTCATTGATTTGCTCTTGTCAGGCGGAGAACGCGGATGACTGGAGCTATCAGCGGGGGCTGGAGGGCGGCTGGATACCGCAGGATCCCACTGACAGAATGTATCGCCACATATGTGCGAGCTCATCATGAACATGGTCGCCTCCGCGCTGCGCCTGCGAGGTAATAACATTATTCGCATAGTACATGCAATATTGGCAGCACACAATCCGCGTAACTCGCGGTTGCTCGCAGAGCTTGGGCTCCGTCATGCGGGGTTCGATCGGTGACCGGGTAACAGGCTGGGATGGGAGACTGAGTAGGAATAGCGTTCAGACTACGACCATCACACACTATATATACGAGGGCGGTGGTGTCCCCTATTGTATTGCCGACCTGTTCATAATGGAGGCATGTAGCATACGCATCCCGCGATGGTTGAGATACGTAGGTATTCATTGGTAAAGGTGTTCAGCGTGATGTCTATGTAACGGACAGAACTGTTCGGCAGTAAACAGGCACTTCGATCGAGCGGGTCACGGGTGGGCGTCACGGGCACTGCGGGAGGGCAGCTGAGGCAGAGCGGGGCTACTTCCAAGTTCCCGCACTCTCCTTTCACTCACGCAAGCTGCGCTTTCGCTCCCTCTTCGTTCGTATGTCTCTGGGCTCCTGAATTGCGCACCTTACCACCGCAATGCTTTTGGCCTCCCTATCCCTCGCCCTCCTCGCCCTCCTCGATGGCTGCGCTGCGGCTGTCCTCTCCCCGACGCACGGAACGCTCGGGGCGCGGCAGACCATCGAAGATATCGTCAATGGCATGAATGCGACGGAGAATCGCGCAACGTTGCTGAGTGTCAATCTATCCAAGGACAAGCAGTACGTGGGTCGTCTGCGCCTCGGATGGCGCGCTGATGTTTGCATAGGTCCTATTTTACCCTCGTATCGCTCGGCAACATGAGCTTCCGCGTCGCGCTCGACACTGGCTCTTCGGACTTCTGGCTGGTGTCCTCTGCGTGCTCTAGCAGTGTCTGTTCTTCCCTGCCGAGGTATCAGCTCGCGTATGCGAGCTCAACCTTCGAGTCGGTGGGCAAGAATGACACCTTGTTCAACGTTAGCTACGCAGACACCACATGTGAGTCATGTCCTCCCAACGCTGAAGCCGCGTTTTACGTTGCATTCGGTGCTACTGGAGACCAACGGGAAGTCATGACCGTTGGTTTTGTTGAAGAGGCTACGGCGAGGCTTGCCCGAAGGGACACGCAGAAAACGCAAGGGACAGAATGGCCGCCTTGGCTCGGAGAGTGACTTGGCACGTTCGGCATTCATATCCGCGGCGTTCCTGAGCGAAGATGGAGAAGCTCAGTAGAACTAGCAGCATCGACACTCCACTATGCAGTGCTACGTCGCCGATATTGATGTTCCCAGCCGTTAATGCAGCATTCTCTACAAACTTTGGAATGCCAAATGGTGGATAACATACTGACTGTTGCTTTTGCGCAGTCGCGTCTGGCTTCGTTGCACGCGAGACAGTGCTGCTACAAAACTTGACAGTCCCTGAGCAGGCGTTCGGTATGTACATGCGTGTTGTACAGTGTCGCGTGGTTCCTTGACAATGCTGCCTAGGTTTGATGAACTCGTCCAACGTTACGCTGAACGATGATATCAGCGGTGTGCTGGGACTCGGTTTCCCTCGTCTTTCCACCATCTCGAGTCTCGTTGCCAATGGTACGTAGTATATGAAGCCTGTGCATGTTCGAAGCTGAGCATCATGTAGCTACGCCCGTCATATCGACGATGGCAGGTCAAGGCCTCCTCAACTACCCTCTCTTCGGCTTAAGCCTGCCGAAAAACGGGACTGGGAGCCTGACTTTAGGTTTGCTCTCTTAGTCGTTGTTATCAATGCCGTTGTCCCAATTCGGTGAAACAGGTGCTATCGATGCCTCGGTCGTGACTAACAGGAGTCTGATCGAACTGCACGACGTCGTCCCCTTCGCGCCGTTTAACGGAACAGAGACCGATGAGGACGCGGCGAGCTACCTCCAATGGACGATCGAGCTTTCCCAGATCTGGGTGAATGGTACAAGTATCACCCCCGATCCGACATACTCTCAATCGGATTCAAATCATTCATTGGCACTTCTGGATGTGTGAGTGCCTCCTCTCGGATGATTCGACTTGCCGATTGACAACCAAACCGCAGCGGTTCATCTGGTATTTACGGACCCTATCAAGACGTAAGAATGAATTTTGGCCCACTGTAGCTTTACCCTAAAATCGACCTCCATAGGTTGAGCGGATTTTTGCGCAGTTCAGTGCTAGCCGTTTAATTGACCAGACTTGTGAGCGACTTGCACATTCCCTGACTTGTAGATGCTTATGAGGTTCTGCAGCTGGCCAATGGGCCATGCCATGCGACTCGAGCGAGACGATCACATTCAACTTTGGGTAAGCTCTTTGCCATTTGACCACATGGACTCAACTTATGCTGCTCCAGTCTCGGCAACTTCACTCTTCAGCCTACTGATTACTTGCTCGGACCCGCGGCTAGCAACCCGTACTATTGTCTAGCCTGGCCGGCTGCCACCTCCCCTCAATCTGACGGCATTGACTGGCATCTAGGCATACCTTTCTTGCAGACAGTTTATTCGATCTTCAGGTCAGTGCGAGTATGTGTCGTCATACACCACATGGCTCATAAAGCGCGTGCGACTCCCAGCTATGGCATTGATACGAAAGAAGCACCCTTGATTGGGTTGTATCCTCTTCGCAACAGCACAGCTGCTGTACAGTCACCGAGCGTTGTAAGCTCAGTGTTCTCCGCTGCGTCTGCGACGGTCGAAACCAGCCTTCCAAACTACCTTGTCCCCACGCCCACATACACGACACCTGCCTACATCTTCAACACGTCCGTCACCGCGCCGCCCGGCCTGCTCGTCTCGTCGGGCCTCGGCGCCAGCACGTACTCCCCCGTGCTTGGGACAGGCTACCTCAACATCTCTGCTATACCCGCTGTCGTGCCCTCCCCGACGCTGCTCACCTTTCTGATCACCGAGTCGGGCGGCGTGTCGACGTCGGTGTCGACGGCTTCACAACCATCGATCACCCTCGGCGTGCCTCCCGGCTGGACCAGCGGCGCGAACATGTTGCACACCCCCTCCAAGACAGTTATGTTCGCTTCATGTCTGCTTCTCTCCAGTGTTTTCTTGGTATAGGCGTGTGGACCTAGGACCCAGCTGTATCACCCCGCCCCTGCTCCTACTTCGCGCACAACGGCATGACATTCGTTACGCCGCTCTATATAGCATACTTACGTACTGTCTCGGACTTCGCATGGACTCTACACGCCCGCAGGCTGTTTTAGTAGCACTTCGTTTTCCAACCTAATCTTGCAGCCTTCGCTCACATCGAGCGGTAGCAGTAATATTATCCAATACCAGTCAATGTTTCGTTCTGTTAATGTGCGCGGATTCCGGGGACGTGTGATGAGTACAATGGTGTCGGTTTGCAGGAGTCTCGCGTGCTACGTGTAGCCGTCGTCCTTCTTGTCGGGCCGCGCGTGCCACTGCCTTAACCATTCTGGCCGCATGTCTTTTTCTGATGCGCGCGACAAGAGCTCGAACGTGTTGTGGATGGTCGGATGTATCTTGTCGCTCCCCACCTTGTGCACGACTGAATTACTGCCCGAGGCATCCTGCGTGGGGACAGCTCACCTTGGCGTTAGCAATGAGCCAGCGGGCCCGTTGCACATTGTTGTCGAGCTCCATCCAGACGCGGTTCCGTCTGCACTCCTCGTCTGTGAACGGCCGGATACGGAGGTCGTCCCAGTCTATGGGCTTTGCGACCCCAGGACCGTCGCGACTCTTTAGCAACCAGTTCTCGTAGGCTTGAGTGGCGCCGCGCATGGTCCCAATGTTGTTGCTCAGGTAGGTGAGCCTTGCGCTGATAGCGCGGGAGGGAACACTGATGGGAATGCCGATGGTGGTGTTGGAGACGACTTTGCAGGAGATGTTGGCGAACGAGCGCATGGCCCGGAGGCCATCTACAAAGGGCGAAGGCAAGAAGGATGTCTTCCTCGCGACGATGGGGTCCCGCGCGAGGAGCTCAATGTAATCGTCAATTATGTATGGGCTCTGCATTGAGGGCGTCAGTACGAAAAGGTAAAGTGCAGTGGGCCGCAGCGTCAGAGTACTGGGCATGAAAGGGCAACATGTATGACTGCTTACCCACATAGTGGCAGCTTGACAGACGACCGTGTAGCATTCTGTCTCGTCGCCTGTCTTCACCCGGAACTCGATCAAATAGACGGGGACAAGCACGGGATATGCGGCCATCTGCAAAACAATGTCGTTGCTCCACGCTGCACCAGGCGTAAAGAGAGATTGAAAGTACCATATTGGCTTGCGCAGAGGACATATCCATCCGTAAGTTCTTCGTGACATCGATCAAGCCTGCCAAGCGACACAGCGAGAACAACGGGAAGGGTGCAAGCGTAAAGGGGACGCAAGTGATATCTTGTCCGTGTTGCTTGCGAAGCTGGTCACTAAAGGGCACAGCCACTCCGTAGTCCAAGCCCTCCCCCAAGCCCATACGAGACAAGGGCTCGGAGGAGAATCCTGGCTGAGATTAGCGGACCATATACATCGGCGCTACATGAGGTATACCTGGAAAGTAGCTGTGTCGCGTATGAGCAAGTGTTTGTTCTGAATGACGAGATGCAACGCACGAATTCTCGGAAGCCACGGTGACCAGCGCCTAGGATACATCTCATAAGACAGCAGTCGGGTACATCAAGGGCACGCATGATACCGGTTCAACGCCGCTGGCCGTAATGCGATCAGCCTTTGCAACGACGGATGCGTCAATCATCCATGCGGGTAGATACATGGCCTGTGTGCGCTCGATCCATATACGCGGGGGTCTACTAGGATCGGACTCGCCCTGCGTCAATGCGACCTCGAAGAGGTGCTGGAATAGTCCCATGCGCTTTTCTGATGTCTTCCTATATTTCCACAAGTACAATGCTGTATACACTTTGAGCATCGGGAGGAGGGCTTCCAGAGATAAAGCAAAGTCGAACGCTAAGTGCGGACTGATTCAGCAGCTGCGTAGTTCAACTACGAGGCCTTGACTAACCTCGGACTTTGGGATGATATATCGATGTGTGCCGAATGCTTGATAGCAATCGACTAGGTCGTCCACGTACGATACTTCTGGAGACATTGGCAAGCATTTTTATATCTCAAGGAGAGTGTATGAGAGGTAAGTAAGGAACGGGGATAGGCTGAGGAGCCCGAGGGCGACGAGCCCAAGCCCGATGTAGCGCGGCAATGGCCGGCGGAGGCTGCTTGCGGCGTCGCTTGCCTCCGCTCCGCCACTGAAATTTATATCATGGCGAATCCAATGGATGGATCGTGAGTTTCTGCTCGCTCTAGGAGTCATACAAAGCCTTTAACCATGAATTGGGTGCTGACTGACAAGTCTCGCTGCTCGCTTGCGAGAATTGCCTTGCTCACGTTCGCTCACGATCCGCACGACATACCTGGGCTTAGGGCGGGATACGGGCCTAACGACACTCTCCGTTCCAAGGTTACGGGAAGTCAAATTCATCGGGATGTATATTTGCCCTCTCATGTACCCGGGAGAGGACATTTGTATGGACACCCATGTCCTGGCTCCCATCACAAGATTCCACTCCCAGAAACTTCACTCACCAAGGGCCTTGGGCACACCAACAGAGCCAACCGCGCTCGCTGTGGTGTTAACAGAGCTTTGCGAAAGTTTGGAAACACTGGTCCTCACAAGCGAGTCCGTGCCGTTGGCCATCCTAGCCCGAGTTCGTTGGCCTCGTCTGCGCAGACTCGCGTTCTACGGGACTCAATGGACAGAATCCCGCCCCATGTCTGCAGCGCTCCCTGTAGGAATGCAGAGCCTCCGGGATCTGTCTTACGAGCTTTACACGAATACTTCGGAGGCAAGGACTCAAGTGTACGATCGCCTACAATTATCGCCGCCACTGGAACGTTCAGTCCTCTCGGAGCCCGCTCCTCTGGATAATGTATTCGAGCATCTGCCACCAACTCTCCGTGCATTGTCGTTGCGTTATTGGCCCCACCTTCATGACCAACAATATTTCCATACCACCGCCTTCTATGACAACCCACGCTACGGCCTTGTTGTAAATTCCTCCGATGTTTTATCCATCCTTCGCCGGTGCGCAGGTTTGGGTCTTGACCAATTAGGGCTTGAGTACCGTGCGGACGAGGAAGAGGGCGCACTCTTGCGGTTTCCCCCGTCTCACGTCATTGAAGCTCCACAGCTATCGCTCTGGAGCATGATGACAAACGTGATGTCTCCATTGTAAGTCATGCCATGCTTATGCGGCTTTGCGAGTGCTCTTATTATTTACCTCATATGAGCTCTCTCTCGCGATGCTATCCTTATTGAGCTGAGTGTATTGTAGCGGGTGCTCTGTCCGTCGTATACCGTGGTGTGTCAGTAACAAGTGGTGTTGTTACATATGTTTGCACGGGTTTTACGATAGAATATAATGCTGTTTCGGCTGTCATTGCAGTCGTGGGAACACAGGATAAGGCACCTAGGAGTTCGGTTGGTAGCGATCGGATCTGTGCCTCGTGTCCTACCGTGCACTGTTCAATGAACCACATGATCTCGTGGCAACAAAGGATACTTGAACATCCCGAGGACAGTAGCTAGGACACGCTCCCATGGGTCATCGATAGTGCGAAGTTTTTTATTCTGGATTTTCGCAGGCTGAAATATGAAGCACAATCTCCAGCGGGTACGTGGAACTTCGGTGCACAATGGACATGATCTGCCCACGCTGTAAACTCGTTTTGACTAGCTAATCTCCCTTTGTCTCGAGGACCTTAGTCAGATTTCGTGGTTGTCTATACATCTAGGTGAGATGTCAGCAAAGTGCCCTTGGCTCTGTACTCAGTGTTGCATACAATTCTCAGGATGACGGGAAGCCCTGTCCAGGTCGGATTATCGTCACCTACAGTAAACTCTCGCACAGTCTTGTATCCGCCACCCTCGTAAAACGCAGTGTTCTTGAGATTCGAGATTGGCAGCCAGGACGCCAAGCCGAGCTCGTCTGCCTGTATTGAACATCAGTGTGCGGTACATTTGCGATTTGAGTTTTCACTCACGTTCGCGTTGGCGACGGTCAAAAGAGCTCTTCCATACCCGCGCCCTTGCCTCGTGGGATGTGCCGCGAGATCATGCACGGCAAACATGCTTTCGACCTGGTCGCCTAGGCAGGCTTCGATGGCCGCATTCTGTTTACTCATTGTCTCTGCTAAAAGCTGACAGCAACAAGGCACGCGTTCGTGGGACAGCACAAGCCGGGGGGAACGGGACATGACGCACCCTCTTCTGTTTCCCTGTTCTAGTTGATTTGCGCAGGAGTTTAATGACCAGACCAATGACACGCTCAGAGACTGTTGGATTTTGACCTGGGACAGCGCTGCGAACTAATTTAACCCACAAAACTGGCGAGTAGGCATAGTCCACGCTTACAAAGTGATGTATGCGTATCCTCCTTCGATGACCCATGCATTCCCCGTGAACACAGATATGAGGAACCCAAGGATATAGACCAAGAAGTCTACGAAGTGGGAGAGACGTGGGTGCCAGTCGTCCTATGGTAGCCCGCTTCACTAAGCGTACTTGAATTTGAGCGAGTGTGCCGAGTTAGACTTACCGGTGTTTCCGTTATATACTTGAATATAGGATCGTTTGAGAACGCTGCACGCTTCGTTAGCGCGGCCCTGAACACGTCGACTGTAGCCAACTGCATCAGCTCGCGAGCAACGAGAGAGCAATGGTCTACCGACTGTATCTCATGCGCTTGATATCCACCTGTGCTGGGATTCGACCACCCGAAGTGGACACCAACGGTCGCTTTTCCTCTCGCGATTCATGGCTTGGACCTGCGGCACGGTTTGGCGCATGAGACATAGTGTTGAGTGGTAGTCGGTGGTCGGAATATCGGTACCATCTCCTATTCACGACGGTCGACCTGCAACAGCCCCTGTGCGGCTTGCTTTAGCCGCACCAGGCCGCACCCGCAGTCACGCACGAGCTGCCGACGTGCTAGTGCTAGTCCGTATATAGCAGGTGACGTCGTTGAAGGTCACGATGTCGCTATGCAAGGCAGATCAGCGTTGAGATGCATCCCGAGTGATTCGCGCTTGCGGTGCACCCGACACGGTGAGTCGTTTAAGCCAACATGGGTTTTGGCAAGCGTGTCATGTCCTCCGGCCATTGGGCTGGAAGCTGCTAGCATGGGTCCCAATCTATTTTACAAAAGGAAAGTTAGGACTCAGTTCGACTGGGGAATCAGTCAGAATCACCATCGCCGTCATGCCACTCACCAGGTTCTATACCACAAAGGTTCCTCGCGACCCGGGCTACCTGTGCGTTCCACGGTTGGAGAGTTGTGCACACTGAAAATACGACGTGCTCGACTGTATACCAAGCCATTAATACATGTATTACTGGTCACCGCGACACAATATTAAAGGGTAGCGAATATGTCAGCTGTGACGCAGGCAATAGCACGCACGGACCTCGGCGGGAGCAAGTGGCTGATCACTGGGAGAAGCGGGGCGTGGTGACGTCACCAAACGTCATGTCCTCGCCGCCAACCTATATTGTCTCTCCGCCTGCAGGACGTAGGGACACCTTAGTGTGAACGACTCATCGCATCCTAACTACTCATTCCCCCTCTCTTCCACGCACCTCACCCATGTCCGCCAACATGCTCAATGCTGTCCGCGCTGCCACCAGGCGCACCCCCTTCCAGTCCGGCATGACCTTCGCCCCTCGCTTCTACTCGAGTAGCGTGCACGGACACGACCCCAACGTGAGTACGCGCCCTCTTTGTGGTGACCTGTGAAATGACTTGGTAGCACAGACCCTCGAAACCGAGAAACGGCGGAACCTCTCTGGACAGCAGCACAAGACGTCCACCCCTCACGAACAGAACGCACCAGGCTGGAACGAATACCTCGCTAGCGCGTCAGAAGCTGCAGTGAAGGTAAGTGTATGCGCATATATGCATTAGAGATGTTGCTCACCTTAACGTAGGCCGACCAGTCGCCGGACGACGGTGGTCCCAGTAGCCCCGCCGCATTGCAGGAGAAGACGGTGACCCATATCAAGCGCCGCTACCATGCAGAGGAGTTCACAGAGCCCAAATCGACGGAGCAGTCACTCGGGACAGAGCAAGGTACGAACACATCGCGCATGGCACACGGCGAGTCCGTTCACGCTGTGTATGAGCGCGAAGAAATTAGCGGCCCGCTGGGTGCAGGGACTGAAGAGACGGTAGAGAAGGAAGTCACCAGCTACAATCCGGCCAAACCGACGAAGTGATCACATCGAATAGTTAGGCTGCCGCACTCATCTTCTTCTGTAATTATATCGCATTCCTTCGCTCGACGCTGTATGTCACCTACCCATCCGTTGTGTGTCCTCAATCCTACACTTGCCTTTCCTTTTGATGGGTAAAACTTCCTGAAGGACGCCAAAAGGTGCCGCACCTCCATACATCGTACAAGTCTCCCAGCGATGACGTCGTCGATGAATGCCAGCCGGTCAGTGCCATCTATCGACCCAAGGGCCACACAGCTGTGCGCCGTGTTCCTGTTCAGACGCTGTCATAGATACCCGCTAGGTTTTCATGAGAGAGAACATATGTGCTATTGTAGGGAGAGGTGCTCAAGCAAGGTCATCACGGAAGAGAGACGAGGCGACCTCGGTTGTTTCCGGCACCAGTCACATCGAGGGTTAGGGTTCTGGACTCGAAAGGCACACCGTGACTTATGTAACGCTAGTTATTCTCTACAGCCACCACCACTTCTATTCGCCACTTCTATTCGCTGCGTCGAATACCGCTCCTTCACAGTAGCGGACTACTATGGGACAATATCCGAGTCCTCTAGGCATCCATACACTTCGCCATGTCGCGCGGGATAACAGGCTGCTTTACGCCTTTATACGTGGCCCTACACTCCCGCCGGGCTGGCAGTGAGGTCCTATGTTGCCTAAGTGCTCGAAAAGTGTCACGGTATGTAACTCGTCGCTAGGTGTCATTCTCTACCACGTGCACTACTATCGATACAGGATGGTGCTTGTGAGGACGCTGCGATAGGTACTGATCTCGGACAGTGGCTCCCGCTATCACCGTGGTGCTTGCGAAGGCGCACCGCGAGGCTGATAGTGCTTGTACGAGTCTCTTAACGCCCATTGCATTGGGCTGCGACTACGGGCTGCCCACTGTCCCTACGCGTATAAAAGCGATGTCACTACTCGCTATGTATTCCCCATCATCGACGCCTCCAAGTTGGCCCGCGCGAAAATACCCCATTCCCCCATCCCGGCATCATGCAGTTCACTACTCAGTCCCGGGCCGAGACCCCCGGCTACCTCCCTCAGGACTTCTCCGGTCTTGTATGCAACTACACCGACATCTTCAACCTCTCCGTGGATGCCTCGTCTACGACTAGCGATCAAGCCTGGGATGGAAGTCTCATGGCTCACTTGGAGTACGCCGCCCTCGCCGGAGCACTGGCGAGTGGTAGCACGGACCTACCGACTCTTAGCCTTGAGCCAACGGTCACACCCTATGCCCACCTAGGCCCTGTCAACTCTTCCTATGTAAGGTATGTTTTTGACTGCATCCTCTGCAATGTTATAAGTGATTGACCCTCAAGTTCGTTACGCAGCTTCGACCACTGTCACATGACCACGCAACTCCCCGAAGTCTCCTGTGCATCGACCCAAGGAGATGATCTGCTGTGGGGGAACTGTGGAAGGGGCCTTCTGTCTGAGGCACCCGTCGATATCGACAGTTGGGGCAGTCTCATATCCTCCTCCCTCACAGAAGCCGGCCCCGCTGTTGACACAGTGCCTGATCCTGCAGAGCTGTGGCAGACCTCCTATGATTCCACACACGCTTTCCCTCCATATGAAGCACTTCACGACGCGTACGGCGCGTACTCGAGTTTGAGCAGTCATTCTCCGAGTACCTCGTCTTCGGCATCGGACTGTGCGAGCGTCTTCTCTCCCGCAAGGTCACCGTCGTCCTCGGGGACAGCCCCTACCGCATCATCTTCCACTTCCCCCTCTCCGGAGCCCATGGCTGCTCCATCGCCACAACACTCGAAGCCACGACGTAGCAGGAAGGCGACTCATCACGTCGGGCGTGTCCACTCGAGTGCATCCCAACCATCCAAGCCATCTCACAGCGTCCCATTCTTCGCAAGCGGACGCGTTCACACTACCGCTTCCCGCAACAAGCAAGTTCCTGCTAGCGAGAACAAAGAGGCCGTGCGCCACGGCGATACATGGTTTTGCTCAAACTGCTCCTACCAAACGTGCCGCAAAGGGGACATGCGGCGACACGCGAAGACGCACTCTGCCACCACGCGGTTCGTCTGTTGCGGAGTCCCCGTGGAAGATGTGCCTCCTGGATACGTTGGGGATGTCCATTATCACGAGGGGAGGGAGATGGTTGGTGGCTGCATGAATGCCTTCAAGCGGAAGGATTCTCTCCTCCGCCATCTGAAGGCATCTGAGGGAGCATGTATTGAACCGATACACTTGGGATCATCGTGACTATTAGCCCATCTATCACCGGTCGTATTTCATCATCGTATTACTACCATCCGGAGTATGCATTACATTTCCACCACTCCCATTCGCCTTAGTCCTTATTTCGACCGGAAGGCTTCCTCAGTTGTCCAATTATACTGCGGTTGTATTGTTGTGAAACAAGCTTTGATCAGTCAGATCTTCAGATCCCAAGGTCGTTGTGGTTGAATCCGGTGGCGCGAGCGCCTAACCCCACAGCAAGCAAGTTCGCTTTCGCTCGTCGTGACGCTGTGGAAGGAGTCTGCAGATATATGTCCGCATACAGCTGCCCCTCCATAATCTCGGCAAACTCTGAGCTGGTAACTATGGGCCTTCAATGTAGCTTCAATGTTTCAATGTTCTAGCCTCCTTCGACCCGCCGGGCCCGCCACAACGCACTCACATGCAATTTATGTGCAGCGCCTAGATATGAATGCCTCTCGCATGACCCTTCCGCCACTCGAATGGAAGATATATAAGCGCCATCGCGTGCAATGCGCAGGTTGATCACAATTGCCCCACTAAGTGACTACAACAGCACTACATCTCCCCAAATTCTGGCTCTCCGTCTCTCTTACTACAGCGGTCAGGTTTGCAAACGAACCGCCATGCCCGAGAAACGAGAGGTCACAGTCGAGCAGGCACGATGCAGTCAGTACTTCCACAACATAGCAGTTCGATCATCTTACCGATGCAGAAAATACGCAGCGGACGTGCCCATCATCCACCAGACAGGGGAAGCTGCCTTCGAGCACGACCCCTTAATCATGTATCTCGGAGATAATCGTGTTAGTTCTTGCACAGTTGGAACTTCGCGCTGAAGGTTGTCATTCAAGTTCTGACTAGCAAGTTCCTTCAGACGCTCAATCCATACCTCCGGCGCGCTATAGCGTACACGGAGTACAGCTACTACGTGCATTACTACTCTGCATTCACGGTTGACCGTGGCGCGGCATTTACCACCATGTAGGCTGCTTTCCGTACACTACTGTTTGACTTGATCTAACCTGTGCCTCAGAGAGCGCCCGAGGCCTGGCAAGGTCAGAGGCGGTGTGAAACGCATTCTCGACGCGGTAGTCAAAGATAACAGACACTCTCCAGAGCAGCGCAAGGCGAGTCGCCAATGTTGTTGGATAGTATCACGCGAGGCCTGACCCAGGCGGCTACTTTGTGAGAGGTGGAAGGAGTTCACAGACAAAATGGATGCTGCTACCAAAAGTGTCTTCGGGGACGACATCGAGAACATGCTACGATTGGTTTACTTGGCTACTTCTCCACTGCACCAAGGCCATGGCTACGGTACTGCGCTGGTGGAAGCAGTAAATGCTGAGGTGAGATCCTCAACTGCAGTAGTCGTGGCATGATGTTGAAGCCTTTCGGTATTGTGACTTGTCTGATACTAGGCGGACAGACTTGGCTGCTCTTCGTGGCTGTTGTCTACGAATATCGCCAACACGCTCTTCTACGAAAGCTGCGGATTCACTGTTGCCAAGGATATCGTCATGGGTGACACTAACCCTGCGTGGAAAAGGCCACCATTCAGGATACTGATAGTATGTGTCCTGTTTCCTGCATAGCCCACCGTACCGTTCACTGACGAAAATGTGTGCAGATGACGCGCGTTGGACGCAGTAGTATCAGACCGTCAAACGCGGCATTCGACGAGAAATGGGTGCCGCTATGAGACGCGGAGAGTGCTGCTATCGTGTGCTTGATGTTCCTACCGCGGAGTATGCGCAGCTCTCACCGCAGGCTGTCAAGTATGTCAATATCGCATGCGGCAATTGGAGTCGGGTAACGACTCGTGATATGCATATGGGGATGACACACGCGCTGACGACTTCTCCCGCAGCCGTCCTCTTCGCGATGCGGGTTCGTCTGGAGCGTCATGTCGACCGACTGTTGCACCGCTAGATACGTATTCAAGATGTCAAATCAGGTCGAGAGGGCACGATATGGTGAGTCAGTCATGATGACGTGCAGCCTACGAAATAGTCAACGGCTGCCAACACTTTGACTCTGCATAGCGGACATACCAAGAATACAGCAGATGATACAAGATGCCATCGACCGTGATCCTCTGTACAAATACCTGCGGAAGACTCCTGTGAGTGTACGCGTGCGCTATTCCACTTAGCTCGCCGACAGTGGATACCCACAGGACGCAATTCCGGGGCACCACGACTCTGCTTACCGACGCTTTATGGTTTACCTCGACATCCTCTACCACGTACATTATCTTGGCTCATTCACCATAAACCATGGAGACGGGTGCATTACCTTGTAAGTATGCGCTACTTCCAGAGACCGCATTCGGAGTTGGCTTTATGGACGCAGCACCCGTCCAGGACTAGGAATGATGGCACGCGTCGTGCAGTGGATCTTCATTCTGCTCGCAATGGTGGTCTTCAAGTTTGATGATACCCCAGAGCAGGCTAAGATCACTTCACTTCCAAAGACCAGCTTGGCAGTGCTGGATGTTTTAGAGGTGGAAGGAGCTCATGAGCAAGCTCCGTGCTGCGACACGCGAAGCCTTTAGCGGCGACCTTGATAAGTGCTGCGCGTCAGGGAGTTAGCTGCGGCTCCAGAGCACCAAGGAAAGGGCTACGGGTCTGCGCTCATAGCAACAGCCAACAACGAAGTAACAAGCAAACCTTATGAAGTCCAGGTGATCGCGACTGATGACCTGTCGTTATATAGGCGGATAGCATCGGTTGCGCGTCGTGGCTGTTGTCGTCCAATGTTGCCAATACACGGTTCTACGAGAGCTTTGGGTATGTGGTCGTAAAGGAGATTATGATTGGAGACAGTAATACCGCGTGGAGAAAGCCGCCTTTCCCAGTCTTGATCGTATGTCTCTTCGTCTTCGTGCTATTCTCCTTGTGCTTATCAAAAGCATGTCTGTTTCCGCATAGATGGTGCGCAAGGTGCTAGGGCAGGCTGGAAGCAAGGGCATGTAAAGCACGAGGCAATTTCTGCTAAGCTCGCCTGAGGTAGCACGGAGCAACGAAATGTGACGCACCTTGCGAAGAGGATCTTGCGAGAACTGTCATACTGTACAACATTTACTGATACCGGTAGTCAGTGCGTTTCGGTATAGGTCTGATGCGAATCTCGACGTATGCTACAGCATCGCTTTCTACAAACGCAACGGGTGTTTGCACTAGAGAGCACAAGAGCGCGGAGTGAATAGTATACATATATCTAGCGTGGTATGGGAATCGCAGGTGATTGGGTCGAAAAACAAGGACGGGGAACGCGTAACTGATTGACTAGGACGTACTCGTATGGTAAAGTATCATGACGTCAAAAACACACGGCAAATCCACAAAACTGGGATGATGACACGAGTGCGTGCAAAGGAGTGGTCGCGGAGAGGCTTTGTCTTAACGCCCAAGATGGCGAGATGAGACAGCGACACAAGCGCATCGGAATGAGCTTGTCAGATCGGGTATGTCAAGCTATCCGCCGTCCAGGGCAGGTGAGGTATGCCGTAGCAGTCTACCGGTTATCTCAGGGGAAGGTATCGCTGTGCGAATGCTCGGGATACATCCGCTTTAGATGTCGGTACTTGCGTAGGGAGTACAGGGCCAGTGTTTCTGTGACACATGACTTTGATAAGCAATGGAATGTATCTACGATAAGATGATTACGCACCATTGCGAATGTACTCCCCGAGCTTCAATGCCCTCTCGATCTCCTCTGGATCCTTCAAATCCCTGTTCTCTGGAGATGTCTTATGTATAGGTATCTGTAGCAAGAGATGTGAGGTACACACTTTCGAACAGACCGCGCAGCTTCCCGTGGAAGTCGTACCTGTCAGATTGAGCACACGACCAAGAATGCTTAGCCCCACAACCCTGAAAGATAAAAGAGCACGTACGAAGGGTCTGGGTAGTCCCTGCCCAGCCTGTGCAGCTCCTTATACAGCGCGAGGGCCCTCAAGCGGGGCGAGCTGTTCGCCATAGGCCTGAGGAAGGGCATGTGGTGGTGGTCGTGTGCTGAGGACGGGCCCGCGTCCTCCCGTCGTCGCCGAGCACGGGCGTCTGCGGTTGCCCAGAAAGTGCGACCACGTGACCGTGCAGACACCGCGGCTGAGTGGCTTAAATACCTTTCTCGCGCGAGTCGACGCGCTGTATCTCCACTGCCTCCCGCTCCCGTCGAACCATTTCGATTTCGCTTATATAGCCTCGTGGTCGCCGTCCCTGCCCATCTCACAGACGTCTGCCACGATGAGCAAGCTCAGCACGAAGTCTTCCGCCAGCGAGGCATCGGCCACGGAGCGCATCTATGAACCCCTTCCCATTCCGCGACTTCCCGAGAAGCTCGCGGGACCTCCGAAGGACCTTGAGCTCACACCCGAACAAGAGAGGGTTTTCAATGAAGTGCTGAATCACTTTGCAGCCGACGACTACCAGCTTCCTTGTGAGAAGGACAGAGCTTTGATGGAGGAGGAGAAGTTCTGGCTGGTAAGTGTTACGGCTGGCACGAGATTTAGGCGCCATATAAGCTTCGTCGCTTGGCCTTGACTTTATTAGCATGAGAACACTATTGCTTACTTCCATACTAGACATGGGACTGCTTACACAGGTGCGACCAAGTGGTTTGGGCAGAGAGCCTGAGTACCACGAAACATGATCTCTGACTTGATTCCAGATATTGTCGTGCTGTCAAATGGGCATCTGCAAAGAGCGCGATCAAGCGACTTGAGGATACCCTCATTTGGCGCAGAGAGTACGGTATATATGACATCATCACCGCAGACCACGTCGAGCCTGAGGTGAGTCTGCGCTGTGCAAAGTGTCGAGATCATGAAGATGATATGCACACAGGCTCTCACGGGCAAGATGATCATCTTGGGGTATGACAAAGATGGTCGACCTGCGTTGTATCTTCGTCCAAGTAAGCAGAACACAGAGGAGAATCCCAAGCAACTACACTTCCTCGTATGGGCACTGGAACGATGCGACGACCTCATGGGCCCCGGCGTCGAGTATGTAGATTCCACTCGGGATGCAGGCCTCGTACTTATCGGATCAAAGGAACTTGTCTCTCATGGTGGACTTCGCCGACAGGGCAAAGAACCCGTCCCTCCAGACTTCACGCACAACTCTGCACATCCTCCAGAACCACTGTACGTCCTCTCCTCTTTCCCTACCCATCACCTGCTGACGCACAGCTCAGACCCCGAGCGCCTCGGCCGCTCGCTCATCATCAACGTGCCCTGGCTTGTCCACGCCTTCCTCAAGATGGTCTTCCCGTTCGTCGACCCGCGCACGCGCGACAAGATCCGCTTCAACCCGGACTGCGTCAAGGAGGGCCTGTTCGAGCCGGACATGCTCATGCGCGAGTGGGCCGGTGCAATCAACTTTGAGTACGAGCACGACAAGTACTGGCCCGCCATCGTCCGCATGTGCGACGAGCACCGGCGGCGCAGGCTCGAGGCGTGGCGAGGGCTTGGCGGGACGGTCGGCATCCGCGAGTGGGACATCAAGACGAAGGATGTCGAGGCAGGGGTAGAGGGGCAAGAAGAAGAGAAGGAGGCGGTGACCGTTGCGGACCGCTCGGAAGCTGTGACCCTGTCTGACGGTGTGAGGGGGCTCGACTTGAAGCAAATTGACGAGACTGACGTTGTTGTTGAGAGTGAAGCTCAACCCGTCTTCATCGCAGTATGATCACCTATAGACATCTTCTCTGGTCTCCTTGCTTTCCTGCATAACGGACTTCCTTGCATCTGACGAATTCTACACTAGACTCATTGATACCGTGCACTTACGCTGTATATTCACAACATCTACATCTTACAAGGTTATGCCCTGGCACCATCATCTCCGTTGCGCAGTGCGAAGATGCACATAACTACACTCACGCGAGCGTGGCAACGCCGCCTCTGTAAATTAGAGGAAACACACGAAGCGGAGTATAGCATAACAAAAGACCCAGAAACCAAGCAGAACATGACAAAGTCCACAGACAGCAAAAGAGTGACTACAGGGTACGTATACCATAATTACAACGCGAATACAAACAGAAGGGCGAATGCGACCACTCCACATGGGTTGACGGAAGACCGTCCACATGTATATACGAACTTTAAGCAGGGGGCTTGGGGTGCATGAACATGGTCAGCATTGCCTTGTTCCGTGGCTTGAAAGTTGAAGTGGTCGGTCAGCAGTGCGGCAAGAAGGAAGTGAGAGATATGTTTAAAGCTTACTGTATACGGCGGGTAGCGCGTGAAGAGCATCATGGTGTCCAGCCAGAACGGACTGTCGATTGTTGCTCTCCGGTGGACGAACTGGTCGAAGGCAGCCTTCCCGGTTGTAGCGCCGTCTGGAGAACGTTTGATCAGTGTTGTCCACACATACGAGTGAATGAAGCTCACATCCAGAGGGACCAACACCGCCGAATGGGATGCCCACGGCTATGAGCACAGACGGATTAGAATGTAATGCGATGGTTGCGTGGGTGACACGTACCCTGGATATGGAGGAGAGTCTCGTTCGCAACCGCGAGACCGCTCTGCGTGTTGTCAAATATTTTCTTCTTGAACGCTGAATCGCTCGAGAAGACATGGAGGACGAGAGCGTGACCCCTGCCGGACCACATATCAACAAAGAACCCGAGGATCGACGCAAAAGCATAACTGACAAGCTGTTGATGACTCTGATCGCCTCATCGGTGTCCTTCACCGGCACAACGGGGAGGATCGGTGCGAAAATCTCCTCGCTCATGAGGATGTCGTCGAGCTTGACGTTCTTTATTATCGTCGCCTCGCAGAACTTGGTCTCCTCATTGATCTTCCCACCGAGGACAACCTCGCCCTTTGTGCCATCGAGCAGCCGTTTGACGCGCTGCACGTGGTGGTCGTTCACGATGCGCGCTATGTTGCCCGTCTCCTGCGGGTCCTTCGGGTGCATCTCTAGGTACGCCTCCTTACATGCCTCTACGAAGGCGTCCTGGAAGTGCTCCGGCACGATCGCGTAGTCGGGCGACATGCAAATCTAGACGCGCATCCCGTCAGAACGCTCGTTGCAGTACGGAGGGAGTAGACATGCCTGCCCAGCATTCGTCAGCTTGCCCCACATCAGGCGCTTCGCTGCGACTTTGAGGTTGCTGACCCGAGGGTCAAACACCGCCGCATTTTTCCCTTCGGAGCCAATGTCATTTACAGTTCGGGGGAGATGATAACAGTCGGGAGCGCGTACCTCCGAGCTACTCGGGGATCAGCGGATCGTCACAGGTAGATAGAACTAGACGCACCTCAAGGGTGACGGGCGTGAGGTGCTGTGCTGCAGCTGTGCACACGACCTTCGCCACATTTGCGTTTCCTTGTATCAAGCATTTCAAATGCTGCCGAATGAGCGGTGGAAAGGCTGAGACCCACCAGTATACAAGACTTTGCGTGAGAATTGTAGTCAGTCTAGCCCCCACAATTCCTGGATGTATCAAGTACGTACTGTGGTCCCATTGCAATTCAAGGAGCTACACACCGCTGTCAGACCACGCGTGACAACTTGCGTAGTGTAGGGACTTACTTTGGTGGTCTCGGGTATACCACCGTTCACCACCCGGTAGAACGATTGATCCAAGTACTTAGGGAACAACTCCGCCAACGCAGAGGCACAGGCCGGAGCGCCCTCCGAAGGTTTCAGAACACACGCGTTTCCAGCTGCAATAGCTGCGGCCTTTTGTAACCACCGCTGCAGTGAGCAGCGCCTTCAGGGGACGATGAACGGGACGGCACTCACAAATGGGGCAAGAATCAAGTACAGTGGGAAGTTGAAGGGTGTGATGAGCAGGACAACACCCTTGGGCTCGATCCTCGTGGCAGGGGACATGGCAAACCACATGTAGTGCCAAGGAGCACTCTCGGTACGAGACCACTTTCCAACGTTGTTATACGCCTGCTTGATCTCAAGAATGATGGAGTTCAGCTCAGTTCTATAGAACATAGCGTGCATGGGTGAGCCGCTGCTTAGTCGACCTGTAGGTGGTAACACACCCATCCGATTCATCCGGCGCCCGGCCAAGGTCATCATAGAGCGCTTTGCGCAGAAGGTCAAGATTGTCCTCAACGAGATGCCACAGCCGCAGGATCTGCTCCTTGCGCCATTGAGTGTCCTTAGACTTTCCAGTGCCGAAGGCCTGCTTCAAGTCCTGGCGAATCTGGTGGCAGACGGGTGCGTTGAGCGTTGAGCAATGGTTACGCCATAATGCGGCTCACGGCTCACCTGGGAAAGCTCGTCAATGGGGGTATAGACTAGGGAGGTAGACATCAGAGAGAAGTATGAGTGGGGGGGGGAGAGAGAACGAGGTGTATGAGACGCTCTTTGGTGGTCTCCTAGTATACATATGGAAGTCAGTGGGAGTGGCTCCGCGCGGTTGATCGGAGCCCGTGTGCACAACCCGTATGGTAGGAAGGAAGGAAGGAAATAGGTACATTTAGCTGCGGATCACGGCGCCTCCCCGGATGTGAAACCCCTGATGAAAATCCGCCAATCTTTATCACTAGCACGCTTCGAAGACTTCTCGGTCAGTATTGATGGTCGGCGTGCGTGGCGGCCCCTATCATCACAATGAGACGAGGGTAATCTTTAGGATCCAATGGGCAATGTGGACGGCCTCTTGGGCTGATATCCAAGATATGCTATAGGTCAGGCTCCTCCCCATCCACTCTGGCGAGGTAGGGGGCCCCGTGTCGATAGTTCGTGCAATGTTATATCTCGCCCGCCATACTTGTGCCACAATCCCGCCGCCACCTAAATTCACTTCCCGCACCCATCCCGCACCCACCCCGACCCCCACCATCCCCGCCAATTCAAACTCCCCAATCTTAATCCCCTCTACCGTTATAGGGAGGTAGAGGGGGATAAGGTTTGGATGCTCGCGTGGGTTTACGTAACAGAAAGCATGTGACGTGATGTTAGGACTTGTACGGTACGAGATGTTTTGGCGATACTTAACACTGCACGGCCTAGCGACACGGGCCCCCTACCTCCCGAAGACGGATGGGGAGGAGACTGGCTATAGGTTAGTTATGAGCAAGTATCTTGAACGGACTTATATCTAGGCACGTGGACGCACCTGTCACTGTTCCGCAGAAGATGATCATGTAGCCAGCGGACATGCCTGGGACAAATATCGGCCTGCAACTCGGCGCAGAGTTACCTAGCTCACACCTAGCTCCTGCAGAACTTCATGATGGAAATATTGTTGTCTTCTGTGAAGCGGGCTGCCTGCCTGATGCAGAAGAACCCCGACGTGCGCACCTCAAGCAATTACCCGGTATCAGCATGGCCAGATCTGAGGCTAGAATAGTCCCCCCAACACGAGTGGATTGATGCTCAGATTTCCGTCTTGCAGTATGCACGAGCATATCAGGGGTCAGACGCACGTCCGTTGCTGTGATGAGTTTCATGGGAGCGGGGAGCGACGCGGTACTACCAGCCAGTACGGGGAAGTGACAGACATAGACGTGACAGCACGCGTTACAACGACGCGCCGACGCGATCGTGTCACGGCGCTAAAGAAAGTTACCTGCTCTCCTCAACGTCCTCCATACGCGTCCTGAGTCGAAAATGGGTGAACCACAAGCTCTATATGCTACGGACGAGGTATGGCCGAACACACCTCCCCCGACGAATAGCGTGCTGAATCTTGTTTAGTACGGACGCCCCTTCATTATCCTTCGAGAGCAGGCAAAGAAGACTCGTAGCCATGGAGTAGAAGCAATCAAGGTGATTGGCATGCACAAAAGTCCCCATGAAATGTATACTCACGTATTACACTGCAGCAACATATTCTCGCTGCTCGTACTGTAGCCAACATCATCCGCACGTCGCTCGGCCCGCGAGGTCAGCTACATCTGACTGTTCAGGCTTGGTGTGGTTTCCTGACACTTGGCTCTTAGGACTGGACAAGATCCTCATCTCACCAGATGGCGATATTACTGTCACAAACGATGGAGCCACGATTCTTAGTCAAATGGAGGTTGAGCACCAGATCGCGAGATTGCTGGTACAGTTGTCGAAGAGCCAGGACGATGAGATCGGTGATGGTACGACGGGTGTTGTCGGTGAGTTCATGATTGCTATGGGTGGATGACACAATGCATAACTATAGTGTACAGTCCTTGCTGGTGCACTCTTGGAGCAGAGCGAGGCCCTGCTCGACCGCGGCATCCACCCCATCCGGATAGCAGACGGCTTCGATCGCGCATGCGCTGTCGCCGTCGAGCACTTGGACAAAATCTCCGACAAGGTTGAGTTCTCCCTGTCTGACACGTCCAACCTTGTCAAGACAGCAAAAACGAGTCTCGGAAGCAAAATGTCCGTCGACTTGCTTCCCCGGCCATGTTCGATTTATTAACCATCTTTCAGCGTCTCAAAGGAGCACGACAAGTTTGCCGAGATTGCTGTCGATGCAGTGCTTGCCGTCGCGGATTTCGAGAGGAAAGACGTGCCGTTCGACATGATCAAGGTTGACGGGAAGGTGGGCGGCTCGCTCGCCGATATTTCGCTCATCAAGGGCGTGCTCGTCGACAAAGACTTCTCCCACTCGCAAATGCCCCACTCCGTCAAGGATGCGAAGATCGCGATCCTCACATGTCCATTCGAGCCGCCCCGTCCCAAGACAAAGCACAAACTTGACATCACGAGCGTGGAGGAATACAAACGGTTGCGGGAGTACGAGCAGGAGAAATTCCAGGACATGATTAAGCGGGTGAAGGACACCGGCGCGAACCTGGTGATCTGCCAGTGGGGCTTTGACGACGAAGCGAATCACTTGCTCATGCAGCACGATCTGCCTGCAGTGCGGTGGGTCGGCGGTCCCGAGATCGAGGTATGGCTTTCACTTAGTCTGTGGATTATGAGACCCTAACAGACCACCTAGCTCATCGCCATCGCAACAAATGGTCGTATCGTCCCGCGTTTTGAAGACCTGACGGCAGAGAAGCTCGGCAAGGCAGGCATCGTCCGTGAAGTGACGTTCGGAACCACAAGGGACAAGATGCTGATCATCGAAGAGTGTGCGAACGCGAGGACGGTGACGGTCTTCGTTCGGGGCAGCAACAAGATGGTGCGTCGCCGAGTATTCTTCTAGTGTGCATCTCACTGATGTGGTACTGCTCCGCAGATCGTAGACGAGGCGAAGCGCGCGCTGCACGACGCCCTCTGCGCAGTCCGGAACCTCGTCGTGGACAACCGCGTGGTGTACGGTGGCGGCGCGGCGGACATCAGTTGCTCCCTCGCGGTCGGAAAAGCTGCGGATGAGGTACGACCTCGCTTAAACCGCCCCCCTGACGTTCATGCAGTCCCGGTTCTCACGATGCGTTCTCATCTAGATCCCGTCCATCGAGCAGTACGCGATGCGCGCATTTGCTTCAGCGCTGGATGCCGTGCCCCTTGCCCTCGCGGAGAACAGTGGTCTATCGCCGATCGAGACCCTCGCGGAGGTGAAGAGCCGGCAGGTCAAGGAGGGCACTTCCGTCCTTGGTATCGACTGCTTGGGACGAGGAGACAGCGGTATGTTCAACAGCTTTATCATACAACGTACGCAGTATCTCACCTTTTCAAACAGACATGAGGAAACAGTTTGTCTACGACCCGCTGATCTCGAAGCGACAACAATACCTTCTTGCAACACAGGTATGGTTTACGTTCTCTCATCTTAAGGACTGCTCATTTATCGTGCATCATAGCTGGTGCGGGCTGTACTCAAAATAGGTAAGCAGGTGCTCGGTGTTCGGGACCAATATCTTGACCACTTCCTTCACAGACGACGTCATTGTCTCTGGACAGGCAGAAGAGTAGATCAAACAATAACTTGTACCATTAAATGCATACTGCGCCTATCGGCGATTGACTGTCTCTACACCGGAATGACTGACAACCGCGTGAGGGCCACGAATGCACGCCGCGTGATACCAGTGAGGATAACTTAATAGCAAGTAGGATTGTTTCGCCTCAGAGAGTCCATAGTCGGCCCAAAGTAGACGTCACAGAAAGTAACAAAATACAGGGAGTGAGGTATCAACTTCGTCTTCTGGTGTGCTACACTGTATCTGACAAATGCTATGTACTGTACTGTAACATCATGGGTGTGCCGCCAAATGCATGAAACAGAGCAAAAGATCACTACACAGCCATGTTAGGAAACTCCAGGGACATATAGGGCGGCAACTTACTAGGAAATAGTCCGGTACGCGCCGCGTGACGAGAGGCTCTCCCACTCTCGGTGCGGGGTCGAATTGTAGGCTGTGGATAACGTCAGTCAGCCTCAAGTATAAAGGTGCACGGCGCAACGTACAAGCTATACGACAACTTTTCGTCCATTTCCATAATCGCTGCTTGGTTCCCGCAGCGGTAGCAGTAGTTTGGTGCTGAGAAAATGGTGACGACATTCCGATCCTGACTCCAATTATAACCTGTGGCCAAAGCAGTTACAGGTTGGCTCGTGTGACCCCAACGAGCCCGGACAGTACATACCCTCCATTATAAGCTGGTGCGCCCGCGCAACTAACGTCAAACCATTGTTATGGTTGAACGCCTCACTAATGTCCTGCCCAAACGTGTATCCTGCACCACGCGGCGATATCCCCCAGCCACAACGGTCGTCAGGGTCAGACCATAGAAGGTCGCACATTGGTCCTTCATGAGGCACCTCCTGCACACGATCAATACCCCGGACATGGTCAAGAGTATCGATGGATGGCGAGAGACCGCCGTGGAGGCAGAAGATCTACGTTTTGGTTGTGCGACGTGAGCGTGTCAGTGCATGCTTTATGATGTCGGCCACTTACTTGGTTTTCGATGAGCGCAGTGAGAGGGAGGAAATCGAAGAGATCCGTAAAGTACCTCCACACGTTGGCATTGCCGTATTTCCGCAGACACTCGTCGTAGAATCCGTACACTTGCGTGATCTGCCGCGACTCGTGGTTGCCTCGGAGGATGGTGACGCGGTCGCGGTAGCGCAGTTTGAGGGCAACAAGGAGGGTGACGGTTTCAACGGAGTAATACCCCCGGTCGACATAGTCACCCATGAAGAGGTAGTTGGTGTCGGGCGAGTTACCGCCAATGCGGAAGAGCTCCGAGAGGTCGTGCTATGCATGTCCATATATCAGTGCTTACCGAACTTGAGATCGATCCTTGCGTAGTATACGTACGAATTGACCATGAATGTCTCCGCAAACGGTCACCGGACACCTCACAGGCTGAACGTTTGACTCGACCATGAGGATCTCCCGCGTCTAATGTCGGGTAGGAAGGGTATTAACAAAAGTTGAACATCGCACGCATCCGGATGCAAGCAGCCGTTCGCCAGAGGTCCCTGGTGGCGAACTGCTGTTATCATCCGAGCAGTGCAACTAGCACGCACCATGTCGCATAGCCTCTTCACGTCCGGCTCGGAGAGCTGCTTGCACTGACTTAGTTGTGCGATCCAGCCGTCTATCTCGTTCTCCATCGTGTTTTGAGGCAGGGGTCGGTGAACAGGAAGTGGTCGGGCAGAGTTGGCTGAGGATGCTGGTGATGTGCGTACAAGACTGTGAGGGTCACATGTGACAGACAGTGCCCGAGTA
The DNA here is from genome assembly GCA_022606075.1 of Fomitopsis betulina. Lineage (NCBI taxonomy): Eukaryota > Fungi > Basidiomycota > Agaricomycetes > Polyporales > Fomitopsidaceae > Fomitopsis > Fomitopsis betulina. The sequence goes on along the minus strand of JABYQK010000005.1, from coordinate 584,416 downwards.
AGCGAAGTGTGACAAGTGACGGCCCGTGTGAATGATCGAGATCCGGCGCGAGGCTCACTTGCTCTGCCTCTGACTCCCTGTTCACTGTCCTCTACCGCCAGCTCTCTGGCCGCCTCCATATCGTCCGCGTCACTCAGCGGACATACAGATCGTTTAGAACACAAGTTTATACCAAGAGAATCCCACTCTTTCATTCAGCATGCCTAAGGTATATCGCTCGGTCCACGATCGCTCCATCGCTTGCTGAGATATTTTCTCCAGAATAAGGGGAAGGTTAGCATGAGTGATCACCGCTCATCCTAGGAATGCATCCTTACTCTGGTTATAGGGAGGCAAGAACCGCAGACGTGGAAAGAACGAGAACGACGATGACAAGCGCGAACTCGTCTTCAGAGAGGATGGCCAAGAGTACGCTCAGGTCATAAAGATGTTGGGCAACGGCCGTCTGGAGGCGCAGTGCTTCGATGGCGAGAAGAGATTAGCGCACATTCGGGGCAAGATGCGGAAGAAGGTACGTTCCAAGTAACCTATGGCAATGGCACGATTTGCTGATTGTGGCTCCCATAGGTGTGGATTAATCAAGGAGACATCGTTCTACTCTCCCTCCGAGAGTTCCAGGACGACAAGGCTGACGTCATCGTCAAATACACTGCTGACGAAGCCCGTAGTCGTATGTGTTTCCCCGACGCCGCAAGGACATTCTGCTCACGCATTTCTCCAGTGAAAGCATATGGCGAACTGCCGGAGAACGCTAAGATCAACGAGACAGACACCTTCGGTGACGAGGAGGGTGAATGCACCTTCGAGTTCGGTGACGAAGACGAGGTCGATATCGACGACATTTGAGGTGTATCTATATTCTTGTATCATCGGCATACGCATGTATTTCTCCTCACTCTGCCCCATCTTCGTCTACAAGACGGTCCTGGACGACACCCAGTTACACGTTCCTCTCCCCATTGTTGTGTTATTTCTAGCATAATTTCATCTGATGGTACAAGTATGTGTGCGTACAGGACGAGCGATGTTCCATAGATCCGCCGCACCTTGACCTCGTACCACCATCATGTCCGAGAGACGCCCAACCCCACCGACCACTTCCCCCCGCCCCCCCGCCCGCAACGAGGGCCCTCCTGCCGACAAAACACCCTCGACCGATCGACCCGGTTCGACGAGTGCTGCAGCGGCAGGCACATCGCGAACCGCGGACTACAACGCTCGCCCTAGTGGCAGCGAACACAAAGCCAGAGCGTCTGGCATAACCCGCACGTCCTCGTGGCGTGAACGTACCAGGGGCAGTCCTGGCTCTCCCCTCGGGGAGGGCTACAACCCCCCTCCACCCACTGGTGAGACCGTGGTCGTCATGGTCGCAGACACTCCGGCGGCGACTCAGTCGGCGTCAGAGACGGTCCCCTCCACCTTCCCTCAGGCGGAGGAGGATTTTGTCTTCGATTATGGAACACCATCGGCTCCATCGGAAGCCCCCGTCCCGTCGCTCCCCGAAGGAGCGCATTGGGACAATCTCCCTCCCACGCCTCAACAGCCGGAGAGAGTCGCGTCCCCCGTGGACACGGTAATCAAAGACGCCGAGAATGAGGTACGCCCTTATCCTCCCCGTTCACACGGTCGTGGGAAGTCTCACACCTCGTTGCAGAGCGACGAGAGTAGTGACGACGACTCCACTGACGAAGAAGACGACCGCACGTTGCGGGCTGCTCCTCGCAAGAAGGGCAAGTCCGCTAGCAAGCCGTCGGGAGCGATCTCAGGAGGAATTTCTGAGGTAACGACGCCGAGCGGGGTCTCCTACGCGGGATCCTCTCGAGAGGCCACTCCAGCGGTCTCTTTGAAGGGCGACATCGAGGTCATCGAGACCGCGAACTACGCGCTTTACCAAGACATTCCAGGTAACACACCGTATACGGCGATTTCGGCCATCGCTCGTACGCTCCGTGACGCCTGTGAGATTCTAGCTTCCGGTTCTTCGGAGCTAAAGAAGGCCATGCTCGACGATGTCAAGGAGAGCAATCGGCTTGCTTACCCCTTGGAGGTGTATCACTCCGTTCAGATCGGGCAGCGCATTGCAGCGCTTGCTCGCGAGTACGCCAGCGTGGCTCCTAAGGAGCACATCGCTGAGATGAACCGGTGCTTCGACAACAACGTCGTCGGCCCTGCTCTCAACCAGGCCATCCAGGCTCTGGAGGATCGTGATTTGGTTGTGAGGGGATTCGATAATGCTCGCGACATCATGCGCGAGATCGGCAGAGACACCTTCGGCAAGCCGGGGGTCGTCCAACAACACATGGAAGCCGTGGGTAACACCATGGAGTCCATGAGGAAGGTCATCCACATGCAAGTGGAGCGTTCGGGCGAGGAGAATCGCTCACTCAAGGCTCAGGTCGCGGCGCTTACGACACTGCTCGAGTGGTCGAACCAGAACACGGTCGACGTCAAGGCGATGATGAAGGAGCTTCGCCAAGAGCTCGGTAGCCTCAAGGCTGCAACGACGGCTAGCACGAGCTACGCCGGCGTCTCTGCGCCCAAGGGCGCCGGACCTAAGCCTGCGGAGCCCCCTGCTCCTACCCAGGATCCGCGGAAGCGCCCAGCGCCCGCTCCGACGCCCGCCCCTGGCGGCGCGTCCAAGGAAGGTCCCCCGCCCCCCAAGAAGGCGCGTGGTGACAACGGCGCTGCGCAAGCAGCTGCGTCTGCCCCTGAGGACGGAGAAGTTGCGGAGGAGTGGAAGATGGAGTCAGTCTCTGACTGGGCCCGTCTCCGCGCCGCTGCCACCATCGGTGAGCTCGCCCCCACCATCCAACTCCGCGAGGCGTCGGCCATCGCGCGAGGTCTTGGCCTCGACTCGCGCCCTGCGGGCGCTCATATCCCAGCCGCTGTGCAGCCTGTGGGCACCAGCGCTACCCCGCGGGTCAGAAGGCGATCACTGCCGGCCCGGAAGTCAAGGCGAAGCCCGAGAAGAAGGAGAAAAAGGGCAAGCCCGTCGAGCACGTGCAATACGCGGGCAATCGGCAACAAATGGTCCGCACTCTAGTGGTGCGGAGCTCCGTAGCATTCACTGGGGGCGTTCCTAGCGTCTCCAGCGACGACCTCATCGTCGCAGCCAAGTCAGGCCTCACCGCCGCCACCGTGAACGTGCCCCTGAAGGCCGTCATCAAACATTCGGGCAAGGACGCCATTTTGGAGTTCTTAGCGCGCCCCTCTTCGGAGGAAGTCATCGGAGTACGCAACTCCGTCGTCAGCATGCTAGCGCTGAGGCTGCCGGGTACGGTGGCTTCGGTTGACTTTGCATCCCCACTTACGCGGGTTGGAATCGAGGGATTCCCCAAGATGCGCCAGATCGCAACTCTGGGCGGCCGCACCACGGTCGGGGAGTATTCGCAACACGAGGTGTGGGCGGAACTCCAAGCAAGCGCCAAGACGGATAAGCGGACGAAGGAGTTCGCCGACTTTGTCCTGGAATTCACCTCCGCGCCGGTCGCGAAGTTCGAGGGCAACCCAGGCGGCTCAGGCGTCTGGGCCTGCTACGTCAAGGACACGGTACGCGGCTCCATCTCGGAGCGGTTCTGCACAGATAAGTTCGCGATCAAACTCTTTGGTCGTGCTTACCGCATCCGGCGCCTTTCGGCCCGGAACTCGATGCCCTCGTGCACGAGGTGCTGGCGGTGGGGTCACTCCGCCGGCCAGTGCTCGCAGATGGGCCTGTTCTGTGGCCGCTGCGGCTCCAAACATCAAGACCTTGCGCACGAGAGCTCCGCTCTTTGCTGCGCGGGGATTCGCCTCCACAGTGGCAACGCGCCGGACGAATGTCCGCCGGAGCACGCCTACTGCCCCAATTGCAAGACGAAGGGTCACGGCCCCTCGGATCGCATTAATTGTAAGTTCTGGCAGCATTCGTCAGAGAAGAAGTGGATCGAGAACCACTCCGCGCGCGCGGAGTCGGTGAAGGATCAACTCGCGCGCGAGAAGAAGGAGCTTGACTCCATCAAGAAGACGCTCAAGGAAGCCAAGAAGGCTTCTGACGAGGCGAGGCAAACAGCGGAGACCGCCTTCATCGAAGAGGTGTCTCAAGGACTCGCGGAAGTGACCGGAATGGTCATGGACGCCTAATCTCGTGAGTAGTTGCCTTATCAATGACAACCTACAACGGGGCTGAACGGGGGGCTTCAGCGCGCAGCGCGTCCCCTTCTCTACCGGAGCCACTCGACCGGGATGCTGAGCTGAGAGCCGCCACGGAAAGGCTATTAGCAGGAATGGATCAGGAGTTGGGAGCGGGGGCGCGAGGCAATGTGGAAGCCGGCCCCGTTCCAAATTTAGATCATATTTTATACGGGCACGAGGGTGCACCGGACCATGTACATCACGACGTGGAAGTGGAAGCCGAAGCGGCTCCACAGTATACTATTCAGTGCGTATCAGCGAACGTACAGAAGTCTCACGAGAATACTACCCAGCTTCTCGAAAAGTACCGAGACGCAGACATCATATGCGTGCAGGAAATATTTTGGGGAAAGATCAAAATGGTCGTCTCCAGCAAAAATAAGAAGGGTGATGTGTATGAACAAACATGCACGCACCGCAATTTTGCTTGCTATGGGGCAAGCAAGGACTCGCGGGTGGCAACCTATGTCAACCGGAAATGGAGGGGCGCTTCGCCCCATGTCATCACAGGTAATGTGTCACACAACGACACGTTATTAGTCAGCATCAATACACCGGATGGGCCGTTCACGGTTCTCAACGTGTACAATGACAGCAATGAGCATGCGGCAGTCTCGCACCTGCTAAATGTGTCAGCGCACCTTCCTCCCATCTCTATGATGTGCGGAGATTTTAATTTGCGCCATGCCTCATGGGATAAGCGCATGCGGGAACACAACATGAACCCGCCTCATGCTCAGAAGAGCGGAGAATTAATGGATCTCGCCGCCGAGCTCCAACTCCTCCTGGTCAACAGTGAGGATGGACCGCCTACATGGCAGTCGAACAATGTAGCGTTGCCTCGATACACACTGGATTTGGTGTGGAAGAGAGGCGACTATGAAATACAGGACTTTAGGGTCCAGCACGGGGCCAGACACAAGAGCGATCATTCGCCCTTGGTCTGGAAAGTAGTTGTGGGCGGAGCGCCCAACATTGAACCTACACTTGGACGGGTCTCTAAGGAATCTTGGAAATTCAACGAAGATGTGGCTAAATTAATTGCGGGCCTCCCACTTGAGTGGGAGAGTGCGCAAGACATTGAGAACACCGGGGAAGCACTATTCTCCGGTATTCAAGAGCTCTGGAAGAAGCATGCTTCCAAACCCAATCGCACTGGCCATTCCAAAACGTGGTGGAATGAAGAGTGTGCGCAGGCCTCCAAAAGTTTGCATCTAGCCCGCAAAAGGACTAAGTTATTACGAAAGCTAAGGGGTTTAGCTTTCCGTACGCTTGGACGCCAAAGCGTTCAGTACGAACGGTACAATGACTTACATGATACCATGCAAAAGGGCGTGAAATCTGCATGCCAATGGGTAGCTGCCGCTTCTAAGCGCGCTAAAAGGGTCTTCTTTGATAAGATCATCGCTCACGCGCACCCGCAACTCATATCTAACTATGTTGCGTGGACGCGGCCTAGACGGCTCGACTCCAGCGTGCAAATCAAGCGCGCTGATGGCACCGTCATAGATAGTCAGGAAGACCTTCAAACGGAATTCCGAGAACAATTCACTCCGTCGGTTCCCCGACAAGTGGACATGAGTATTATGGACGAACTTCCTAAATGGGAAACTCGGACGTTTAATGACATCTCCAATGAAGAGATATCGGAAAACCTTGCGGACACGAGCAACACCTCAGTCGGCGGGGAAGACCACATCAATTGGTTATGGGCTAAAACCATATTCCATTGCATAGAAAAGAAAACGGACGAAAATGACAACGTCACGTACATTCATTGGGGACCCAAGGTCTACCAATTCTTTAAAGCTTTCTTTAATGCGTGCATTAAAAAGCATAAGTTCCCCACTGCATTTAAGCGGTCTATAACGGTAGTAATCCCCAAGCCTAACAAGCCGGATTACACCAAAGCTAAAGCATATCGTCCGATATGCCTCCTAAGTGCGTTTGGCAAGCTATTTGAAAAGATACTTGCGAAGCGCATGCAATTTGATGCTCAGAAATTCGGCATCATGCACCCATGCCAGTACGGCGGTACAATGCAACACAGTACCACCGATGCTGGCATTGAAGTCTTGCACTTTGTGCACGAAGCTTGGGCACGAGATCTCACTCCTTCAATGTTGCTGTTGGATGTATCTCAATTTTACCCGTCTCTAAATCACAGCATTCTTGTTGAGATGCTAAGGCGTGAAGGATTTGCGGAGGACTTGGTGGAGTTCTTTGCTGATTATCTAAAGGGCCGGTTTACCCGGTACCTGTTTAATGGCAAGCTCACAGACGCCACTCCCACACCGCTGGGAGTGGGTCAGGGATCTGCCTTCTCTCCGATGGGATCGGGGCTGTATATTGCTCCTATCTTACATAAACACTTCCCAGTGGATCGCAAGATGCCTGGGAATGGCACACTAAAGTTCTATGTGGACGACGGTGCATTCATGGTAGCTGCGCCGTTGAAATCAACGATTCGGCGCAACATTACGCAGGTAGAACTCAATGTGGAGTACCTGCAGGTTATGTTCCACTCCCTTAATGGCGACTTATTACGGGTCGGGTTGGGAGTAGAAGCTGACAAAGTGGAAGTTATGCACTTCTGGAAGAAGCGGAAACCGTGGAAGCCGGATAAGCCCACAGGTCCAGACGTAGTGATCGAGATTGATCGAAAGATCAATCACATCGTTCCAAAGGTGTCAATGAGATATTTAGGATTCTATCTGGATCCTAAATTGTCATTCAAATCTCACATCCGCTTCTACGCGGCTAAAGCAGCCAGCACGGTGTCCACTCTCACCATGCTAGGCAACTCTCTTCGGGGGTTCACCCCCATGCAAAAGAGACAATTATACATAGCACATGTGCTCCCGCTCATGTGCTATGGCGCGCACCTGTGGTGGAAACCTGGGTGGAAAGGGATTGGTTGGATTGCGAAAGAGATGCAGGGGGCGCAATCCCGAGCCGTCAGATGGATCACGGGAGCGTTCCGAACGACCCCGATTGGAGCCATGGAATTGATCGCCGGAGTGGTTCCGGTGAAAGTGAACATCACAAGATACATGGAGAAGCATGCTCTCCGTATCAAAACTCTTCACCCGGGTCATCCCACCCGGGCGTTAATGAGTCATGAGTGGGAGCTATCGGACGTCCCCACATCAGATCTCAACGCTGAAATGCCGTTCCGAGTAGGAAAGCGCAGCAAATCAAAGTCCCCTATGGTGCACTTTGAGAAAATGGCCAAGACAACGAATGAAATATTCCATGTCTTAGCATCGGTATGTAGGCCTGGTGACAGGTTGATCGACCGGGATGGAGATGACGCCATCAAACATGTGTTGTTTCATCGTGATAAGCGGGATAATCATGATGACGACATCAAATCTATCCCAAGGAAAAAGGGCGGAGAAAATGGAAAAGTCAGCGATGATTTCAAAGACTGGATTCACAACACATGGACGCCTGCGGCGTCCACATACATGCATGACAGAAACACCCTGATCATATGGTCGGATGGGTCTGTCATCCCGGGGAAAGATGACGATTATCTCCAGGTCAAAGGCAAGCCAAACTTGCAAAAAACGAGGGCGTCGGGCGCGTATGTCATTACGCGCAATGACGAAATGGTCTCGGAGGACTCTTGGATGTCCGGGAAGTGCACGAGTTTTGACGCGGAGGTGCAGGCATGTTACCTCGGTGTCAAGGCAGCCATGGAAGTGATCCGTCCATCGGATCACACTATAGTAATTGCCAGCGACAATATTGGTAATTTGAGACGCGCTATGAAACCGAGTGGGGTTGGCTCCGGCCAACTCCACGGTGTGTGGATTAGTGAACATCTGAAGGAAATGAACCGAAAGGTTGTTTTCCTATGGAGCCCATCTCATGTTGGGATTCAATGGAACGAGTATGTGGATAAACTCGCTTCTGACATTAATAAATCAGACGAACCTCTGCCTGATTACAAATCATTTGCTTTCCGGGGACAAGAGATCCGCCAGAAAGTAATAGACGACTGGTCGGACATTGCCGGCCTCAAATACAAAGTTAAGCGCACACCGGTGGCGGGAGCCCCGGGTGTCCCTGACAAATCTATTCGCACTTGTCACAGTGCCTATCTAGGGTATGGTTTGTGGTGGGACGAGGGGTTAAAGCCTCGCACCACAGGCAAATCACCCTTCCTATCCCTAGGGAAAGTCAATCTGAGCAAGACAAATGCAGACGGCGAAGACAAAACTTATGAGGAACTCGCGTTCCCCACTAAGATTCGCAATAAGGAGGTAGCCCGATTCACGCGAGTTATCACTGAACACTTCCCAAGTGGGGAATACAAGAAGCGCTTTAAGCTTCTCCAACCGGGAGAATCGGATAAATGTCCGTGCCGCCTTCGAAACGGGTACCGGGAAACCCGAGATCACATACTCTTCAAATGCCCGTACTACATGAGGCACAAGAAGTATGAGCGCAAGCCTTTTGTGGGTCCGTTTTCGAAGCGGGACCTTGCGCAAGGCAAATCGTGGTACTCTAGGCGTCAACGGGGGTGGTCCTCGCTTGATGTCCTGAAGTTCCTCCAACTCAACCCTATGGTTGGCACGTTTGAATGGGCAGAGATCCTCTCCAAATGCAAGGAGGATCGTGCCCAGGGCAATGAGCACACCATGGCGTGGGCTAGACTAGAAGCGCACACAGTGTGGCGTGCTGGTAAAGTTCTGGAATTCCAGAAGGAATGGGATGGGCTTTCTGAAAAGGAACGTAAAAGAACCGAAAAAGAAGCCCATAGGAAATACGCGGCGGCATTTGATCCGTCGAAGGCAGAGAAGTTCGCAGAAGAACTGTACAGAACGTGGCAGTACAGGGACGCTGAGGAAATTCAAGAAGGCAGGCGCGAAGCGCTTGAACGAAATGAGATAATGGACGAGCCCTTTGTCCACATTCCCATCCGCGGGGTCATGGAGCCCGAACACATAGTACTGGGAGAGGAAGTAGTTCCTCCGTCACAAGCGGAGGAACATGAAATTGCCCCAGTCGATCACGAGGATCCTACCCTCGACTTTGCCCCTCGCGCCTCTCAATTAGAGGAGGAGGAACTTATTACTGCGCATCTAGACCAAGGGTGGGTGGACCTTCCTCATCGGGGGTTCATCTTACCTGAAGGGCGGTTGTTAGACGCGGAAGAGAGGGACAATGAGCAGTTCTTGGACGACTTTGGAATGCTTTATGTCATCACACCGCCTCCTTCGGAGGCGGAAGGAGAAGACTGAAATATTCAGTAGATACTCTGCATGTACTTAGAGTATGGAGTATAAATTCGTAGAATTAAAAAAAAAAAAAAAAAAAAAAAAAGATGTTCCATAGATCTCGGGCGTGGGCTACACTCATATACTAGCAGGACATAACACAGACAAGTACTGGACTATCTGGGTCTATTCTTCAACCGCGGGATGGTCTATTCAGGTTACGTGGTAGAGCTCATTGAACTAGCCAGTGCTCAATGTACGTATCATCCTCAACACATAGCGCCCATCATTAGAACAGTTTGCATGTTCGGTATACAACCCTTTTCCTGAATGAAGTACTCCACGATGTCGCGCGCATCGGACTTCGCCGCCGTCATGAGCATGTCCTGGTTCACTCGCATTCGATCACCAAGCTTCCTCCGCTTTGCGCTACTCCCAACCGAAGTCGCATCCCTCTTCTCCGCAGATGGCCCATCACCGGTCGACGCCACGGGTTCCGCCTCACTCGACTTTCGTCGTTTGTAGACCGAGGATGGGCCGTCACGCTCGAGGAGTAACCGTACCAGGAGCAGATTCTTGCGCCGTATGGCGACCATGACTGCAAGCCCATCCTTCTCATCTGGCGAAGCGTTCTGCTCGAGCAAGAATTGCACGAGAGGAATGAACTCGGCGTGCACTGCTTTCGTGAGTGCATATCCGTCCCATGAGTCGGCATAGGGTCTGGGTATGCGCGGGTGGGCGTAGAGAAATCGGAGGAAGGGAAGCGGTTCGTCGTCTTCGAACCACCCGCAAGGAATGGGGTCGCCCCGTTTTCGCTTTCCCATCGTCAGAGGGCGTGGTGAGAGGTTGCGGAAGAGTCTCCGCGGTAGCTCTGTCCTCCTTGACCTAGATTCGTGTCTTAGGGAAGGACAATCAGGGTGTTTGATGATTGCTTCGAGGACGGCTTGGGTACAGAGGGGGTATCGGAGAACAGCAGAAACGACACCGAGGCGCTGTGCTCGATCGTCTTCGTAGTAGCATCGAAGGAGATAATGTGCGTGAATTGATGTAGGTGCAGACTTGCACACAGCGTAGAGGTGCTTGCATACGAGGGGAAGTGGCGGCGAACATGCTTGGATATGAATCTCGTAGAGTAACTACATGAACTGATCAAAATGAGACTAGGGCAGTAGAGGCTAAAGATCATACCTCGACGGGTAGCGTTAAGAGGCTCCTGGGCTCTGTCTCCTCCATCGTGTTCAATGATGGCGGATGTGCAGTAGCTGATGACCGTCGACTCAAAGTGAAGATCGCCGTGAGAGGACGGAGGCAAAATATTAGTTTCGGTCACGTGATCGTGTCTAGCGTTTTAATTACATTTAACCAAGAATTATACAGGTCATACACTGGCATGCTTTCCTTTGCCTTCCTTCTCTTTCACTTCTGGGTGGTGCTCCAGCACCTCGTGCGTCTCAGCCACGTCCCCAAACACTTCTGCCATCTGTTCCAGCGTTTTGCCTGGATAAAAATAGGGTCAGCAAAGCATCCTATCTTCAAGAATCAGTGCGCACCTTTCGTCTCAGGGAAGAGTAGTGCGATCAGGCAGAAGTCAATGAAGTTGAGGAGGATGAACAGAAGATAGTACCGCCATCCCACATTCTCGATGGCCATGTTTGAGACCTAGCAGAGTAGATGAGTTCAATCTAAAAAATTACCGAACTGACTCAGCTTACCTGCGAGAACAAGACATTGAAGGCCCAGTTAGCGCATACAGCGACCGACGTGCCGATAGACCGAGTCTTTGTCGGGAACACCTGTTCCACTGTTACATCCCGTTCGTTCTCATAGTCCGGGTTGCACTCACCTCGGATGTCAGCACCCAGCTGATCGGACCAAAACTCAGCGAGAAGAGGATGCTCGTGAGGTAGATCATCGCGATTCCGGCGCGCTGTGCGGGGTGGTTGTCTGACGATCCCGGCGGGAAGCATGCCACTATCGCTGTCAGAATGGAGTATGTCACGACAAACCCGCCTGCGCCCAGCAGGAGCGGTTTCTTTCTTCCGACATAGTCGATTATACATGTGATGAATCTGGAAAGGACGGGTGAGCATATCGTGATATAAGTGAGAGCTAGTAGCTGACATGATGTTTGTGATCGGGCCTACAGCACCGTAGATACCCTGTATGAGGAGGGACTGGCCAGCGTTAAGACCAAGAGACTGATACATCGATGGGCCGAAATAGTTGATAACTGAAACCCGAGGATGACCGATCATGAGCAGAAAATCATTGACATAGACACCAACGTACCATTGATTCCAGAGAACTGTCCGAATACCTGGACACCGACGGCTACCAGGGTACGCTTAAGCATTGCCGGGGTCTCCCAGAGGTCGCTCAACCGACGAGACCGTGTCGATGCCTCAGCCTTGATCGTGGTCTGCATGTCCACGAACTCGACATCTGCCGCTGCCTTCATCTCTTCCGTGGCGGCACCGTGTAGCCTGTGTACGACTGCTCGCGCTTCGTCGTCTCTGTTTTGTTCAAGGAGCCAGCGCTATTGATACATTGATCAGTATGTGTCGGTCCTATGGCTATCGGTACTCACAGGTGAGTACGGCAGGAATTGGACGCCAACCAGAAGTAGGAATGCGGGTGCAAGCTAGGCGAGGTACTCTCACAATGAGCACGCTTGAGAAGTATGCAATTATGTACCTGTAGTCCCAGAGCGAGCCGCCAGCTGGCAAAGCCGTCCAGATATTGGCAACCATATCCTACCTACAAGAAGTGAGAAAAACGTAGCGTTGGTAGGCATGAGACATACCCAGTTCGCCACAATGAACCCGATACCAATTAGCTGCTGGGAGAGACCGACGATGAAGCCACGAATCCTTGGCGGGGCGATCTCCGTCTATATGGTGGTATGAGGGGACCCTTCTAGGTAAAGGTCATACTGCTCACATTGTAAAGAGGTACAGACATTGAGAGAATGCTGCGCATTCGTCATTATTGTCAAGCGTGTGATACTCGGCGCATAGCGGGGACGCACCCGATAGCAAACCCCGCAACGATACGACCTATAAGCAAGCAGGCCAGGTTATTCGCGCCGGCCTGCATTGCGCATCCCCACAGGTCCACGAGTGCCCCCAGCTAGTGCATACGGCATGAGTGCATGGCGGTACGATAGAATATATGTAAAACGCAGACCTGGATGCTGCGCTTCCTACCAATCTTGTCACTTGTCCTAAGGAAATTGAACAGAATGAGGACAAGACGTCACATCTATTCGCAGGCCTAACGCACCATCCTGCTAGCATACATCCGAAGAAACATCCGCCTTGTCCACCTACGGTCAGCAAGCAGACGACGGGGTGGCTGTCACAGGTAGCGCACCGGTAAATGTGGAGACCACAGCTCCGGATAGGCTACTATACCTCGCAGGGTCGTTCACGAAGTCCTCGAATTGATTGAACGTGATGACGGAGGCAATGATTCCACTGCAGGCGGCGCAGATCAACGAAGGTTGCGAACGACTGGCCAGAAGTTCTCACCTATCATAACTTCACAACGAGTAGATCGCGTAAGTGTTCTGGTTGAGCACACTGTTCCTGTATAGCAAGACATACCCAAAGAGGAACGACCCTAAGCATCGGTGGGTGGTATGTCAGCAGGGAAAATATTGGGGTTCGCTACCGTGCGTACCTATAGAGCAGAATATAGCGATGAATATGTTGAATGCTCGACCCATGTCTCAGTCAGTGTATGAACGAAAGAAGCTTCTTTGAAGTCAGTGTTACAGGGAAGCCATCATGAGCCCCGTTTTATATGGAGAAGGCAGCGAAGGTAGCTCCAGGCACGAGTGTGTCAGAAAGACCAAGGCTGTAGGTAACTCTGGATCACAGGACCTAGGCGCGCTATACTATACACCGAGAGACATGTAGACCAACCACAGGTCATGAGTGGGGGCGCGCGCATGAAGTGGGCGGGCCGAACCTCCGCTGTGACCCGGATCATGTACGAACAGGACCTCTGCGTAGCGGGTGCAGACTGTCGGGACCAATCGGCGAATTATGCATCATCTGCTTCGGAAGAGCGCGTAGCTCGAAGCTCGAGCCATGGCTGGATGCACGGCCGCAGGCACCCGTACTGGTGCGTGCGCAGCAATGGTCGTGCTGCAACATATGATTCGTGGAGAAAGGATAACAGTTAGTTCAAGCAATCACTTCTGAATCTTCCTGAGGTGTAGGGAAGTAGAAAGGTAGTAGATCCCTGCATATCAAGCAAAAGTCAGAGACGCTGCTCGCTCAGCTGATGATGCGACTTACTCATAGACACCTTTGTCCTTGTCACTCCATACAACGAAGATGACACGCTCCATCTACGAACTGGCGTCGATCCAACACAGGTAGTCTGAGCATAACACGACTTACTGTATCTCCTGAACCTGAATCGAGGAATCGTCTGACTGTATCTAACGCGATGTGGGTGGCGTCTTCGATGGGATACCCATATATCCCGGTGGATAATGAAGGGAATGCCTATCAATCGTGCACATTAGCGGGTCCACTAGCTTGCGAAGCCACTCGCACATACAACGTGTTTCAATGCCTTCTCTTCTGCTATCTGAAGGCTTGTATTATAACAGGATGCTAGCTGCTTCGCCTTCTCTTCGGCTCTGCTGTAAGAATAAACGGGCCCTACAGCATGTATGATATGCTTTCTACAGTCGAATTCATGATGTCATGTGGAATAATATGAGGATGTTTGAGAACGTACGCAGGTAGGTCATATCCTTTCGTTATCTTAGCATCCCCCGTCTTGCATCCGTTCAAAGTACGGCCTAGACCGTCAATGTGAGTGCACTATGCGAAAAACCGGGCGCGAACTGACATTCTTCAAGAAGATCGGTCCCTGCGGCATCGTGGATGGCTCCATCGACTAGACAACAGGTTGGCCACGGCCCAAACGCATCGTGAGTATCTACCTACCACCTCCGCCGCCTGCAGAAGCACTAGAGTCAGGATTGCACGGGTATCCCGTGGAAAGAAGGCGTACCTAGCAGACTTCTGTTGGCTGCGTTTACAATACTGTCCACTTCGAGTTTCGTGATGTCTCCCTGACTGATGATACTTGAGACTGTAACACAAGAGAAGACCTAACGGGGACGCACTACAATGCTACCTTATCCAGGTATGCATACTTCGGTTGATACCGGGCTTTCGACAGGTCAATCGCACGCAGGACCGAGGTCTTGTAGAGCTCGCGCAGGGTAGGGATCTTGGATAAGTTCACAAATGCCATTTTGTCAGGTTAGCAGCAATGTATTTCAACGGCCCTTCTTCCAACAGACAAAGTGTGCAAATCCGTCGATTTGAGCAAGCCCTAGATGAGGGCAGAGCGAAGGCGATCGATATAGCTGAGTCGGTCGCGGATGATCAGAAGCGATCACGTGTGGTGGGCCTCGCGCGGCGAGTGCATGGCCCGCCAGGACGCTGCCATCTTCATCTTGTCCGCAACACCCAGGGACTCACTCGCTCCTTTTCTTTCCACGAGATCTAATACCTGAAGTACATCGCAAGTGGACGAATAGAAAACATGGACGAAGAACAAACTACCTCGCTGCTAGGTCCAACCCTGGAAATGTTGGCCTCGGTCAAGGTATTCCCGCTCATCCCTGCCATAAAGCGTGATGTTGAAGTGAGCATATAGACCTCTGTATTTGATTACTTGAGATCTAATGAATGTTGCAGAAAGACATAGGTATGCCATATTATCAATTTGCGCGGTCGCGTATAACAGACGTTGCTCTGCTCTCCAGACACGGCTTTGAGTTGGGAGTACGTGATCTGCTCTGTCTTGTAGTAGCACTGTTCAATTAATTTTTGGAACGTAGCCAGCTCACTGCATCAGACATCAACTTTGCCGTCGTCCGTCCATTGGTTTTTAAGTACGCTAAATTGGACAACATGGCCGTGGTATATGCCTGCTTCGTAGTCCGCGCACATTTCCTATCGGAGGCTGAGGAGAACCTAGCGTACTCTGGCGTCATGCTCTCTAGGGCAAGCCTCTGCGAAATTCTCGCCATGAAGTTGCTTGGCACGTTTGCTTCAATGAAGATTCGACTGGTCGCTGCTTTAACGGCTACTTGGAGTCCATTGGCAGGCGCACCATTGGAGGTGTTACTGGAAGTGCGGTCTATCATGGGTAACACCGAGAAAGATGACCCTCAATGCGCTTTGGAGGTCAGTAGCTGATTATTTTGATGATGAGTTATTGACTTCACCGCACAACTAGCTGGCCATCGCCACCGAGGCTAAGGGATTCCTATCTTCGCCTGTAGTTCAGACAGTCGTCAAGGATATCTATGCGGGCAGGGTTGTTTTCTACATGGCGTCGACCCACTCAGTTCTGGCCGACAACTACAAACCACGGGCCATCGAGATGTACGACTACCGGAAAGCACCGTTCCTTGATCACTACCGACTGCGTGTCCCGAAGTACGGCGCAATACTGGAGTTCTTGAATTTCGCCCTGCTATTGACAACATTCCTTCTCTGTCTCTCTCGTACGATGCTGGCTGTCTCTGCTTGCAAAGGTATGCGCATATACTGACACTACCTCTTAGATCGTGAAACCGGTAGGGCGAATGCTTTCGAGGTTGTGTTTATAGCATTCGCGGCCGCGTTTACACTTGCCGAGTACACCTCGTCAAAGGAGCACGGATGGGGTAGTGAGTAACTGTCGTGTACCTAAATGTGTACGCCTGGACTTATCACATATTCTGCATCAGTCTACATGGCCAATGTGAGTTTTCTCTACCGGCTGGCCGCGGGGTTTTGACATCGCTGTTGAGATGTGGAATGTCTTCGACACATCTTTCGTTGTGGTATTCCTTGTATACCTCGGGTTACGAATCAAGGGCCTCGTGTATGACGACGGTGGGTGTTATGCAGTCCGCCTTTCATGCAGACTAATCAGTGTGCACAGCGGGCGCGTCCGAGATGGGTTTCGACATCCTAGCTTGTGGCGCATGCATTCTATTTCCTCGGTAAGGCCTCCCTCTAGCTCTCCACTTCAGTCGTAATTGAAAATTTTAACATAGTCTGGCATTCTTTGCCGTCTCAAACAATGTGGTGGTACTGTACGGCAGATTCCATCGGTCGGTATCAACTGTGCACTCACGCATATAACCAGGGCGCTTCGCGCTATGATCGCAGACTTTGTCTTCTTCATCTGCATTGCGGCCATATGTTTCTCCGGGCTGCTCTTCACGCTGCACAACCTAGGTGCGCAAATGCAACGCCATCTGTGGATGTGAGACTCATGTCTTCACTCCTAGCTAACGACAAGTGGAGTCTCAAGGCTATCACCTGGTTGATGGTGCAGATTTGGTTTGGCAACACTTACCTCAGCTTCGCGCAAGCAGAAAGCTTCCACCCTGTATTTGGGCCAATCCTCATGACCATGTTCGCTGCTCTGTCAAACACGCTACTACTCACCAGTGCGTATGCAAGCACGAAATGTGCATACGTACTGACATGGTTCGCTTAGTTTTGATTTCCATCCTTTCAAACACGTTTGCACAGATCGATGCGGTGAGTGCTCATAGCTTTTGGTGTTCCAAAGGCGATAATGACATTTGCGCCAGAATGCTAAACAGGAGGTGAGGGGGTGATTGCAACTTGACCGTGCAACGATTGATGTCCCCATCAGTATCTCTTTCAGTTTTCAATTTCGACGATTGAGGGGTGAGTGAGCATTCCTACTTAGAGCTTCTACGGCTCAGTTTACAATGCTAGGGTGAAGTCAGACGCGCTTTTCAGCTACCAGCCACCTTTCAATCTCCTCGCATTAGCCGTCCTGTGGCCGCTAAGCTTCGTTGTATCCCCCCGGACGCTGCACTCCGCCAACGTGTTTCTCATCAAGCTGACAGTGCGCCTCTGATTCTATGGGCATATCGTCAAACTAACATCAAGTAGTCATTCCCCTTCTTGGTCATAATCGGCATCTATGAGAGGTATCTCGCCCAAAGCCAGATATGGTCGAACAATACTGAGCAGGGTTTATACTCACGCCTGACACGGAACATGAAGAAGCTCCCTCTATTCGATCTGCTTGGGATGGGCTCTGCCGATATTTATGACGCCATCTTCGACGTACAGGTGTCAGAGGAGACAGACCTTTTCGCTGACTCCGACGATGAGCAGCGCACACGTATCATAGCTCCTGAAAGCGGTGACACTCTTTTGTCCTTTCCGTCCCGCGACAGCCTGCCGGCCCTACCAAGCTCGCCCACCCGTCCATACGCATCTGCTTCCCGTCTCTCCAACCCTGCGGACCCAGAGACTCCCCGACATAGGCGACGCACGAGCCTGCCACGCTCCACCCCGCTAGGCCGCAGTCGCAGCCACCGCGAGGGCGCGTCGCCCAGTGTGTCGCCCCGCCCGCGGAAGATCACCCTCCCGGCGTTGGTGGGGTCGAGCTCAGGAGAACTGCAAACTGCAGGACAGCGCAGCCCGCTGAGCAGGCTGTATAACACTCGGGGCAACGGCTCGGCGGCGCAGATGGAACGTGTGAGCTCTGCTGCCGCCGGAATGGATGCGGGTGTCCGCAAGCTGGAGGCTATGATCGAAGATGTGCGAAGTCTACCCGTGAACAAGCTCAAGGACGAGATGAAGGAGCTACAGGTGCGTCGACAAAGCTTCCGTAGGGGCTGCTTGTAACTCATGGGTTCCATTATCGCAGGATCGTCAAGCCCGGATAGAGAACCTGCTGCTCATGCTCACACGAGGCATGCGCAATGAGAACACGTACCATAATTCTCCTAGACACGAGACACTGTGATGCACAACACCGTATCAAATAGGTATCTCTTGTTTCTGTTTCTATTGAGCAATTATGACAAGTATGGAATACGCCTAGGCTGATAGAATACAGTGTAACAAAGCACCCCAGGGCAGATCCGACCAAAAAAGCCACGAAAAACGCAGCGAAGCAACGAAGCAAAGTATGCACAAGGCTGAGAATAAGCACAGACAAAAACCGGTTGCAAGATATAATGAGCATGGTGGTGATACAATGTATAATGTAGGCGTGCCGCGGAGTACAAAGTATCCAAGTGCTGGTAATGGAATGATGGGTGCAATGCGGGGCCAACAACGGCCGGGTAACAACGACAAGGAGGGGAATGCCTAAGGGTGCCGCCTGGATGCCAAGCAAGTGAGGGATTGACTATGATACAACAGCGAATAACGGCAATAAACATGTCCGAACTGGGCGTGGATGCAGAAGTGTGTAGGTGAACGCTCCTGGCGCATAGCAGCAGGACCAGCTGCAAGAACGATCGGGAATGCTGTGACGCAGCGCGAAGACTATTGCGAAGGCTGGCGTTCCGAGTGTTGTGTGACTGTCGGCATGGGACATGGCGTCTGGCGTCCCGGCGTGTCCGGTTCGTCAAAGGGGGTGCCTGGTCGGGACCGCTCGACGATAGTAGCAGTCGGCTGCACAGTGTTGGTTGCCGACTGGACGACCTCGACGGGCTCCTTGCCACTCTCGTGTCCTGCACTGGTGATTGGTAGATTGTGGGGGTAGTACGACATGCGCCGACTTTTGGTAAAGTCGTATACTGTGAATCTGCGTGCAAAGGATATCGGTCAAGGAATATGTCATGGGAAGTGGCGGCATGACGCACTGCTCTTCGAGTTGCCGCAACTCGGGCTTCATCTTCTCTAGGTCGGGATGTGCCTTGCGTTTTGTATGGGTGAGTGGCTTCTCGACCATCAGAAACTCATCCAGCTCATGCGACACGTCAAAATTGGCCTTGCTGATCTGTGATGGAGCCTGTCAGTATAACCGGCGACTGATAAACACTACAACAACCTACATCAGGTACAAATGGGGGCTGTGCGTCCTTTTGCTCAAGCACGTCCCAGTCGAAGGAAGCAAACCATGGATGATCCCGAACGTCAGGAATGTCTTGGCCCTTGCCCTTGCACCCTAGGCGCGTCTTAGGATTTCTGTCCAAAAACTATCGGGAAGACCGGTCAGTATCGACACGCACTGAACGGATACCAGGGAGTGGCATGGTACTGACCCCACGCAAGGCATCTTGTCCTGCCGCACTGCATAACTCATTGGCCTTGCTGGGGAACCGGAGCGGGTCCTTCGTGATGGAGTGTCTCATCTTCTCTGCAGTACGCCCGTCAAATGGACGCTTGTGAAAAAGCAATTCCCAGACAACGATGCCGAGGCTCCACCAATCGACAGACCAGGTGTAGCCCTTGTGCCCGATGACCTCGGGTGCCATGTAGGCCATGCTGCCCGCGACGCTTGTGTGCAGGCGTCGTTCTGAGAAGTGTATGGCGACGTTAAAGTCGGTGATATGGACATGTCCCATGGAGTCGAGTAGCACGTTGTCGGGCTTAATATCTCTGCGGGCGGAGAGGCTCAGACACTGTGCGGGAGTGAGCGAACACAAGTGTACCTGTGGACAATGCGTTGTCGGTGGAGGTACGAAAGTGCCGATGACAGCTCTGCTGTCCAGAAGCGTACGACGTTCTCTGGTATACGGCCTAATCGATCTAAATGGACTGGGGCCGAAGGTTAGAGGGTGTGGTAGGGAACATGGAGGCGCGTACATCGCAAGTCGCCTCCTAACATGAGGTCTAGCACGAAGAAGCAGTTCTCGTCGTCCTGGAAGGCGTAGCGCAGATTGACTACAAATGGGTGGTCGATCTATGCCACCGGTCAATCAACAGTCAAGGAGCAATGGCAAGGGCGCGCACCTCCTCCAACAGCCTCCGCTCCTGTATGATGTTTGCAACAGCCTTTTGCTTGATGCACCTTGCCTTCTCGATGTACTTGAGGGCGTAGATCTTCTTTGTCCTCTTGTGTTCAACGACGCGGACCTGGCTCCCACAAGCAGTCAAATCCAGGTGCCAGCGGGCCATGCGAGCATAGAAGTACCTTGCCAAAAGCGCCTTTGCCAACGGCGCGCAGCAGGTCGAAATGGTAGAGGTCGACCTCACCGTCGAGATCAACGGGGTCAGAGCAGCAGCAAAGCGCGGCTCCCATACCTGAGGGAGAGTTTGAGGCGGCAGCGGAGAGTAGAGGGCAACTTATTGTCCCAGAGAACAAAGCCGTCTCCGGGAACAAGACCTCCTCACTAGGCGCTCATACTACAGCGCCTAGACGCCCGGTTACATATCATACTACATCGTGTCGTCTTTCTTGTTCATCGACATATTTATGGTGGCCTTATAGTGTAGTGGTTATCACGGCGGATTCTGATTCGATAATCTTCCGTCAACTCAGGTTCGATCCCTGATAAGGCCTTTGAATGGCATTCTTTTGATTCGATCGATCCCACCGCAACAGCCCTCACACAATTGTTGTTTTGTTGGGAGCAACGCAATGCGCAACACCAGTACAGAACGGGTATGATCAATGAGCGCACGTTGTGTCTGAGCATGTCTATCGCCCTTCCCTTCGCGTGACGATGTTATCCAAAATGAAGAGACTACTTAGCAAGCGAGCACACAACTCGTCTGTCTACTCCGCCATCTCTCTCAACCTCAACACAATGTTCGCACCCAGCGCACCGAGCAAGAAAACGGACAGGATCGTCGGACCGTACTTGTCGTAGTAGAGCCCCTCCGCGTCACGTCTGCGCAGCTTCAGCGCGCGGTACACAAAGATCACCGCTGAGTAGGCGATGGCCACCAGCGCCGCGAGCGTGAAGAGCCCCGCGCTGACGAGGCCAACCTTGTCGCCCGGCGGTATAAAGTTGAGCAGCGTCGTCGCGATTGTCCCGATATAGATGGCGAAGTGCAGCCATTTCTGTGCGCAGAACATGAGCAATCGCACACGGCGCACACTACACACTCACCAAGAACGTTCGCTCAGCGGCAAAGTACACCTTGGGCTCCACCCGCACCGGCACCGCAATCCGTTTACCGGGCGGGGCAGTCCACCGTCTCTCCAGCACGCGGTCGTCACCTGGGCTGCCTTCTCTCCTTGACGTGCCATTCGCCCCCTCGTCCTCGTCTTCGTCCTCGTCGTCATTATCATCTACGGCGTCCTCCGACTTCTTCTGACGCTGCTCTTCGCGCAAGCGGTCTCGCAGCGTCTCGTCGAACGCAGACGACGGCGCCAGCGGGTCGATTGACAACGCACGGCCTTGCGTTGACCCAACGAGCGGCGCCGGCTTCGATGCGCTGCTGCGCCCGCGTAGGAACGGCGTGCGCTCGTTCACATCTCCTTCGTCGTCCCCGTCGTCCCCGTCGTGGTCGTGGTCATCGATACCGTTGTCCTGGACAACATGGTCCTGCGCAGCGACAGGAGGCTGGCTCTGGTGCTTCGCGGACTCGCCTTGTTGCTTGAGCGACTTCTCACGGAATGCGATCGCTGCAGCGACGTCGTGACTGTTGAGCCCAATACGCTTATGCTCGTCCCGAGCTATTATAAGGTCGGTATGGTAGAGTCAAACCAACTGATTGCACGACATACCTGGAGCAAGATCCATAGCCTCATCTTCCTCTCCCTCGGATACCGGCTCAACATACGCGGGGTTCGAGTCGTCCGGAGTGGTGCCTCCTGAAGACTTGACACCACTCGCGGAGAATTCGGACGTTCCCTTGGACGAAGAAGCCTGCATCGGCCGCTCGATTGTGAGCGCACCAGTATCTGGCTTGAGGATATCCGTGTCCACTATTGCGGAGCGTCAGCTAACAGCCCATTAGTGTATACTGCTCAACGCACTCTGAGGCATCCAGAAAGGAACAAGATCTACGCGGTTCGGTAGGAGAGTCGCACAACCGTGAATGAACTTGCTGAACTGTTTCCCTGGACGTCATTGCCTGGCTTCTCTCACAAGGCCTATACAAGCACTTACCTTGGGGACCGCCTCAACGAGATGCGACATTACGAGGTCTGTGACCCACTTTGGCGGCTCCTGACCATACTGCGTCTGGAGCTTGACCTCGAGCACGCCGTACTTGAAGGGCTCCTTGTCTTCGGGCGGCAGCTGGTCGAAGGGGTAGTCGATACCGATGTCCATCCGACGCCAGTTGTCGCCCGATCGTATCCGCCCGTCCCAGTTATCCTCACGGATCATCGTCAACTCCGTATCGAGAGAGATTCGGACGCGTGCGTCTCCAGGGAGCTGGAACGCCGTCCGGTTGTAGAACGTGCGCATCACTGGCGACGGAGTATGTAGTTGGCCAGCGTGCGCGTAGATGCAATGTGGGTACTCACCAGGCCGGAGCTTCTTCGTTATGGTGGAATATTGCACCTCATTTGCAAGCTGAATCATCGAGTCCACCTCCTGCTGTGTCTTCTTGCCCTTCTTGACCAACTCTTGAAACTCCTCGTCCATTGTGTATTCCCCGCGCAGGTAAGCGTTCACCAGGTGCTCCTTGATAGGGAACCGCGCCTTCACTGACTTCTCTCCCGTCCAGTCCTCTCGATGTGTCTTCCGTTCGACGAAGATCTTAGGAGATCAAGGGGTTAGGGGTGCGTCGTATTTGAACTAGACTAAACGCTACTCACCGTCTTGACACCCATGTCACCATACCACCGCAGTCGAACGGCTTCCGCACCCTCTGTCTTCTCGAGGCGACCAAGATAAAGGTCTAGATCCTCGTTGTCGAAGTATACAGACGAGATTGCTGCAGAGAATTGATCAGAGGAGCCCTAACTTCTTGCGCGACAGCCACTTGCCTGCATCCTTCTGTTCGAACTCCTTGCTGGGGTTGAAGACTGGTAACGTAATCAGTCACGATCACATAGAAACAACCGGAATAGTGTTCAACCGTACCTAGCACGGGCAGATGCCGCAAGATTGCAAGTTTCAGGTGAACAAGGTTGTCAGGGTGCACCTACAATCAAGGAACCTATTGAACGCTATCCTCCATAATCCATTGGACGCATATTCTCACCCAATACTTGGTGGTCTGGCGCACGAATGCACTCTGATTACCACCTGCACTGGAATCGCCTTGCACCGGATGGCCACGGGTGCGGACGAGGTCATACAGCTTGGAGAGCTTCACTATGAGGCCATCCCAATTGTACTTGTAAAACGGACGCTTCTCCAGATATCCATGAATGAATGTGGGTTTCAAAGGGCGACTTGTTTGTTTCTATGCATGATCATGAGGCGTCAGGGCTGGGGCCAGAGGAACACCGGTGACTTCCTGCACTTACATCGTGTTTCTGAAGATTAAGATCAAGTCCATAAGGATGAGTACATCAGCGCAGCTATTCCCCGGCTCCGACTCACCTTGAGAATCTTCATGAAGCCAGTGATATTAAGCTTGGTATATAGCGCAAGATCATGAACATCAGCGACTAGCGTGGCAACCTCCTCCTCGAGCGACAGAAACTGGTCCTCCAGAGCGTCCACGGACATGTCGGCACTACCCTCGTCGTCCGAATCGTCATCGTCGGAACCAGCGTCCTGGACTGCGCTAGGTTCACGCTGGTGACCTTCAAGGTCGGATGAGGAGCCAGCGACTGGACGTTGTCCGTCGGTATGTTCGTTGGCAACCAACCGCGTAACTGCTCTTTCAGCGTCCTTTATCCGCCTTGCGAGCTCGGAGGTCTATTCGTGGTCAAGACACTGATGAGGCAGCAGATGGAATATGAGCTGGCGCCGTACCTTGGTCTTCTGAAAGTCATGGATCTTGTCCAACTCCTTCTCTAGCATGCTAGTGAACTCGCGCTCATCGTCATCGGACCATGCATGAGCGGTCGTGCGATCCTATGATCAAATGGTGAGTGGATGGGCGTCCATGCGTAGTGTTATGGGGGCGCCTCACCTTCAGCTCTCTCTTGAGTAGGTTATAGTTGATGTAAAACGGTCTCCACTCGTTATAAAGGTCGTTCTGTGTAGGCAGTCTGGTGAATAGAGTGGTGAAGATGGAGAAAGAGGAGGCGACTTGCGCTGATTTTGCGACCGAACTTCATGGCAGGATGGGAGGGAGGGCGGTCGTGTGCAGGTCTGCATGACAGGAAGGAATATAGTTAGAGACGTGCCATAAGAGCCAATAAGGATACGAACGTGCGAGTGTATGCTTCTCGAGCCGCCTGCCGCTCAGACGTCACCTAGGCGCCCGCAGCCACGCGATCATCGCGGCGCTACTCTGCGAGTCCCGGTTCCCCAGTCCTCAGACTCTCTGTCCACCACCATCCTGCCATGCCTCCAGGGTATCGTCCGACGACTTCGCAGACAAATGGTCACCACGCCACGCACGATCTGATGCGCACCAAGTTCCTCCTCCTCGGCATGCGCAGGTATGTTCCTTGTCCCGCCCTGGAATGTGCGAGGCTCAATGTGCTGCAGGAGCGGCAAGACGTCCATCCAGGAAGTCCTCTTCAATAATCTCCCTGCGAAGCAAACGTTCTACCTCGAGCGCACGTCCCGAACCACCAAGTATCCGTACGAGTGCGTCCACTTCTACCCAATTGCACGCGCCGCTACATTGACGTTTACCGTGCTAGCACAATTATCCCCCTCGAGATATGGGATTGTCCTGGAGACATGAATACCGACCAGTTGGAGGTCCCGCTGTCCCAGTTTGCCACCATAATCTTCGTAATTGATATCCAGGTGCGAGACATCCTGATCAGTATTGTCCAGCAACTAACGTAGGTGCAGGATCTCTACCAACCTTCCATCACCAAACTCGTAAACATGGTTGTTGCCGCATATAACGAGGGCCCGCGTACCAACATAGAGGTTTTTGTGCACAAGGCGGATACTCTGTCAGAGGAGTACAGAATGGGTGCGTGTTGCTGCTCCGCCCCAATCTTATTCTGCTCTAAGCGATATCGATCATGTCACAGAGAACTGGCGATATATTCAACAGCGAATCCTGGACGAGCTCGGTGACATCTCGCCAGAGTATGAGCAAATGATACCCATCAACTTTCACCTCACGTCCATCCACGACCATACCCTTCACGACGCATTCTCGCGCACGTTACACAAGTCTATCGAATCCCTACCCTATCTAGAAGATCTGCTCAATGTTTTCTGTACCGTGAGTGAACCTGTCCACGAAACCGGGTGTAAGGTTTGCTGACATCATCGCGTCTGACAGAATTCCCAATCATCAAAGGCATTCCTCTTCGACATCAACTCACGACTCTATGTTGCGACGGACGCATCTCCCGTTGACGCCCCGACGCATAGCTTGTGTAATGATTACCTCCTTATGCTGAACTCATTTGGACCCTTGTACAAGTACGCTAGCCTCTCGGTCGCGTTTCTCTTCATGCCTCATCATCATACTACAGGTCCATCACTGCGAGCCCGGCAAGACACACACCTCCCACCCTACTACCCACAGTCACTCCTATCGCCTCTCTTCCCTCCTCTCCTCGGCTCAACCTTGGTACTAGCAGCATGCCGTCTTCAGTCCCACGTTCTTCCCTGCTCTCTTCTCGCACGCCTCCCACAGCCCCCGCCTCCCCAACCAAGCCGGATGCAGACCAGCCCCCGCCAATCAATGGCAAAGTGAAGGCACTATTCTACCCAAGTGCGTCCGCGACCCTTGCGCCGTCTGCGGTCGGCGTGCTCACGGGGACAACGCTCACGTACTACGTCGTGACGAAGCGGCTCGCACTCCTAGCGCTGCTCCCGACCGCAGTGTGGGAGCAGAGGAGGGGGCTAGTTGAGTATAATGTCGTGTTCTTTAGGGAGGGCGTGCAGGAGATCTGTGATGTCGAAGATGACGTTAGAGGTGGTAGGTAGCGTGGCTACGGAAGACTTCGCCTCAATGGTCCTCAATGTTCTTTCGCTGGTATGTGTATGAGTTGGTTGCCTGAGACTCGGCTGCGTCAGCAAGTCAGGGTGCTAACACTTCTGTTGTCGGCACTGGCCCTCAATCCCGCCGAGCCAAATGCAAAGCGCATGCGAATATAACAACTGCAAAAACACATAGTATATAATAGTGCACGAGAGTTTGACGACAGGAATAAGTTATCTATCCTACGTGCATGTCATGATGCATGAGCAACGTCCCGACAGCGAGTTCACTGCTTCCCGAACGAATATGCCAACATTTCCTGCGCGAGCCGATACGACTCGTCGCGGTTCCGCCCAATTCCGTCGAGGTACGGCAAGTCCGAGACATCGCCTTCCCAATCACGTTCGCGATACGTGCCATCGTCCGATATCGGCGTCGGCGGCCCAAAGTCCGGGTTCGCGACGATGAAACCGCGCCGCCCCTTCATCGTGCGCTTCTCGCCGCTCAGGTACGCCCTCCGCGAACCACGCTCCCGTCCGCGCGGCTCGACGCGCGCCATTGCAGACTCGCCGCTCCCCAGGTCACTGGCATACCCATTAGCTGTGTCGCGCGAGCCCTCGCGTCGCTGGCGTGAACTGTTGTTGCCGAAGACCTCCTTCCGCTTCTCGCGCCGCGCTTGCATACGTGCGTAGCTGCGCCGACGGTCCTCCTTCCACGCCTCGTCGTCATCGTCTTGCGACCCGTACGACGGAGCTACCTGAGGAATGTGGCCAAATCCCGCGTCAAAGAGAATGTGTTGTATGGGCGCATGTGAACGTGTCGTGCGCATGCGATGAGCATATGAGCAGATAGGCCTGCAGCATAGATATATGAGTAAGCGACGGGAGTGTAGGGTAGAAGAATGCGATGCGTACCCGGGCCCAAGGACAAATTCACCGCCAAGCTGCGTGACGTCGCCTCCCCTCTCCCACACAGGCATGCCGACGCGGATGGCGTTCTTCACTACCATAGCTAGCCCGCCAAGGGGCCCGTGGCGGATATACTCGCCTCTCTCCTCGTCCAGGCCTGTGTCCTGCGTGCGCTTCGTCATGCCCAGTGCAGAGTGTACACGCAA
The DNA here is from genome assembly GCA_022606075.1 of Fomitopsis betulina. Lineage (NCBI taxonomy): Eukaryota > Fungi > Basidiomycota > Agaricomycetes > Polyporales > Fomitopsidaceae > Fomitopsis > Fomitopsis betulina. The sequence goes on along the minus strand of JABYQK010000005.1, from coordinate 557,174 downwards.
GGTTGGGTCCGTGTATATCGAGAACGGGCTTCGGAAGATCTCTGAAGTGTATATATTTAGTACGAGTTGTACATGAGGGGGCCCTGACTCACGTCTGTACGACTTGATCATGGAGGGCGACCCAAGGCCAATAATGACAAGGTCAATGCCAGCGCGCTTCAAGTCCTCAGCGTTCACGCTCCTCATGATAGAGTACATATAGTCCTGATCAGCCGGGCACCTAGATTGCGTCACTTCAAGATATGCTCCCTGTGTTCGCATGGGAGGTACGTACCAGAAGTGTCTAATGAAACAGACCACCGTCCGCCTGTTCTGGAACAGGTTTGAGAACTCCACTCGCAGCCCATTCTGCGCGACGACAAACAGTGAACCTGCGTGATTGACTTGGTCCCGCGACGGTATAGCGTACTCGTCGAACCTCAGGCTGTCCAGAGACGGCGGCGGGCGCCGATCCCGCGGCTCCCTGAGAGGTTGGTACGAATGCACGCGGCGAGGTTCTGGGCGGATGTACTGCTGTGTTGGCAAACTGGCAGCCACGCTCGGTGACGGCGGCGCATGGTGCGGGACTGGCGTCGCTGGCGCAGTGTCGTGATGCCTGTTGGATTGGGAGCCGTGCGTGCCAGCGCTATGCGCTGTCTCTTGCCGAGAAATCGCCGCGAAGCCCTGCTGTTGGCCCTCGTAGCCCCGCCCATGACCTACCGTGCTGTGTTCCTGAGCAGGGTGGGGGGAACGCGCCCGCGGGGTCTTCTTTGCACTAGGAGGCTGCACGCGGCTGGCTGCCTGCGGAGAGCGCACACGATGGGGCGGGTTTGGCGGGGGAGACTGGGTGCGGGACACTGTAGGAGGAGACGCGATTCTAGGATACTCGAGAGCGTCTGGCGGGTACGAAGCGTACTGATATGGTGTCTCGGGTTCCGGGGACGTCGGCCTGTACGCAGAGAACAGGGTGGGCGAGACCGGTATGTGCTGCGTCACCTCTGCTGGAGGAGTGGACTGCAACACAGGCCCAGATATCTGCGCTGTACTTATGCGTCGCCTCTCGGGTGCTTTCGACCGCGAGTCAGAAAGGTGGGCTTCAGGGCGAGAGACAGGCGGAGGCGGAGATGCAGATTGGTACGGCTGGGAGCGGCTCTGCACAGGTGCGAGATAGTCCGCCTGCCTCGAGTCTGAGCGTTCCTCTCTATCATGATCCCGTCGTCGCTGTCTGGGTTCCATGGGCGGGGTAGCAGGGCGTGTAGGCAGCGGGTGATCCAGACTGATATCGTGACAGATGACATTCGGGACAACGCTCGGGGCTTCTCGCGGCGGACGAGTATGCGTCTGAGGTATTGGAGGCACAGGGGACTTGGCTCGGGGCGTAGGGAGGGGCAACGGGGTGGGGGGCTCGGAGTGTTGCGGAGGCGACCGCGGGAGTGGTGCAGGCTGCATACCGTCCGTATCCATAGAAGGAGGGATCGGCGACAAGTAGAACTCCGGGGAAGAATCCGAGGGCGGAGGCGGCAAAGGTGAGTTACGGTAGTACATCGAACGATCATCGGGAGTAGGAGTACGGGCAGGAATAGACGGGATACCAGTGCGAGACTGCGATCGCGGAGGGGTGGTCGGATGCTCGATGAGCTTGAAGGAGTTGTTGGGGGTCTGTTGTTCCGGCGACGCCGCGCGCGACGAGATGATAGTCAGTGGGCGAGTGCTCGCCAACCCTGCAGTGATATGCGTATACCTCCTCTCTGTGGCCCGTGCAGCTTCGCCAAATCTTTGTTTCTGCTCAGCACCGTCGTCGTCCTCGCTGAACACTTGAAATCCCGACAGACGTTTCGCGCTGCGTTCAGTCAACGGAGGGGGCCTCTCAGACGTCTTCTGCGGACGCGCTTCCGCCGGCTTCTCTTGCTCCACTGCTTTGCGAAGAGGCTCTGGGACGGCAGCGGGCTGAACAGCCTGCGATGCATGTACCATTCCAGGGACGGAAGGGGCACTGGCCGGAGGTCGCTGTAGAAGACTCATCTCGTGAGTCAGCGTAGAGATCTCGTCGCCGCTCAGGCCGCTCAGCGAACCGACACCTGTTCCGGAGGTCATCGCGCTTCCGATACTAGCATTCGCGCTTCGCGCCATGGGAATCCCATGACTGGGGTTAGGGAGCCCTGCTAATGCCAAACTGACCTGGCTAAGGCTCTTCTTTGGCCGGTGCATGATGAAGCGAGTCCCCTTGCTTCCAATCCCTGGGTCACTGTCGGCCCCCCGATCGTGGAGCGCGGAAATGTTCCTCGAGCGTGTCGCCAAGGCCGTCGGTGGTGGTTTTGCGGGCGCAGCATGGAGCGGTGTCGGCGCCTTGATGCCAGCTGTGGGGGGTTGCGGCTTCGCGACTGAGGGCATGGACGCAGAGATCACCATCGAAGCGCGCGTTGTGTCCGTCGAGACTGCAGCATCTATATGTTGCGCAGGGGCAGCCTTACCTGCACGTCGGCCAGACTTCGAGGTATTGCTCCCCGTTGATGGCCTCTTCACAAGAAAGTCGTGCACCGATATGATCTTGCTCCTCCTTCGTCCCCCCGCTGTGCCATCGCTAGATGATCTGCGGAGTAGCTTGCTCCCGCTGATAGTATGCCTCCGTAATGTAGACGTTTCCGGCTCTGGCGCAGTTTCTACCGTGTCCTCGTGGGAGTCGATAGACCGCACCGGTGGACTCGGACTGGGAGAGGGCGGACGTGAGGGCGTGCGCAGAAGCGAGAAGTCCGCGCTATAGATCGGGCCTGTTAGGGGCGTCTCTGTCGAATGCACGACAGTGGCGTGTTCGTCCAGGTGCGCTGACTTTGGCCGTAGGGCAGGCTGCGACGTGTCCCGCGGAAGATCCGGGGGGATGAGGGAGCGTGGCGACGGTGACGCGGACCGGCCACGCATGCTCGAGCTGTTCAGGCTCAGCGTGTCGTCCGGAGTCATAGGCGGCGTCGCGGATGGCTGCGACTGAGACTTCTCTGGTATATGTGCGTCGACCGTGGGCGAGTCGCGTACCTCGGAACTACGGTCACTGGAGAGCTGGTCAAAGATGTAGCCGTGCGACTGGCGGTCATCGTACAAGTACTGCCCGACCAGGTCGACCAGGTCGTGTACAGTGTCGGCGTCCGACCTCGGCTCCGTGAGAGGGGTGGTCAACGCCTCTGCGCTCGCATTCGTGGGAGATATGTCGGCTAGCGGGGGCGATAACTGTTCTTGACCTTGCACCTGGCTTGTGGGGCGGGATATATATACAGACTGAGACCGTCGGCGGTTCTGGGGATGTGAATCTGTAGAAGACTCTTCGGTCTCCGGGTCGCCGCGGCGTCGCTCCTCTTGACGATGTACCGTCGGAACTGGCGGCAATTCTGCTTCGGAGAAATATGCATGAGACCCCCGTCCAGGCCTACTTCGTGGACGTGGTGGATGAGTCGGCCTTGCAGCCGTTGTATCTGAGTGATACCCCCCTGAGGATTCTTGGAAAAGTGGACGAGGAGGAGCGAGGAATGCGGAGGGGTCCACCCAAGGTCGCGCAGGAGTGAGTGGAGTATACCGGTCGGGAGTACTTGGGGGATAATTTATGTCCAACCCGGTCCCGAGCACGCCGGGAGATAGAGAGGGGAGGAATTGGCCCTGGAGCGGAGACGAGTCATCCACGCGGACCTGGAGAGCATTGTTAGATGAGGCACGCTCGCGGAGGACCTTCAGTGGTGCAAAGGGGTCGTATGGGTCCGGAACTGGGTAGCGCGGTGAGTACGGGAATGCTGGAGGTGGCTTACGCCTGACCCTCGACATCGCGACGGATGAAGGAGTAGGGAATGGGAGATCCAGAAAGTCAAGGAGTGGCCTATGCCCGAGCGACCGCAGAAAAAGCCATATGAGTTGACTCGCTCGTGTAGGCCTGGCCGTTGCCTGGCGTCCGAAAGTTGCCTCGTTGTATACACACAAGGGCGCTTGCAGTGAACACGCGTTGAATATACGGGTTGGAGGTGTTGTTAGTTTGTGACAGGGCCCACTAGCGGCGAATCTAGTGCATCGTTTCAGCAAGGCGACGTCAACCAAGGTAACATGCTATTTCTTGATCACAACGCAGGGGGCCTCACTGCGGTGGTTGCTCGAGCCCGATGCTGCCCATGGCCAACGGAGACTGCCGTGTGAAGACACGTTGAGGGCGTGATGGATCTTGCTCCATTGACAGAGAAGTCATGCGTCCAGGTGCTTCCGAAGGGGGTGGCAGTCATCTCGTGGGTCGATAAAGCACTTCTCGGGGTGTTATCATTCACTTGTCATAACATGGGGCACTGTGACGTGGTTTGAGCGGCAGTGGTATGTCTATATGCACGTATCGAAAAGGATGGGATTTCAGTCACGCTTAGCGGAAGGGTTCAGTACTCACATCCTCGGTGTTGAACGTCGAACGTTGAGCCTTGTTCATCATTTGAATAGCAGATGAGACAGATAGTCGGACTTTGACCTATCCTAGGCCATTGCCATGAGCTCGAGGGCCGAGGCAGGCTCGGTGTGTGTGGCTTCACGCTATAATTACTTCGGGTAATTGTTGGGCTTATCAGCCGGTGGGATCGGGACAGTCACCGCAAAGTCTAAGTACTTGCTAAGTAGGGAATACACGCGAGGGCAGTATCAAGCTGGGATACGGTGCAGAAGGCGGGGAATGGGATAGCCAGTAGCCGGGTACGCATATGTGCGATGTTGTCTAGTGGGACACGGCTCACGGCGACAAGGGTCTAAGTAAGTCGAGCGTAGCAGCAGAGTACGTAGAGTAGTGCTGAGAAGGAGAACGAGAGACGGCGGCCACGCGACTACCACGCGATCAACACCTTCCAATTGAGGCAGGTGATCAATTGCGCCGGAGACTGATCCAAACTGAAAGCTTCCACCCTCTCAACAAACAACGACAATATTATTGTGTCTGCCTTCAGATGTCCTACGAGCTGAGACCGCAATGTCCTCGTTATGCCAAAGAGGAAGGCTTCATCCTACGGCCGGCCGGCCCTACCGCGACTCATGAGATATGATCCGCTTGAGCGGCTCGAAGAGGCGCTTCGAGTGCACTGTGACTGGGTTGTCGCCCTCCACGCCTCGCCCTTTCTCTCCCTTCCGGTCCACCACTATGTCCTCCCCATCGAAACCGGTCAATATCGCCAGCCCTCGTCAAGGAGACTCGGATTCTGTGGGCACTCCACGCACTACATGCCCTATCTCTGGTTCTCCTGGTCCTCGCGTCCTTCGAGCCCAATATGCTGGCACCCCTCCGCCAGCCAACATTCCCCGCCGTGGAACACCCATGGGTACCCCCAGCGCAGCAGGAGGCTCTCCCATGCTCATGCCCACTTCGTTACTGGCTGCCGGCGAGCCCTCATCCATGCCCTCTATTGGTGGCATCAGCTCCCGGCGACCAGCCACACCTGGCAGTGGAATCGAAGGCAATGCGTTGGACGACCTGACTGACGAGGAGAAGGCAAGGATAATCCGACGCCACCTCGTCTCGCGGCAAGAGCGCGACGGACCGTCCTCTCGCGGCTCCGTGAGCGGAGGCTCTGATAACGGTGCAATCTCTAAGCGGTCGTCATTCTCGCACTCGCATGCACAGAGAGAGGACTCAGAACTCTTTCCCGTTCCGTATCATGCACTTGGTGCTGATGTAACGTGAGTACCGCTAGTCTGTGTGCAACTCCACTTCGTCGTACTATGGGAGGTACGCGACCCGCAGGACCCAGGTGTCGTGTCACGGGTAGTTCATGTATTCATGGGTGCTTTATACTTGCTTTGGTCGATGCCATTGGGGGTCGCTCTGCATTCATGCATAGCCTATATGTGTCCCGTATGCGATCTCACTAACTTCTCTTGATAGCCACAACATCTACAAGTGGCAAGCCGACAAGCGTCGACAGGCTGTGCGCGCACGTTCCGCGTCATTCGCCGGTTCAACTAGGTCAACAGACCCAGCATTTCAGCACATCCATGAGCCAGGAGGGTTCCGGAGGAATTACCTCCTTTTGAGACAAGATGGGCCTTCGGAGTTGCCTCATCACATCCCCCGCAACTTCATTGAGTTCCTCTATTTGTTTGGACATTTTGTAAGTGCCATATGTTGAATTTGTCTTTGGGAGTGTACACTGATGTCTAACAGGCTGGCGAAGACCTTGAGGAAGTCGAAGAGGATGAGGAAGAAGATGACCCCTGGGGCGACTTGGAGGCTCAGACAGAAAGACCCACTCAGGAAAGCGATCTTGCAGGAGCGGCCTCCGTTTCCGTTGGCCTGCCGCCCGAAACAAGTGATGATCCTCACAAGGCAAGCGAGCGGTCGCCGCTACTCCCTCGACCCAGGCCCAGAAGGGCGAGGTCGCACAGCGTAGGCTCACACGGCGATGCAACGGTCACGCAAGCCGTACTCATGGTAAGTCCGCACCAGCTCCCATGGTGTTATGTATAGGTCTGTATGTCTGACGTGTCGGACAGCTGCTGAAATCGTTCGTCGGTACTGGTATCCTCTTCTTGGGCAAGGCATTCTTCAACGGAGGCATCATATTCTCAAGCGCTGTTCTCACGTTCATTGCTCTAATCTCCCTCTACTCGTTCCTACTGCTCGTGAAGACCAAGTTCGTAGTGTCAGGCAGTTTCGGTGGTGCGCGCGCTGTCCACCCAACCTCTTGTTGCACATATCCTGAGCCATTTACTAGACATCGGTGGAACGCTCTACGGCCCATGGATGCGCTACGCCATCCTTGCGTCGATCACGGTCTCGCAACTCGGCTTCGTCTCTGCCTATACGATCTTCGTCGCGGAGAACCTGCAGGCGTTCGTGTTGGCGATCACGAACTGTGCGAAGCTCTTCGGCATCCAGTACTTCATCCTCCTGCAAATGGTCATCTTCCTTCCGCTTGCGCTTATCCGCAACCTCGCAAAACTGAGCACGACCGCACTCGTCGCGGATGTGTTCATCCTCGCGGGCTTGATCTATATCTTCGGGAGCGAGGCGTCGATCATGGCGGAGCGCGGACATGCTGATGTGGCCTACTTCAATACGAAGGATTGGCCGCTCCTGATCGGGTACGTGATAACTATAAATACTGCAAGAATAGCACACAGTTAACACGTACTGCGTAGAACGGCAGTGTTCTCATTTGAAGGCATTGGTTTGGTATGTTCCTTCTTCGCTGTCTAGTGGCATCCTTCTAACTCTGTGGTTATAGGTTATTCCTATCACCGACGCGATGAAGGAGCCACGCAAGTTCCCGAAGGTACTCACCGGTGTCATGCTGTTCCTCATGGGTACGTTCGAAGAGCTGCTTCCGCCCGAAATGGCTCACTAAAAGCCTTCGCTCTTCCCAGTCCTCTTCTGCGGTGGTGGCGCGATGTCTTACCTGACATTCGGCTCCGACGTACAGACAGTCGTCATCGTGAACCTCGACTCGACGAGCAAGTTCACGCAAGTGGTCCAGCTCCTCTACTCTCTCGCCATCCTGCTCTCCGTGCCGCTCCAGCTCTTCCCTGCGGTGCGCATCATGGAGAACGGCCTCTTCGAGCGCAGCGGCAAGGCGGACACGCGCGTCAAGTGGATGAAGAACGGCTTCCGATTCGTCACGATCATGTTCTGCTGCGCACTCAGTTGGGCGGGCGCGAGCGATCTGGACAAGTTCGTCTCGTTCATCGGTAGCTTCGCGTGGTAAGTGTTAGATGCATCGCGGTTTATGAGGGCATGCCTCTGACGCCGTATTGTACTAGTGTTCCGCTGTGCTACGTCTACCCTGCGATGCTGCACTACAAGGCATGTGCTTCAACCCGCAGGCAGAAGATTGCGGACCTCGCACTCATGGTCTTCGGTTTGATTGCTGCATCATATACCACCATTCAGACCGTGAAGGTACGTCGTCACATCTTTGGTGTATTATCGGGTGCTGACCCTTCGTTTCAGCTGATGATTGAACCTACACCCGCTGTGCCACCCAGGTTGGGTAGCTGCGACATTCCTAATGGCCTGTTCCACGGGGGCAATTGACCGGCTCCTTGGCACATATCTAGGTCACGAAGGGTTTGATGTTCTGTTCCTTCATCACATGCATTACATACACATTCAATAGGACCTACACTAACTCCTACGCGGCATTATGAGCCGGGACACTCGTTCTACAAGGGAATAGTGATACAGTATGTAAAACACAATTCTGCAATGATAGTCCGCCTTCTAGGTGGTAATTTGACCTCGCTCTATTTCACTTGTATCCTCCAAAACAGTCTTCTCACTCCGCGATCGCTTCCCGGCGTTCCATCTATCCAGCCAGTCCAACAGCTCCTCTGCCATCTTTTTGCCATCTTCGTTGCGCTTGCCAGTCTCTCCTTCCAGTCTCTTCTTGGCTTTCGCTTTCTGGCCGCGCATATATGCCTCTAGGACGGCTTCGGCCCACTCGCCCCTCTCATAGCATCCCCTTGACAGCTGGACGCCTACACCTTCCGATTCCAGGAGCAGGCGAAGGCCGTGTTCTTCGATGAACAACGGCCGAGACACTGGGTAAGGAGAGAAATGCATAAGCTAACTTTCCCGCAGTGCGCATTACTACTCACCGTAGACGAAGGGTGTGCACGCGTCGACGCACTCAGAGACAGTACCGTAGCCCTGTGAGGAAGATCAGCATGCATATACCCACAATGTGACTGACTGCCGATCGCACCAGTTTTCCTAGCAGGACGTCCGCGGCAGCTGTCAAGTCAGGCATGTAGATATCGCGTGGAGCAACGTAGAAACCAGGAGGGAGCTCCTCGCCGTTCTCCTTTCCCCATTCCTTCGACACGCCGCAGACGACCGCGATCCATGTCTCATCCGGGAGTAAGCAGGGGTACTCTTCTTCCATCTCTTGCTCTTCAGCCGACATCGACCACCCGAGAAAAGCGTCTTGGCGAGAAGCCTGACGTATCAGCATAGGTGAAGGTGGGATCGTAGTTACCGCTGGGATACCCTGCTTTGAGGGAGTCTTCCTCGACGGGGACATAGGGGGCGCGCCCGGGATCTTCAGCGACGACGCCCTAGCCATCATCATGGCCTTTGGGGGAGGCAGGCCCGGGGTACCGACAAACGAGGGTGTGCCCTCGATGACAGGGGTGATAGCAGGGGTATTAGAGAGGTGGGTCGAGCGAAGGGCTGCAGCTAACTTGTCCGGGTTCGGGAAGTATTCCCTCGAGAGGTCGGATGGCTTGGACATCGGGATCTCGCGCGGGATGCCGTTCAGTGTCCGTGTCACGGCTGCTGCAAAAGCTCCGGGGGTGCCCGTGCGCGAGGGAGACCGACTGTGTATACGGCTCGATGGTTTACGGAAAACCTGTCCTCCGAAGGAGACGATTAGAATTTTGGTGTGATTGGGGTCGTGCATATATGGAGGTACACCGATGATGTTTAAGAGACGGCACCGGCCTTCAGCTGTGTAGATGGAGGAATTGGGCGAGCGGACTAGGAGCGGCGCAGAGAGAGCTGAGCGGGCTAGCGGTTTGGGTCCATGTTCGTCGGGGAAGTCCAGGCTTGAGTAGAGTTCGTGGGATGACAGAGGCTCCTTGAGGTGTCTTTTCACTTCTTCGGTAAACGAACTAGTGTTATGATCGACCCAGCTAGAAGAAGGAAGCCCCGGGACCACAGAGAAGGACGGCATAGGGATAGCGCCAGGCAAACGAAGCAACAAGTCAGCACACCGGAAACCAGATACGATCTCGTCGACCAATGGCGCGAGCGTTTGTTGGGATATTGGGATATCTGGTGGCAGGTCTAGTATTGGACTGGGAGGTTGTGCCGGAAGGCCGAAGACGTCTTTTTCTGGCGTCGAGGGCGCATCAATGAACGACGTCGAAAGGTAGCTATAGACTGATTCGAAAGAGAAATTGGTAATGAGAACAGATGGTATACCCGCATGGTGGGCTGCGAGACTAAGCAATGTTAGAGATGACAAGAGTAACAGTAAAGCCGGGACGTACCACCCAAGGAAGGCGGCGTCGCTCAAGACGCAATCTGCGCCTATATCTCTCAACCACTGGTACTCCTCTAATACCTTCTTGTCCTTCTTGTTCAGGAACGAACGGAGTACGTCCACGCTCTTCTGTCGGTCGACTCGATACCTGGATGATTGTAAGCATGGGATGTTGTTACGTGGTAGCGGCACCCACGCTAGCGGTTGTACGATAGCGGGGTCAATATCGGAGTACCTGTAATGTGCTGGGGTATGGGTAGTTGGCTCTTCGATCCGAGACGGTATGGCTTCTACATACCTCCAGCTGCCACACTATCCGCGAAGACCTGTGCGGGCGCGGAGGAGACGATGTATATACTGGGACACCTGTCCAGTCCAAGAAGATGACAAGCAAATGCAGAGACCCGGGTCGCATGGCCGTACCCTGTGGTTTTCGGATGCGTAAGTAAGGACAGGTCTGGATCAAGTTGCATACCGTGTCCTGAACAATAATACGCGAGGCAATAGTTGTCCGGCTTATTGTCTGGCATGTCGACTGCGCAGAGTGATGTATACGAGTGAAAGGAGGTGGGACGGTGAACGAAGAGGGGGATGGCGGAGGAGGAGGAGGAGAAGCGGGGTGGGCGGGGACGCAGGCCGAATGAACGAGCACGACTTCCATAAATATCCAGCGGGCTACCGAGATCGGCGATCTGGTGGGTGCGTGCGCTCGCCGCGTCTGCCTGACTTGGGTACACATTACATATTTAGTAAGTACCGAAACACCCCCTCTCGGTGCAGCCCTGCTTAGGCCGAGCTAGCTCTCCGTCCTACTACCAGAGGCCCTTGAAGGCGGTTATCCCTAGGCTCGCACCCGTCTATTTGGCTCGGCGACTGCCTGCTGTTATCCGGGCGATGAGCGAGACACTTGTCGCTGTGCTCCTCGTCACTTCGTCTGCGAAAGGCTCTAGCTTGGTTTGCCGCTGGCCTCCCTCTCCTGAGTCTTCTCCCAGGCTTGCGCGACCAAGGCTCGACCACGATCTCACCTGCATCTACGGAGACAACCCTTGGCGCGCTGCGAATGGTTCCGAGAATGCCTTTGAAAATAGAGTGTGCCCGGAGTTCCTGGGCTACGACCAAGAGGGATATCTGTGGCAACGACCCAGGGCATCTCGTCACAGATCATCTTCAATATCACGTTCGCGTTCTCATCCAACGTCCAGGAGAACATCACCGGCACCGGACATAGCAGCGTCCTTTTCGAGTACAAACCCTGGGCTACCTCGCGACGACGAGTATGACACTGTGCTCGGCTACTCCGCAGAATTTCTTGCGGGCCTATTGTGCCCTCAAAGTTCAATGTGTCATCAGAAGTTTGAGCTCGTCGTCGACGATCTCGCATTCATCGGGCATCCTGTTTGCGCAGAGTCGGACGGGTCCTGGAGGTTCAAGGCCAAAGTCTTGCCTCGTGGAAGAGGCTCTAGGAAAGGAGAGGCCCCCAAACTGGCAGAGCAGTCGCTTACTCCTGACAGGGTCGAACGGCATAAGCGGCCTCTGCCGGATTCGTCATGGCTACAGACATTCCATCTAGTTTTGGTACTAGACCGACCAGATCCATCCTCCTCAACATCCGGAACCATATGGAAGTACTTCGATACGATTTACGAGCACATCGCCTTTACCACGACTGCTGTATTGTACCAAGAACAAGTGCTGCACAATTTTGTCGAGGACCAATGTGACGTTCTGGGCGCTCTCAGAGATGAGTACTCGAGAAGAGGTATGAGCACATCCAGTCGTGATTATCCGTACTGACACACTCCAGGCGAACCGTTTGCAGAGTACCTAGATGAGGCACTCAACGTGTCGTCACTGGCGACATCTATGAAAACGCTCTACGAGTCCATCAAGGAGAGGACCATCGCTCGGATAACCATCCACGACCTGCCTCTCGAGCTGCAACTGCCCCCGTTCCTCGACTCAATGTTGCACGCCCAAGATGAACTCGAGTTGGATTCAGTGAATCCGCGCAGCGAGGACGGTCTACCAAACCCTTGGGGAAGCATGAGCGTCGGCTGGCGGCTTCCCGCGCTCAAACCATGGAAGAGCCTTCTGCGATTGGATGACGAAGACGAAATAGGAAAGAACGAGCTCTACCGGAGGCTCAGGGCGCCTCAACTCACCGTCGAAGACAACGAGCTGGCGGAACAGTTTGTCAAGTTTCTGGAGATTGCAGACGTCACCCTATCGTATGTACGACGAAGTCAGTGCTGCTCGTTGGTTCTCATTGCAGGTGTACAGACTCTCCGATATGGCTAGCTTGCTGGACTGGGATCTTGAGACACAGATCTACTCAACTGTACGCTGGCTGGTACATCATCGCCGCGCCAAAGTCGTCGACATCGTCCACCCTGGCTTGAGAACCATCTTCACCGTACCCCTCAAATTCAGCGCGCCGTACGTCTCCTATACCAATCGCCATCTCATATACTGAGAGAACCTATCAGGATCTCCGCGCTGAGTGCCGACTTCGACCGAAGGTTCGCAAAACATGATGTACCCCCTCTCCCGAAGATCATCTCCATGGTCTCGATGTCGATGCACCGACAGAGTGCGAACCATTTCTACGGCACCGTAGTCGGCTCTAAGGAGCGCATTGCCTTGTACCAAGACGTTGTCGCATGGATGCTCAAACGCGACCTGCTCATCACGCTCCACCTGCGGATCCGCATCGTCGCTACGGAGGAGCTCAAGCACCGCGTGAGGATGAAGTTCGAGATGGCACATGCGAAGCGGGAGCGCGTACATGCTGCGGCTGCGCCAGGCAAGCAAGAGGCGAATTCACACGAATCCGAGAAGACGGTGGGGTCGAAGGGGGCTGTCAGTTTGGAGACCGCGTCGGAGTCGAGTTCCCATGCAAACTGGCTGTCGTTCTCGCCGAAGACGGCCAGAGCGCTCGCCAGGCGCCAGCCTGACGACGCGCACGGCGAAGGGAATCCCCAAGCTCGTGTTGATCAGTCGGAGAAGCGCATACACGAGGACTTGGATGAAGACCTGATGTCCTCAGGTGCGGAGGACGTGGCCGACTGGTATCGGGGATATGGCGACGATAACAACCCATACTCGTCCATGATAACCGACCCCGCCCGCGCATCACGGCTGGAGAGGCGATGGCTGTCTGCTATGTCGGAAGGGAAGGACCCATACATCGCCGCGCGGTTCGAGAGGTGCGTTCATGATATGCTCGGCTTGCTTCAGGTTACTAATGCGCCGTGTGCACAGAATCAATCAGTACTTTGACGGGAAATGCACAGACGATGAAATCTTGTATAGTGCAGATATATCCCGAAAGGACCTGCGCGAGGTGTTGCATCACTATGAGGAATACGTAAGTGCCCTTGCTGTTGCTGGCAGAGAAATACTCACGTCCGAACATAAAAGCTACAAACATTCCTACATCCGTCCTAGTGCCTTTACGACACCCTGTGTACCCAGCCAAGCAGCCGCTCCGCTTTCGAACAGTCGAAAAAGCTCGTCCTTCCCTCTAGGTCGAATCCCGGTTTGATCGGCACATCCGGCCAAAACTGTTGCTTCAATTCCATTGTGTCCTCGTTCGTCGCTATTTCTGGTGCTACGACGAAGAACCTCTCGTGGCCTGACCATCTGCCGTTCTCTCCGAATACCGCGCGTAAGAAGGCTTCCGCGCCGGCGTCCTCTTGCACCCATCCCCAGAGGTCCTTTGCTCTCCGAGCGGGGTCATCACGTGTTGCTACCTCCCGCCTGGGGACAGACCAGTGCAGGCGGATGCTAGCAATACGCATGGACGGGTATCGCCGCACGATCGCATCTGCTTGCATTTCGCAGATCCTGGGAATATATACTCAATCGTGAAGAGCTTTTAGCAACAGGATGATACCGCACAGTTTGGATAGACCGTATGGTTCGTCCGGTTCAGTTGGATGGTCCTCGTCGATTGGGAAGTACTTGAACTTTGGCTGGACGCTGAAGACCATTGTGATGACGTTGACGGAAGATGCTTGGGCGACTCTGTTGATCCCCAGCTAGTCAAGGGGGTTCAGCTTTGTGCGTCTTCTAAGTACCGTTTTCCGCCTCACCTCCGCTGCTGCCCTCAGGATGTTCCACGTTATCGTGACATTCCTGACGAATCGTTCAGCAGTCACTCGCTACACAAACATATTCCCACCTACGTGTTATGAGTTGTTGCCACGTAGTCTGCTGGCCACCGTACTCCTGCCAATTGGACGATCCCGTTACATCCTCGTATGGCATTCAAGGTCTGATCGTAGTCGCGCAAATCCGCCTGGTGGAAGGTGAAGTCCGGATTCGCGTTGACTTCCATATCCTTCGGTGTCAGATCAATACCTATGACCGAGAAACCCTGCTTCAAGGCAGCTATCACGACCCGTCTCCCCACCTCTCCTGTGCATCCTGTCACTGCGACCTTGGGCATGGTCTGGGGTAAGAGATGGTGTGCTGCAGCGTACCGAGGTGACTGACCGGTCACATACCACTAGATAAGATGGGATCGCGTGGTCATGAGGTCATTTCCAACGGGATGCGAGACCCTACGGACTGACCACAACCTCGACGAGTCCATGAGACTCAGCAGTGTATTCGGGGAAACCATTCAGATACACATACATACCGACTTCAGCTACCGAGCCAGTACTTGGCCTGCGCAAACTCGACCAGTGCTCGTGTTTGTCGATAGTGCTTCATTCAATGAGCACGAGAAGGATATCAACCTGAGGTCATGACGGTGTGTCGGCTCTTGACGCCTCTTCAAGATTACTGCACTAATGATGGCGCTGGTACTTTCAACATTAATCGTTACTCCTCCACTCTACACACTCATCGATATGCATCATATTACCTGCCTCTCGACTGGGATTCAAGTTCCCTCTACGCCCACGATCCTATGATAATGTCTGCCGCTCTCTCCGCAACGGCATACACGCACGCTTGTGTATGAGCCGCAGGAATGAATGGCTGTGAGGACGAAAGTAAGTACGCTTTTTAGGTCTCTGCTGGCAGCAGACTCACGAATATAGATGCATCCACAACACGCAGTCCAGACGTACCCTTCACGCGTAAGTCTGGAGTAACAACACCTTCGTTACTGTTAGCCGGGGACATGCGCGCCGTGCCGACCGGGTGAAACTCCGTTGTCGAGTAATTTCGGGCATAAGCAGCGAGCTCTGCATCCGTACTGGCCTGATTGAGTGGTGGCACTTCTTGGAGTACATAGCCGGCCCAAGCTGGGGCGCTTATGAAATCCATTGCTTGTCGTAGGCCTTCGACCATGATATCGACGTCAATCGGCTCCGTCAGAAAGCCCGGGTCGATTAAGGGGAAATCAAATGGATCGCTAGAAGCGAGGGTGACAGACCCACCTACAGGACGCCAAGGGTAAGCGAAGGTACCATGTGCTCAAAAATTGAGTGCGTACGTGATGCAGGAGAAACAACTACAGAAAACATGCTGATGAAGTTACCGGTCGCCGGGAGGCTCTGAACGAAGGACACAAATCCATTCTGGGACAAGTAAGCGTTAATCAATCGCAAGGAGTACGGAGAGAAGTCTTACTTCGGCAGCGAGTTCGATATGAGGGGAGGTAGGTCCTGAAGCTGTGTCTGGAACAGTGTCATTGAAGAATGTAGACTCATTCGACACCCTGGTCCACAGGATCTGTACGGGTGCTCCATCCGCATAAGGACCAGTACCCGACGCGTTCCATTGAGCATACAACTCCGCAGCAAGGGTAGCGTTACGTGCAATCTGGTCGGTCGTCTCTGTTGAGTTAGCAAGCCAGTGACTTCCCACCAGGGGGTGATCAGCCAAGTTTTCGCCCACGTCGCTGAGATTGACAAGTGGTGTTATTCCCACAGAGCGCAGCTTGTCGGGATTGCCTATACCACTGAGCTGCAAGATCTGCGGCGTGCCGATGGTCCCAGCCGAAAGGATGACCTCCTTACTCGCCTGGAAGATGATGCGGTCGCCTACACTCCCTTTAAGCGAGCGGAAAGGGTGAGGACATGCGTGTACTCACTAGATGCGTTTTTCGCTACTTCCACAGAGGTAAATGTTGTCCCGTTGACAAGTGTCTCAGATGCGACGAGTTTGGTCACTTGGGTCTGTATGAGGACATCTAGGTTCGGTCTCTCAAGGACAGGGCGAAGGTATGAAACTGCCGAGCTCGCCCTTCGTCCTGCTGATGTGATAGAGTTTTGCGCATATCCTACCAGCGCGTACCATATGGTGAGTACTAGTCGAGAACGAAGGCGGTCAACCTACCGAGACCCAGCGGATATCCAGAGTTCATGTCCAGATTGTACGGGAAGGGCCGAGGCAGCTCCTGGGCTGCCTGCAATACACGGCCGTCTATGGGAGTGGTAGCAGATGACAAACTGATATTCACATGGCCCTGATGGCCATGTAAAAAGACATCGACTTCACCAGCCGTGTTGCGCCGGCTGCTTGGAGGGACGAGTCTCTCCGTCTATCAAAACCATGAGTTCGACAGAAGATATACGCTGCTAGAGCGGTACGGCACCTTCATCATGTAAGGCAGAATAGCGTCCCATGACCATCCATTGTCTCCTGTGAATTTGGCGTAGCGGTCCCAGTCATCTTTAGATCCTCGAGTCCATGCCATATAGTCTGCATGCAAAATTCAATGATTCCGCCTTCATTGATAGAAGGAGAGGGTTGCACTCACTAATCGAGCTGCAGCCGCCAAGGACGCGGCCGCGCGGGTAGCTGATAGAACGGTTGAATAGCCCAGCCTGTTCAGTGGTCGTGTAGTTCCATACGATGGATGGGTCTGAGTAGAGGGTAGAGTCCAGGAAAGGGACTTGGATAGCGAACACCTCATCATCCCTGCACACGGAGACAGAACTGTTAGTGGATACGTGATATCAAAGGCTTGATACATACGACACGCCTGCCTCTACCACGAGAACGGTATGAGCTGCATTCTCTGACAATCTGTTTGCCAGCACGTTGCCTGCCGTCCCAGCTGTAAAGCTGGAGTCAGTGACCGCATCCGTGCTTGTGGGTATAAAGACACACCTCCAACTATGATGAAGTCATACCGAAGCTGAGGAAGAAGGCTCGGGTCAGTGTATAGCGCTGCTTCTGCCAGTCGCCAGAGTGTGGGGGAAGCAAGGAGGTGAAGCGTTAAGGCGAGGAACGACCGCATTATCGGTAGATACAGGAGAGGAACTATGCCAGTCCCGATATTATTATACATTCAAGAACTGAACGCTCCGCATGTCTGTGACGGAACTCGGGGCCTCGGCACCCCCATCTCTTGTGGCGTTGAAGCGTACGCCCGTGAGAGACGTCCGATGTATCATGTTGACAGATAGGTTAGTGTGCGCAGCATCATCCTCAGACGACAAGGCCTGTATGCAACACGCCGCGCTGGGTCGCGTCGTTGTAGACAAACAGTGATCGTGGACCAGTTCGTTGATTGGCTTGCGTTCCTATTGTCGTATCCATACGTGGTAAGCTTTCCTGCTGGGCCGATGTGCAGCCGCCAAAATCATTCGCATCCATTGACAGCGGTACACAAGGGCGCTGCCGCGCAGTGTATGTGCGACCCGATGCATCCGGACAAGTCTGAAATTAAATAGTCAACGAAAGCCACCTATGGCTACGCACACTGCGTACCGTTGGTGTTCACATTCGTCTCCGTCGCACTCGTCTGTTGCTGTTGAGAGAAGGTGTGCTGGAGGAATGCCACAGACGCTCAAACCACCGGAGGCGGCTGAAACGAAGCGACGACCGCAGCGAACGAAGAACCTGGGAGGCCGAAGTCCATTCGTCAATCCAGGGTTTCAAGGAGCAGTCTAACGCTTTGGAGGTCACTAATGGACATGATCTAAGCCTCAAGGGACCGCAACGCTGAGATGGTGGCCGTATTGAGCCTGTGTATCTCACCAGCAGGCGCTACCAACGTAGCGACACACTGGCATCGGACCTGAACCGGCGATGTGCTATGAAGGCGCATAATTTAGCTTGAGTATCGAGTTTCAGGAAAACTATACCGTGTCAGCCCAGGCGTAAGGTCAGCGCTGTAATGTCAGAAGCCCGGAGATAGCTACCGGCCCACAGGGCTTGTTAAGCAAACGCTACGCTGGACGCCAGTGACAATGTGGAATGATGAAGCGTCGAATTCTAAAGCATAAGTAGGCGCCAGTCTCAAGACGCCATGACAATGTCTGACTCGAAGACGACGTCACCAACCAGATTGTTGTATACTGGCCTGGCCGTAGGGCGGTAAGACTTTGGGGTCAGGGTCCTCCTTGAATGTGTATCTAACTATAGAGGAATCAGCATGGCGCCAGCTAGCGGCATAGTTGGACTTACGGAGTCTATGTTCCCCGGCATCGAACGCATAACCGAAGTAACTTTCGCCATGATATGCCTGCTTTGGCCAGCACCGGTCCATATCGTCCTCATCGTCCTCCTCTTCGTCCTCTTCGTCACTGAACTCTTCTTCATCCTTGTTACCCCCGCTGTCCTCATGTTCTTCTGGAAATTCGTCAGCCCATCCGGGTATCCGAGCCGCCCGGTAGCCATGGTTCAGCCCCATGCGGTCCATGTAGTGGCACTCCGTCGCAGCATAGAGCGCACAATGTTTCGAGTCCCACGCCATAGACACCACCGCGTTATTACCGGTGGCCAGTTCGTAGACAGCCTCCTTCGCTCGAATGTCCCACACCTTGATGTGCTCGGACCTCACTCCTGCGGAGAACAGCGCTGCAGGGCCAACGCGTTAGCATCGCGCTAACAGAGAGGAGGCGCCGACATACTGGGAACGCCGTCGGGATGAACGAGAACAACAGCAGGGCAGTATTCCATTTGGTGCCCGTGGGCGAAAGTCAGGACAGGAAGTGGTTGTCGCACATCGTAAAGGCGCGCATAGCCATCGGCCCCCGCAGTCGCAAAGATATGGGCGTCTCCCTCGCTCGTGGAGATATCCTCCACATCCCCACCGTGGCCGAGGTACCGCGACACAATCTTCCCTCCGTGCTCGAGATCCAGCGCCACGCAAGCATATCTCCCGTCTTTTTGCCCGTTCGTCCCGCAAAGCATGTTGCCCGTCGGTGCATGGCGGTACCAGACGGCAGGGTGGAATGTCGGGTCCGCGAATGTGATAATAGCGTGGTGTGGGCTCCCCATCGAGGTCTCAATCAACGTGCCGTCGTAATTGTCGCGCGAGCTATCCTCAACATTGTACTGCCCCTCTCCGATGCGCCTGGTCTCTGGCCCATGTTGCTCCAGGTCGTCGATGGTCCACACGAAGGCCTTGCCTGAACCTGCACGAACGATGCGCCCATTGGGCAGTAAGGTTATCCATCCGTCACACTCGTCAGAGTCCAGCGTATGCACCGGAGGCAGATCGTCGCGCGGAAACCTCTCTGCCTGCGGGTCGGGATCAGCGCCCCAGAAGTACGACTTCACTCTGTCGGCATCCGCCACGAAGATCAGCTTTCGCTCGTCGTCGAGCACCATCGTATATGCGAGCTCTGCCAGCTTTGGGGGGAAGCATTTAGCCTTCTTCATGTGGTCCGCATCATTCAAGAGGATGCAGTGTAGGTATGGGTCGCGGTTCTTCCACCCGCCCGCACCGAGGATGGCGAGACAGCTTTGGTCAGGCGAGATGAGCATTCGGGACGGCGAGACGATGCTGGTGTCCGTGACTTCGCAACGTGCTTGGTAGACAACTTGCGCGAGTGGCGCCGGGGCAGCATACGAAGTGATGACGCCCGGGCGAAAACGAGCGAGACGAGTGCTCTTTGTGTGAGGCTGGAGCACGGGGTCCCAAGGTTCGATCGCCTTGAGTGCATTAAGCACAGGTCGGATGCCTGAATAGTACGTACAATCGCGTTTCGCGAGCGGTATGCAGGAAACGCAACTACGCACCAGTGGAATGAGCTTGGTCGATCCAGTCTCCGAACATCTCGAAGAAGACGCGAAGGGTCCCCTGGCCTGATAGCTGATTGAGTGGGGGAAGCATTTACTCAACGCCGCTGTACTCACCAAGACCGGTTCCTAGCTTGTCTTTCAATAGAGCTTCGTCGCTCCCATGTGCGAATGAAAGCATGAAGTCGCACAGACCCTCCGAACTATCCGACCCATACGCAACGTTGATGCCCTCGTTGATAACGCTCTCTGCCCTCTCCAGTACCACCTCTACGTCAGTTGCACCTTGATTGGATGCAGCACAGACAACGTCGCATACTTCCTGCAAGATACTCTGCAAGGTCTCGTTGGAGTCGTGACTGCTGTGTTCACTGTTGTCTCGTAACGTGTTTAAACGTTCGCTGAGCGTATCCAACTGTTCATCCCAGGAAGGCATGCTGTCCGCGGAGGACTAAGTGATGAGATGGAAAGGAGGCGGAGGGAGCAAGATGGTGGTTCCATCGCAACGACTCGGAGTCTGGCACGCGTCGCCGCCTGTTCCAAGCAAGTCTCTTTCGCGCTTGTGGCTGCGTGCGCTTCAAGATCGCTGTGCTGAAGCTCAATAGCATCGCCATTGATTCGGACAGAAGTCTCGCTTTATTTAGCGGTTGGTTTCCAGTGGCCGTCACATACAAATTGTTCTGAATATAGTCGTCATGTGGGCACGTGGCTAATTACGATTGGCGTCTGCTGACAAATGTTTTTATCACGTGCTTTCCAAGCATAAAATTCCGGTCGATCATCTTTCTTCTCTTCTCGTCCACCGTCGCCCGCAGGATCCAAGTGAATACCTGTTTTCCTTGTGTCTTCTCAAAATGATGCTTTCACATCTTATCTACATTGTCCGACTGGTTCCACCAGTAGTGAAGACGAAACGTTCACTGATTCCACTTGTACTGCGACATGGTCACACAACCTATACTGACTACGACTGTATAGATCCAACACTGCGAACACCCTGGAGCCGTGCTGGACAGTCTCGGCTTCGCTTGTAGTGTACATACCCAACCTTGCCGTAGTCCTTCAACAGACTGACATGTCCTCCTGTGATAGCACTATACAATGAATTTCTACTTCGAGTCAGCTAAAGTGCTTGACAAGCTTGACTCCAGGAAGGGGTCCATCAAGAGCATAATCGCAACCGTCGCTGAGAAAGACCGGAAGAGAACTGCGGCGTTGGTCATCGAGACATTGAAGTGTGAGGCAACGCATTGTTTCATGTTGTTCGCTGGCCTTGTTGGAACTCTTCACAGACAAACCAGTGCTGAACGAGGTCCTTGATGCGACAAATCTCTTGAAAGAAGAACGCAAAATCACATCCCGAAGCCTTGCCCTCCTTGTCATACACGACCTTCTGCTTGCGAACGGCATACAAGCAGGAGACGGGCCTATCAAGCAGGCGGTTCTGCGACATAAGACCAGGATACATAGCGAATTCACGAGAGTAAAGATCAGACGTGGCGCGAAAACGAATAGTGAACTTGCACAGACCGACGATGCGAGAGCTGGTCAGTATTGATGTTGTCGTCGCTGTGGCTATCTTCGTGCCCAGCTCACCACTGCTGCAGCACAAATACCACGATACGTCCGTGCCAACAGAAATTGTTGGACAATAGAAGACGCGATCAACACATTCACTTCTCGCGGCTATGAGCTAGGCGACCCGCTCGCGTCGAGGTACGACTAGGGTCTCCTCCATGTCCTTGTTATTAATATGGCTTACAGCAAGGCGTTTGCGAAGGACGAACACATACCCGATCTCTTGGCTTTCCACCCCTCAACGCAGTTCGTCGAAGACGAGCTATATAAGGAAGGCAAAGTTATTCTACAGGACAAAGCTTCGTGCTTTCCTGCGCATGTCCTTGCGCCCCCGTCCGACGAGGGCAGCCACGTGATCGACGCTACCGCCGCCCCCGGAAACAAGACTTCACACCTTAGCGCGTTGATGGGCAACAAGGGCAAGGTAAGCGCAATGTCCGTACTATGATTCTCGTTGCAGCTTCGTAGATAACACCCCGGAAGCTTTTTGCCTTCGAACGCGACCGGAAGCGCTTCTCGACTCTCAAGATGATGCTTTCAAAAGCCCGGTGTAGCAACGTTGAGGCTGTCAATGCCGACTTCCTCATAACCAACCCGGTGGACAAGAAGTACAGCAAGGTGACCCACATGTTCGTATCTGAAGTCCACATCCCCGCAATGGCTCTCACACTAGTACAGTTTGCTCGACCCATCATGTAGTGGTTCTGGTATCGTCAATCGGATGGACCATTTGCTCGAGTCAGGTAAGCGTCCCAGCAGCGCCCAATTCCACCGAGGTCCTGATGTTTGGGCTGTGACATCAGACAAGCAGGAAGACGAAGGGAACGGCCGCCTAGCAAAGCTCGCATCGTTCCAGCTCATGATGATCAGACACGCCATGAAGTGTATGAACATTATGTCACATCCTCCAGTCGCTCGGCTTACGCAGCGTACAAACAGTCCCTTCGGCGAAGCGGATAGCTTACTCGACTTGCAGCGTGCACGCCATAGAGAACGAACGGGTCGTCCGCCAGGCTTTGGAAACGCCTGAAGCACTCGAGGGTCAATACAGACTGGCACTGCGAGAGCAAGTGCTACCGACCTGGAACCGTCGCGGTCTGGACGAAGAGATGGGCAGCTCAAGTACGTTGAACGGCAGCTTGTCTGGCAACCAACCATTCACCGAACTGCTTTAGACGACGCACAATCGCTCGTCAGATGCTCCCCGGACGAAGACGGGACGAACGGTTTCTTCGTGTGCTTATTCGTGAGGAAGGTCGATATAGACGCAACAGTCGCAGCCGCGAAGAAACGACGGATGGAGGGCGAAACCCATGATTCGCCGCAAAGCAAACGTCGCAAACGCTCGCAAACGGCGGCGAAAGGGAGCTAGCCATGATCCGTCGTCATCGTGACGCATGTAGCCAATACGAGCCTTTTCATTGTTCGAGAGTACAAGTCGTCATACGCTATAGTCAGAAGAGTCGGGGCTACATACGAAGGAGAGGGAAGTAAGTGGTCGACTGCCCATGTCAGTTGGCGATGGTTAGTTATTATCTCAGACAAACCTGCTTGCAGCCTGGGCGACGATAAGGACGGAGGTGAGAATGCTACAGCGTACACTGTGAATGAGCTAGCGGCATTAGGACCTGGATGGAATGGTGAGGTCGTAGAGAGGTGAGAACGTGGCGGGTCAGAACATGTCTGGAATTAGTGCGAAGGGGTACCGGTTTGCTGCTGAGCGTACTGGCCCTGGTAGTATTGAGCATAGTTGGCTGAGTAGTCCTGCAAAGGGTAGTAGCTCGCGCCGCCTTGCGCGCCGCCGTAGCCTGCTTGACCGGCCCATTGTTGACCGGGAGCAGCAGGAGCACCACCATAACCCCCTCCATAGCCGGGGAATCCAGCTTGCGGGGGACGATAGCCATTGTTCTGAGGGGGGACAGCACTGCTCTGCCAGACTTCGGGACGGCGCCACGGCGGTATATTCGAGCCGCCAGCAGTGATGTCGTGGCCGGCACTCCCCGTCCAGGGGTTCTTGGGACCATCCCCAGGACCTTTTCCACCCTCTCCCAACTCGGCCATCAGACTTGCATACTCAGAGTCGAAGCCGCCCTTTGTCATCGCCATCGAGTTCGAAGGTGGGGCGTTGTGGATAGCGTTGGGATCTCTGTTGACTTGACAGTCTCGAGCCATGTGACCTGCGCTACCGCAGACGCGGCAGATGATGTTGGCCGTGAAATTACGCTGCTCGGGGCAGTCATACTTGCGATGACCAACGCCACCACAGTTCTGGCATATCTGGTTTTCGTCATCACGGAGCGTGCCATTCAGCGCAGCAAGCTCGCGAAGCTGGTTACGTTTATGGTCGTTCTGACCTTCGGGAGTAGATGCAGCCTGTAAGGCTGATTAGTTGAGTCCCAATAACATAGTGCATGCATAATGGCCTACCGTTTCGATAACCCTGTTAATAAGTTTGACGCAAAGAGCCACTTTGTCATCTGATTCAGCAGTGACAAGACAGTGAAGATCTTCCTCGGCATCCTCAGCATACTGTTCTGGTCTTGCCTTGCCTTCTTTGACACTCCCCTTTCCTCGAATACTAATCTTGGCACCGCTGTCCCTCTCCATCTTCTTAAGACTGTTGCCACGAGGACCGACAAGCAGACCGAAGAAGTTTATCTCTGGAAACTCCTTGACAGGTATATACACCTTCTCGGAGGGGCGCTGGGAGCGCTTTTGCTGGTGATATTCGACCGGAGGTCGGAAGTTGGGGTCGTTCTTCATGGCACGATCGACCAGACGAATGCGTTCATCTTCTAGCTTCTTACGATAGCGAACTTCCCTGGTGTTAGTCCTTCGACCATGGGAATCATAAGTAGGAGGAGGGGATAGGGATCTATGCCAACGATAATTAGCTCGCGTAGATAAATATATCAAGACCACTCACCTTTCGCGCTCTGGCGGGACAAAGTCGTTCAACCTGAGCTTTCGGTTGATCTCCTCAAGCCTCAGGTGAATAGCGTAGTTGTCAAGATGGGCTTGAGAGACGCCGTTAGCGTTGATAGCCGTCGGCAGTCCAGGAATATCAGTCTTGGCGTCACCCCAACGGCTACGACGCTTGCGGGGAGCATTGGGATCAGCTGTGGATAATGACAGAGGTCAGGGGATACGTTAGTAACCGGTCAGTGTGAATGAGAAGTTAGGAGGTAAGATATCAGCATGCATAGCGATGCGCTGGTGCTGCCATCAGGGAGAACGCAGACATGACGAGCCCGCGTCGAAAGAATGGTCACGTACCGCTGGTGGCCTGCGGGGTCTCTCCATGATCACTTCTCGAGCTTTCTCTGTCACTCTGAGCGTGATGGCGCGGATACGCGGAGGGGGACGGTTGTGCAAGTTGAGGGGGAGCAGTCTCCTCCGCAGGGGCAGGTCCGAAGCGACGACGATTGCCCAACGGCGCTGGGCGATTGTAAGCAAGCATATAGCCAACATATTGTAAGAAACGTACTTTCGTTCGTGCCCGTAACCTCACGAGTCGCAGGTCTCCACATGCTGAACAATCTGAGGCGGGGAGGGAGGAGAAGCAGAAAACGCACGACACGCTGATCTCGCACCGTCCGGATCCCGAACCCGTTCTAAGCTCCGCTTGAATTTGTTCAGGTGATGGCACAAGGATTCTCTCAGCGCTTACTCGACCCTGGTACGCCTCTGCTTCATTCCGTCATCCTCAGACAGCCTCTGGGTCTCTAGTCGCGTTTATAGTGGCCTTTGTGCGCATACTCCTTCTATGCCTCTTAAACGCCCTGCAGAAGGTACGGGTATGGTTCTTTGAACACCTTCCTCGCTCATGTTAACAGATTCTGCGGACTGGGCCATGTCTTCGAAGCGGGCGAGGCAGACAAGGGACAACGACGACTACATTGATTTGGACGACGGGTATGACTTCCGTGAAGAGTCTCCCGCTCCGGATACATCCCTTGTTCCGCGGGGTGCGACCATCAAGTTCAGCGCACTGGCCCGTAAATTGGCGGATGGAAAGGGCGGCAGGGCTGACGGGGACGGCAGAGACCTCGACGTGCATCGTCGCCAGCAAGATAAACTGGTATCCCATATATTCCAAGATCATGACTTCGCGTGGCTCCACTTAAAGCCAGACCATGCCTCCCGCCCTCTTTGGATCAGCCCCGAAGATGGCCATATCATCCTTGAAGCATTTTCCCCAATAGCCGAGCAGGCGCAAGATTTCCTAGTTGCCATCAGCGAGCCGGTCAGCAGGTATGCATTCTATGATAATCACGTAGGATTAGGACTAGACAGGGAGCAACAGACCCGCCTTCATCCACGAGTACAAGCTCACTTCGTATTCCTTGTACGCCGCGGTCTCCGTCGGTCTCCAAACGGAGGATATAATAGAAGTTCGTGCGCCTCGCGCTCATTTGTTTCATAATAGACACTGATGGTGGAGCACCGTGAAGGTGTTGAATCGTCTATCCAAGGTCAGTGATCGAGAGAATCCCTGTTGTGCATAGCTTCACATCCGTCAAGGTCCCCGTGCCCGACAGTATCGTGTCCTTCATCAGGGAGCGGACGTTGTCTTACGGCAAAGTCAAGCTTGTACTCAAGCACAACAAGTACTTCGTAGAGTCGAGCCACCCTGAGACGCTACAAGTCTTGCTAAAAGACAAGCTCATCCGCGAAGCGCGCGTACACTCACAACCAACGGACAACAGTATTAAGGCGGCTACCTTCACGACCTCCAAAGCGCCCGTGAAAGGAAATCTTGTTATACCCGGGACCAAACAAGCGGACAAGAAGAAAGACGACTCTGGCAAAGGACCTGCTGCCCCTGGTTCCAACACGGATGCCGAACTTTTCACGTCTGTGGTGGGCGTTGAGGGAGGTATGTCGGTAGCATACTATTCACGCATGATTTTATTCATCGTATTGTCATTGTCGATCCACAGACGAGGTGGACGAGGACGACGACAATGTCCACGCCTTCGAGATCGACGATGCAAAGATAGATGTGGGTTTCTCCCGACACTACCCGAACGAGCGTCGAAATAAATATTTCATTGCAGGATGTCAAGAAGCGGTGTAACGAGCTGGAATACCCTATGCTCGAGGAGTACGACTTCCGCAATGACACTATCAATGCCAATCTAGACATTGATCTGAAGCCGTCCACTGTCATCCGGCCGTACCAAGAGACGAGTCTTAGCAAGATGTTCGGCAACGGGTCAGTCGTCCCGACATGCCTCATCATCTGCCATCTTAATTCCGTAACCTAGCCGTGCACGGTCTGGAATCATTGTCCTTCCGTGCGGAGCCGGTAAGACTCTCGTCGGTATCACTGCCGCATGCACAGTCAAGAAGTCTTGTCTTGTGCTCTGCACGTCATCGTAGGTTTCCTCACGGCCGGTCTGCTTGAATCTTACCCTCCTGATATCGCATGCATCGATAGAGTGTCGGTGATGCAGTGGAAACAGCAGTTCCAGCAATGGTCGAATGTCACCGACCGCCAGATTGCCGTGTTCACCGCTGACCAGAAGGAGAAGGTGAGCTCAAAGGGACTTAGCTAATGGGCGCATCGTTATCCATCTCATCGGCCGCATAGTTCGCCGGCGATAGTGGCATAGTGATTTCGACCTATTCCATGGTCGCAAATACGCACAATCGGTCGCACGAGTCCAAGAAGATGATGGAGTTCCTGACATCCCGTGAATGGGGATTTATCCTCCTGGACGAAGTGCATGTTGTTCCCGCTGCAATGTTCCGCAGGGTGGTAACGACCATCAAGGCCCATTCAAAACTCGGGTTGACAGGTGCGCCCAGCGTCAGGTTTTTCGCGGCAATAATAAATGGGGATTTCAGCTACGTTGGTCCGTGAGGATGACAAGATTGAGGATCTAAACTACATGATTGGTCCGAAGCTATATGAAGCAAATTGGATGGACTTGGCCGCCAAGGGCCATATTGCAAATGTTCAGGTGCGTTGTCATGGCGCTGCTGCGGTCCCAACCTTGATGAGATACGTGTGATCAGTGCGCAGAGGTTTGGTGCCCAATGACGCCGGAATTCTACCGTGAATACCTGCGCGAGCAGTCGCGGAAGCGCATGCTACTATATTGCATGAACCCGCGCAAGTTCCAAGCCTGCCAGTTCCTCATCAAATACCACGAGGACCGTGGCGATAAGATCATTGTATTTTCGGACAACGTCTTCGCGCTTGAGGTACGCCGTAGAGTTCCTGCGGTGCACTAGACGTCGCTAACACGGGGAAACCTAGGCGTACGCCAAGAAGCTGGGAAAGCTTTACATTCACGGTGGGACCGGGCAGGTAGAGCGGATGCGGATATTACAGTGGTTCCAACACAGTCCGGATGTAAACACCATCTTTCTATCGAAAGTGAGCGTCCATCCGTGCTCCATCCATGTCACTAGCAGAGGCTGATTTTGTTTGTCACGCGTCATCAGGTCGGAGATACGTCCATCGACTTGCCCGAGGCCACATGCCTTATTCAGATCTCGTCGCACTTCGGATCCCGCCGTCAAGAGGCACAACGCCTAGGTAAGGCACCCTATACTCCATCTACGGCCGCAACCGTTTGATTTATGAGCCGCAAATTAGGGCGCATCCTGCGGGCAAAGCGGCGGAATGACGAGGGCTTTAACGCATTCTTCTACTCCCTCGTCTCAAAGGATACGCAAGAGATGTTCTACAGCACCAAGCGCCAGCAGTTCCTCATCGACCAAGGGTACGCCTTCAAGGTAATCACGCACCTGGACGGCCTAGAGACCCTCCCGGACCTGGTCTACAAATCGCGCGACGAGCAGATCGAACTGCTGTCCTCTGTGCTCCTCGCGAACGAGAGCGAGGCGGAGCTCGGCACGGACGTGCGCGCGGGCGAGGGCGACCTCGCGGGGACGGTCACGTCGAAGGACTTCGGGACGCCGACCAAGTTCCCGTCCGTGCAGCGGACGTCGGGCTCACTCACGGCGCTCAGCGGCGCGCAGCACATGTCGTACGTCGAGCAGAACAAGTCCGCGAACAAGAAGCTCGCGCGGGAGCAGGCGCCGCGACACAAGCTCTTTGCACGGCGCGAGAAGGACCTAGCAACCGCGCGCAAGGATGCTAGGGCGGCCACGCGGAGCCAGGGATAGCGCAGGGGCCGGTGTGGCGGAGTGTTTCGCGCCCGTATCTGGGAATTGGATGTATGAGTATGCTAGGGATCGTATAATCTGCACCTTGTTTAATGCGCTAGGTCCGATCGGTGTGAACGTCGGATTGCGTTAGTTGACAAATTATCGCAGAACAACCTTTGTGACGTACTGACAGCCCCAGACTGACATCGGTGGTGGAATAACCGCCTAGGGCGATAGGTGGGGTGTCGACCGATGGCGCTCACTGCAGGATCTGGGAGAGCTCGTTTGATCGAGGGACAGACAGGATGTGCTCAGTGGGGACAAAATCGGGATTGATACAAATTCGTTTGTTTCCCCACTTCCCGATCCATCTCTCATTTGTTATTCCTCGAAATTACCAATGTGTATACAATGTGTGAAACAGCCTAGTGGAAGGTCGTCAACAACGCATGCACAGATTCAGATGTCGGCCGCTGCACAGCCATAGAATTCCTACTAGCCGTAACAGGCCAAACACGCCGACAGTAGACCGGCAGTAAAGTAAGTTCAGGTTGGTGCAAGGCGTGCCCGCAGTAGAAGGGTCTGGGTCATCCCATGTCCTGTGCGGGCGGGGCACCGACGGCGTCGGCAAGAGCAGGAAGGCGACGCGGTAGGCGCAAAATAACTGTGATTGTCAGCGGGACAGCAACAAGGCGACGCACAGCATGGAAAGATTTACGACGGTGTACATACGGTGACTGAACTGCACCGATGTAGAGCCCTGCTTCGCTGACATTGGAAGCGCGGAAGCTTCGTGACGAGGCAGGGAACGAAGTGTGCATGATCCGGCGATAGGGGGGCGAGGCAGCGGCGAGCTGAGTTTTAGTCAATGCCGGGGGTGCTCCGCCGTTGCAGTGGGAGCATCTGAGCATCACTTGCCTAGACTTGGCCCGGGTCCGCTGCCTCGACCGGGGACTGCGGGCGGGGAGGGTGGAAGGGGCAGCAGAGGGCCGGGAGTGCGGTGGGCGGCGGGAGAAGTAGAGGATAATTAAGTGGGTGCATACGCGAAAGGCGGATCTGAGAAATGGCGTCGGGCAGCCACCGCGATCTGGGTGGCGCGCACGTGATGGCGTGGGTGCCGTATATGGCGGAGGCGTCCACGCGATCGGTGACGATGCGGCGACAGCTTGTTTACCGATTGAGGGTGCGTTGCAGTGCCTGGCTGTTCCATTCCGATTAGGGCGGTCACACCTGCGGAGGAGGTTCTCTGCCTTTGCGGGAAGTGCCGCTGAGCGGGAAAAGGGCCTGGGAGCCTGCAGCCAGGAGGGTCAACGGTGCGTGCAGTTGCCGCTGGGCGTCGAGGACTGGAGGAGAAGACCCTGGCCGTAACGTACGGCGCCAAATGAGCCGCCGGCAAGGCTGTGGGGTGCCCTAAACGGAGGAAGCATCACATGGCGGCCGGTCTCGAGGTGCTCGGACGGTCGGGACGGGGTGGGGGCAACCGGGAGCAGCCGGTGCCGGGGCCGGATGGGAGGGCGAGGAGGGCAGCGAGGGCAGCGACAGACGCGACGCGACGGTGGGCGCGACGGGCGGGGGGCGTGCCGAAACGGGGAGGGAACGGCGACCGGAGCACGGCGGCCATCCTCCTGGCGACGTGGGCCGCGCCTTGCTGCCTGTCTCGGTCAGGCCCCTCTGGCCTCTTGCGCCGCATGCTGATCGACGCGCCAAACCCAAGCTCCCTCAAAGCTTGCTAGCGCCTTTATATCTGTCACATGCATCCACTCTCCGTCCTCTCCCCCGCCCGCCCTCCCTCCTCCAGCCACTCCCCGTCCAAGTCCACCCGCCCTCACTGAATGTCCTCCAAACGGGGTCGCAAGCGGAATGACAACCTCCCCCCGAACCGTGCACGAGACGTACAGAGGGCTTTCCGCGCGCGTCGCGCCGCACATCTCGAGGTACGCCCACCGTCCCACTCCTATGCCCACCCACTCACCGCACTTCCTCCAGGCCCTGGAGAACAGGGTGGCGGAACTGGAAGAAGAGAACAACACCCTCCGTGCTGCGCTCAGCCTCCCGCCCGCTAATCGTGCCCCGCTAGGCAAAGGGCCCACCGGCAAGGACAAGCCTAAATCATCCTCGCAACCGCAGCACCCTGACACTGCCTCACCATCCGGTACCCTCCCACCCGTCCATTTTCTCCCCCAAGTCTCACCGACCAACTCCCTACCCTCCATGCCCGTCAGTCGACATGATTCTCCGTCGTCTGCCTCCACTCGGACTCACTCCCTCTCTCCAACCACATTCAATTCCACCCTCGGACAGACAGGTTCCATGTCTGGGATGGATTCTTCAGCATGGGACAGCTCCGCATTCATGGCCAAGGATCAGCCAGAGCCTGGCCCGTCTACGGCTTCCTCCAGTTACACCATCCCGCCGGTACCGGGTCCCTCTACATCCCATACTTCTGCCTATCCCTCCTCGGCATCACGCCCATCTCTAGAAGAGACGTACCCTCCCTTGGCAAGCTACCAATACTCTCCCGACCGCTCCCTTGCTCCCATCGACCCTTACGCCGGGAGCGCAAACTCGGGCTTTCTCCTGCGGGACGAGCGCCGCCAGTTCTCGTATGCACAATCCTCATTTCCCACGCATGCCGGCCAGCTTCAGCATTCTTCTCCGGTTTCTGCTGTTTCGCCTTCGATGCCGCCTGGTGGTGGTCCAGGGATGCAGGCATCCTACGCTCACCGTCGGTCGATCACCGAACCGCAGGGATACCGGTCGGGCATTCAGCTGGGTTCCATTCCTCAAATGCGCCTCCCGCAACCGCCGCATCTGCCCAACCGCCTGTCATCCCCTGGCCAACTTTCCGCCGCTGGTCCCCCACCGCCATTGCATCCGGCTTCGGGATACGACTACAGCGACGAGCGGAAACTCGATCGGCTGCGCTAGATTTAATTGATCGCATCTTCAGGTTATATTTTGGATCTGTGTCCGTCGTCGCACCTCGTTCCCGGACTTGCGCATCACAAAAAGCATTATACTGTATCGCTACTCCAACCCGAACGCTTCTCGTTCGTGCAGCCGCTTTCCGTCCGCTCTCCCGCACATACATGTACCAGCAATCTGTTTACCTAGAATCCTCTACATACGGGCACCGCTCGTCATAATAAAGCCAATCTAGAGGTGCGACGTGCATCCGTTGCCTTCACCGCCGCTTATAGAACATGAACTTGATGATAGTCTTGCCTCACACGATACCCGTTCGTCCGCCACTCACGGGGGCGACCCTGTCCGCGAGCTGCATCGGGGTGTCTCGCGGAGGTATCACTCTTACAGTGCGCCTCGCATGGACATCAACACGGTGCATTCAGCCTGGCATGCGCCACATTGTCGGACCGTGTTCCTCTGTCTCCAGCAACGAGCCAAGGAGACATGTGAATCCACGGGGCCGCAGTGGGGCGAGGCTTGCGTCATGATGCGCGTTCTGGGGTCGTATTCGGCCGTATATACATATACATACTCTACATAGATCTACTGGCTATTAGCATACTGTATTCGGGAATATAAACGATCCGTGGGCGTATGTACAGGGTCCAGCCCGATCGACTGCCGTGCACAGCGCACCCAGTGCGCAGAGAATATATTAGCCGGGGCCGTTCGCGCGATGCCATGACCGCAGCGCGCGGGCGCTGCGCAGCGAGGACCGAAATGATCAGACAAGAGCCGTGGTACGTCCGTCCTTCCTCGAGGAATGTACATATGACACAGATGACACTCCGCCCTGGTCCGCGTCGATGGTCCGCCCAAGAACGGTGGCGGGCATCATGCTTCTCTCCCTTCATCAGCGCCCGTCCAGGCAAGTATGGTAGCGAGGTTGGCTCACAGTGGGTTCAAACAGGACCGACGATGGATCGCGCGCGCTCAGTGTCAAAGCTTGCACCAGTCCACGGAGCCTTCTGGGCCATACTTCTCCTCGAGCCATTCATTCGCCCGCTTGAAGTGCCCGTTTCCAAGGAAGCCCCTGCTCGCGCTCAGTGGTGACGGATGCTGCCAATGGGATGCTTATGTGAGTATACTCTCGGAGCAGCGCCCAGGGTGGAACATGCCACTCACCGCGCTCTTTAGGACGAGATGCCTCTTCTGAGCAGGGTATGTGCGCGGGTAGAGCGCGGGATGAGGTGAAGAGCGGGAATCACAGACTGAATGGGGCGCACCGTGTCCAGTTTTGCGACGCGTTTCGCGGCCCAGGCCCCCCAGGCGAGGAAGACGATGCCCCGGCCGCGCCCTGCTCCTGCGCCGTTCGGGTTCGCGAGATTGGCGCCGCCGTATCTGTCAACTACGTCGACCACCCTGTCCGTGAACTCTTCCCAGCCCTTTCCAGAGTGGGAACCTGCGTCGCCTGCTTTGACGGTGAGGCATGTGTTCAGCAGCAGGACACCATTTTCGGCCCATGCCGTCAGGTTTCTGTGGAGTGGCGTGTAAGTGGGAAGACGGTGCGCGCGCCTGTGGCGGCGTGAGTCTGACAAACGGTCAATGTACTTACCCGTGCTTGGGAGGTTCGAACTGCGGATACTCTGTCTGGATTTCTTTGTAAATCTATGCGTCGGGTGTGGTAAGCCAATGCGGTTCCATCATCTCCGGCGAATGAACGGTTACATTACGCAAGGATGGAGGCACGGGCACTCCTTGCGGGACGGAGAAGCACAGCCCTGGCAGTCGGGACTTGTATCAGACGGGTGATGACCGAGGTCCTGATATACGTATGCTTACCGTGGGCTTGCCCGGGACCGTGATAGGGATCCTGGCCGATGATGACTACCTTCACTCGCCCAAGGGGAGTGAGGTTGGACCAGGAGTAGATGTTCTGAGCTGCAGGCGTTTATGTAAACTCCGCTGGGAGTCGGATGCCGAAGAGAGCGTTGACGCTGTGACTCACGCGAAGGATAGATCTTGAGGTTTGGGGCGCTGTCCTTCGAGCCCCGAACGCCGGCGTCGTACAGAAACTGCTTTAATTTTAGAAAGTACGGCTTCCGGATCTCATCCTTGAGGAGCTTGAGCCTGTCGGAGACACGATCAGTTCCGTCTCGAGCGGAAGCCGCTCAAATGACAATCTGAACGCACCAGCTTTTGCCAAGGTTTTCACACTCGAGAGTGAGTAGCTTACGCTCGTCATCTGACATAGCGGCTTGAAATTCCGACAGGGAGAAGGAGATCGAGTTCAAAGACGGCTGCGGGGTCAGTGCCGACGCCGTGGACGTGGCGGTCGTGTGGGTGGCGGCGACCTTGAGCTTCTTGGCCGCGCGCGCGTTGGACGGGGCGCCGTCAGAGAACATATCCATGAGGGTCCGTTGGCGCTTCACTGCAGTTGTCGTGGTCGTCTTTCGACCACCGCCGTTGGTCTCGCTGTTGAACGATGTGGCGCCGTCGGGATGCTGAACCTCCGACGTGTCCTTTGACACCGCCGTTGCCACTGCCTTGGCAGTGGGACCCTCGAGGTCTTCGAGGTACACGACGCGTTCTGTGGTCGACATGTTGAGACACGGGCGTGAGAGAGAGCTAAACACGCGGGAGGATGCGAGGAAGATGGACGTGGCCAAGCGCGTCGCGGCCAGCATGGACGCGACGCGTCGAGCGCCCAAGTCCCGGGCACGTGGGCGTACGCGTCTGCGCGGCGTCTAGTCACTGAGAGGTACATATTACATAAGTCGGTATTCGGTATACTTATTGTCTGCACCGCATCAGAACGTTGAAGGACAGCATCCCCACTAGCACTGAGGACGAGATGAACGACGAAGGCAAGGTAGAAATAGCATCTGCCTCCGTCGCCATCAATTTCGAAGGCTCTGGTTGGCTGGAAGGTTAAATCCGCCACGTGCACGGCGTTGATCGGCATTGCGTCCGGAACAGGGCCGCGACTGGACTGTCCGCCCCCGTTCGACAGCTCTGTGTCCGAGCAGCCCTCGTCCCATGCGCTAACCACTACGACACCCTGTACTGTAACATTGCCAAGCTGCCTCGGTCACCATCTTCCCCTTCTCCTCCCGCTGCTAGAACTACTTCTGGTCGCGCAGAACCGCGCCGTGCGGCTGCTGTTCGCAGGCAGGGTTCCGGTACTGTCGTGCCACCGAAGCAGCAGCAGGGATGGAGCACTAGCTATCAAGCAGGTTCTTCCGGGTGGGTTCGAATAACATGCTCACCATCCCTCCGAGCGGCTCACACGACACAGCTCGGACAGTGACACTTGTACAGACGACGACTCTGACGATGCAGACGGGGAACTCGAGCAGCGAGGGAGATCCTTGGGCCAGCACGCTATTGGAATCGCTGGGAGCACTAGCGTAAATGTCAGGGGTGTCGCTGTACAAAACAGCAGACCTGGCA
The DNA here is from genome assembly GCA_022606075.1 of Fomitopsis betulina. Lineage (NCBI taxonomy): Eukaryota > Fungi > Basidiomycota > Agaricomycetes > Polyporales > Fomitopsidaceae > Fomitopsis > Fomitopsis betulina. The sequence continues at coordinate 522,219 of JABYQK010000005.1, read as the reverse complement.
CTCCTGTGCAGAGGGCTGCGTCATCTGGTCCTGGCAGAAAGAGCAGTCCGGCGAAGATGCACCGGAGAACCTTCACTCGCTCGAGGTCACCAGCAATCAATGCGAGTCAGAATGGTTTTTCGTTTGCTGGTCAAGCAACAGCTTCCGGCAGCTCCCCGTCCTCCCTGTTCAGTCGCCAGAAAGTAGCTCCGTACGACATACGCCACATCATGCCTAGCTTTATTCACGCGACGTTCCGTCCGCCCTTTTCTTCGACCAAATGGAGACTCACTCTAGACGTGCGACAAGCACTCGAAAACGCCTTGCTCATCTGCTCCGTTGGCTACTGTGCGGCCAAAATGCGTGGATTACTGCGGGAACAGTTACCACCAGACCTGTGGAATGAACGTGACAAGCTATCGCCTGAAATGTGGATATCAATAGGTAGGAGGATGATTACAATGTCGCTGTTGTCCTTGATATTTACGCGTCGTAGAGCTCGCCCTACTCATTATCGCATCTATCACCTACTTCTGTGCGACGCGCATATATTGGACCAAGATACCCCTAGAAAGTGGAACGACGCAGCAGGCCTACCCTTTGGATAGACCAGCGTCACCCAGCCTGGCTTCCCGTGACAACAGGCGCTCAATAAACCTTGTGTCGAATCCGACGCCGAAGAACAACAACTTCGGCTTCGTTTGGATGACGGTGCCGAAAAATTATAGGTAAAGTGACTGCCATCTTCCATGCCACGGATTGACTTATGCCCACATGTCCAGGGACTCGGCGGACGATGGCATGTTGTTTGGGTTGCTAACGGGACCGCTGATGTCCGCTGCGTTGCTGTATCTCTCTGAGAAAGCGACTGCCGCAAGCCCGCCGTTGGATCCGCTCCCGAAAAGCTGGATCATAGAGCAGCCGAAAGTGCTGGACGGCACCGCGCATCCTCTCACAGCGCTGCAAGCACTCATTCTATCTCGGAGAAATCTAGTAGACATGGCGACGGTGTGCTCGACAATACTGATCGTTCATGTGATCGCATCCTGGATGACAGAGCGCCGCCATCGTCGGAAGCTGAAGGTTCCAGAGGGCGAGGTCAGCTCCGTTCCGCGAAAGGAAGGTCGGCGGACATACTTGTCTGTGCTTTTCACGGTGTCGGTGAGCTTATGGGTGCTATGTGTGCGAATCGCCCTTGCCGAAATGAGGCTGGGCATATGGCAAAGTGAGTACTGGGGCCCTTGCATTTGTTCGTCGTGAGATACGAGGGTGACAACCTTGTCAGACATCAATTACTATGAGATCTTCAGCTGCGCGATATTCTTCCAGTTCTCGCTGTACGTCTCTATCCGCATGGCTCACCACGGCTTCACCCTCGGCGAACTTTCCGTGATGGGCTTCGGCGCCACGGCACTTTTCCTGGAAGCAATGAGCCTCACTATTGCCCGTGTGCGTTCAGGGACATCCCTAGCTTCACCCCGGTTGGCACGCGCTGATCCTCCTTTAGATTTCGCCCATTACCACGTCGTTTATCAAGACCTACCGTCTTCCCACCCCGCTGCTCATCTACCAAATCGCTCTCATCCCCGGCTCGCTCCTCGTCGGCCTCCTACTCTCGCCACTGCTCTACCTCTCACGCCACATCGCCCAGCAACCAGTCCGCCGTCTGCGCTACCCCGAGCAAAAGCAGAAGCACCGTCGGCTGCTCGCGCTAGGCTTCTATGGAGGTGCGGTGCTGATCGTCGGTGGCCTCATCGGCCTATGGACCCGCTGGCTTTTGGGCAGTCGAGACCCATGGATGTGGGCGCTATTTTGGCTTCTCGAAGGAAAGACGAAGTGGAGCCGTCCGGCGCTGGTTGTGTACTGGGCGACGCTGGGAAGCATCAGCGTTGCGGGATGGAACAGGCAGCTCGCGCGCTCTCGCCGGTATCGTCACCGTAGTGTCGTCAGCTCTTCGGGCGACGTGGTGAACCACCACAGCACCTTCGACGGAGCTGTTCGCGGGACCAATGCAAGCCACTCGAGTAGCGTTGAACTCAGCGACCCGAGTGCGCCGTCGACGCCGCCACCTGAATCGGCGGGGCCTCTGGGACTGAGCTTCCCTAACCTGCCAAACTTGTCGAACCTCCCTAACGGTGCAAATATGTCGAACGTGGCGATGGATTGGCTGGACGCCGCGGATAAACACGTTCCAACACTGAGCGTGAACGCGCGGCGCAAGTTCTTCCACGCATTGGCGGTGTTGATGTTCATTCCTGGGATAGCTATTGATGTGAGTGTCCAAACTTTCGCGTGACAGCCTTCGCGGCTTCATTCTGGTTTATCGCCGTGCTGAAGAAACGCTATCCCCAGCCCGCGTTCTCCCACTTCGCATTCAGTGCAGCCTTCGCGCTATTCGTGTTCGCGGAATATATACGGTACTTTGCGCTATATCCGTTCGGTGCATCGGTGCATCTCTTCATGAACGAGTTCCTCGATCAGAAGGATCGCGGCACTGCTATCCTGAGCCACTTCTATCTGCTGATCGGATGTGCGGGCACTGTATGGTTCGAAGGGTGAGTGATATGAGTGCATGCTCGTCGGTCGGAATACCAATGCAGCGCTGTAGGCCGTCCCAACTGCTCCAATATACAGGGACGCTGGTGCTTGGGGTGGGGGATGCTTTGGTAGGCTCGTTTCACACAACGTCTAAAATCTTTCTGAACATAGTCAGGCTTCAATTGCCGGCAAGCGGCTGGGACGGCATCGCTGGCTGGCCACGAGTCCAAAAACGTTGGAGGGGAGTGCCGCATTTGCTGTGTCCGTCGTTCTCAGTGCATGGTTGCTGCGTCTGTGCGGACTGTCGGAGCATTTCTCGGTACGTATTACATTTATCTTGCGGACGGACCATGCGCTGAATACGGGCGCAGATACTGCGGTACTCGGTGGTGGCTGGGCTGTCGTCTGCTCTGGAGGCATTTTCGGTGCAGAACGACAATGTGATGTTGCCCTTGTATATGTGGAGCATGCTTGTATTTGCGGACGTTTAAACAGATGTAACCATCGTTTACTCGACTGACTGCCGATGCCCAGCATTGGTGGTATATACACGTGGCGGCAGCGTCGCGGAGTGGGAATAGACTCCGATCAGAGATCGTGATGACGTCGGTGCCCGAGGCCTACCGAAGAAGGCAGGAGTTGCCTAATCAGGCGATCTAGTCTCGTAGACGCCTGCGTGTGTCGAGACACGCCTCCTGCGCCGTTGCTCACTCCACTGGGCTCTACTCACCCGCCCTCGACGGCGTCCGATGTCACTCGCCTCCTCCCTCATCTGTCTACAACTTTGCATCACCTCGTATCACGATAGCTGCTCCGCTGCTCGTCGTCTGAACTGCACTCCAGACCGCCATATCTGAGTGCGCCGGCTGATGGACCATCTCCCCGAAGCACAGCGGAACACCGATATCCTCTCCGTTGCAGCGGGCTCGAATACCAGTTTTCACGAGGTCTCTGTGGTTCTCACCTCGTCCTCGACGCCCTACGCGTCTCTGCGGCCACTACCGAATATCACTCTACCAGCCAGGAAGCGCCCTCTGCGCAGACCTTCGACCGCGTCCTCTGCGGAGGAGCGACTCGGAGGCATGCTTCTCCCGTCATGCCCTTCGCCTTCTTCCAGCGACCTGTGCGGAACGACTGTGGCTCAAGCACCCGATGCTGAGGAGGCCATCGAATCTACCCGAGAGGCAGAGCCTGTGAAGCCTGACATCTACGATGATGCACGTATTCTCGAGATGAATCGACGCGCACACGCTGCGGTGGAGGGTCTGCAGGAGGAGGCGTCGCGTTTAGCGTACTCCGGTGAGCAGCATCTTAGTTACGTACCGAACGCCACAGCTGAGGCGTTCAGTGGATATGTTGCAATCGCCCTTCGATCCCTCACCAGCCGAAGATATGCGCTCTGGCACCCAGTCCGCATCCGTACACGATAAATCCAACCAAGAAGGCGATTACGATTGGGCGACATTTATTAGTGCGTATGCTATGGGTCGCTGGGACCCTTTGCGGACCCCTAATCCGCCACGGTCATATATGAACGCTCTGGCACACTCGAAGACCGCACGCTCAGGCTCAGCATCCGTACTCGAACGCCCCGATATCTCTGTCTCGCCTGAAGAAGATAACACAGAGGCTCAATCGTATATGTTGGGCCGTGCAGCTGGTTTCTCTGGCAATCCTTCTGACCGGGTCAATACCGAGCTCGATATTTCCGGGATGTCCAACCTTCAGGACACTTTGCCGAGCTCGCCATCTGTCTCATCCGCTCATTCTACGCCCTCTGTTCTACAATCCGATGCTCCCCGACGGAAACGTCTCAATGCTCCGTTCAACCTCGGTACTTTTCCCCACAGGTCCCGGGGCTCCTTCACAGATGTGCGACCATTGGTCGCCGCGCCGGGCGATCACTCTCGTGAACCTAGCATCCCGACGACTGAAGCTGCCACTACGGCTGCTGCAATGAGGTGGGCAGGGGCTCGTGTCTCAGTGGCGCCTCTGGCTCTTCCTTCTCCAGAACACGAGCTGACCGATCCCATGCGCGGAGTGACCGCAACCATACCCGGGTCACACCCTTCGGGCCCTCCGTATCATAGCCTTCCTGATCCTCCCCCTCTGTACTCCCCGGGCACGCTGCGCAAGTCGCGTCTTAGCAGCTTCTGGCAGGGGACGCAGGATATCGAAGACGGGCGGCTAACAACAATCCAGCAAAGTACACCAGAAATGGACGGAATCGAACAGGCTGTATCCGTCAAGCGATCTGAGACTGATGGTAGGCATTCTTCGATTCCTATCGTCGGCACAAGCATACCGCCTGCGACGGCGCCCGTCGTGAAGTTCAATACCCAAGAAACCGAGGAGGACTACTTCGGGCCCGTCGAACCGACACGGGTTGAGACGCTCGTTCAGGCTGGGGAACCGATTTTTCCTTTAAATGCCATCGTTGACCATCATCCAGAGCGTCAGGTGTCTGCACCGCCTTTTGATAGTGACCCCCAGACCGTCCCTGCACTTCCAAGAAGGATATGCCTCACACGTCAGACGTCAGCCCCGCTTCCGGTGCAGTCGCTATATGAACGTCGTATGCGTTCGGCACGCCCGGCCTCGGAGAGCTACGTGAGTGGCTTTACGGGTAGAGCCGCAAAGGAAGAGCAGATGTATTCGGAAGTTGGATACCTTGTGCCCCCCAATCCTCCTGACGAGCTTGAACGGAGAAGGGCTCTTTACAAGTACGTCGTCTACAAATGGATGACCCCGTGCCTGACTGACGCACGCTTGTTCTACTTAGATTCAACATCTGGGGTACCGGACCTGATCTCAACTTCGACCGTATTGTGCATCTGGTCAAGCTCGTGTTCAATACGAAGATAGTGACGATCTCGTTGGTAGATGGCACAGAAGAGTAAGTCTAGTCTCTGGAAGAGAACTAGCCATCATTGAATAACTTTCCCACAGATTCTTCAAATCAGAATGTAAGTGACACAGAGCATAACGTCTTCTCAATCGGTGGGTGATTTATTGACTTCGCTTGCGGTAGCGGGCCTGGGTTTCCAGCACATGACGAGGACTATCTCCTTCGATGCGCATACAATTTTGCAAAGGTCAGTTTATGCGCCTCATCGTATCAGGGTAGTGAGAGCTCATGTGAGGTGTAGGGATGACGAACCTATGGTCGTCCTGGATGCATCAGAGGACTGGAGGTTCGCCAAAAATGTAAGTCCGGGTCTAGTGTCTCCGTTCTGATTCTCAACTTCATCTCCGTAGCCGCTTGTCATCGGGGAGCCTCAAGTACACTTCTACGCGGCGTGTCCGCTGCGAACGCAAGAAGGATACAACATCGGCACGTATGTGTCGCTACTTATTTTGTGATCGCCGTCCTAGTTCTAACCATTCTCGAAGATTGTCGATCATCGATGACACCCCAAGACGTGAATTTAGCCCGCGGCAAAGGCACACGTTGAAAGAGTTCGCGGTCAGTGTCCAGATGTCGTACTGGTGACTTCTTGACTGAATTGCCTACAGCAAGTCTCCATGAGAGAATTGGAACTCTGGAAAGATAAGGTACGCTGCCTCGTGCAACCCTTCTTCACCCGCTTAGCTGACGGCTTCCGTAGATCCAGCTTCGCATCCGTGACCGCATCCAGAATTCTGTCCGTCCAGTTCGCTGAGTCAGGTGTGAAAGCTACTGATCATTGTGTGCAGATGGAGCAATTTACGCGAGAGTGTCTCGACCTCGACCGCGAGGCCGAGACCGACAAAGGCGTGTTCGCGGGCACATCAATGGAACAGGTCTACCTGCGTGCAGCACGGCTTGTTAAGCGTACCCTCGATGTGGAAGGTGCCATCGTCTTAGACGTATCCCATGTTGATGTGGTCGAGACCGTCGGCGCCGAGAGTTCTATGGCGGTGACAGTGCACAACGCGGATCGACAAGCGGGTGCAGCTACGGTTACCAAGTCGCTGAGCAAGGAGGAATATGCGCGGTTGCAGGAATTCTACACAAAGAACCCGGAGGGCAAAATTTGTGAAGGGATTGTACCGGCGATGCTTAAGCCGTTCTTGCCGCAGCGCATACAGTATGCCCTCGGTACGTGTGGTTGAAATATTATTTCCGACGGGTCCGTGAACTTAATCTTCGGCAGCCGTCCCAATCTTCAATATTGACAAGCAACCATTTGCATTACTCTGTGCGTATAGCACGGGTGAGCGCACGACTCCATTTGTAAGGACGATTCCCGCCCAATCGGAACACGGCTGCTCACTACCGATCTAGCTCGAAGGGCATGAGCTGTCGTATCTTCGCGCCATAGGTCAGTGTGCTTATCAGGAAACACCCACTCGTCTGATGGCTTTCTCACTTTAGGTGTCATTATTCTCTCTGCCGTATTGAAGCGGAGGATGATTCTTGCGGACAAGGCGAAGAGTCTCTTTATCTCCAAGTAGGTATGCCGGTACATTTTAGGCGCGCTCCGTCTGACTTCGATTGACAGCATATCGCACGAACTACGAACCCCGTTGCACGGGGTATGTCACTACCACTCTACCGCCGAAAGTTCGCCGTGCTCACTCGTGCCCTAGATCTTGGCATCCGCGGAGTTACTAGCAGACACGCCATTGGACCACAGCCAAGCTTCGTTCCTGCAGACAGTGCAGGCGTGTGGGACGTCCCTGGTCGAGACTGTCAACCATGTGTTGGACTTCACGAAGCTGAGCGGTAATTCGAAAGCCGGAGGCGTTGAGCACACCATCCACCATAGCCGGTCCGTTTGTCGCTTGCATTTGCCGAGGCGCCACTACTCACAGGCAGCTCAGGGTTGATTTGATGCAATTGGTCGAGGAAGCTACCGAAGGGTGCTGGATAGGACACCGCGCGAGGATGTTCACGTCCGAGATTGGAAGCGTGTATTCACCCCCCAAAGTGGACCGTTCGAACTCGCACTTAGACCCGCGTCCGCATCACGTCGAGACCGTTATCGATATCGGGCATAGCAAGACGGTGCGTAATGTCCCATAATTGCTAGGTGCGTTCACATATTTACATGGTGGCGTAGGGATGGACGCTTCTATGCGAGAAAGGCGGTATCCGTAGGGTCCTGATGAATGTATTCGGCAATAGTTTGAAGTTTACTACCGTGAGTGGATATGTAGGTATAGCTGACTACTCATGCACATGCCCACCGCTTCCAGGATGGCTACGTGCATGTTAGGCTTCAGCAGTTGCCGTCGGACGACGAGACACCGAAGGACAAAGTTAAGATTGAGCTCTCGGTCATAGACACAGGAAAGGTCAGCCCAGATCGATATTCGAAGTATGCATGGAGCCTAACAATCTGAGTAGGGCATAAGCCAGAATTTCCTGAAGGTATAGTGAACGATGTTGCTGCTCCGCTCTCTTGTTGAATTTCTGTACAGAATCAGCTCTTCCATCCATTCTCCCAAGAAAATCCGTTACAGACCGGTACGGGATTAGGGCTTGCTATCGTCAACAGCATAGTTCGCTCGAAAAGTGTGGACGGGAAGGTGGACGTCTGGAGCGCCGAGGGTGTCGGCACAGAGATCAAGATCACTTTCGACGCAGACATTGCAGAGAATAAGTCGTCGACAACTGACGAGGAAATGGTGAAAGTCTACGAGTCTCTGAACCGACCCTTGGTGGCACTCCTCGGCTTCAGCGATCCACATCGAGGCATTCAACTGCTACGCAACGTTACCACTTCCTATCTGGCGTCAAGATGGGCAATAGACGTAGCCAACGATGAAGAGTCAGGTCAGATCGTGATCGTGAACGAGGTCCTCGATCCCATTGGGCAGGCTATCGACAACAAGGATGGGTCCCGACCGTTCATCATACTGTCATCGTTGCGAGGGGATCCACGTTTGATGAACATGGTCGGCGACTATGAACGCATCGGCGGCTTCTGTAGGATTGTATACAAACCAGTCGGGCCCGTCCGCTTGCACGCTGCTTTGAAGCTGTGCTTGCGCGTACTCAGGTTCGGCCAAGGATTCAAGAGGAAACACGTCCGCCAGGAGTCACTCCAAATAGCAACCCAAGGGCCACTGTCGGATGACGATGATGTTACCTGCGCTACTTTATCCCGTCGTTTCTCGGATGAGTCCACTGTGCAGGTTCCGAAGAAGACGCGACCACCCTTTGCTCAGCGCTCTTATACGGCACATCCCACGGCGAGTTGGTCACAAATGGCATCCTTCTCTACGGACGAGATGGACGAGATAGAGCCTGGACCACCTGATTCAGCACCTTCCTCCCCACAGGCAGCCAGCCCCACTGTCAACATAGGCACAGGTGGAACGCTCCTCAAATCGTCCGTCGGTTCACTGGGAGTACGGAACACGTTGCGTGTCTTGGTGATCGAGGATAATAGTATTCTACGGCACTTACTGTGAGTATACGGCGCTCCATAACATTATATACGATGCTGATGATGTTCTTCAGAATCAAATGGCTCAGAAATAAGGTAAATATCATGCTCTCGTAGCCTGGCACGTTGCTTATATATCCTAGGGTCATGATTTCCGAGAGGCCGTAGATGGACAGGAAGGCGTCCGGATATTTCAAGACGACGGCTACTTCGAGTAAGGACTACACTACATATCTGTATTACGTGCGATCTGACGATTTATCTTAGCGTGGTTTTGGTTGATTTGTCGATGCCGGTGCTTGATGGTAGGTCCAAGACGATTGTCCGATGAATCCACTTCCTGACAGATCACTCTGTAGGCGTCGGCGCTACGTCCCAGATGCGATCGATCGAGGCTACGCGAAAGCTCGCCAACCCTTCATCAGACGCCTCTGAGCAGAAAGCACAAGCCTCTCGAATATTGGCGTTAACAGGCATGTCGTCTCTAGAAGACAAACGTCGCGCGTTTGAGGCCGGTGTAGATGGATAGTAAGTTTACATGCTCTATGAATGAACGCTTGTTATTGAGATACTCTGTCTCAGTATGGTCAAACCGGTTGCATTCAAAACCTTGGACATCATGTTTCAAAAGCTGGGCATCGTCCCGTGAAGACCTTACGCTAATCGAACGTCTATCGCTGACAAGCTTGGTCACATCGGTATCATTCTCGCTGTCGAATTGTTCATCTTAGACAGTATATCGGATACAATCCTTGTTGACGACCCATGACACTCTACAGTTACGCACTATGTAAGTCACATCTCGTACCGCTGCTTGTCCCTCGTAATGATGTCGCTCCACGCTCTCTTGTCCTCTGCATTTTCATCCATTGTAGCCACTTAGCCATTGTTTTAGCCGCATATATCCTACCATACTCTCTTTTGGTGCCGAAGTACCATTGCAATAGATGAAACTAGCATCCCTCACCAACGAATCCTCGCGGAATTGGGCCCCAGATATGCAAACATGCATGCTACAACAATGTCAGAAACGATGGAATGCGCAGTTCGCTATCAAACACACGGAACAGATGACAACAACTCGTCGGACATGCTAAAAACTTAAGACATTCGACTTGACCAAAATCCCCTCCGACGCCACTGAATCATTCGACTAACTATGTTCCCTACCACCTCGTGATGTCTGCCTCAGCTTCGCCGAACAAGCTGGTTTTCTTAACCTCAAACCCTCCCTCCAGCTCCTCGACCTGCTCAATCTGGCAGTACTCCGGGTACTCCCGCTTGAGGAAGCGCATGATATGCTCGTTGATGAGCCCGAATTCGAGGAGGAATCCGTCATGCCCTTCGGGCGAAGGGATGATGATGCACTCTGCACCCGGGATATGTTGCGCAATCTCGCACTGTTCGCTGGGCGTGAACAGGCCGTCGGTCTGTATGCCGATGACCAGGGCGCGGGGTGGAAGCGTCGACAGCACGCGTGCGAGCGCGGCATGCTCATCCTCGTCCGGGAGGGCACGCTCACGCGCGACGTCGTGCGTGTCCATCTTGCGTGTGATGTGGATGTAGCAGTTTGCATCGAAGCGGGATATGAACTTATCGCCCTGATAGCGGAGGTAGCTTTGCGCGCTGAAGATCGGCTTCGCTGTCTGTGGCGTCGGAGACAGGAGGGGCGTGCCTGATCCGCTGGGGCCGCCGCACTTGCGCTGGCCATCGTTGTGCGCAGCGCGGGCATCATCGGCGTCGTTCAGTGGGGGAGAGAGTGGGGGCGTGGGTACGCCGTCCGCAGGAGGTGGAAGTCTCTGCGGTTTGCGACCGAAGCGCCCCTCGAAGGAGTCGCGTGAGCGGTAGGTCAGTAGCGCAGCCATGCGCGCAGCGGCGAGCCCGGAGGCGGGCTGGTCGGTGTAGAACCCATCGGCATAGTTGGGATCGCTGTAGATGCTCTGACGCTGTGCCTCGCCCCAACTGATGCACCACGCAGAGTGTCGCGCCGATGTCGCGATAGGGATAATGTGTCGGACGTAGCCTGGGGGAGTGCAGAGAGGCCACTCAAGGATCGCCATCCCGCCCATGGAGCCACCGATAGCAACGGCAACTGAGTTGACGCCTAGATGGTCAAGGACGAGTTTGTGCAATCTAGGGATATGTTAGGTCTAGCGGATGACCTGGCAAGAATGAAAGACATACCTGACATCATCTCGGATGGTCGTCGCGGGGAACTCGGGACCATAAGGCATCCTCGTATCTGGGTTGATGGTGACTGGAGAGGCTGAACCGTAGGGTGATCCCAAGACGTTTGCGCAGAAAATGAAGAATCGATTCGGGTCGAAGGCCTTGCCGCGACCCATGAGTGGGCCCCACCTACACCCACTTTATCAGCGTCTGCAGTGAACGATCCATAACAGGTCACTAACCAATCCTCGACATCTGCGCTGCCCGTGAACGCGTGGCAAATTATCATAACATTATCCTTTGCATCGTTCAACCTGCCCCATGACTTGTATGCGACGGGGGCTTGCTTCAGCACTTTCCCCGACTCGAGAGTGAAGGATGGCACAGTATAGATGCTCTGGTCCAGAAGACTCGCAAAAGGGGACATGTTTGGCTTGTCACGTCTCTTCGCGGTACGGTTTTGTCGGCTTTGCGATGTTTTCCGATAATCGGTTTAAGTGTAGTTCCAAGGTATCTGCAAGGCAGTATGCTATACGAGCTTGGTCTGATCTCTACCGTCTAATGGCCTATGGCTCATACTACGGGAGGATTTGGGCAGTGCGCGGGTAGCGAGTCTAGGACTCTAATAGTTGAGCAGGGGGGAGGTGGTAGTCTGAGAGAGGCGAGGCACGAGCCGATCGCAGACGTGAGTCTAAGTACCGTAGTGTGTGGATTAGGCGCGCAACGCTTCTCTCGTTGCGCGTCCACTTGGCCTCCGCCAGCGAAAGCACTTAGAGCTTTCGCAAGGCTTCCGTCGCTTTTCATTTCTGGTCTAGAATAGTAAACTCCTTTGGTGCGGACTAGCTTATTGCGGACTCTGTCTCCATCAGTCACACGCATGGCGAATATACCTGTCGACCCCAACACGCTGGAGGCGCCCGACTTTGCCCTCGAGCATTATGCCGAGAGCAGGCAACCGTTGGTCGAGGCTGGGCTAACAGAAGAACAGGCCATCGCGGTACTCACGCGGACTTGGACAGCAGGAAACGAGCGCGACAAGCAAGCATGGCAAGAGCGGACCAACGCAGAAGCTCAGGCAACGCGGGATCAGGCGTTAGCCGCCGAGGAGGCGGCCAACCAGCGCAGAGAGCTCGACAAGCAAGAAGCTGAGCAGGCCCGGAAGGACGAACTGAAGAAGAACAGAGACAAGTACGTTCCCATCCCAGATCGTCCGCCGCCCTCGGGATCACTTGTTCTCGCTGCGCCGTACGCGACTCGACGCCTCGAGAAGGGGCAGTACATCGAGTTATACTACTACACTAACCAGGGGCTCCTGGCCGCGGCGGCAGCTGTCACGCAGGTAGACGACGAAGCGCTAGCCATGCGCACCAACAGCGACGGCACCACGTCCTGGGTGCCGGCAGCTTCGCTTCGCAGCGCTAAGGCAGTCATTCCGGACAGCGAACTTACCTGGGAACAGTTCCGCGAAGCGGTCCCGCGCCTCATCGTGGCTATGCAGCAGGCCAAGTGGGCGGAGGAACGCGTCCTCATGCTCGCCAAATTCTGGGGAAACCTCCAGGTTCACCCCTTTCAACAATCCTGCGACGCGCTCGATACTCGCACACTGATTGCATACCAGGCGGAGCAGCGGCAGAGGTGGCACCAAGCCATTCACGCGCCCGACGGCGCATGGAACATTTCGATACTGTCAGAAACGATCCTACGCGAGACACGAGACCGCGTGTACAGAAAAGAGCGAGCTGCGAAGGATGCAGAGAACGACGTGAGTACTCCCCTCCCATTCGGAAGGGTAGAATACTGAACAGGACTTCTTCGCCTCAACGCATATACGCCTACCTTCGGCTCAACATGAACATTCTCAACGCACCACACACCTTGCAACACGCAACATGCATCACGCATCACGCATCACGCATCACGCATCACGCATCACGCATCACGCATCGCGCATCGCGCACCACCGCACCGTGTGTCGCGCTTTACCTCACGCAACACACTTTCTCCTTGCATCACCCATACACCCGCTTGCGTGGCTCTCAGGCTCGCCTGAACGCGCTCATGGCACTCCACCAAAGCCCCGCCAGTCGAGACGGAACATCAGCCCAGCGATCCGCTTCCAGCACAAGTGCTGGCGACGGAGGAGCAATCCGTGAAAGCCAGTACAACAGCACCATACCCAGACCGCAAGCCGTCTTTTCCGAGCGGCGCAGCCGGCCCCGTCCTCTCGGCCTGCGCCATCTGCTTGGGACGCCACCAGCACCGTGTCTACAACTGCGACGCCAAGAAGACATGGGACCAGGCTTACGACACCATCACCAAGCGCATCGAAAAGAGCCTCGTACTTATCGACAGCGGGCGAACAATCTGCTGTGACTGGCAGCGAGCGACCGGGTGCGCCAGCCGTGCACACGATTCCCGTCACCTCTGCTCCGGGTGTGGAAAACCGACGCATGGGGCCCAGGACTGCCCTCGAGCGCAACGCGCTTGAACCGTGCACGCCCTATCGCGCCGACCGCTGGGAAGAGCTCCTTCAGGCCAGCGGACTGGCGAGCCGTTATCCTGGCTTGGTCGATGGGCTCTGACGTGGTTTCAATTTCTCCTTCCCAGCAGTACATAACACGCAGGCACCACCAAACCGGCCATCAGCAGAGGAGCACGGGGCCGTATTCCGTCAGCTCATCGAGCGCGAATCCGCTGCGGGACGATACGTGGGTCCGTTCTCAGAACACGAGCTCGAGCAACTCCTGGGTGCTTTCCAGTCCTCTCCAATCTTGATCATACCCAAGCCTGCAAAGCCGGGACATTACCGCATCATCCAGAACTTCTCCTTCCCACACACGCCCTCAGCCTTCCATCCCAACCCATCCATCAATTCTTTCATCGACTCCGATCAGTTCCCTTGCACCTGGGGAACATTCACAACAGTTTGCCTCTTGGTCTGGAGACTCCCCCCCGGCTCGCAGGCTGCAGTCCGGGACGTCGCTGAGGCGTATCGGACGGTTCCCCTACATCCAAGCCAGTGGCCAGCTGGCGTTGTCAGAGCAGGGCCAGATGAGCTGCACGTTGACACCTGTCTGGCCTTCGGGGCCTCACCTTCGGCAGGTGGCTACGGAGGAATTGCGGACGCTGGTACGGACCTGGTACGAGCGCACGGCATGGGCCCGCTCAGCAAGTGGGTCGACGATCACTTCTTCATGCGCATCCAGCGAGAGTACCTCCAGGAGTACAACAGCCGACGAGCGATCTGGGCGAAGGACCTGGCGGAGCGTGGCCGGCATCACTCGGGAGGGCGCATATGGTTTGGTGGTAGGCAGTTCGAGGACGGTACCATCGAGCAGTTCGACGAGGACTGCGCATTCCCACTGCGCGACTTATCCGCAAGCTCCCCTCGCAGCGAGGAGGATGCGGCTTACTCATACTGCATTGCAGATGTGGATGCCCTCTCTGAAGACTTGGGCATTCCCTGGGAGAAGAGCAAGGACTGCGACTTCAACTTCTCCCAGGTCTTCGCTGGGCTGGAGTGGGACCTACAGGCATGCACGGTTGGCCTTCCGGCGAGGAAGGCCGACAAATACCTGGCTGCAATCGAGGAGTGGCAACAGCACCCGACGCGCACCTACACCCTACAGGTCGCGCAGAAGCTATATGGTAAGCTCCTACACTGCACCCTGGTCATCCCAAGGGGACGCGCCTACCTCACCGGCTTGGAAGCCATGCTTCGAGTCTGCGGTGACCGTCCTTTCGTGCCACACTCCCTGTCACGAGTTGACGAAAGCGCCCAGCGCTCGGCGTACCCTCGGCCTTCGGTCTACCCTCGGCCTTCGGGCACAGCCTCGGTCATCGGCCAAAGCCTCGCGACCTTGTCCATCATGCCAAGATAGTTCCACAATATTCCACACCCTTCCGATCCAATCACGACGCTCTGCGCACAGACCATTGTAGATAGCTTGCCCTAAACACGGGCTGTATATAAAGACCACCCCCTGCTCCCCTAGAGACTCAGTTTCGACCTCTTGTCTCTAGGTGAGCAGGGTGCCCCCTGTACCAGTTTCTTCTACAACTAATGTATACTTGTCTCTAGCCCTAAGGTTGAGTCCCTGACTCCCTTTCAGTTTCAGATAAGAATCAGTAAGTCGAACGTCCCGGGTTTGAAGTAGATTGTTAGGCTGTGACTAGACCTTAGGTCGTCACATTAGGTCGAAACTCCTCCCACCCCCGACGTTTGTCGATTCTTCTTTTTCTTTAGCCACTCCCTTGCCGATCCTCAGGCACAAGAGGTGCTGTCATCAGACAGTAAAAGTCTTGTTCACTAGTGACAAGCAAACGTGCCGCCTCCCAGGTGTAAGGGACTCTGCTAGTTAAACTAGCCGTGTGTTTCCAAGAGGTCTCAGTGACTGTAGACGGAAGCAAACGTGCTAGGGCAGAAGGGACATAGGTGCAATACCTCGTCCACAAACGTTTGGCTCTGAGTGTGGAAACTCAGTAGCGACTACCCCGATTTTTCACCTGACCTGACTGAGAGAAAGCAGGCAGACGCCGACACTACCTCCTTCATTTTCGCAGCCAGGATCTATTGTGCCAGTGCGCTGACTGGACGTTTGTAGTGCCTAAAGCCGCTCCTTCCCGCATCATCTGCGCCAAGAACGAGGCTACCGGCCTACTAGAGCGGATCGAGCTCTCTGACCCCCATCGATTCGATCACATCGGTAAAAGGCGGTTCCGTCCTCGAAAGAAGGAACACCCGTACCAACCGGTTCCTGGACGACGAGAAGAGCTCGCTCGATTAGCCGAGTTAAGACACACCAAGGACCTTCTGCAGAAGGAAGAGTACTCCAGACGAACTCTTGCAGAACGACTCCGCACGCCGCCGCCCCCGCTCATCGATCGCATCGAGCCAGCCCCGCCCATCGTACTCCCCGAAATCAAACCCACCCCGGAAGGGCTTCATTTCCGCAAGAAACAAGTCGTTTCTAAGGAACGAGCCTTCACACGGAAGTTCAACGCCGTTGCTACACGCCTCACTGCGGTCTTTGAGAACACCGATCGACTCCACGGAGAAAACGAAGAACTTCGCCAAGCAGTCCTTGCCAAAGGAAGACTGTTCAACGACCTCGCAGAAACCCTTAGCGAACGTGCACAAGAGCTCACCAAAGAGCGACGGTGGGCTAAACTAGACAGGGATCTACGGGCAGTAGGAGGGATATCGTTTAAAGACCTACGAGTCCGATACGTGGAAGTTTGTAACCAGATCGTCGCTCTAGGGAACGACTGGCTCGTAGTATAGATACAATCAACGTGGCTAGCTCAGCGGAACAGTTGGTTTGTTACGGCTGCATACACGCCTTCGACTCTTCAGACCTCTGCGACGTTCACTACCGCGAAGAGGAAGGCGAGTCTAAAATCTACGATTGTCCAAAACAACCGTGCCCCAATCGATATCCACGGTCACGAACCGACGACGGTGAAAGGTTCAAGGCGATCAGATGCACCAACCAACATCCGTTAGGGCCTCGTAGCACTCACGCCAGTCGGTCAGCTTCTCGAGTACCTTCACGAATCCCAACTCCCGATCCTCCTACACCTCTGCGCAATCCGAGCCCCGAACCCCCACGACCAACCCGTGGTCGTCAACCCACACGAAACCCCGGCCGACCTCCTGCAGGCGCACCACCACCACCATCTCCCTCCCCTCCTCCTCCTAGCATGGCTACTCCCGATAAAGAAATTGCCAAGCTATTAATCCCACAGCATTATGATGGCTCGACAACGCAAGGGGCTAAACTCTTCATCGCCCAGTGTAAAGAGTACTTTGAGTACTATGGGTCAGTGATTGGGCCCCTTTGTATCCAGCTTCTCGTAGTTCTCAATCTCCTGGACAAGGACGCCAAGGAGTGGGCCACTCAATATGTCGTCCTTTACGCGGAGGGCTCCAGCGCCCCGTTTGCCGATCTCGAGGCCTTTTACCAGGCTCTCCTGACTCGGTTCGGCCACGTCGACGACGCTGCAGCCGCGCAAGTAGAGATTGAGGAACTGGTCAAAAGGGACAAACGAGAAAAACGCACCGTGGCCGAGTTTTCAGCAGCCTTTGCAGGCCCGGCTAAGCGATCTGGATACGGGATAGTCGAGCTTCGCAACAAGTATCGGGACGGGCTCCCCACTCGGATATTCCGCAAAATCCAACTCGAAAGATTCGAGGACTGGAAAAAGTTGGACACACGGGCACTTGAGGTCGAGCAACTGTTGGACCTTGACAAGGCGCGAAGGCCTGAAAACTCCTTCTTCCAGCGCAGACAAGCCGGTAGCTCTAGCTCCAACAGAGCGGCGGCGGCCACTATCAGCGCCACCACTGGTAATGGGAAATTCCCCGGCGACTGCTACGGCTGCGGACGGAAAGGATATCGACGCAAGGAATGCCCCAACTGCAAGGATAAACCTCGACCACCCCAAGTACGAGCTACGGTTGCCGCAACAGCCACGACAAACGCCCCGACGGAAGTCAAAGAGAAGGGACTCGATGTCTCAGCGCTGCTGGCTGAAATGACGGCCTTGAAAACGGAGTTGAGGGAACTCCGATCCCTTAAGGAGTCAGAGGGTTTTTAATTCGGTCCGCGTTAGCTGCTGTACGCGTTGGACCGAGGACTACGAATCGTTTTTCTGTACTGTCATCTGCAAATGTATACGAACTAGATCACGAATCGCAACATTTTCACATACCTGTTTTGCTGCGTGGCAGAAACAGACAGAAGGAGATTACAGCAATGGTGGACAGCGGAGCCACCACTAAGTTCATGAATCGACGTTTTGTGCGAGAGAACAAAGTACGCACCCAGAAGCTGAAATATCCCATACCTTTGTACAACATCGACGGGTCACTCAACAAAGCAGGGAGCATTTCAGAAGTAGCAGTTCTGCACATGAAGATCGGAGACCACGAGGAGAAAGTGGTGTTTACTGTCACGGACATCGGTCCGGAAGACGTAATCTTAGGCTTGGACTGGCTGCGCGAACACAACCCCGAAATCGACTGGGAGCAAGGGTCCTTTAAACTCTCCCGTTGTCCGGATACGTGTCGGACAGAACCTATAGAACCTCAGTGGACTGCCAGTGCCACCTCAGGGAAGAGGCGACGGGCTAAGAGGACCTCTAAGGTTGAGAAGGGCCAAATACGGGCTAAGGTGCTACCTGAGGAGGACTCAGAGCCCGAAGTCGACATTGATTGGAACGAGGAAGACCTCCTGGAAGCTTGGGAGCGCGGAGTGACTCTGCCGAACGCGCCAAAACTTTACATTGCTGCAGGACACACGTACTCGCAAGCCCTGGCAGAAGAGGCATTCCTTAAGAGAGAAGTCAAAAGCGTGGATCAGATGGTGCCAGAGAAATATCACGACTTCCTCGACATCTTCTCCAAAGAAGCCTCAGAACGGTTACCCGAGCATAAGTCCTACGATCATGCGATTGAACTGGTCCCCGACGCCAAGACGTTCCACTCTAAGGTTTACCCCTTAGCTCCAAAGGAACAAGTGGCACTAGATGAGTTCCTCAAGGAGCAGCTAGCGAAAGGCTATATACGGAAATCCAAATCACCGATATCCTCCCCTTTCTTCTTCATCAAGAAGAAAACCGGTGATCTACGCCCGGTGCAGGATTACCGTCGACTCAATGCGATCACTGTAAAAAATCGCTACCCTCTACCGCTCATCTCGGAACTCACAGACCGTCTACGAAATGCCACCATCTTCACCAAGTTTGACATCCGTTGGGGTTACAACAACATCCGGATCAAAGCAGGAGACGAATGGAAAGCCGCGTTTGTGACCAATCGAGGCTTGTACGAACCTCGGGTCATGTTTTTCGGGCTCACCAACTCCCCGGCCACCTTCCAGAATGTAATGAACGATATCTTCCGAGATCTCATTACAGAAGGAAAGATTACGGTCTATCTCGATGACATCCTCATCTTCTCCACCGATCAGCAGGAGCACGACCGAGTTACACGAGAAGTGCTCAAACGATTGAAGGAGAATGATCTCTTCCTTAAACCAGAGAAGTGTGAATGGGATGTGCCAGAAACCGAATACCTCGGGATGATTGTCGGCGGGGGAAAGGTTCGCATGGACCCAGTCAAAGTCAGTGGTGTTGCGAACTGGCCCACTCCCACCAATGTCAAGGGGGTCCAGCAATTCAGGGGATTTGCCAATTTCTATCGTCGCTTTATCCAGGATTTTGCCAAAATCACTCGACCCCTGGACAACCTGACCAAGAAGGACATACCCTGGCACTGGGGTGAAGAGGAGCAAAAGGCCTTTGACGAGCTCAAAAAGTGTTTCACGTCAACGCCCATCCTGGCTATCTACGACCCCAGCCGAGAAACGCGAATTGAAGTAGACGCCTCAGGGTTTGCAACGGGCGGTGTCCTCAGTCAGAAACAAGACGATGGAAAGTGGCATCCAGTGGCTTTCCGCTCCCATGGAATGGACTCGGCACAGCGAAACTACGAGATCTATGACAAGGAGATGTTGGCTATCATTGAGGCACTTGAGGACTGGCGCCACTACCTCGAAGGACTACCGTCACAGTTCGAGATTCTCTCCGACCACAAGAACCTTGAATACTGGCGAACAGCACAACACCTCACGCGTCGACAAGCCCGATGGGCCTTATACCTGTCACGGTTCGACTTTGTCATCACGCATAAAGCAGGCAAATCCAATGGACGGGCAGACGCACTCTCCCGGCGGGTCGACCTTCAAGTCAATGACGAAGACGACAACCTCGACCAGGTGGTCCTAAAGCCTTCGCAGTTCAAGGTCGCAGCGAATCAACGAGGCCACGCTGCGGTCATACCGGACACAGCCATCCTCCGTCGCATACGCACCTGCTCCGACAAGGACCAAATAGTTGCCGAGGCTCTCGAGAAGATTCAGGATCTTGGACCTCCACGCCTTCAACGAGATTTCACCGAGTGGAATGCTGAACAGGGTCTCCTGTTGTTTAGGGGGTGCATCTATGTACCAAAGGACGTGACGCTTCGTCGCGACATTGTCCAAATGCACCATGATGCCCCGGCGGCCGGTCACCCCGGTCGGGCAAAAACACTCGAGTTGGTATCCAGGAACTATTGGTGGCCAGGGATGACCAAGTTTATCAACGACTACGTCGACACCTGCGACGTGTGCAACCGAACCAAGACCTTCCCGGCAAAACCCCAAGGACCTCTCAAGCCAAACGAGATTCCGGAAGGACCTTGGCAAGTCATGACCACTGATATGATCGTAGGGTTGCCTAAATCGCAAGGGTTCGACTCCATCCTTGTTGTTGTTGACCGGTTTACAAAGCAGGCACATTTCATCCCCTGCCATGAGACACTCACTGCCGAAGGTGCGGCGGAACTCTACATTCGCGACATATTCCGACACCACGGGGTTCCAGCCAAAGTAATCTCCGATCGAGGCCCCCAGTTCGCATCAAAGTACCTTCAAGCCATCTACAAGGGCCTGGGGATCAAACCAGCCTTGTCCACGGCGTTTCATCCACAGACAGACGGACAAACGGAGCGACTCAATCAGGAAGTTGAACAGTATCTGCGTGCCTTTGTCAACCACCGACAGGATGACTGGGCCAAACACCTGCCCATAGCAGAGTTCGCATTAAACAACCGAGTACACTCTGCTACTGGTCACTCGCCATTCTTCATGCTGACGGGATATCACCCATCGGCCATGGCACGATCCGGCCCCATGTCCACAGTCCCTGCAGCCGAGAAACGCCTCTCCCTGCTTGAAGAAGTCCGTCGTGACTGCCAAGCATCCCTCGAGTTAGCAGCTGAACGGATGAAACGGTACTATGACCGGCAGGTAAAGGAGGCACCAATATTCCAACCAAGCGACAAAGTATGGCTGGATGCTCGAAACCTCAGAATTCGGCAACCAAGTCGAAAGCTTAGCCCTAAACGACTTGGACCCTACAAGGTCATTCGCCGCACTGGTGACCTGGATTACGAGCTGAAAATACCCCCATCCGTACCTGTCCACCCAGTGTTTCACGTGTCACTGATCAGCCCGTACAAGAACAGCCCTATCCCAGGGCGAATGCCCACAGAACCTCCACCAATCGAAGTCGAAGGAGAGGAGGAATACGAGGTTGAGCACATCAAGGACTCACGCATTTTCAGACGGCAACTCCAATACTTGGTCAAGTGGAAAGGCTATGACGACTCGCACACATCCTGGGAACCGGCACGCAACGTGGCCAATGCTCGTCGCCTGGTAGAGGCATTCCATCACCAGCACCCATCCGCCCCACGCCGTGTGTCGGCAACAGTTTTTGAAGCCCTGCAGTTCAAGCCAGTCCCAGAACCCCTGACATCAGTTCACCATCGGTCGGGTTGGGAACTTGGGCTGGGCGCCACGCATGAGGTCATGCGCCCTTAGGAGGGGGGTACTGTCACGAGTTGACGAAAGCGCCCAGCGCTCGGCGTACCCTCGGCCTTCGGTCTACCCTCGGCCTTCGGGCACAGCCTCGGTCATCGGCCAAAGCCTCGCGACCTTGTCCATCATGCCAAGATAGTTCCACAATATTCCACACCCTTCCGATCCAATCACGACGCTCTGCGCACAGACCATTGTAGATAGCTTGCCCTAAACACGGGCTGTATATAAAGACCACCCCCTGCTCCCCTAGAGACTCAGTTTCGACCTCTTGTCTCTAGGTGAGCAGGGTGCCCCCTGTACCAGTTTCTTCTACAACTAATGTATACTTGTCTCTAGCCCTAAGGTTGAGTCCCTGACTCCCTTTCAGTTTCAGATAAGAATCAGTAAGTCGAACGTCCCGGGTTTGAAGTAGATTGTTAGGCTGTGACTAGACCTTAGGTCGTCACACTCCCCCGTTCGATCCATACGCACAGATCTTGAGTGGTGGGTGGAGGTCCTCCAGCAGCCACGTCTCAGGCGACCCATCCCCTACCCTGTCCGGCTCGTCGATCTCGCCGCATTCTCAGATGCAAGCTCCGGCATCGGGATCGCAATCACTATTGGTGACTGCTGGCGTGCTTGGAGGCTCATTCCTGGCTGGCGCACCGTGGGAGGCGAGCGCGACATCGGATGGGCAGAGGCCGTCGGTTTCCAGTTACTCGTGCTCTCCATCACCAGCGCTCGCGGCGTGGATGAACACTACCGACTTTTCGGCGACAATCTCGGTGTCGTTGAAGGCTGGCGCAACCGACGGAGCAAGAATGCCAGCGTCAACCTGGTCTTCCGACAGCTCCTCTCACATCTACACGACGCTGGCAACACCGAGTGCATACACACAGCTTACGTCCCCAGCACACACAATCCCGCAGATAGACCCTCTCGAGGTATATACCCGTCACATGCTCTCCTCCTCCCTCCTGTTCCCCTACCCACCGGCCTCGGCCAGTTCCTCATCGATGCAGTCGAGCCCCTCACTCCCCTCGAGCTGCGCTTACACCGCAAAGGCCGATATCCCACAGCCGCCGCCAAGTGCATTGACCGCGCTCTGGAGCGTGCTCGCACCGAGCAACAACATCATACCGACGATGTCCTCGACTGGTACATCCGCACCAATGCTAGCTGGGACGAGTCAGACCACCAGTAGATTCGTTAATGTGACGCCCCTTAGCACATCCGTGTCCAAGCGGAAGGGTAGAGCATATCCGCAGGCCCTCACGCCAAAGCCCTCGGACCTGAGGCCACACTGCCTGGCGCGGGACCGTTTACAGGTCTGGAGACCGCAGGTTGCTCGAGCAGCAAAAGATCGTGATGGACAAAAGGTGGGCGACATTGCGCAGCACGACCTTGACCGTATTCTCGAGGCAATAGTCTCCTCGTATGCAACAGGTACACGCGAGTCCTATGGTGCGGGCCTGCTCGCCTTCCATGTGTTTTGTGATGCACGAGGTGTTGCAGAAGAGCAGCGCGCCCCGGCAAGTCGGATATTGATACTCACATTCATCGCAAACTGCACAGGAGTATATTCAGGCGCCACAGTACGGAACTACGTGGCGGGAATCCACGCATGGCACACTCTACACGGAGCTCCTTGGACAATGGAAGAAGACGAGCTTAAAGCGCTACTCAAGGGTGCAGACAAGCGGGCACCACCAGGATCGAAGCGGCCCAAGAGGCGCCCAGTTCTCGTCACCTTCCTCATGGCAGCCAAGGGCAAGTTGAACCTCAGTGAGCCGCTCGATGCTGCCGTCTGGGCATGCGTCACTACAACATTCTTTGCGGCGGCCCGATTAGGCGAGTTCACGCTACCTAACCTGACCGCTTTTCAGGCCGAGCGACACGTGAAGCCCAGCGATGTAAGGCGGGACAAGGACAGGCATGGCCACAAGGTCACGGTCATTCACCTCCCGTCGACCAAGGTCGCGCCACTCGAAGGCGAAGATGTTTACTGGGCTGCGCAAACTGGGACGGTCGATCCAGAAGAGGCCCTAGAGAATCACATGCAAGTCAACAAGCCCGACGCCAACGGACACCTCTTTGCGTGGCGGCATCGCCAAGGAACAAGGGTGTTAACCAAGAAGGATCCGCTCAGACGCATGGATGAAGTAGCAGCATCACTGGGCGAAATCCCGATGAAAGGACATGGCCTGAGAATCGGGGCAACACTCGAATACCTATTGCGCGGAGTACCATTCGACGTGGTGAAGTCAATCGGGCGCTGGAGCGGGGACAGCTTCAAGCTGTACCTTCGCAAGCACGCCGTCATCATGGCGCCTTACCTGCAGGACTCGCCAGTACTGGACGAGATTACACGCTACACAATGCCACCGCAGCCACCACGGCGATAGGGCTATACAGCCTTTGCATAACTACCTTATACTAGGTGCGTCGACTTCCACCTGGGAGTGCTGGCTGAGCAGCTACGCGTCGCCTTAGCTTCTTCCGTTTTGGGTATCGCAGCTCATCCGTCGCTCCACAGGTCCCGGAGGTTCGTTTTGGGCCGGGCAGCCCGAAGGGCTGCGCCCCGCACTCGCTACTATATCATCCCTCCATAATCACTCAACGATTCTGATTACAGGGCGAGCCTTGATCTCTATCTGCTTGCCCCTCATGTACTGAAGTAACACTCTTATAATCAGCCTCTGTCCGAACGAGGTACCCAGAGTGAGCGTTGTGCGGTGGCAGGCTGAGGTCACTGAGCGAATTTGAATGTTTTACTTAAGCGAAGCGCGTTACACGTCAAATTCAATGCTGTTCTCCTCCCTCCCCGAGCCCCTTCACCACATCCGCACGGGCTCTGCTCTCGCTCTCGCTCTCTCGGTTCTCTTCACTCTACGATGGTTGAAACGCAGAACGAGGAAAGTGCAGAAGAAAAATGAACGTGTTGTCATTCTGGGAGCGTCCAGCGGCATTGGACGCGCACTAGCACACGAGTATGCGCGCAGAGGAGCGCGAGTGTGTGTCACCGCCCGCAGGGAGGCCGAATTGACCAAAGTTGTTGAGGAATGCAGGGCTCTGGAGCCGAGCACAGCACACCCAGGGTCTCAGGCTAACGTACAGGCCGTCGCCGCCGACTTCACAAATGCAGATGAGATGGTCCATTTACGAGATGTCCTGGAACGCGGTAAGTCCCTTTTTGTGGGTTAATACTTTATTTCCAGGCTTTCTCAGCTCACTAAACTTCTCCCTCAGAGTGGAAAGGCGTCGATACAGTCATCGTTTGTGCTGGCGTGAGCGCGCTCAGGCCTTTGATGGAGGTTGCTGGCCTCGAACGGGTTGGCCAGTCGTTCACGCCTTCGCAAGCCTCTGTCGCAGGTATCAAGCACGTTGTCGATGTCGCACACAAAGCGATTAACGTCAATTACTTTGGTCCCCTTGTGTCTGCTGTGACCTTTGTGCGTTGCCTAGTATATATTCGTATGATAGTATGCCTTACAACCCGTCCCTAGCTGCCGCTATTGCAGAACACTTCGACGGCACCGTCTATCCTTCTCATATCTTCCCTTGGGAGCATCGTTCCCGCCCCGACGCGGTCCCTATATGGCTCCACGAAAGGCGCGTCTCTTCTGCTCTACCAATCCCTCGCCATCGAGCACCGCGCCGTCACATTCTCCTTCGCCATCCCTGCGACCGTGGCCGGTAGCTTCCGTGCTGCCGCCGTTGATGGCGGCCCTGTGCGTGAGGTCGACCCCAACACCCATGGCATGAAGCCAGAGGACGTCGCGCTGCGCTGCGTGCGGGCTATTGATGCTGGGGATAAGTTCGTGTTCATTCCCTATGTATACAGCAGGCTTGGGCACTTGCTGTATTGGCTTGTCCCAGCGTTCGTGGAGTGGCGGGCGAGTCGAAAGTACGACTTTGCCGCGTAGGAGTACGGTTATCGAACGATGTCAAGTGACATTTGGTGACTGTTTCACTTGTGCTTCACGTGTGCTGGAAATATCACACTCCTCACCAGTCGAATGTTATTTAGATTTATGAGGGATGTGTAATTATACTGCACCTTACCGAATCTTGTAGCATCGTACGCTATTCTCAAATGTAAGTGATGATTGCTACCACTTGGTAGTGAAAATGAGTTAACCGCACTAGCAGGTCATCCTACGCTACTACAGGTTCTCGGAGCCCGACGCGATAGTTTCGAGGCCCCCTGTGCGCTAGCCATTCCCTGTTGACCAGCATCAACACCCATATGCCTGCATACCTTTCATGGGGGCGAATGGGACCCAATGGCCTCGTCGTGCACTTTGTCTAATGAAGGCGGTGGTAGCACGTTTGCGCAATGGAAATTCACAATTGGGGGTCTCGAGTTTTGAATTGATATCAAGCGTCGAGGTAGCTCTGGTCGTCATCAAGGACACGCCTCCAGGGTGGGTTGCACGGTGAGCCGCTTTTTGGTATCGGTTCTATCTTCACTCGCGAATAATCTCCGCGGAGTCGAGCGGGTCTACCTTCTATCCTGAAATGTCTCCTGCCAGTTAGTCGCGACAATAACATAGAACACAAGTGGACTGGCGCACATGTATAGAGAAGCGTCTTGAAACCATAGACATGATGTGTCAGTGCGGTCTGTGTGGCTCATGCTGCAGCGCCTCAGGGTGATAGATATAACCTCAGTGGGTATAGTCCATGTTAGTGTGGATCAGACATTTGTCATTCTGCCAGATATCACATACTATTTGAACCCTTGTAGGACGGTGACGGTGTCCCCCCGTGACAATGGCGACTTCTCGCTGCGACCAGGAGGCAAGGCCTCGCAGTCTCGTATTATGTTTTGACGGCACCTCAAATGAGTTTACAGACCATGTAAGTCCGCGCACTACTTTGTCAACCACGATGCACTCATGTTACTGCTTCTCGCACCGTTGTGCAGAACACAAATGTAGTCAAGCTCTACAAGCTTCTCGAAAGGAATTCTTCCCGGCAGCTTTGCTACTACCAGGTATATCAGACCAGTTGTGTTGGTCATATCCACTCGACCAACTCACAATCGATGCTCTAGCCGGGTATCGGGACAGGGACGTTTGCCCCAACTGGACAATTCTCTCCGATAATGCGGAAGCTAGAAAGCTGGCTGGACCTAGCCTTCGCCATGTAAGATTTACAGCACGTCAACATAGTTTCATTGACACATCTACGTATGTGATGCCAGATTTCTTGATGCCCACATACGCAGCGGTTACACATTCATCATGCAGAATTACCGGCCGGGGGATACAATCAGCTTGTTCGATTGGTCTTCCGTTCTGAGCGAGACCATCCCACATAGGCTGACCCTAACGCAGGGTTTTCCCGCGGCGCATACGTCGCCAGAGCCCTTGCAGGGATGCTTCATAAGGCTTGTTGACACTGGCTATATTTAGTGTAGCGAACGTAGCTGACTATCTGACTATTTGACCCAGGTCGGATTGTTACCGAAGGATAATACGGAGCAAGTGCCATTCGCCTACAAACTCTACACGAAGACGGGGCGGTCAAACGAGAAGCTGGCAAAGGCATACAAGTACACGTTTTGCAGAACGGTGTACATAGACTTCATTGGCGTCTGGTCGGTTTGTTATCTTGTCATGTCGACCTTGTATCAGTATTGATCGTAGCTATACAGGGACACTGTTGAGAGTGTTGGTCTTCTTGCCGGACGCAGCCTTCCATTCGTGAACAGTAATCACGGCGTCAAGATATTTCGTCATGCGCTGGCTTTGGATGAGGTGAGGTGCCTCCGAATGGATTATAGGCCATCTTATCATCATATGTATCAGTGTCGCTCCAAGTTCAGGCCCAGCCTCTATGCTACTGGGCCTGGGCCGTCACATGCCTCCAATGATATTGGCGACGAGCGGAACGACATCCAGGGAGCCTTCTGGCCTCTGAACCCTTTCGATGCGTTCGTGCAACGCCATGCAAACAAGCTGCCGCAGACGGACGTCTTGGAGATGTGGTTCTCAGGCTGTCATTCGGGTAAGCCAGGGTCCGTAAACTTGGAGACCTGCCTTGTTACTGACGCTATCACGGTAGATGTCGGTGGCGGAAACTTGACGGACGAAGCAGAGCACGATCTAGCTCGCATCTCGTTTCGGTGGATGGTGCGGGAAATCTACCGAGCGATTTCGATGCGCAAGTGCAGCATAATCTTTGATCCGTACGAATTATACGAGGCTGCTGTACCCGTGCGCGACAACTTCCCAGAGGTACCAGCACCTTTCAATCAAGAAACTCCAGCGCCTTTCGTCCAGGATGGGCCAGCATCTTACATCCAAGAGGGACCAGGATTATACCCCTGGGATCTCACGCAAGTTTTCCAAGCAATCAACACAAGGCTTCAAGACGAGTACGACGGTGTCCCGACGAAGTCAGAGGAATCATACGAGGGACCATTGACCGCACAGGACAAACAGGATGCGATACAGCCCTTGCATAACAAGCTTAGCCTTGGTACCAATTGGGCTGCCCCGTTCTGGTGGTTCCAGGAGCTGTGGTTTGCCGGGTACTATAATCATTCTAAACAGCAGAAGAGTTATAAGTGAGTTCTTCGCGTGGCATGAGTGGGGCTATTCTCACAAAAAGCGTTGAAGGCCCAACCTTGGACGTGGCCGTGAGCTACATGGACGCCCTCAACTCCACTGGACGGTGAAGGAACGCATGGACAAAGTCAAGGGGTACAAACTGCGTGCTACCCTGCGAGGTGAAGTGTCATACGAGGGCAAAGAGGATCCAACGATTGTGCCAAGAGTACCATGACTATGGAATACGAAGTATTCCAGTGTATCACTCATTTACCGTGCCAACGGTAGTTTTCATATAATCGGAAAATCTGGCACTCCCTCTGAGCGAAGCTGTGAAACTGGAGACAGTGGTAATAAGTGTTTTCATTTCATCAAAAAGTGGAAGTCGGTAGAGAGTAGCAGTCTAGTACACTGTACGTACGGTCATTTTCGTCGGTCGAGTGTCCTGTCCGCTGGGCGTGGACTCGCACAAGGAAAAGATGTTGGAGGAAGACCCGGTACATGAAAGATGTTCGCTGAGCCCAATGGCGACGGCACGATAGGGAAGCACCCGACTCACTGTTATGCATCTAGACTTGGTTTAATACGGTATCGCCTCCGCATTGCCGAAAATCGGTGCTGTTCAAGACAAATGACTCTGGAAGTCAAGCAAACGTTACACGACCCGTCTTTCGCAGCGGGTTTCCATATGCACGCCCTCGCAGTTGAGATCGCAGTACGGCATTGCACACCTTCTGCACTTGTACTTGCCCCAGTAGCCACACACTGAACATATCAGGCGCGGCGGTTCTTGAGGTGGGGGAGCCGTAGCTCGGAGATAGGTGGGCACATCCTGCGGCAACGTCGCGATGCCCTTCGACGGTGTGAGTTCCACCATCGTAAGCTTTTGGCTGAACCAGTACTCACAGACTCCTCAATGAGCTTATCAAGGTTCTTCTTGTACAGTACTGCTGTCCGTACGTTGTGGGTTGATTTCTTCTTGGGTATGCCCGGCCATCCGCGCTTGTCGGAGATGACCACCTGACGCGCCTTGCCTTTCACAGAGCGACCACCGGGGCTGTCTTCATCTTCCTCGAGCCCAGCAATAGCAGTCGAAGTTTCCGCGTAGTTGGATTTCTGGACCGGAAACTGTGAGTCGTAGCTACCGTACGTATGGGACGAAACATACCTCGAGCTCATCGAGATGGCGTTTGGTGCGCTTTGCGATGACCTCGGGGTCAAGATGCGACGCAGCTTGAGTCTGGCGCTGTGCTATCTAAAGAGAGGTGTGAGGGGGGAGACACGAGCGACTGCGAGTGGACCCACGCTGCCTGCGGGGGGGCATGGTTGTGGGCGCGGTGGCGGACGCTGGTGGCTGAGAAGCACGGGCGCCTACGCGATTGCGCGATCGCCTTGTGCACGTGATGAGAATGGGGCAAGTATTGCGGAATGGGTCGACGCCCAACCGACGCTCAACCCACTCGACACGCCCATTCATCTCTTTAAAACGACCCATCCCATCCGCGTAACCCCCTTCTTCATTGCCTCCAAAACACTTGCCCACATGTCCGCAGACGACGTGCAGCAGAAGCACCACATGCCTGTGGACCTCCCGACACCTGAGCCGGAGTCACCCTCGCTACCTCGTGGGAGGCAGCCGTACCGATTCTCCACTCTGTGCGCGACCGTGGAGACCCCGAATGCAGACCACAAAGACCAGCACGGCAGCTCGAGCGTGCCCATCTACCAAACAGCCACCTTCAAGGGGGTAGGCGGACAGTATGACTACACCAGGAGCGGGAACCCTACCCGGACCCATCTGGGTAAGTGCCATATTCTGCATGTGATGGATTGCAGCTTTGTTTGCTGTGGCTTCCTGGTGTATGCAACATCGCTCACTGTACGCCTGCAGAACATCACGTCGCAAAGATATCTTCCGCCGAGCATGCTTTTGCTGTCTCGTCAGGCATGGCTTGCCTGGATATCATCACGCGCATCCTCAAGCCGGGCGACGAGCTCATCGCAGGCGACGATATCTACGGCGGTACACACCGTCTCCTCACCTACCTCCGCACACACATAGGCATCAAGGTGCACCATGTCGATACCACCGACCCGTCCACCATCGTACCCTATCTCACGCCCAAGATTGCCATGGTGCTGCTCGAGACACCTACGAACCCTCTCCTGAAGATCGTCGACATTGCGCGAATAAGCGCCATGGTCAAGGAGAAGTGCCCAGACGCTGCCATCGTTGTGGACAACACCATGATGAGCCCGTACCTCCAGCGCCCGCTCGAACACGGCGCGGACATCGTTTATGACAGCGCAACGAAGTACCTCAGTGGTCATCACGACCTCATGGCGGGTATCATCACCTGCAACCGAGATGACCTTGCAAAGGTATGAGCACAATTTGTCCATCGGCCAACGTACTCCGCTAACACCAGGGCCTATAGCAAATTGCATTCATGATCAACTCAGTTGGAAATGGACTCTCGCCCTTCGATTCCTTCCTGCTCCTGCGAGGCGTCAAGACCTTGGCGGTCCGTATGGACCGTCAGCAGTCCAGTGCCATGATCGTTGCACAGCTGCTTTCCCGCCTTGGCTTTGTGACTCACTATCCCGGTTTGCCCAACCACCCTGGAAGGGAGATTCACGAACGTATTGCCGATGGCTACGGAGCCGTGCTCTCGTTTGAAACCGGCGACAAAGAGCTCAGCGAGCGCATCGTCGGAGCGACACGTTTGTGGGGCATCAGTGTCAGCTTCGGCTGTGTGAATAGTCTCATTAGCATGCCCTGTGTCATGTCGTACGTCCCCAGCAAAGACATTTACAACGAGATTCATACTTACTCATTACCTACAGACATGCGTCCATTGACCCTGCTACTCGTGCAGCTCGTGGCCTGCCCGAGGACCTCATCCGTCTTTGCGTCGGCATTGAGGACCCGGCGGATCTCATTGACGACTTACAACATGCTCTCCTCAATGCCGGCGCCATCACGTACGCTGCGAACGACTACGTCCGCCTCCCAAACCCCATTAGCCGCGCTGTCGAGAAACTCGCGCTGAACGACCCACACACGAACGCAACCAGGCCCCGGGAGGACCGGGAATGGTTCGTCAGTGCCCCGGGCAAAGTCATCCTATTCGGTGAGCACGCAGTCGTGCACGGTGTCGTACGTCATCTTCCTCTGTATGTCATGCTAGCCCCGACTGATCCGGTTGCGTATGTACAGACCGCGATCGCTGCATCAGTGGACCTCCGCTGCTACGGCTTGACGTCGCCCCGGAATGACAACAAGATATCGCTCCAGTTGACCGACATCGGGGATTACTACCAGGAGTGGGACGTCGACACGCTGCCCTGGGACGCCGTCACCCCAGTGCTCCCGGGCGAGGAGCACGCGGAGCAGCTCGACCAGCGGCTCGTCGAGGCAATCAATGCCCGTGTGCTGCCCGACCCCGCAGACGTCCCGCGCGGCGCGCACCCGGCCGCACTCGCGTTCCTATACCTCTACATGACCCTAGCGCACGGCGACACGCGGCCGACGTTCAACTTTGCAGCGCGCTCGACGATGCCCGTGAGCGCAGGGCTCGGCTCGTCTGCGTCCTACTCAGCGTGCATCGCAACAGCGCTGCTGCTGCTGCACGAGCGCGTGCGCGTCCCGCCGCTACCGCTACCAACGCGCCCACGAGGGGAACACGACCCGGGGCACGTCCATTTGACGCACCACGGGCGGCGCGCGCTTCCGCCCGACTTTGCGGAGGAGGCGAACCGGTGGGCGTTCGTCGCTGAGAAAGTGCTGCACGGGAACCCGAGCGGGGTGGACAACGCGGTCGCAGTATTTGGTGGTGCGCTCGCGTACACGCGGCCCGGGTTTGGGAAGAAAAGCGGGATGGAGCCAATCCAGGGGTTCAAGTCGCTGCGGTTTTTGTTGACGAACTCGAAGGTCCCGCGCGACACGAAGAAGCTCGTCGCGGGGGTGGCCATGAAGAAGGCGGAGGAGCCTGAGGCCGTCAACAATATCATGGATGCTATCCAGGCTATCAGTGACGAAGCCCGTCGAGCCCTCGCTGACCCGGAGCTTTCTCGATCGTCCTTGCTGGATGCGCTCTCGGTCCGTACTCACTTTTATTCGAGGTTACGTCACCACTCATCTCGTTGTAGTCTCTGATCGACGAGAATCACGCACACCTCGTATCTCTCGGTGTTTCGCACCCGTCGCTCGAGCACATCCGGTCCACGACGGCAGCGGAGCAGTTCCGCCTCAGCACGAAGCTCACGGGTGCCGGCGGTGGAGGCTGCGCGGTCACCCTTGTTCCCGATGGTACGCCGCCCTTATTCATTCCTACTCCATAGCTCACAATCTCCTGCAGAATTCTCAGACGACGCTCTCCGGACCCTTGTGTCCGCCCTCGAAGGTGCGAGCTTCACGACGTACAATACGTCCGTCGGTGGCTCTGGCTTGGGCATCCTCTCGCCGTACCATGAACACGATGCAGCGCTGGCCACGCCTCCCGAAACGCCCTGCGCGCAGACTCCGCCTGCGGAGCCCGCTTCGCTGAAGGAGCGGTTCCGGAGTGTTGACGTTGGCGAGCTCCCGAGATGGGCGGAGGAGCGGGGACGCTGGTTGTACGTATAATTGTGTGGCCGTGCTGGCGGCGTGCTTATCTGTGATCCAACTCACATTCCACTATCTCTACGCTATATCTGCGTTGTATACGGCCTTCTTGTCAGCTGTACTTACATTGTAGTGACTAGACATCGAAGGAAGTCTCAGAGGCTATCATTTGGCCTGTTTTTCAAAGTGACTGATGTGCTATTTTCGCAAGCTTCCTGTGATGATGCCGACGCGAGCCTGTGTATCTCGTAGGGGGCTAGGGTGGGTCATTCACCGCCAAACTTACCGAAGGCCTTCTCAAGCTAGAAGCATATCATCGGGAGCTAATTCGACAGAGACGTCAATTGTTGACCCCACTTCGTCTGTCTGTCATATCGGAGTTCGTTTGTGCCGAGGCAGCACATATATCTTCCGGGACGAGACATACACCGACCGTCGACACCGCGCTGTATGTGTCGGATCATGCTTAATGAGCGATTTTTGTTTAACACCTATACGACGTAGGCGTGAGGCTGAGATCGTCCTTGTCATTGTCCCGGAGGAGCAAGTTTCTTGGAAGGTATGTACACCATCAGGCTAGTGCCACCAAAGTGTGCGGCGATGATACTAATAGGTCCAGGTTTTGGCGACAACACTCGCAAAGAGGATCGATATGTAATCCGAGCCATCTTCAAGATCAGCTCGGTAGGTTACACGGGTACCACCTGGCGACACAAGTCCCGATACAATAGTCTATGCTTGGAAGCACGGCGAAGAGAAGAACGACGGGCCTGCCGACTCTATTTCCGGGATATTAAATGAGTCACCGGACGGGCAAACGTCGCGTGCCCTATCCCTTGCGAATGCATGTTCCCGGGCTACGCAATGTCGTAGTGGATGACTTCCTCGAGGCCTTCCTTGAGCGCACCGAAGAACGCGTCCCCGAACGTGGCGTCGATCGCGCCCTCACCCCAGGTGACCGAGATCCCGATTCCACCCGCTGGGTCCCCCGCCACGTTGATGTTTATCGCGGCGCTGGTCGACGGGTTCGACTGGGAGAAATGCACGTTGTCCAGCTTCCAGCACGCACCTTCTGCGGCGTCGGTGCCCGAGAACTTGCCGACATTGGAGATCTCGAGTGTGAATTCGCGCTTCTTCCCGAGCTTGCCCTTCAGGTACGCCGCGTAGTCACTCGCGTACTTAAGCATCCCGAGGGTCTCGAGCGACTCCGTCTGCTGCCGCCGCAACGTCTGCGTGAGCTTGCTCGCCGAGTCCCATGGGAATTCGCGGAGCCACGACTTCGCCGCTGTCGAGGGGGTACGCTTGACCAGAGTGGGGAACGAGTTGAGGGCCGAGACGTAGTTGCACATCGCATCGTTCGGCGCTTTCGCGGCTGGGCGGAGGGATACTGGGATAGATGTCGCAATATACCGGTACTTGCCCGCGGTAGCCGGGTCCTCTTCGAGCTGCTCAGAGATGACAAGCGTCGCGAGCGCGTGCAGGAGCGACGTGAACGACGTCTTGTGCGCCCGACATACTTGCAGGACGCGGTGCGCCGCCTCGGGCTTGAAGTACATGAGTCGTGTGCGCCCTGTGAGCTTGGCCTCAGGCGGGCTCGGGTACCCGGTCCATGCGTAGTGCGCGTAGGTAAGTGGGCCGGGGAGGAGCATTTGGAGGATGCGATATAGGAGGTGGAAGAACGGTACGTTGAGGTTGACGGCCTTCTCAATAGGCTGGAGGAGTTGAATCTCGGGAGGAGCGGCCACGATTGCAGAAGGCGGGGAAGAATCTCCTGTGGCATTGAGGGCCTCTAGAAGTGTTTGGTGCAAGGCGATTCCACTCTGTCCGTCGCCGATGGTGTGATGGACGCTGAATAACACGTTTCCATCATTCAACACCAAAACGCGCCACAAGGGCTTTGACGTGTCGAACCCCTTGGCCGTTTCGCTTTCTAGAACTTCGCGGAGGTCACCATCGACGAAATGCACAACCTCGTCAAGGTTCACTGCGCCCAGGCGTGCATAGGTTGGCGTTGGCATGTCTTCCCCCACAACGCATACATTCAGGAAGCCGTGTCTCTGGGTGACCTTGGCAAGAGCCGCGTAGAGTGAGGCCTTGTCGATGGTAGTTCCGTCTTCGCGCGTGTAGCGTCCTGAGATGGTTACGGGGCCGAGCAAACCCAGTTTGGAGCGGACAATGTGCCATCTCTCGAACATGCCTTCAACAGTCATAAATGTATTGAAACGGAACAGAAACATCAGACTTACCGGCTTCTCTGACAAGAAATTGGACGGCCATGGTGTCAATCCGAACAAGCTCTTTTGAGTTGCAAGGCAAGTTCGACTACAACCTTGCAGGGGCATATAAACAAGCCGCCTCTTCACGTGGTATTTCGTGGGGCATATAGAGGCCTTCCGAGATTGTGACGTAGCGCAGTACTTGATCAGTGCTCGTCACGCAGCCAAGGGCCGAGTGCGCGTCGCGATCGGCTTCGAAACCAACGTTGAGTATGTACGACCGTCCGCCCCTTCATTCGGCAAGGTCGTATTTTAGGTCTACCTATGGGAGACTAGGTCACGACGATGTTGCCGCGACTGAGAATGTATGCTGCACAGAAGGAAACCTTGCCATAACATCAAATCATTCTGAGATTGATCCGTTCGATTCCGACCAGTAGCAATCACATTCCATGATGCCCTGATAGTCTCATACCAAGACTCTCCACACGGCGCGAGTTCGCATGGAGACACACGCTCTGCATCCCTGGAAGAACTTTTGTCCGCGACTCACGGTCACATCATTGGACTAGCTGGTGATGAAAGGTACCCAAGGCAGTGCGAGAAACAACAAATGAGCGTGTCGCTACTGGATAGGGGCAGAAGGCTAGGCAGATATCGAAAGAGCCAGCTGGAAGCAGTTTATTTATTTTCAGCATCGGCGGCCGCACAAAGAGGGCGAGCGGTGAAGAGGGCCGGTTTCCGTTTTGGGCGGGAATTACTACATAAGCAGCGGTTTGCACGTGATGTGACTGTCCATGACTCAATTTGAATGCGATCGTCCAACTACTTTTTGAAGTGGTCCGCATCGCCATTCCTTCATTCTCCTCCTACCTCTCTCAGAGCAGCTCCTGCCCTCGCCCTCCATTTCAAAACTCACACCATGTGCCCACACGCCAACGGCGACGCCCTCCCGAACGGCACCGACGAGATGGTAGCTGTAGGCTCTACATCCCGTTCCTCGCCAGTCAAGACAAACGGCATCAACGGCCATGCAAACGGTGTCAATGGCCACGCAAACAGTATCAACGGCACTGCTAAGAAGCCTGAGCAAAAGAACCCCTATGCCCCCCGCGCATCCGACTTTCTGAGCAATATTTCCAACTTCAATATCATCGAGAGTACACTGCGCGGTAAGTGATCGGGTTCTACCCATCAGAACCATACTGACTCGCCGGTGCAGAGGGAGAGCAGTTCGCCAACGCTTTCTTTGATACTAAGACCAAGATCGCCATTGCCAAGGCGCTGGATGCCTTCGGTGTGGAGTACATTGAGCTCACGAGCCCTGTCGCTTCTGAGCAATCTCGGGCTGGTAAGCCATCACTCTAGACGACCCTTGAGTGGCCTTATTTATGTATAGACTGCGAGGCCATCTGCAAGCTCGGCCTGAAGGCCAAGATCTTGACGCACATTCGTTGCCATATGGATGATGCACGGATAGCCGTTGAGACTGGTACGTCGTCCCTAACTTGTCATGTGCGTTCCCCGTTAACAGGTCCACCAAGGCGTCGATGGTGTCGATGTCGTCATCGGAACATCGTCCTTCCTCCGCGAGTTCTCGCACGGCAAGGACATGACCTACATCACCAAGACCGCTATCGAGGTCATCAACTTCGTCAAGAGCAAGGGTGTGTGCTGCGATGTTGGAAAGTCACGCAGTGTGCTCATGCGACTCTGCTTGAACAGGTATCGAAGTCCGATTCTCATCAGAGGACTCCTTCCGCTCCGACCTCGTAGACCTGCTGTCCATTTACCAAACTGTGGATAAGATTGGTGTCAATCGAGTTGGTATCGCCGATACCGTCGGCTGTGCAAACCCGCGCCAGGTGTATGACCTCGTTCGTACCCTCCGTGGAGTAGTCGGCTGTGACATCGAGATCCACTTGCATAATGATACGGGAATGGGTATGTGGTTTGACGTTCACGCTCATAACGGCGCTGACTACGTTGTGCCGTACAGCCATCGCTAACGCCTACACTGCGCTCGAGGCCGGTGCTACCCACATTGACACGTCTGTGCTTGGTATTGGCGAGCGTGTGGGCATCACCCCCCTTGGCGGTCTTGTTGCGTGCTTGTACGCCGCGAACCCGGAGTATGTCAAGAGCAAGTACAACTTGCCCATGCTTCGCGAGATCGAGAACTTGGTCGCAGAGGCCGTCGAGGTCAATGTGCCGTTTATGAACCCCATCACGTACGTTCTCGTACAGCGATGCATGCTCTGCCAACTGACAGCCATCTAGCGGTTACTGTGCATTCACGCACAAGGCAGGTATTCACGCGAAGGCTATTTTGAACAACCCATCCACCTACGAAATCCTGAAGCCCGAGGACTTCGGACTTACGCGCTACGTGTCCATCGGACACCGTCTGACGGGCTGGAACGCCGTCAAGAGCCGTGTAGAACAACTTGGTCTCACGCTCACTGACGAGGAGGTGTGTACCGCCGGGTCCTTGCCGCGCCGGACAGCGGCTCACCCACACGTTTCCCACAGATCAAAGACGCGACAGCGAAGATCAAGGAGCTCGCGGACGTGCGCACACAGTCGATGGACGACGTCGACTCGCTGCTGCGTGTATACCACTCGGGCATCCAGTCCGGCGAGCTCGCGGTCGGCCAGAAGGAGGCGCTCGACCGCCTTCTCCGCAAGCACCGCGAGGTGCGCGACGCGTCTCGCAGCAGAGATGCAAGCCCCGCTGCAGCGTAGAGCGATCGCGCAGCTGCGTGGACCGAGCCACGCTGATGGCTCGTGATTATCCTCGCCGCAAAAACTGGGTGGCATTGCGAGATCTGGCGGATCCAAATGCTTCCCCCCTCCTCGTGTGCGCCGGAATAGGGTGCACCGGGCATGTACGATTGTACTTTTGACAACGCTGGTCAAGTTAAAGTAACACACCGCCGCATGTAGTAATACCAACAAAAGATGTCTGGCGTCAGCGAACAAATGGAATGTATCTAGTAATCTTATGAACATGACGTGCGCAAGCTTTATGGGTTGACTGTTGAGACGTTTGGCAACAACAAGAACAAGCGATTCGGAACTGGTTGGGTCCGGGTATCACCACATGTTGTAGTACCTATACGATATACGTCGGGGCAGGTCGATTGTCCTAGGTGTAAGCCGGATCTCATTTAGCTTGACATACTACTAGGGTACAGGGCGACTAGTGACATGGACATCTGAGCAGCCCGAGTATCGGACCTTCGCAGCTACGTGTTCCGGTGCTCGAGGGCGATTTCCTACTTCCGGTTGGAGCGGGCGGCGAGGCTTTTAGAAGAGATGTTGCACTGTGGACGTGAGCTTACGGTACTCACTACTTGTCACATTGATTGACCCCGGAGTGGGACAAGATTATCAACCATTGAGACAAGCGTGGGGGTGCTCTTTCAAGCGAATAATAGCGCACGAACATAAATACTATTGTAATATGATAGCTAGGAGGAGCAGAACGAACCGGGTAGCGCAACTAGTATTAGTAAGTACAATAGGCCGTGAAATCAAGAATGGACTAAAGCGAATCAGCAATATATTAAGACTAAGGAGCGTCAAGCCGTGTGGAAGCTTGACACCGGTGAGTTGCAGCTGCGCACTAAGATGAGTAAATCGGCCAAGGACATCAGAGCAAGGGCGGTCAAATGGGGCTTACCTCAGTCATCCTCGTCCTCAGGCTCCTCCCGCGGACGGAGGGAAACGATGCGCGTTTTCTTGATCTGTTTGTGCAGCGGCCCAAAGTAGCGCTGCGTCTCGAAGCTCCACTCGAGGTTGCCCGTTACCCAGTGCTCCATCGCCTCCACGTACTTCTGCACTGTCTCGTCGGCGGCGGGGCCCCAGCTCGGTAACCGGGTCTTCGCCTCGACGAACCGCGCCATGAGAGTCTTGAAGTGCTCCCCGACGAGGTCGGCGGCGGTTTGTAGATCGACGCCCTTGTCATGCATGAGGACTGTCACGATATTGTTCCCGGCGATGCCCCGCTCCTGCTCCATATTGTACGAGTAGACATCCTGTGCCGGAGGGAGGCACCGTCAGCGCGTGGTTCTGATGAACGGTGGAGCGTACAAGACTTACGTTCGACCAGCAGACCATGTCCGCTGCGGCCCAATAAAGCGTCATGAACGTCGGATCATTAAAGACTTCGTCCGCGAGGTCGACGCCGAAGCAGACCTCGAGCAGGCCGAAGCAGAGGCGAATGGCACTGTTCTCACGGCGTAGTGCTTCAAATGAGACCATGTCGAGCACCTCCCCGCGCTCGCGGTACTCGGCCTCTTGTGCGACTGCATCGATGTAGTCCTCGAAGTGTTTCAGGAAGCGGCGCATGCACCCGGGGCCAGCGTGTTCCGCCAGGCGAGCCCTGAATCTATTCTAGGGCTTAGTCTCGGGTAGGGTTGGGTGGAGCAAGAGACTCACTCTCTCGTCATTTCGGCCAGTTTGGAGCCATCGTCCCACGACGGGTTGCGCATAACATTCAGAGAGATCTCGCCGGTGTGGCGGGCATCGGCGCCATTTTGCTCGTCGCTAACTTCGTCGACGACGAACAGGAGGTTGACGAAGTCACAGCAAGTTCTGAACGTCTCGTACCCGGCGTATGGGTAGGTGTAGGAGACGAGCAGCTCGTTGCACCCCTGGACGAAGAAGGCGCGTTTTTTGTCGGTAAAGACATCGTAGGCGTTGATCCAGGCCCTGGACTCTGCGGCTCCTCTAATGTAGTGAGTGTTCGTCATCGGCTGGAAGGGGCACAGTGAAAGGAGGTCGGGGAGAACGAAGTGACGAGGAGAGGTAGGCTTAGACATGTGGGTGTACGATTGGTGTTGTGACGGTGCAGTGAAGGGAACTGCAGTTCTTGGTGTTCGGTGGCATCTTTTATATCGTTCTATAAACCACGCGGAGAAGCAGGTTTTCGCACAATTGCGTACGAACACATCACCTTGCAGGTCCGGCCACAACACACTTGCCGGTGTTTGGAGCCTGAATGGAGTTCGCAGTATCGTTCGATTAGGTAGGAAGGAATGGAGCCCCGTCCCTGTGCCAAAGTCACACTAGCATCTCCATTGGGATTACGGGCAAAGACAAGTCTCCGCTATATTTTGAGGGGGTCAGTTAGGGAAGCGGGACCGGCGGGACCGTAGAACTTGCTGCCGGATCACTGGCTCAAACACCTGTACCTGCGAGTACAAGCAAACCGGACACGGAGGTTTCAAGCTCATATCCTATGGCAGCTACCCTATCTGTGTTTGACATGCTAGATGAGACCTAGATCTCGGCGAAAAGGTCACTCACGTCCTAGACAACGACAGCCGCTAACTTGAAAAAGCGCGGCGATAATCACCTTCAGCACCATTGGTAAAACAGGACCCTGATGATCGTTACACCTCGACGCCGGATAACCTCCGATCTGGCAAAGAATCGCCTCCGGATTGGCAACATCGGGTGCAGGCCTGAGGGAGGGATACGTGAGCTGCACGCAGACCTCGGGTGAATATCCTGTAATTGATAGCTATACTCACAACCTCTGACGAAGATGAAGCACCAGAGCTTAGGTCCATTGATGAGGATGTCAAGACATGAACCGCCGCTACTCGGCTGCTTAACTCACCAGCGCACACATCGCACTGGCTGTGGCTGAGACTGAGATCCAGATCGAGTCAATCACTCGATCCCAACAAACCACGTTCCAGCCACTAGTATTCACAATCGTGTCTACTCTGTTCTCATGACTAGCCTTCATGGTCCAGGGTACCTTAGGATAGCCTAGGACGTTGCATGGCGTCAACTGCACTAGGTTTCACAAGGTACTATGCCAGTGTCCCGACCCACCCGGAGCGGTACACAAGTCAAGGGGAGGGGCTCTGACACTGCGCCGCCCATATTATTCCTCATCTGTAAAGGTAGCCGCGGCTTCGTCTCCGTCTCACCCGGGAAATTCCGCCATGCTGTGTGATTGGCAGCATGTTCATGGTCGAGTGATAGTCTGCAAGATGGAGCCGTTCTGGCATCATTGGGATGAGGCACATGGAATAGTTGCCGAACAATAAACTTCCAAATCCTGATTAGTTCCGGACGACGAAGGCAGGTGATGTTTAACAGACAAGTCCAAGGAGGAATGTAGACCAATATTCTCACCGTCCCGTAGTATGCGTACTAGCGAGAGGCACATTCCAGAACTCGTCCACTAACAAGCCGATGTCAGCTCACTGTTCCGACTGAGACACTCTTACCAAGACAACGCGCCTTCGAGCTCGACATCAGTAGTGCTGTACGAGCGGTAAACCCGCATCTCCGACTGGAGCGTATGCCAGTGTACGCACTCCGCCCATCAGGATGCTACTAGCCGGAGCATGGATCGCCTTATCTAACGACTTTTCTGGGGCGACTCGTCACAGGATTGTCGTTTAGTGCACACACATAGGTGCCATCAAGGTCTGCGGTGGAAACACCACATAGCGTTAGCGGCTAATGTGCGTTGCTTGGAACTTTTGATCAAAGGTCATAGCATCCAGTTAACATCCAGTGGCTGAGCTACACAGGCCGGGACGGAGCAGTGATGAGTGGATTGGAAAATATAAGCCAACTTAGCCTCGTTCTATCCCGAGAATGTCTAACACCAACCCCGACTGTTGCATGATCATGAACCGGCGTTACGTGAGGCTTGAATCCCCAGAGGTCGGTCTAATCCTAGTCAAGCATGACTGGGATGCCCATCATTTGACATCGAAATAATAGCGACACATGGATGACATCGGACAATAGCCTCAGGCCGGATGATGTTGGCTGCAAGCGATAATCATGGACATCTGAAAGGATACGTCATATATGAGCTATTCCCCTCTCTCCCTCAAGGTATGGGAACAAAAGGGGGAGGCGGGGATTCGGTTATTTGGAGCATGGGCTATATCGCCTAGAATGAGCATGTTCCTACGACTACAAGTCTGTAGCAAGTCACTCACCCATGATCCAGCGGCGGGAGAGCGACCCTGAGGTCGCGCACCAGACAAGGTGGATACCCCCGCCATGAAAGCCTTTGGGTACGACCAGGATCGCTACATTGAACCTGGAGAACCCCTTTCAAGGTGCTCATTGACTTAGTATCGAACCGCATAGGAGCAAACTCACCGTCTGCCAGCGCTTCGGCTGTCCATTCGATGAATGCATGGGTTCTGGAAGCCGCAGGAGAGTGCTATAGATTATGCCGAAATTTAAAATATCACCTGCTTGCTCGGGTGAATACATGGACTCTGCCTTGTTCAAAAGATTCATCAGTATCGTCAGTCAACCACCGGACGGAGAGTAGGCTTTGCGAATAACAACAGAGTCAACTCACCGATCGCCCTTTGCGCATTTCGTCATGTCGGAACCACATTTCAGGATCGGATCATGCGCGGTGCCAGCGTTTACTGAAGGTTCTCCGGAGCCGTATTCTCGTAATGATGACGCAATCAGAGCAGGACATGGACATTCAGTATACAAAGCGAGAATAGGCAGAGCATTACAGGAAAAAGAACGCGCAGCCGAAGGAACGACCGACATTCCGGATTGAAACGTTGAATGATCGGCCCAAGGTCTGCCCAATAACGATAGGTCAGAAGCAGATACGATAGCTGGCATAACGCCCGGCTGTTTCACTGGGTCGTGTAATCTTCACCACGTTACCTCGCTTGAGGCCGTAGTAGCGTGCTACAGGGTCGGCTAACTGAATGCGAGGCAGTTGCGTCTCCTTCAATCGACTTGGCCAGATGACGTTAGCCCAAAGGTAGGGCAATTCAAGAATGGAGACGCACTATGTTTCCAGTAGCTCTTTCTTTTCTTCAGGGGTCAACACCTCATGTTTAGGCACCAAAGTATGATGCGTGATGTTTACGAGCAGGTCGGACTCCGAGAACTCCTCCAACTTGTATTGGGATGCCATGGCCGCAATCACCTAGTCGAAGCGAGGATCTTGGTCTCATTGGCTTGGTAGCTAGTGATGCAAACGAACATACCTTGCGTGCGGAGGGTGTCATGTTCCCTGGGAAGACAATGATGCCCTGCTGGATGTTCTTCTCTTCTAGAATACCCAGCATTCTATCCATACGCCACCCCATCAGCAATGCGAGCATAGGTTCAACTCCATGGATACTCACTTTCTCATGGTCTTCACTCCGACGCTCTTTTCCTCGGAGAAGTAAACGAAGATTTGTGTCATGGGGTTATTCTTATGATTTGTGAAGAAGTTCAGTTGACTCCGGCTGCACGATCATCAGAAGGTGGGGAATGTTTGACAGCTAGAGGGCGTACTCTACACTGCCCGAGTTATTTGCGTAGTGACCCTTAAAGGTGTTCAGGTCCATGTTTATCTCATCGTCGGAAACC
The DNA here is from genome assembly GCA_022606075.1 of Fomitopsis betulina. NCBI lineage: Eukaryota > Fungi > Basidiomycota > Agaricomycetes > Polyporales > Fomitopsidaceae > Fomitopsis > Fomitopsis betulina. The sequence goes on along the minus strand of JABYQK010000005.1, from coordinate 478,983 downwards.
TGGAAGCCCTACATGGTTTCGGGTATATTCAGTGGCCACTGAAGGGGTAGTAGCAAGCCACATACCCTGTCCTTGACCAGCTCGTGGACCGTGCGATTCACCTTCCAAAGTTTGGCAGACTCGTCCTCGGACATGGCGCACGTCGGTTTGGTCGAGAAACAAGTCCAGTAAGTGATGAAGCGCCGAAATTGTTTACAGCCTCATTGAAACTCCGCGCCACCGGACCGCCAGCCTTGACGCGATCGTTGTTTCGTGCACTCTGCCACCAACCATGTCGACCGCTCCTGACGCGACGACAGCACCACCGCCGACGTCGCTGGCGTTAACACTACAGCTAATGGTAACTCATTACGATGACCGCCTCACTCCTAAACCTCATATTGCGTCTTACTCAGATGAAGCTGAAGCCCGCAAAAGTCTTCAAGGCCGCGGTGGAGCAGCTGCCGCAGCCGCCACCGACTTCGGGCACCTCAGGATCGCGGATGCCCAACGCAGGCCCGAGACACATCACTGGAATCAGCTTCGACGATAGGGGAGACCAAGTGATTACAGCCGCGGAGGACGAGACGTTCCGCTTGTATAGCTGCAAAAGTGGCAAGCGAGTTCCGCTCGCTTCACACCCCGTGTCTGCTTCAACTGATCTCATTGGAACAGGCATCTGAAGACTTTGTACTCCAAGAAGTATGGGGTGGACCTGCCCCGCTTCACGCACAAGAACACCGCCATCGTGCATGCCTCGACGAAGGAGGATGATACGCTGCGGTACCATTCCCTGCATGACAACAAGTACCTCCAGTACTTCCGGGGCCACAAGGGGAGAGTCGTCTCGCTTGAAGTGTCGCCAGTCGACGATGGGTTCATGTCGGGCTCCATGGACAAGACCGTGCGTCTCTGGGATTTGCGCACACCGACCTGCAGAGGCCTTCTGAACCTCCCTGCCTCTCCCGTAGTAGCATATGACGCGTCGGGGCTTGTGTTCGCCGTCGCGGTCAATGTGTACTCTCGCATACTGCTCTATGACCAGGCCAACTTCGACAAGGCGCCGTTCCTCGTGATCACTCTAGAGGATCCAACACTGGCCCTCGTCAGCTTCCCTCCACGTGCGATCCACATGACTTCAATATCGTTCTCTACGAACGGGAAGTATCTGCTGGTGGGCTGCTCTGGAGACGCACACTACATCCTGGACGCTTTCGAAGGCCACTTACTCGCTAAGCTCGAGGGGCATGTCGGTCTCGAGCGGAGGACACTGAGCACCCCGCTCAAGATAGAGCCAGAGAAGGGGTGTAGTGGCGAGGAAGTCTCATGGACACCTGACAGCAAATACATCGTCAGTGGAAGTCTCGATGGCAAGGTCGTGGTGTGGGACGTGCAGAATCTTCCAGCAAAGTCGGGGCCCATCAATCTGAAGGAGAAGCCGCTTCGCCTACGACCGTTGACCGCGTTGGAAGGCCATCCAGGCCCATCACGATGCGTGAGGTTCAACCCTCGTCTGGCCATGATGTGCACCGCGGGCGCGGAGCTGGTTCGTGATTTTTAACATGCCACTGTTCTATGCTTACCATTGCTCGCAGGCGTTCTGGCTACCAGATCAGTCGGGGGATCCTGACGAATTCGCAAAGGAGTTTCTGGCGAAGAAGGCGGGAGCAAATTGAGGGTGTCTTCCCTTGATTAATTTATGTCTTGCTGTGTTCTGGTCCTTTCTGTTTGTACACTTAATAGCCCCAGTCGAATCTGAAACTCATCCTCCGCACCAACTGTCTGGTGCACAGTTGGCTTCCTCGCAAGGGTGTTTATGGACGAGTAAGTAACGTGATATTTTGCTGATGACGCGGAAGCCCTAACCTTAAGCGACGGAGCTACCACGTATGGAAGGTAGACGTGGCAAGAATAGGTCTGGAGCGAAGTGATCTCCTCCAAAGCTCCCTTTGACATTCCACTCATCCGGACGCCCTTCATCGGTACAATGCGTCTCCAAACAATCATTGGTTACCTCGCTGGCACAGCTGCTTTGCTGCAGCTGGCCGTGGCAGGTGCGTTGCCGCGTTGCTTCGTAACTTGTACCGAAATGCTGAGACGCAGGATATACGCCCCTAGCTCCTGATTCTGTCGGCGCCCAGGAGCCTGTAATTCTGGCTATTGCTCAGTTCCCCGAGGACAATGCATTCGGACGTGCGTGTTGTCACCGAGTCGCTGGGAGTTCTTACTGAAGGCCGAGGATGCAGACGTCGTGAACGGAGAGCGCAACAAGATAATTCTGAATGTGGAGAACCAGTCTGACCGCAACATCACCATCACGAATGTCGGTGGTTCGTTTCACCACCCGGAGTCGAACAGGCTTGTGAAGAACGTGCGTGTCGTGTGCCCCGTCTCCTACCTACGCGCTCATGCATCGTGACAGACAACGGCGCTTGCATACAACGTTCTCCTCATTGAGGGGGCTAAGATCCAGCTGCCGTATACGTTCTACAGCGAGTGAGTGACCTTACGATTTGTTTCGTGCCGCAATACTGACTGGCACAAAAAAGATTCAAGGTGGGCTACGCGTGATTGCGGTGATCAGACCGCGTGTGTTGACATATGCTTCATAGCCAAGCGACCTTCGCCTGAACATCTGGTTGGACCACGAGGCTGATGTTCGTATGAATCATGACTGCATATGAGGATCTTATTGACGAAGTCTTGCAGGGCGACAAATATCGCGTGACTGCATATGATTCCGTCATTACCGTTGTCGAGCCGGAGACCTCGTGGTTCGACTTCAAGACGTAGGTTACTTAAAGTTGAGGCACTGTGAACAGTAGCTCACCCTTCGCCCACAGGCTCACCACCTATCTCATCACTTCTTTGTTCCTCAGCGGTCTCGGCTACTACGCCTACCTTACTCTCGTTCCTCAGCCTAAGAAGAAGAAGACACCCGCTGTGAGCGCACCGGTTGGCACTGTGACTGCAACGGGCGCCGGCGGATACCAGGAGGAGTGGATTCCGGAGCACCACCTCAAGAAGCCGAAACAGCGCAAGACGCGGGCTTCAGGCGCCCCGAGTGGGGACGAGACGAGCGGCACGGAGGTGAGCGGGACTGAGGGCCGGAAGCGTAAGGGCCGGAAGTAGGGTACATCTGGACATGTTAGCGTCACAAAAGGAGTAGCATACAATCATACCGATTTCTGTCATAGCTCTGCTGGTTGGCGTGCCTGCACACTATTTGGATTGAGCAATGACGTCTGAATTGGCGAGGACGCAAGCGCAGAATGCGCACTAGCAGCCAAGCATATACAGTTCAAGCTAAGCAGACATTATACATCAATGTGTTTGTAGCCCTGAACCTATAGTGACGGGCAACAAAAGAGTAAGCTAACCCGATGCTTCGTTTCGACCTGTACACCGAAGGCGCACCTTGTTCTCTTTCAGCATCTGTGCATACCGCTCCGCCAAATCCTTGCACTTCTCATTGTGGTTCACGCCCTCTATGCGATAGCACTTCTGCATGTTGTCTCGCACGATCTTTGCCTCCATCGCGCGGACCCAGGACTCGCGGACGTGGTCCTCACGCTCCTTCAGGCGGGCTAGCAGCAGAATAGGGCTCAGCTTGCCACAGCTTGGATAAAATCAGAAGAGGCCACGCACTCTTGAGCTCTTCTGCCCGTGCTTCGTCAATGGCCATGGTGAAAGTGCGGAAGGTGGCTGCGAGCTGGCGGTTGTTGCGGGTGAATGTGTCCAAGCGCCCTATCCGCCGGGCGCTCCAGCCTCCAGCTACTCCTACGGTCTTACCATCTCCTGTGCCGCACAGTATGCCTAGGTCTCCAGGCTTCGTACTCTTCGTCGAATATAGTATGTGAACTCGGCACCATAGGATCCTCACGCCGTCGCGGCGGCGGTCTCTCAGCTAGATGACCGGTTACGGTCGGCTTGCGTGCGTATAGACCCTCAATCATGCGACCTCAGGCTACCACCGTGGGTGAACCGAGTTACCCGTCGAACGCATTGGTTTCTCCTCTGAAATATACGGCCATGTCCTACCCAGTGAGACTACCAGCTGACCATCCCATAGTCACTCTCACACATCGTACGTCCAATGTGTTCAAGTCCATTTGATATGTGATCAGGGCCTCACCGACGCACAGCTACCGCTGTCATATGGCTACTCGAGCTGCGCAACGGCGAGGACAGTCGGATCAACGAGACGCTCATCGACAAGGCGCTGCATCCCGCTCTGGACATCGTCGAGCGCGACTGGCGCGAGCGGTGGCGCGCGGCACGCGCGACCCAGGACAAGGCGGGAGGGTGCGGTGCGCTCGTAAGAGGGGCCAGAACAAATTCTTCAGCAATGGTATGTGGGAGACACCGTGGATGCACGCGTCGTAGGTGACCATGAGGTTGCGTCATATAGGTCTCGAGCTGGACAAGCTCACGAGCGATCCTGCTCGTGCGCAGAACTTCACGCCTTGTGAGTAGTCAGTAACGCGAGCTGCGATCGCACACTCACTACCTCTCTGCACACTCAGTCGTACAGAACCCATTTCTAAGCAGGCTCCTCGCCTTCCCCAGTACGTGGACAACTTGGGGCCTTCACTTTTCAAAACGTTCATATCTAGATCAGTCCCTACCATTGCTGCAGTCAACGGACATTGCTTCGCCGCGGCAATGATGGTGGCCCTCTGCTGCGACTACCGTGTTATGACAGACGGCAGCAGCCGACGCGCGTGGATGTGCATGAACGAGGTACTGAGGCCCACCGCCGTGCCCACAAAATCTTAACTCAAATGATGATCCCAACGTAAATCCACTTCGGCGCAGCCTACCCACTGTCGTACGCCTCGATTATACGCGCGAAAATTCCTGACCCGCGTACGCAACGAAAGGTCGCGCTAGAGGGGTACCGTTTTACACCCCCAGAGGCTCTTGCAGCTGGCCTTGTAGATTGCCTCGTGGACGGGAACACGGACGCTGTCATTGCTAAGGCGCAGGCGCTCGGCGAGTCTGTGGCCCACCTGGCAGTGCAGGGTGCTTGGGGAGTCATCAAGGTATGGGTGAAAGTGCATAAGCTTTGGGATGGCCACTGAGACGGTGCGCGGGGCACAGCGTGATCTGTACAGGGATGTTCTAGAGGCGACTGCTAGAGACGACATGCTGCAAACTATTGGCGCGGACGATGCAGCTGCGAAGGCTCGCCTTTGACAGGACAGCCGCATAGAATATGACACCCATTTGTAAGTGCGCACACTGACATTCACTCTTTTACGTCCTCAGTATGTTGACCAACGCAAACGATAGGATTCACATCATGACTGGAGCATGCGGTATTGCACACATATGACACTGCTACATTTTGGATCTTCTCTGTCCTGCGCTTCACTGTTGCAACGACCAGTCAACAACTTTTTCAGTGGTAGGTAATATCTTCTCTCGCCCTAGCTCCCCGAAACCCCTCTCAGGGCTCACGTGTCATGATACCCACGCGCGCCTTGCTCCTGTTGATGACCAGATCGTAGTTTCTCCCCACGAATTCCGGAAAAGCCCACGTCGCCCTCTTGAACGCGTCCTTCCTTTTCACCACGCGCGCCCAGGCCTCCCCGGCAAACTCTGGGTCCACCTCTCAAGGTCTATCGTCTGCTCCCATGATGGCGGATGCGTTCTACTGGTTTACTAGTAGTTGCGATGAAGTGGAGCTGGTGATCAGCTAGCTTAAAATACTTGTACACTACAGCCATTGGAGAGACAAGGAGAAGTCCCGTTTTTGCATGATGCTATATGCCCGCCTGTGCAATGAAGCATAATGCAAAGCTTTCCGTCAACAGAGGCTCCTCAGCATGAGCCACGCTCAATCGTGTCGCCTCGCACATGACCGCGACAAGGCGCTAACCTGCCGACGCTCGAATTCGTCAGACGTGTCGTTGACGTGTTGCAACGTCGCGCGAGTCTGACTGCGTATTGGCGTTAGATGTTACAGTCGGTAACGGGGTGCAGTGCGTTCCCAGCTGTATAACTTACGAGATATGATGCCGAAGCTGATATGATGGTCACGGCAGACAGGTGTGGGCTCTTCTGCACGCATGCGAGGCTGTCGGGAGCGGTACGAACAGCAGAGGCCTCATAGATTCGTGATTGGATGGCGGACATGGGAGCCAATCGCGTTGGGCTGAGGACATGGCAACCGAGGTGGTCGCGGGTTGCCACTGGGCGTGTTACCGCCGTCGCACTCCACTCATCGAGAAACCCTGCGTGCATATATACCTCTCGCCCCGCTATGCTGCCCCGGTTCCCCACTTCTTCCTTACTCTTCCCTTCACCCTCTTTTCCAAGGCCGGGCCTTCAGCTGTGCTTTCCTTTCTACAGCTGTCCTCTCTCCCAGTCCTCTCCGTCCCTGTCAGGCCACAGTTCATTCTCCTCAGGCAGGCCCAGTCATGCAGCTCCCTTCTTTTTCCATCCTTCTCGCTTCCGTCCTCGTCTCGCTCACCCTGATCGGTGACACCGCCGTCGCCGCTCCCGCAAAGCACGATGCGAAGACGATCACGCTGCCGCTGAAGCGCGCCCACCAGAAGCGCGCCGATGTCCACCCCCAAGTCGTACGTCGCGTCTGCCGGATCCTTGCGCGCATATACTCACCCAGCGATCCTCCAGTACCTGCAGCAGCACTTGAACCGCGGTCTCAAGCGGTATGCGCGCCTCACTGGGAATGTCCAGCCGAGCAAACGCGCGCTTGCGGACAAGCTCCAGAAGCGCATGGCGGCGACCGAGCCTCTCATTGGCCGCGCGAACCGCAAGCGGTCGCAGCCTGAGCGCAGGCACAAGAACAAGGAGAACGCTGGCTATGACAATGTCACTTCAAACAGTTCCTCGTCCGCGGCAGGCTCGTCTGCCTCAAGCGTCTCGTCCGTAGACGATGGCACCAGCAATTCGACGGACACGGGTGTCGCGACCGGCGCGTCCGGTAACACGACCGACACCGGCTCCGTGGGCGGGACCACCGGGACCAACTCAACCGACACAAGCTCTAGTGCGGGTAACGGCAAGTCGAAGAGCGACACCACTGGCAAGAAGAAGGGCAAAGGCAAGAAGGATGGTGCTAGCAACTCAACAGCTACCGGTGCCTCTTCCAGCACCTCGACAGATACAGGTGCCTCTGCCAGCAATTCGACCGACACAGGCGCCGCCGCTGGCAACGCTACCTCCACGGGCGCGGCGGCCAGCGGGTCAGGTACCTCGTCCACCGCCGAGGGCTTCCCCGAGGTCGACCTCGAAGCGCAGACGAACGGCGGGCTGACCCTCGCGAACGCGCCCACGGCGAGCAACAGCCTCGGGCTCGATATCGAGGCGAACGACGTTGGCTACATCGCGACTGTACAGATAGGCACGCCCCCGCAGGACTTCAATTTCCTCATGGATACCGGCTCCGCGGACATGTGGGTCGGCTCGGAGGACTGCACGACGGCGGGCACCACACAGGGCTGCGTGCGTATCTGCGCTTCATGTCAATTCCCAGTTATACTGAGGGTGCGGGTTTCGTTGTGTGCAGGGCAACCACACCTTCCTCGGCACCAGCAGCTCGTCGAGCTTCGTCCAGGTTGGCAAGCAGTTCGAGGTGACCTACGGGACGGGTCAGGTCTCGGGCGTGACGGTCTCTGACAATGTGAACATCGCTGGTCTCGCGCTCAATAACCACACCTTCGGCGTTGCGAACGTCGAGAGTACCGATTTCTCGGCCGATACCGTGCCCTTCGACGGTCTCATGGGTCTCGCGCAGTCGGTACGTCTTGCCGCCCTTCGGCGATTCGAACGATCGCTGACATGCCCTCGTGTAGACCCTGTCTGAGGAGGGCGTCCCCACACCACCCGAGTCGCTCGCCAGTCAGGGCCTCATCGACGAGGCGATCGCGTCCTTCAAGATCTCGCGGCTCTCTGACGATCTGAACGACGGCGAGGTGACGTTCGGGGGGCTGGACACGAGCAAGTTCGACGAGAGCACGCTCGTGACGGTCGATAACGTCAGCCAGGACGGGTTCTGGGAGGCGGCGATGGACAGCATTACCGCGAACGGGCAGGACCTGGGCCTGCAGGGCCGCAGCGCGATCCTCGACACGGGCACAACGCTTATCATCGCGCCCCAGGCGGACGCGGACGCGGTGCACGCGGCGATCCCGGGCGCGCAGAGCGACGGACAGGGCGGATACACGATCCCGTGCACGAGCAACACGAGCATCGCGCTCGGGTTCGGTGGCACGCAGTTCGCGATCAACCCAGTGGACCTGCTGTTCACCCCCGTGGACGCGAACGACCTCACGGGGGACTGCGTGTCTGGGATCTCGGCGGGTGAGATTGACGGCGCGACGACGTGGCTGGTGAGTGCTCTGTTGTTGGTGCGGCGGTGGGTGGAGGCTGATGCTGATGTGCGTGTGCAGACGGGCGACGTGTTCCTCAAGAACGTTTACTTGTCCGTGAACCAGAACAAGAACCAGATCTCGCTTGCGACGCTCGTCTAGGCGCTTGACCCCCGTACTGTATCATTCACGTTTGCTGCTTGGACTCGCTTCGGACTACCTTGCTGTCTATACTAACTGCCTGCGGACACTGTCACCCACTGCTGCACCGACGGACATCGCTGCTGGAGTTGGTAGTACTAGCATATCGCCCCCGCGTTGCTTACTTACACGCTACTACTACTTTCTGCTCTGACTCGGATCTACGGACTTCTGCTTTGCGCTCTGCACCTCGGTTCGCGTACGTGCAATGCAATGAGGAAGGCGCGAGGAAGCACAGATAAACTCTGGCGTGTCTATGTGAAGTCTCTGTTGTCGTGCTGGTGACACGATCACGTGTGTGTGACCGGCCGCGATGCTGGTAACGAAAGAGAACGAGCATCGGGGACACGGATGCGTTTGGGCGCAGCGGCACAGCGAGGGCTGCCTTCACTGTGGGCGATCCCGAAGCAGCCGGCGCGATACGTCCATTCCGAGGCTACAGTGTCCAAGAAGGCGTCCGAGTCTGTTCCGAGGACTCGGGTAGCGAGAATGGGAGGCCGTCGAAGAGTCCACGCTCATAGTATATACGTGCAGGTCTCTGCTATCCCGTGTCTAGGTGGGCAACGTCGACGGACAATACGCGCGCGGCGTCGCGCTCATCGTGACCTGCCAGTGGCCATCTTCGCACTCACGCCACCAGCTCAAACAGAATCTAAGATCGAGATCTCATTGAGGTACATAACTGCATGTCGCAGCGCTTTCATTTGGCTTTCGCTCTCCCTCCATGAGGCCCCTCCTCCCCTCAGCCGGCCCACACGGGGGCCCTCATTTCACTTACCCGTCCCAATCGATAATCTACGTGAGACCCGTTGCTCTCACCCACCTATAGCTACTTATTCTGATCCTCATTGATGCCCCCAGCACATGTCAGAAGACATGTAGAACTCTCTCATGCATCGCAAATATACCGGGTACTACAGTGCTGTGTCCAAGGTACCGTGCTCAGCCGCTGTCTTCCTCTTCAGCCTGCAATTTAATCTTGCTCAACCGCGACAGGCTTCCTTCCATCGACGCCCGATGCGCCGCGGTGACGTGGGTGCAACAAGCATGGGGATAAGTACATCAAGCATAATAAACCTAGGTGCGATACACTACACAACCCCCTTACATGATATAGGTTCCATACAATACAGACCGGAAAACAGCATCTCGCACGAACTAGCCCTCACCAAGGTCAGGTTCCTCCTCGTCCGGCTCTCCCTCAGCGTCCTCATCCACATGGTTCGCACTATAATCATCGTCCTTCTCGTCCTCATCCACATCCATCCCGTACCCCGTTTCACCGACCCCAGAAAACATAGCCACCAGCCCGCCAGGCGAGCCTTTGCTCGTGCCAGCAGTGGGCGTGACCACCAGAGTGACCTCGCTCGGCACGCTATGTCGACTCGCAGCCCCGGTGAATGAACCGCTCGCACTCCCATCCTGCATCTCCACATCCTCCTCATAGTCACAGGGCGCCTCGAGCGCCGTGGGGGGCTTTCTCGGAGAGCGGCGCGTCCTCACGGGGGATGATGGCCTCGCAAGCACATCCGTGTTTCGCCTCGCCGCCGCCCTCCGCTGCCCGCGCCCCGTAGGTTCTTCAGTGACACCCCGGCGGGTGCTCCTCCGGAACGGCGTCGTCGCGACGTCCACCTCTATCGGCTGCGGGGACTCCACCCGCCTGCGCTTGCGGGGCGACACGGACCGCGCAGACGTCGCCGCGCGCGCCGCACCAGGCTCGATGGTCCGGGACCGCAGTGGCCGCTTCGCCACCTCGTCGCGATCGCCCTGGGATGCGCGTCGCGCGCTGCTCCCAGCTTTGACGGGCGACACGCTCGCCGCCACACGCACGGACGTCCGTCGACCGGCCGCAGGGCGCGACTTCCGTACCGACGGCGACTCGTCCGGGGCCCGTTGCCGCGTGTCCCCCGCCGGTTTCGTGTCGTTGGTGCCCCGCCGCCGCAGCGAGCGGTCGGACATCTGCAGGTCGCGTGCCAGCTTCCGCGCCAAAGCTTCGTCGAGCTCGAGCTGCGCCTGCTCGTTCTCGTTCGACTGTGTCTCGTCTGGCGATGGGTCTGGTCCAACGGTAGTCTCCGAGGCCGGCTCGTGGGTGCTTTCTGGCGGAAGCGAGCCATCAGGCACCGAATTCGCGAATGTTTTCGGGCTGGGATCGACGTCCATTTCCTGTGGCGGTCTCGAGGCGTCTCGCGGCGGACTACACACATTCTCCAAAACTTCGTCATTAAACAAGTCGAACGGTGACTGGGAATGCATTGCGCCCAGATCGCGCAAATCAGCTACGGCCCTAGGAGTCTCAGCGACCGCCGGCACCGCGTCGGACGCGATCATGGCTTGCGCGCCGACGGACTGTGCGGTCGCCGAGTTCGCGGTGGGCAGCTGCTCGGTGTTGCTCATCCGCGACACGATGAACGGGCTCCATTTCAGCTTCTCCGGCTTGAGTGTGACGTAGTTCTTGGCCGCCATGTCTGCGAGGTACAGCTCCACCTCGTCCGGGTCCCAGTGAATTTCGTACACCGCCGGGGCCACGAACGGGCCCTTGAGTTTGTCGTCGTCGTGGGTCTCCCGGCGCTGCAAGTGCTTTCTTGCGATGCCGCTCTTCCTGCCCTTGAGGAACTTGATGGCCTGTCCGGGCATTGGCTTTGGTTGGTTCACTGGGTCGTCCGTCCGGATCATCTGGAGGTGCAACAAGGTGGTGCAGGTGTCCTCAATCGTCATGGCAGTGGCCGCGCTGATGTCTGTGCAACAGAGACAGAGGTCGGGAAAATTGAATGGACGGATGATGCAAGGAAGCTTACCTTCGAGGCGTGGATTCGGAGGTGCTGTGCGCAAGTACCTATATATTGCGAATGTCCAATATTTCCTGTAGCTGATCGCCCCCAGCGGTGAGAGGGGCTTCTCTGGTGAACCTGGCCGTTGCTCCTTGCGCGACAATAAATAGCCTACAAAAATATCAGTTCGAAACCTCGATTGTCGCGAACGAACTAATCTTACTGAAATCAATGAGAAGCTGGCCCCATCCTCGCCTCTGCCGAACGGGAAGTGTCATGATACAACTGACGTTATAGTCCTTGGGGCTACGCTTCTCCTTGCTAAAGTACCCTACAAAGCGCGCCCCGACGTCGTCGAACTCGGCGATTACATAGAAGAGGAATGGCTCGACGTCGTAAAACAGAGACTTGTGGTCCAAGAACATCTTCGACAGCAGACAAAGGTTTTGACAGTAGATCTTGTTCTTGCGCCCGTCGACCTCAAAGATGGAAATCGGCCCGTCGCGGTAGATCTCGTCTCCAGGAGGGAACCGCATCTTGCATTTCATCTGGGACACCGATCCTCAGCGCCTTATCTACACGGCCAATGGCAGGAACTCACGAGATGTCTGTTGGCGAGGAACTTGCTCTTCATGTACTTCAAACAGAACTCACAATACCATAGCCTCCCATCTGGTATATTTGCATACTCCTCAGGAAATGGGGCGTCGAACCAGGTGTCGATGTCATGCCCCCCGAATCGGATCTTGCGTATACGCAAGCCATCTGGAGGTTTCTGACTCTGGGGACCCGGCGTTGAACGGGCAGGAGATTCTGAGCGTTCCGACAGAGGAGTAGCGATAGGCAATTGTCGAAGTGAGGACCGCGTCGGCCGCGACGACGGGCCAGCCCCAGGTGTCTCCGGGACCTCTACTGGCGTAGGAGGAGGTTTGGGGTACAACCGTTCCTAGGAGCGACATCAGGGCCATTCGGGAAGCACAGAGAAACAACACACTTCGGCAGCGACACGACTCTTCTCAAAGCGCTGTTTGTCCCCTGGGTGGATGCTAGTCTCGGCCGTGTCGCGGTCCTCCTGGCTGAGGATGTCGTCGAACATGCCCTTCGGGTCGCCGGGGTCGTCGTCACGCGCTTTGCCCTTGTCGCGCAATGGCAGGCGGATCCGCAGGCCTGTCCCAGACTTCTGCGTGGGCGACGACGGGGGCACAGGGGAAGTGAGCCGGACGCGTGGACGCTTGGATCGCGCCGACGGCGTTGCCCCCTCGGCCTCGGATTCGTCACGCATGGGGGTCTTACCCTTGGGACGCTGCTTCTTTTTGCTCTTCGATCGCATTGCAGCTGGGGTCACCTCCCCGTCCGCATCATCCTCGGACTCATCTGTCGCCCCGACGGTGCCGGGCCTGCGTTTGTCTGTAAGGCGGGATGAGGAGGCGACAGATGACGAACGAAGGGCAGCTATATGTTCTGGGGGGAGCTTACTCGGGTGTTCAGGACCGGGGGTGGGATAGGCAGGGATTGGCGGTTCGGTCACTGGTAGAACTTTCGTTGGATAGGAAACATCAGGTCGAGGGAGGAAGCGGGAAGCGCCTTCGCACAGAGGACAATACCATTTCCCCGGCGGTGCTTCGTCCAATGGCGGCTGTAGACAATCCATATGCCAACCTGACACCATCATAAGTAAACGCGGCGCCTAACTGGTGATTGCCTTCGTACCTCGGTCGCATCGTTCGCATAGGATCATCTTGTTCTGTAACACTTCTCAAGACGTGTATGATAGAGTGCCACTACCCACATACCTCTCTTTCCTTCTTCTGGCACACCTCACACCTCTTACAATTGTGGCACAGCCAAGCATACGAGTGCATCACGTCCCCGATGTCTGCTAGGTTAAGGCAGCTCGGATGCGCTTGTTCGTGATGGGTTGAGCATGGGGTGAGTTTGGACGAACAACAGGAGACTCACTGCTGCGTCCACACTCTGCACAACTGACCATTCGCTCCTCCTGCTCATGCTTGTTTCGCGAATCGTTCCCCTGGCAGAAACCACACTCCTCTTCACGTCGTGGTAGGCGCCGTTTCTTGGGAGGTTTCTGGATGGGAGGTGGCGTCGACTGTTCCACCTGCAAGTAAGGGCTCGGCTGTGGCGCAAAAGGATCCCCTTGCGGGCCAGGGGTGTACTGTCGGAACTGGTACGCCTTTGGCAGAGGCGCGACGACCGGCGAGGGAACGTTCTACACCCGCACGAGTTAGAACAACCTCGGCTTCCATCGTGACCGACCGCAAGAGCGCGACGCGACGCGTTCGTGCACGACCGCGTCCGCCATTGCGACTAGAGTACACACCTCTACACTCGCCCGTCCTCCTTCTGTGAGCAACGTCGGGTCCACAGGGATCGCATGTAACGCAGGATCAATGTGGATGTCGTTGTCGCCGCTGTTGGAGGTCGAGTTTTGATGGTCTGGGTCTGGCTGAAACGGCGAACACGATGTGCGGTCTATACCGTTCATCGCAGCAGAGGCCGGCGGCACCTCTAGCGGCTTCTAGTTGGACAAAGATAGGGGATGGCGTCGCCGTTGGTGTGCTCGGCGGCGAGCTGAATTCACGTTATTTGGGCCTTGTTTGGCGCTGTGGGACTGTTCCCGTTTTCGGTAGTCCCTCTGTCTGAAGCGCGCACTGACTGATGAATATGTTCTCGGCCAGAGAGCCTACAAAGAATCATGCTAGATGGGATACATGCATTGGTACCTATGCATCCAATGGAAGCGACAAGTAGGTAGCTGTATGAGTGGTCCAGCAGGGAAGAGAGTGACCTCGCGCGCTCTGGAGTCAGGTCCACGTGCCAAGATCGTAGTACGGCCGCAGCGGCCAGTTGCGCGCCGCGCATCCCCAATTCTCCCAACTCAGCATGGCTCATGCACGGCGGGATGACAAGGCGAGAATGCTGGGGCCAGGTAAGTATGCTCGGAGAGCGGTGTACCGGGCAGAGACGGCAACCCGGAAAACGGGTGACTCTCAGCATGAAGGCGGAACATGTCACCGCAAGGCGCCCATGTTGGGTAGACACAGGACGGCCACTTCTACTCGCATTTCAGCATCTCTGAGGGCGGATATGGTGTGCATTTGTGCATTTGTGCAGCAGAACATAGCAGGGTGGGCCTGGCAGCGATGCGGGGCCGCTGTGAGGCAGCGACCGGCGAGAGGGAAATTTCGTAAGGGTGGCTGAAGGCGTGGCTCAGCCAAACAACAAATAAGGCTCCGTGGGCAGCGTCTCCTGCTCAGTTGCACTCGTCCTGGATGTATCAGCCCGATAAACCGTCCCCCTCCTCTCTCTAACTCCTACCACCACATCGTCTACAACCACTGCGATGCAGACCGCCGTGCATGCCATGGCACCGCAGCTGCTCCCCCAGTACTCCCACTCGTCCCTCAATCGCCCGCTGAACGGCAATTCTACCGGCATGCCCACGCCCCCCGCAACACGCAAGCGCAAGCGGGCTACCCATCAGTACACCGTCAGCTATAGCGAAGTCCAGGAGGTCGACAGTGCTGGCAAGGTTCGCGACGTCATCGTCATCGACGACACTCCCCCGCCGACTGCGTCCCCAACCACCTCACACATGTTCTCGGCATCGTATCAACCTCCGCTGTACTCCGCTCCCATCCGCACGAGGGCTCGCGCGGCACAGGAGGCGCAGGCGTTGTCTGCCAGTGTTTCCTCTATCACCATCCCAGGGTCTGCTGCGAAGAAGCGACGACGGGATATCGCTGATGACGCTGGCACTGTCGCGAAGCGGCCCGCCACAGGTCATCTACAACAACTAGTCGCGAACAAGTCCATTGCCAGTGGAAGCGGCGCTACCGTCGACGAGGTACTTGCTACTCTGCTGTTGGAGTTGTGTATTCTTATTGATGAGCGTGGCAGCCGTCGAAGGAGGATGCCTCTTGCGACGACAAAGAGGGCCACTACATCATTGTACCGGACGACATCATCCACCGTCGTTGTGAGTTCCACTTCACTCCTAATTGAGCAATAATGTTCACCTTTCACCCAGATCGCACAGTGCGCCTCCTTGGTCAAGGCACTTTTGGCAAGGTAGTCGAAGCAGTCGATACCGAAACCAACAAGAGAGTCGCTATCAAGATCATCCGTGCCGTTCCCAAGTATCGCGATGCGAGTAAGATGGAAGTACGCGTCCTTCAGAAGCTGAAGGAGAGGGATCCAAGAAACCTGAAGTGGGTCCTTATATGGCCACGTCGCGATTGATACTCATCTCCTTTGTCTCAGTAAATGTATTCATCTCATACAGTGGTTCGATCACCGCAACCACATCTGTCTCGTTTCGGAGCTGCTGGGCATGTGTTTATATGACTTCCTCAAAGAAAACGAGTTTGCACCTTTCCCCCGGCACCACATCCAATCAATCGCTAAGCAGCTCCTCGGAAGTGTAGCATGTACGTCCGTTTTGGCCGTATAGCGGTCTATCGTACTGACTGTCTCCTCTAGTTCTTCATGACCTTCACCTTATCCACACCGATCTCAAGCCGGAGAATATCTTATTGGTTAACAATGATTATCGGGTCGCACAAATCCCCGTACCAGGCAGAGGAGTGCGTAGCTGTCTGAGTGACGCCACCCGCCATGCTGACATCCTGCCAGCGTCACACAGGGACGAAAGCAAAGAGGATACTCAAGAACATAGATATTCGTCTAATCGATTTTGGCTCGGCGACTTTTGAGGACGAGTATCATTCAAACGTCGTGTGCACCCGTCACTATCGCGCGCCCGAGATCATACTTGGTGAGTGGCCTTGATCAGTCAACGTCTATGAGTTTTGACCCGAATTATTGCAGGACTCGGTTGGTCTTACCCCTGTGATGCGTTCTCGCTGGGCTGCATCTTGGTCGAGTTCTACACCGGGATGGCCCTCTTCCAAACCCACGACAACCTCGAGCACCTCGCGATGATGGAGCAAGTCATGGGCAAGATGCCAGACAGGTTTGCTCGCCAGGGTGCTCGGTCGAAGCCAGAGTTCTTCAAGGAGGGAAAGCTCGACTGGCCGAAGCCGAAGGTGTCACGACAGAGCAAGAAGGACGTTCGCGCTTGCCGGAGTCTGCAGGTTAGCTCCTTTATCCTGCATCCGTTGCGTCGCGCTTACTAACTATCATAGCAGGAGATCATCCCGCCGAAGGACAGTGTCAACACGCACTTCCTTGACCTCGTCAAGCGGTTGTTGACCTTCGATCCTACTCTCCGGATATCTGTGCGCGAGGCGCTGAACCACCCATACTTCTTGACATCGATCCCACAAGAACTATGAACAGTACGACTATGGCGCTCAGTCATTCTCGGGTATGGTCACGGACAGGTGGTGCCGAGTCCATGCATACCACTCATCAGGGATACATTATTGCTGTTTTTGCTGTTCGACTCGTTTCGCCTCGGAGGTCCTCACATGTACAACTGTATGCAACCGTACGCATCGTTCCTCGACATCTTGACCCTCTGCATTGTGATACTCCCCCTTCCATCCTATTTCCGCAGCATATCTCCTCGCTCTTCGTCACGATTCTCATCACAATGCACCAATAATGTCGTATATCTATACTGAGCTCGGCTTCCCCTCATTGCCCTCCTCCTACTTCATCCCTTATGTCTTCTAAGTTTAACGTATCCGTACTGAATTTATAGATGCAGCGCTCTCCTTCCTGTATTTGTGTTGTCGGGTATAGGTACGGACTGGTGGTGGCATTGATTCTCGCTCCCTGTGTATTACTTTACCAGTGGGTCCTGGGATGAGGTCGCCTCGTGTAATAGACCCATTTCCCCCTCTCGCGCTGTGCAGTTTGCAGCGGACCACGGCGGCCGTCGTCGCAGGATTTAGGGTTTGGGCCAATGGCCGCAGCGACGGTCCGCAGAGTGGCAGTGAGCGGTCGTGACCTGCTCCTCGGCTGGCCTGGTCCTGAATTCGAGGGTGCGGGGGCAATGTCCGGGACAATCCGCTCCCTTCAGACTCTGACGTAATGTAATTACAACATCATATCATGTCAATGCCGGGGATGTTCCTGCCGGCTTCCCTCGTCCACTTGCAGCTGAGCGGCCCACGTCGTGCGTGCGTCAGGGTTGGGCCCTGGTTGGACCGTCGAATATCAATATCACACTGCAGATCCACGTGCTATAAGGAGGGATCGACCGGCTTTACGAGTACAAGACACCACCACGTATCTATATCAATCCCGGGGGAGATCGCACCGGAGGGATGGTGAGATAAAGTCGTGGCGCACACGGTTGACGTTATTGTGAACGTCGACTGAAGCCATGCATTGCCATATCCATGAAGCAACAATCACAAGAGGCGCTAAAGATGAATATGCCAATACCCCACCGCATGGCTCAAGCTTAGGCTCGACAAAGTAAGGTACGCAGACCGACTGCGTGGTTGCAAACCCCATTCGGATCTGGCCATACTGCTGGCAGAGACCGCTTGCACATTATAGTCCTCTGAGTCTTTGATAGGTGCACCTAAGTGATACTGCTGTATAGACGTCACGGTATTGTAGAACTCGAAACAAGTTAGGTGTGCTCTTCGGCACTCGCCGCTGAATGAACACGGTCAGTCACAGCACGTGTCCGTGACACGATCAGAGTGCTGTTCGACCTGTCCGAGCCTGCACAGTAAGTAATGTTACCGTTCCTAGCTTTCAAGGTCTCAGACGCTGCAACAATGACATTGACTTCTCTCAGCATCCTCCTCGTGCATGGCTAACCGCTACACCTACCCGCTAGGAGGGCGATCGGATGCCGTTACACATTGTCAATTGGGAAAGCAGTCGTTCGCTCGGGCGGCGCATTCCGCACCGACTCACTCACGATCTCGCAACCAAAATAGTACAATCATAGGCATGTATTTCCTCCAAGCAGTGAGACTAACAACATTGATCCTAGACAATTCTATGACAAAGCAAGATAGCAATAGATCCAAATTGTAAGTGGAGCCAGTGAGAGCGTAGCAGCGATGTACGACGTACTGCGAAAGTCGGCTGGATCGGGCAAGTTTACTTGCTCTTCGGGGGCTCTGCGCAGCCGCACGCCGGCCAGGAGCAGGTCCCGCCATTCTTCTCGACTGTAGCGCACTTCACGGTGTCCTACATCATCTAGTGAGCTCCTATATAACGCTCCACAGGTGCTTTGGTACTCACAGACATTGTGTTAGGGTGTAGGTGTGTGGTAGTCGAGGACTGCTGGCAACTCACTACACAGAGGCGGTCTTATATGCACGAGCTGGGCTGTGGTGCGGCGTCAGCTGGCTGGCCGCAACAATCGCATATGGTAAGCACAGCCCACAACGGGAGCCACCGCTCTAATGTCGAGTGTCTCATTGGTATGCGTAGGTCCCAATCACAATAACACGTTCTGTCATGTCGCGCCCAGTCTGCTCTGCCTCCAAGATTTCGACCAATTCTGAGGCTACGATTTCATATAAGGAAGTCCTGTGCTGGCGCTCGAGCATGTCCTGCTCCCAGCTGCCTGTTCCGGCTTCCTCTCGCTCCATGCAGGATAATTGTTTCTACCGCACAAAGCGCTCTCGGCGCTATCCGATAAGGAATACGGTGAACAATGAACGGCCAACCGGCAGCAGGCTTTCTTCACGGGCGAGTCGTTCGGTTCAGGCTAGGCCTTACATGGTGCGTAGCAGCGTATTGCAATCAGTCTCTTCGTCGCTATTTCACTCGTAAGTGTATTCTGGCAGACGGTGCGAAGTAGAAGCCATATAGATGTCAAGAACGGTAGATGGTGATGCATGTGACATCGATATGTCTGCTTCTCGCACGATGTTCGCTCTTCTCTGAGAGTGTCACTTAAGTTCCGCATCCGTGAAGAGCTGATCGCGCCTCATTCGCTCATCAGCCCCACACCGCCACATTCCTTGTGTCGGCATTGAATGTTCGACATCGACATCTGAAGACCGCGAATGGGCCTGTCGGCTGACTGACCGAGTAGGATCCACAGTGGAAGCATGCTTACTGTGCTCAGATCATCTTGCAAATGATATCTTGGCTGAACGCCGCGCATCATACAACATAAGAACTCTTTCGTTTAGGCAACCATAGCATACATCAACTGCTCATACAAATGAGCAGACAAAGCATCTAACTGCCCAGCCAAACATCCATTTACGACACAAGGGACGGTCAGTACTGCTCTGCCTCGTATGACGAGCGTGCTTACCCATCGCCATGACGCAGGAGTCGAAACCAGGTTGATCACTTGCTCTTCGGTGGCTCAGCGCAGCCACATGCTGGCCAGGAGCAGGTCCCGCCGTTCTTCTCGACAGTTGCGCACTTCACGGTGTCCTGCGTTGCCCAATCGGTACAATATCCTTACTTCTCATGTATGGAACAGGCTACTCACGGACATTGTGGGTTTGGATGTGGGTAGTAGTGAGTGACTAGGGACTCATAGTCTGCAGGTATCCTCTTTTATACTGGGAGAGCAAGGCGCGCGTTTTCAAATGCGCGAAGGACCATTCGCTACTGTGCGACAAGGAGTCTAAAGGGCGGCTCTTCACAAATTCATGCATCACTACTGGCTGTGGTTATCCCCTTGGCCTCATTGGTAGATGATGCTGGGGGCTTGACTCGGGCTGTAGGGTGAAAGTGGGGTCGATACAACGGACTCGGGACTTTGCTCCGCCCCGGGGAAGCCTGAGGTTTGGCTCTGCCTTCTACTGCGTGGCTGAAATTACGTCACTCATGTTCCGGGTCGTCTCCTAAACTTGTAGACAAGTCAACAGCAGTCGAGGTCTAGCCACCAGGACACAGCCCGGGACCACGTCTTGCGATGGTTCTCATCCCCACTGCTAGACATATGCAGTTAGATGACTCGTACAAGACATGTACTTCTTGTCCCACCATCAACGCTCCCACGAGCAGCTACGTCCCCTCATGGTCAGGCTATCAGCGATGCAGGAGAAGGCTAGAACACCTCTGACTCCTAGTACCGTACTAGCCCGAGATGATAGACATATAGTCCGATTGATGTCCATGAGGGCATAGCAAGAGTCTGCTATCTCAGCTATTGCACACGCGTGGCTATCCACAACCTCAAAGAAATAGCTACCGGATGGCAAGGGCGGACTTGTCAGAGCCAAATTTCTCAAGGGCATATAAAGTCACGCGGCGTCGAGGTGGCCGTGACTCATAGTAACTCGACCCAAAAACATGTCTGTGACTATATCGGAGGACGTATACAGGCATTATACGTTCGAAACTTCGAGTCACATATACTTGTACAAGGAGCTGACACGTATCGTATATATCATGCTTGTTCGGCCTTGTCTGTCCCCAATTTGAATGTATTCCGAGTACGGGGAAATGCCACGGTGGCTTACCGTGTAACAGAGCACGTGAACGTGACGGACGCGTCTGCCCTGCGCATGGTACAGCTGGCAATGAATTTTTCATTCATATCTCTTCTCTCCAAGCTTACACAAATGCATCATCTCTCCGAATTCCTGGAATTTCACTCAGTCACTGGCAGGCATACAAGACATTATAAGGGCCGTAATTTCAGGATCACGCGAACATTGGGTCGCTGAGACACCGTGTTGTGCGTGCAGAATCACAAAAAATTCTCCGTGCATCTCTTCTACTCATCTCATGCGGACACATTTCTCTCTGAAATTTAATTTGGTCTTTATGTAGAGGGAAAGTCATGGAAAATCTGCATGCAACTGTGAACGAGTAATTCAGGAGACAGCTCCTTTGTTATCTTGCAAAATCATCTCGCTGTCGCCTTTGTGGCCGGATCATCGTGGCACATCGTGGGACAGACGCTGTTACAATTCAAACGTATGTTTCTATGTTTCACCAACCAACACATAAGATTTTTCTTACCTTTGACTGTAGAATCTCTGTGCCGTGGGCTGGAAGTCGAGTGGGATCTTACCGTCTCTGAGTCGCCGGAACGATGTGTACACAGTATTGCGGGCCCTCGAATTTTGAAATACCCTGCAAGGCACACTGCGCTCTGTGGTTTGGACCCTCCATAGGCAAGCAATGAAACTCACCCTGAACCAGCCGGTCGGTGATGGAGGAGAGCGCGTTGCCAAGGTCCAAATAGTGCGACCGCATGAACGCAATCTCCAGCTCCCGCACCTTCTCGTACCTGAACATACGCTTGTCAGTGGTCCTTACTGAACAACGGGACAGAGAACCAGGTGGTTACCTCGACACATGTTTTCTTGATCACGAATCATGTGCACGGGTCTGTACGCACTCATGGGTAACGGGGCTTCCAGCGCGAAGGTATCTTCGGGGGTTCACGGCCCATTGGAAGTCGCTGCCATTGTCCGCATTGATGTGCCGCAAAGGTCTCGACGATCTGCAAGCGCAAGTGGCGAAGGGAAGCGATGTAGTATTGAAGTTGCGGCGCAAGGGAAGCTTGGATATGGCGTCCACTGGTGCCATTATGTCATCATTTATTATATATGCAGGCTCGCGAGATACATGATGCACGTCGCGGTCACATGGTCCATTCAAGCCAACTCCCTGTCACTCATCGGCCAATTCGCATTCCCCATTTGGAGGCCATGTAGTTCGTATTGATCCCGCTTTTCCTCTCTTCAACCACAACCACCACGTTCTCCAAACTGACCTCAGTCGCTGAACTACACCGACTGTCTTTCTTTTCCGAACTTCAAGGTGAGTTGCGAGATGAGATCGGTGTATAGTACTACTAGCTCCCGCACAGCGTTGACCTACCGTCTCCTATAGATGCCGCTATTCTCAATCCTTCTACCCACGGCTGCCGCATCGTATGGCCTTCAGTCAGGTGGGTCTCGTGATTCATGCGGCCTGTGATTCGATTCGCAGGGTAGCACTGACACGGTGTCCAGTGATGGCTGTTATCTTCGTGCCTCAGGCAAACGAAAAATACTACGATCTTGGCGGCGCTCTTGGCTTCATGACGAGCACTCTTGTCTCGCTGTACTACCCGTCTTTGAAGGCGAGATACTGGTATAGACTGCCCGGCGTGCAACTTCCTCCTATAACTAGCTTTTCGCCAAGACAGTTGCTCTTGAGCGCTGCCGTGGTCGCTTGGAGCACAAGATTGGGCAGCTTTTTAGTTACAGTGAGCGACGTGCTCTCCGAGGAGGACGCTGACTGATCAAAATATATCTTTGTGACAGAGGGCTTTCAAGGCCGGTGGCGACTCTAGATTCGACGAGGTCAAAAATCAACCAGCCAAGTTTACAGCCTTCTGGATGGCCCAAGGTAGTGCAGCATCTGTATGGAACGACCCCCTGCTTACGCGATGTCTTGTACAACTCAAGCTACCTGGGTTTTCATAGTCGGCTTGCCGGTCTACCTCGTGAGCGCAGGACAGCGCCAGGTGTCCTGCCTATATGCTGACATGTTGCGAAGGTCAACACATTGCCTGCGGCTGCACACCCTCCGCTCAGGCCCCTCGACTACTTGTCCGTCGCCCTGTTCACCGGTTCCTGGATATTCGAGATTCGTAAGTGCCTGTCTCCGGTAACGGAGAGGATATGACTGAACTGTTATTTGTAGTTGCGGACAGACAGAAGACTGAATGGCGTCGGGCCAGAGACAACAAGGAACATGACGAGAAATTCATTACTGGGGGTCTATGGAGTGTTAGCCGCCATCCGAAGTGCGTGCCAACTTTCTGTGACACACAGCTTAATTGACGGCATTCGGCTTTCAGCTACGTTGGCGAGGTGGGCCTCTGGACGGCGATGTGGCTCCTGTCTGTCACGTCGTTACGGACACCCTCTTTTCCGCGCGCCTCCTGGCTGCTTGCGGGCGCGAGTCCTCTAATGACGTGGTTCTTGTTGCGTAATGTGTCAGGCGTGCCGCCTTTGGAGGCAAGTCCTTCCATGAATTCATCACTATACGCGGGGCTCACCATGTCGTGACCATGCACAGAGGGCGGGCGACCTCCGATTCGGGAACGATGCAAAGTGGCGGGAGTATAAACGGTGCGTCATGCTTGCACATCCCATCCCGGGCGCATTCGTGTTCCTGGGGCCTTGTCTGGCCATTCAAGTTGAGCAGATTGCCGTACCGATGTTCGCCCACCGTATCGCACATGTGTCCAAGTTCTTTGGCGCGTCGGCGTCACTCAGGTTACATACATTCAGCACCCTGGTGTCCTTGGCCCTCTGGGACGGCGGGCTCCGACACAACGTGGCCTCTGTCATCAGTTCTCAGCCTCATATGGTTTCATTGCTGTCCTTGTGGGCAGCTAGGAATGACGTTCTGGTGCGTCTTCTTGAATACATTGTCGGGGCCTCTGCAGGGTCTAGCACCGGTATGCGAGGATTGACTTGTCTTCGCCCGATGACATGAACATGAACCCTACCCTCCGCTGCATGCACACACGCTCGCCTCTTAACGCCTATTCTTGGCATAGCCTGAGCGAGGTTGTGCGATAGCCCGTTCGCTCGCTCGCAATGCAGCGCTTCCATAGCTCTCTGCTCGCAATATGTGCTTCCTGGGACAAACGAATGAAGGACTGACATTTTTGTCTCGCCCACAGGACTGTCCCCGTCTTCTGGCCTTGGGGAATGCGCGGGTGACGCTGTGACGAGCCGCTGTACACCCGCCAAATGCACTTCCCGCAGCTTGTGCGCCTTCGCACGTCGACCTTTTTGTCTACCCTATGTCCTGTTGCCAGGAACTCATGTCAAAGATGCAGAGTTGAATGTTGAACAATAGACTTCGTGTACGTCACTGCCGGAACTTGGGTTACTTGCCGTGGATTTCACTTGCGTGTCATCAATTGCATCCGGTACTATAAAGGTTGTAGCGCGTGAATTGCATGGAATTGTTAATCTGGAGTATAAAGGAGAAAAAGTGGACGTTCAGGGGCTTGAACCCTGGACCTTACGCAAACTGAGTGCAAAGCGTACGCGCTACCACTGTGCCAAACGCCCTTGATGAAGAATTACAGTGCATTTGTATCGGCTTAGTGACGACCATTATGCCCAGATGATTGGCTAGTTGGATAACAATCTTGATAGACACGTAAGACTATGATGAATGAAAGAAGTCAGGGCTATGGAAAAGGACAAGGAAACGTGGAGAAACACAAGATTACGTTGAGGCTATTGATGATGGGAAGCGCCGAGGGGTATTCTAGCTCGCATGATTGATTGGCTGGCCCAGGCCGGCAACTCTTCCATGCAGACGCAATGCCAGTGTATTTATCCCCAGTTCTGCCACTCATCTTGAAGCTCCTATCCAACTTACTGCCGGAATTGCGCTTTCTATGACCCAGTTGTCCGTCTTGTTTGAGCTCCCATAAAGCGGAAGCGCGAACTCCAACTCAGGTCAGCGTCATCTGTACACTCGCTGCTCACGCATTAGCGTAGTCCCATGGCCTCTCTAACCGGTCAAGAGTCGCCTGAGGAGCTGGCCGCCATGCATGACTTCCGT
The DNA here is from genome assembly GCA_022606075.1 of Fomitopsis betulina. Taxonomy (NCBI): domain Eukaryota; kingdom Fungi; phylum Basidiomycota; class Agaricomycetes; order Polyporales; family Fomitopsidaceae; genus Fomitopsis; species Fomitopsis betulina. The sequence continues at coordinate 454,238 of JABYQK010000005.1, read as the reverse complement.
ACCAATATATGGTCTGTGTTCCAACCGTTGTACGAAGACAAGTGGGATCAGGGTACGTACCGCCAGGGCTTCTCGCTCCGCCGTAACTAACATGCATTCGACGGTCATTGTCCATCAGCTAGATGGGACGCCGCTGTAGGTATGTACCTGCCTGCTTGCACGCACATCGCTGAGACTTGACACAACCGACCGAAGGACGGTTCAAGGCAGCACACAATCCCGTGGTCGTGGATCGCTTCATGCAAAAGGCCCGGCTGCCCACCTGGGAAGCCCTCGAGGAGCAGATGAGGAAGGGACCACCTGCGTTCCTGCGCCCTGGATGGCGAAGTCCACTCCTCGGAAAGAGGGTGGATCTGTCGTGGCTCGACTCGGATGCATTTGAGTGCCTACGGCCGAGCAAGGACGGGTGGAGGAACAAGAAGGTCGTCGTAATCGAATTTTGGGCGTCGTGAGTCTCGTCGCTTATCTCTCCACAACGTCAGATAGCTAACCGCAATTTACCCCTTGTCAGCTGGTGCCGGGTGCGTGCGGTGCCGTCCCGCTTCTCTGTCACTTCTCAATAGACATCCTGCTGCAGCCTTGCCATGTGGTCGGCAGCCTCCTCTCGAGAGTCAACGCGACCAAAACGGACGTGAAGGTTATCACGTTCAATCACGAAGGCATCTTCAACAAAACGGAAATTGACCGGTCCGTCGTCAAGACCTTCGTCAATAGCCGAAACGACATGGATTACCCAGTATACATTGACTCACATCGTATCGCCGTGCAGAGTAAGGGGGGCTGTGTCGTCTAGCCTGTTCAGGTGCAACTAACACATGTTTCGCAGGCCTGTTCGAGCCAGGACAAAACCTATCGATCCCGCTAGGTGACGACTTTCCCACCCACGCAACATTTCTGGAAGACTGACCTCTGACGTTAGCATTCATCATCACCACAAAAGACCAGCTTGTGCATTGGGTTGGTAATCCGGAGGAAATGTCCGCTCCGCTTGAAAAAGCCTTGCGGTCGAAGTGAGCGGCCCCAATTACCCCGTTGTACGATGTCTGCCGGGGTGGACGGAGTTTTTGCCCCAGATGTGTGTATGTTGTTGCATAGCTCAGATCTGTTTGTAGCCGGCCTATCGATTGGTAGCCTCCCCTCACAGTGTCCTGTATCTTCGTTGCACCCCAGAGTGTAGGTCTTTACAGGCGGCGCTTCGCTTGCTATGACATATTGCCCGGCACTTGTGTTGCTAGCTGGGTTCCTGATCGCTTCAGCCCGATCTGATCAGTAGGAATACTCACCCCTTGTTGCGCACCCGATCCGTACTGGCGGTTCCGCCTTCCGTATTGGAGACCAGTCGTCACAGTGACTGCGGATCGCGGGCGTCCGAGTACTACTATTACTTACAGGTGCACGTAGTAGATGCCTGACAAGTACAATAAGCACCTCATTGACCTGCACAAAGAATAATGGTTATCGCACCTAAGCCTGCACCCTTCCCCGTGAAATTGCACCTTCCTAGCATGTGGCCTGGCTTGACGGACGTCGGTGGATGTACGAACATGGCCGCACTAAGCCAGTACCACGGCGCTATCGATCGTGCCGGAGTACTATCGTGGTCCTTGCGCCGATCTGAGCGGCTGGCCAAGCCGCTCCGTTCTACCGCGTGTTGCAAATGAGATACATCGACAGGTACGTCCCTGCTCCACGCACTACACCTGACTAAATCTTCCTTGTGTACCTAAGGTATTAGGCTGGGGTTCAGGCCCCAGTGAAACATAGTCTCTGGCTGGGAAACTCACCTTGAGATTTGAGACATAGCAGGACCCCCACCATGGACCGGATGGCGCTATGCTGCGAAACACAACGGTATAATCTGCGCTACTGAATGTGCAGGCTTTGAAGATGATTGTGAGACAGCTGGCTGCGTTCTGTTTCATCACGGAAACCACGATGTACGTCGGTACAGAGGTACCATCGCATAATCAAGAGTGTAGCACGATGCCACTAGACACCGATGGGAACTTACTTGAGAGGAGACGTGTGGCGACTCAATTGCAATCAATTGATCCGAGGCGGTCGTAGGGGATGTCTCTCCGCGTTCGCTCAGTTCATGAGGCTTCCGGTTACTTCTCGGAGGCATGTAACCAAGCACAACCGAGTCCGACACGTCCGCGATCGGCGCACCCAGCATCATCGCGGGGCTAAGCGCGACAAGTACAATAGAAATAATTGATGCGTACTGGTCATTGTATAGATTGAAAAGATATGGTTGCATTCCCGCGTGGATCAGCCAGCCTTGGCGTAGTGTGACACATACCATGGAAAGGTTATGCGGAAGGCACACCCTATCAGTAACTGTCAGTGAGACGGAAGCTAATCAGCAACGGCAAGCATACCTTGTGCGATCGGAACGTGTATATATGCGCGCATTTGCCCCGGCCTATGTCCACTAGTGGTACTAGTGCGATCAGCAACGGGGACATATAGCCTTAGGAGCTGAGAATGCGACTCACCAGAAGGCTGGTAGTTATGTTCTAATATCAGTAGATATGCCTGTAGCCAAAAGTGTCGCTATATGCGACTGACTCGTTGCCAGCATTCATGGCGCCAAGTCCTGGCCACAGACGAGGGTGCGTACACGAAGGTTAGATTGGAAGCTGGAGCAGTCTGCTCTCGCCTATGCAGACCTAGATTTGACCTTGCTGAGGTGCGAGGAGGCGTATGGTGGCGGTTGAAATTGTCAAATTGATGCGTTCACACGCCTTCACTTCCATACCTTGTCTGTCGTCTGTACTTACTTACCACTAACCTCTTCAAAAATCTGTCAGCAGACCTCAGCTTGTTAATAATTACAGGGTACATACAGCCTGCCGGATACGTCGGAGCATCACAGTACGCAAACTGATCGTCCTTGTTTCTACTCTAGCATGCCTACGCCAGCAGAAGACGTCATCGACCTCACCGGCGACAGCGAACCGGAGGATGATGTACGGCACCCAGCAGCGGTCCCACGTCCGAACCGGGCCCACATCCCCCTACCTCTGAGCGAAGCAGCACGCCAGCAGCTGTGCAAGACGATCGAGACGTGTCCCGAAGACACACTCCGTGAGACACTTGTGAACATGGTGATGGACGGCGCGCTCTCAGCGCCCTCGCTGCTCGAAAACCTCGTTGCAGTCAACTCCCCGCCTCTCCCTGCTCCCGAACATCCCGTTGACCTCGTACAGTCCGTCGAGCCCAACCAGATCGAATCGGCACCGAATACGATACATCGCTGAGCAATATGTGTGGAGAGGAGTTCGAGCAAGAGAAAGACGCATGCATCTACTACAATTCGGGTACGACGCCTTCTCAGTGGTATGTCGGGAGGGTTATGTTATTGACGTGTCGACAACTTTGTGACAGGTTCTCTCAAGGTTGATTGTGGCCAGATTACGATGAAAACGTGCGCGGCCCCCCTGACGAAGAAGAGATGACATCCTGAAAATCTGCGTGAAGAAGGGCTTGCCCTATCGAAGAGACACATATTCAAGTGGCTCAATCGAAGCACAAAATAGTAGCGTAGTGTTCAAGTAAGTAGTCGTCTCCATTGAACACCCACGATCAACTGTTTGCGAGTGGAAATGTACATTTTGATGTCATGCGGAAAAGCAGCAACACACATTCATCGAGCAATGTGCCAACCAGACATACTACACATGGCATTACAGCGTTAAGTATAAGCTACATATGATTTTAGCTTCGTGTACACTGTACAATCGTGGTACTACAAATAAACAAAGTCCCAATTTTCCATATAACGACTGTTATCAAAGGTTAGAACGGCAATAGGCAGGGTGCCCTGTGGGCCGGCCCAGTGGATGAACAATAAGAAAGCATATAACCACGCATTCGGTGCATTGCCCTTGTATCTGGGAGCCGATGACCATGGATGCCGCGAGGCCAGGCTCAGCGGAGCATGAGGGCACCGTTATTCGCATTCGCCGCCCTCAGGACTGCCGCTCAAGTCAGTCCCTACACCGCGCGGTCGACCATCTCCCAGTCCTCCGACGGCACAACCACCCACGGCTGCCCAGAGTCCTCGGTCATGACGACGTCGCCATCGGCCTCGCGTTCGCGCTGCGAGGCAACGATCCGCTCGAGGTCGTTTGTCGCCATCTGCAGCGACTGCTCAAGCTCTCTGTTGGCCGTGCACATCGACAACGCTAGTCGTGGACCCATGTAGAGTATCTTGCGGCCCTCGGGCGACATGCGCATGCGGGCCGTGATAGCCACACGGTAGAGGTCGGGCTCCGGTTTAGAGCGTGGGAAGCATGCGCGCGGCGACATAATGGACGATTTGGATGTGAGAAGCGACGAGTGGCGGAACGAGGGAGGTGGGGTGGAGATGGGGGGAGGAGTGGGCTGAAGAAGGGAGGGGGTCTTGGCCGGGGTAGACGCAAGGCGCTGAGTGGACTTCCGGCGGTCTCGCTCGCCTTTATGGCGCGAGCTGCGTACGTGGGGCCCATTGGAAACCCTATCCAACTGGGAAGAGGAAGAGGGGCCTCCGCGGCCATACAAGGCTGTGGTGACTGAAATCTGCATGTCTTCCAAAGACAGGTAGGAACCTGTGCGCTGAAGGCCGGTGCGGGCGGCTTTACGGGGCGCTGGTGTGGAGAAGGACATTGTGCGTTTGCGACTGCCGGACTGAGAGGAAGGGAGAGGTGTCGCAGAGGGGGTCGAGGAGAAGGCCATCGACGACGAAGGGGGGTTTAAGTGAAGTCCCGGGTGATGGAGGGACGAGGGGAAATGATAGGCTGAGGACAAGCCAGCCCGAATCCTCGGGCGGATATGAGGCCGTCGCAAAATGAAAGCACGTGGGAACTTACCAAACATGGCAGCAAGGGCAGCGCCACCCGTCGGACAGACGGGCGCTCCGCGCTCCCCCGCAGCGCCCCCACACCGTTCGTCCGCCATGCTGCAGACACGCCGCCCTTGGTCCGACCCGAAGACAATGCTACACACCGTTGCTTAGTCTCCGCCGTACGATCTTGCTCGCCACGAGGCCCGCATTGGGCTGTCGATGTCATCATCGCGAAAGGGTTGCATGGGAGGCTATGGGAGGGATCAAGTGATTGGAGGTGCGATGTCAGTTGATGGTCAGCGTCGGGCTGTGATCCCAACACGATCGAAAGACAGGTGAGACTCGTATCGTTGAAAGTGTTTCCGAAGATCCCAGTATCAGAGTGGAGCCAAATGATTCTCAGCGAGTCTAACCCTCCTCGTTCCTCCATGCTTCACATCACGCGGTTGGCCACATCTGAGCTTTACTTGAGGACTTGAGGAGGGGCTGTCAGTGCCGCTCAAGGTAGGCTGTCTCGTCCATCCGGTAACCGTCATCCAGCCAGAAGCTGTTCATCGAGCAAGAGTCAGAGGCGACAGTACGGTCAAAGATGCTCCCATGCCATCGAGATGGCTGATAGTGATAGTTGTCAGAGCAGCAGCGCACAGCTAGAGATGTACTGAATTGCGAAGAGCAGCCGTGTGTCCGTGGCCGTTGGGTGGTTGTGAGTGGACAAGAGGAAGCTGGGAGAGGACTCGAACAGTCGATGGGCCGGACAAGGCACGAGCTATTATCGGCACGAGGCAGATTCGAATCTACCGTGTCGATCGAGCGACCCCTCCGCATCCGAACCATATCTTATCTCGTCATGGCTAGGCTGCAGGAGACCGTGAGGTTCACTTCGAGCACCAAGTCTCCTAACTTGGTCTTCCCGACCATCCACACCCAGAAATCCTGACTCGGACTCGCACAGGATGAGGATCTCGCCGAGGGAAGAGGCAAAGCTCTTGCTGCACCAAGTACGTCCGCATATATTCTCCTTTTTACATCCGCAATGAGCGAGCCACATTCCAGGCAGGCTTCCTTGCGCAGAAGCGTCTTGCTCGGGGACTGCAGTTGAACCAGACAGAAGCTGTCGCGCTCATTGCTTCCCAGCTCCAGGAGCGTATCCGTGATGGAAGACACTTCGTTGCCGAACTAATGCAACACGGCAAGACCCTACTCGGCCGGCGGCATGTCCTTCCAGGCGTTCCCAGCCTCCTGCACGAGATACAGGTAGAAGGAACGTTCCCAGACGGGTGTGTACACAACATCCACATTCGTGTGTCTCACCATTGACCTCGTCAAGTGTCTTCTTGGTGACGGTCCACGACCCCATTTGTAATGATACTGTCGACCTCTGCCATGCGCTGTACGGGTCGTTCCTACCTACGCCGCCGGATCATGCCTTCCCCGTGATTGATCCTACAGAGTATTCTCGAGACAAGGCTCCCGGGGCCGTCATCGTCAAGAAAGAACGAATCGTGATTAACCGTGGACGCGAGCGGGTGCGGCTCCGGGTAACGAACAACGGAGACCGTCCTGTCCAGGTAAGCACACTCGGTGCTATCCCTTGGCATCGTTTATGTTCTGAGGTGCCGTTCACGACGTGAAGATCGGCTCCCACTACCACTTCATCGAGACAAATAAGGCTCTCGTCTTCGACAGAGCAAAGGCATATGGCAAACGGCTTGACATTGCTGCCGGGACGGCGGTGCGTTTTGAACCCGGTGATAGCAAGCATGTGACGCTGTGCGCCATCGCTGGGAAGAAGCTGATCACCGGCGGGAATCGTCTTGCAACTGGTGTGTACGATCCCGAACGAACCGAGGCGATTGTGGCGGCGTTGGTGCAGAAGGGCTTCGGACATACGCCTCAACCGGGTGTGCACGAGATCAATGTGGACACAACAGTCAGTAGGGAGACGTATGTTTCGATGTTTGGACCGACTGTCGGCGACCGAGTAAGGCTCGGCGACACTGCACTTTGGATCGAGGTTGAACGCGATGAGGTATGTCGATACCTCGTTGCTGGCGAGCAGAATTAATTTGCCTTCTAGACTGTCTACGGAGATGAAGTCAAGTTCGGTGGAGGTGAGCTAAAAGTGTTGTTACCACTAGCGATTGTATTGAACGATTGATAGGCAAGTCAATCAGAGAAGGCATGGGTCAAGCTACTGGACATTCGGAAGCGGATTGTCTCGACTTGGTCATCACGAGCGCATTGATCGTAGACTGGGCAGGGATCTACAAGGCACGTCACATGCGTTTTAAACGCTGCGCATATACTCAGTTTATATGTACAGGCCGACATCGGTGTCAAGGCTGGAAAAATCACAGCCATAGGAAAAGCGGGAAACCCCGACGTCATGGCTGGTGTCCATCCGAAACTCATCATCGGCTCTTCGACGGAGGTCATTGCTGGCGAGAAACTCATCGTAACCGCGGGCGCGATCGACGCCCACGTGCATTACATTTGCCCCCAGCAAGTGACGGAGTCCCTTGCGTCGGGCGTGACAACGATGATTGGAGGTGGGACGGGTCCGAGCGCGGGCACGAACGCAACGACGTGCACGCCAAGTCCATTCTACATGCGGCACATGCTTGCGGCAACAGACACACTGCCGATGAACTTCGCGTTCACGGGTAAGGGCAATGACTCCGGATCGTCGGCGTTGGAGGAGGTGGTGAAGGCTGGGGCGGCTGGGCTGAAGCTCCATGAAGATTGGGGCTCGACACCATCTGTTATCATGAACTGTTTAGATGTCGGTGACAAGTATGATGTTCAGGTATGGTTCTCAGATCTTTGAGATAACACATACTGAGATGTATGGGTCAGGTAAACATTCATACAGATACATTGAACGAGAGCGGTTTCGTCGAAAGTGAGCTCTCCCCTTCCTTCCTGTGCCTGTGAAGTGTCTTGAGCCATGTGACCACAGGCACCATCGAGGCGTTCGGTGGCAGAACAATCCACACGTACCACACGGAAGGAGCAGGTATGTTACTCATCTACGCAGGCCTGTACATTTTCATGACTTCCCTGTCAGGTGGCGGCCATGCTCCGGACATCATTACTGTCTGCGAACACGAAAACGTCCTGCCATCTTCTACCAACCCCACGCGGCCATATACCAATAACACATTGGATGAACATCTTGACGTATGTTACGCGATGACGCCACGAATATATCATTGCTCACACATCATCCTTGTTCGACAGATGCTCATGGTCTGCCACCACCTGGACAAGTCCATTCCCGAGGACCTCGCCTTCGCGGAGTCCCGCATCCGCGCCGAGACAGTCGCCGCCGAGGACGTGCTGCACGACATCGGCGCGATTTCGATGATCAGCTCCGACTCGCAGGCGATGGGGCGCGTCGGTGAGGTCATCAGCCGCACTTGGCGCACCGCGAGCAAACTGCGGGAGCATCGAGGGCCGCTCCTGCTCGAGGGCGACGTTGCCGGGCGCGACAACTCTCGCGTGAAACGCTACATCTCTAAATACACGGTCAACCCGTGAGTGGCCGCACCATGCCATGCCCTGCCATGCCTGGATCATCATGACTGACGCTCCTCGGGACGGCATAGCGCGATCACCCATGGGATCAGCCACCTCGTCGGCTCCGTGACTCCGGGCATGCTCGCGGACCTTGTCCTCTGGAAGCCAGAGAACTTCGGGTCCAAGCCCGAGATGGTGTTGAAGTCTGGAGTCATTGCATGGGCACAGGTGCGTAGCGCACAGCCTCTTTCTAAGGTTTGGGCGCTGATGCGCCTGCGTCATAGATGGGCGATGCCAACGCCTCCATCCCGACGGTTCAGCCTGTCATTGGCCGCCCGATGTGGGGATCGCATGCGATGTCAGCCGCGCTGAACTCTGTGGCGTTCGTGTCTGGGATCTCGGTCGAACTGGGCATCAAGCAGCGCTACGGGCTGAACAAGCATTGCGAGCCCGTGAAGAATTGCAGGAATGTCACAAAGAAGGACATGAAGTGGAATTACGCCACCCCAAAAATGAAGGTGGACCCAGAGAGCTACGATGTGTGGGCAGATGGAGTCCTGATGGATATCGAGCCTGCTGATCACTTACCTCTGGCAAGAGCGTACAATCTGTTCTAAGGGCCTATGCTCCCTCGAGAATACACAACGAGTGCATATCACAGCCAATCATGTAATAATACCGAGTCTTGAAGCGCAATCGGCTAGTGATAGTATATTCATAGTAATCCTACAACAGTTGTGCGCATATATCATAGTAGTCCCAGGGTATGCATAAGTCATAAGAGTGTCATTGATCATCGTCCCCAAGGATACTCCATCCAGCTTTGGTCGCTCTCACTGCTTGTTTCCATCCGGCTCGCTTCCGCCTCGCATTCGGCATAGTAGAGCAAGCGAACATATAGGTCGTGGTATGCCTCCGAATGATCTCTACACCTCCGGCAGGGCCCGCAGGCCCCTCCAATGCATGCGTCGCTATAAGACCTGGTCAGCGCTGATGCAGCGAGGAGCCAGCGGCGAGAGTCACCGGTTCTGTTCCACCTTCACCAGAGACACCTTCCTGCGGTACGACGACCACACGCCCTTGGACGAGGTGGGCCACACGGTGTCGACGATCTCATCGGTGCAGTCGGGGTCCAGGGAGAGCGGCGACGGCACGAGCGGCGCGTTCCGCTCGCCCGGGCGCAGTCTCCGGCGGAGGGGCGGGGCGGTGGCGGCGGCGAGGTCTTGAAAGAGTTCCTCCCATTCGGCGTCCTGGATGGCTAGCAGGTCCTTTTGTTCCTTAGGCGGTAAGATCAGGCACATAACCTCTTCATCCTCTTGCCCGTCGCTGCTTGCGTCGTACGACGTGTAGTAGATCGTTGCCTCATCTTCGCTGTCGGAGTACACTGCTTTGCGCAACCTAGTGGTGGGACGCGGCGGGGGCAGATCATCGTACGTGTCGTCCTCGCATTGGAATCTGGTCCTCTTGCGCAGAACCTTGACAGACTGCTCTTGTGCATGATCTTCCTTCTCAAGCGGCTCTAACCTTCGGCGCGTCAGTTCGTCACGCAGGGAGATACCTTCTAGCCATTCCGTCACTGCAGATATATCGACTCTGTGCGAAGACGAAGCCGTCGACGGTGGTGTCTCGTACACTATAGGCCGACATTGACACTGCGAGAGAAGGGAACGCATGTAGGTCCTGGGTCGCCGATTGCACGCATACGGGACTGGATAAGACGCGGTCCATACATATCCACGAGCACTCGGGTTTGCGCATGACAGTTCGAGCGAGCATTCCCGGGTGTGTCCAGGGACGCTTCGTATAGTGGCGTTGATAAGATTGCGCGTCTCTTTTGGAAGTGGCGTCTCGGTGTGGCGTAGACCAGGAAATGCATGCGCCCCTACGTCGTTTGCATTGTCCTCATGGGTGTGTAGATTGTCATCGGGACCTGTGGACGGCGACGATCGGCCACTGCTTTCGGACGTGGGAGATGTGGGGCACAGCGGTGGTGGACTTCTGGACGGTTCTCTGCTGTGCCGCTGCGCTGCGAGTGGCGTCATCGGCTGTGGCGAGTAGATAGTTGTGGTGGCGGGCGCGAGCTTGGGAGTGGGCGGGCATTCTATGGGGTCGAGCATACCGAGGTCGAACGGCATGTCATAGAGAGGTGAGGATTTGTGCATAGTGGCAGAGACCTGGGACGAAGAGGTGAGGTTGTTCTAAGGCGAAGCGATAGGATAGGCTAGGGAGGTCGTGGCGCAGACAATATATATGCAAAGCGCGGGCCAAAATGTGTACAAATATGGCATGTTGTTGCCATTGTGCCAAGGGATAGCACGAGGCTGTCAGGCCAAAGAGAAGACGCACCACACCATTCCTGGTAACCTGAGTGACAAACGTCCACGAGGCGTGATCCTTGTTCACAAAGCCGTCGCTTAGATGCAATTCGAAGGCAGCGAACGCCGCAAGGGAGAATCTGAGGAGGTGAGAGGCACTGTAAGGCAGTGCTCAGCTTCTTCACTCGAGCCGGGGGGCGCATGCGGACGCGTGGCAGAGGGAGCAATAGCTACCTAGGGAACGAGGCTCCCGTGATGGGGATAGCCCGAGTTGGTACAGGAGGGGTGGCGCGTATGGGTTGTTGGGAGGAGACGGGGGTCGAACGGACGATCTAACAGGGCCACTTGGGCAGTATGCCGGAATACAGGACAGTATGTATGCAGTGACGTACTCGAATTTGCAGATCTTGGTGGCATCTTGCCTTCCACGCGCGTTCTCCCTCAGAGCAAATGAACGTGGAATGCTTTGTAAATGCGTCCTCGTACGAATGAGAACGACCGGAATGACGACCCTTCCGCTACGGATGCTACGGACCGAGACCTTGCGGTAGATAACGCGTGAGTAGTGTCAGGTGCGAGGAGGAAGGAGGTACTCACCTCAGGTCGTCAGCTGGTGCTGCGATGATCCCCTAGCAAACGGGCTCGCCCCCACCGCCGGTCATGGAGGAGAGGAGGACGAAGAAGGTTGGAGAGTCGAAGCAGGTCTGATGGATGCCACGAGCGATTGGCGGAAGGTTTCCGAACTGCAGCGCATGACATCGTCTTGACTCTTCGACCACTCCTCCCCCTCTTCCCCGCCTCTTCTCCTCGACCCCGGCCTCTCAGATCACACGGCCTCCTGCTCGGATCTGTCGGTGTTGTTCAGGATTTACGTGTAGCCGTAGCAGAGCGTACAAGGAGAGGGCCATCGATGAGGTGCGAAAGCGTAAGCGCTTATGTAAGTAAAGATTGGCGCAATAACCAGTCACTTCGTTTTCTGTCAAGACGTTCGTGCCGCCGTTCGGAGGGACTTTATATAACGTCCCGCAAAATGCATCTCCCATTTTCTGTCACATTCTTTCGCCCGTGGCCGCCAGCCCGTCTGAGGCCACCACCAACTTGCTGTTCCCGTTCTTATTACGACCATGACTGTTGTCGAACCGAGGTCCAGCGACGAGGAGACTCCCTTGCTGCACGAGCAGCGGGCGAAGCCCAGAAAAACGCCCATCCCATGGGCACAGCTCTCCATCTTGCTTGTTCTGCAGTTGGCTGAGCCTTTGACGAGCCAAGTCATTTCCCCCTTCGCTCCCGACGTAAGCAAAATGATCTCCAAACATGTTCCGTAGTGACTAACGCGTCTTGGTGTACAGCTCATCCGCAACATTGGCATTACTGGCGGTAACGAGGCAAAGGTTGGATATTATGTGGGCTTGATGGTGCGCGTGCATGTCGACAGCGCCCAGTCCGTGTTCTCATAGCATGTCGCAGCATTCCCTCTTCTTCGCCACCCAGGCTATGACCGTTCTGCACTGGAGTCGTCTGTCTGACCGCGTCGGGCGAAAGCCCGTTATCATGACCGGGCTTTTCGGACTCTCGTTATCCATGTACAGTTTCGGTCTTTCGCGGACATTCTGGGGGTTAGTCGTGAGGTGAGCTAAACGCGTCGCCCAACCGTGTCACTCGTGATGACCCTCGTTCTTCCAGTCGGGCCCTTAACGGCGCCCTCAACGGTAATATTGGAGTACTCAAGAGCATGATGGCTGAAATTACGGACTCGACGAATATTGCAGAAGCATATGCGTATTTGCCGCTCGCGTGGATGACTGGCGGGACTCTAGGGTGAGTTGACTTGCTATCTGTGTGCTGTGCACCTTCTAATGCACAGTGGATGGCCCGCAGCCCTATGATTGGTGGCTCATTATCACGACCTCATGAACGATTCCCAAGCACATTTGGGCATTACGAATTCTTCGCAAAGTATCCTTATTTCCTCGCATGCGCTGTACCAGCCACCTTCTCAGCAGTGGCCATGTTTGTCACACTACTGTGCCTGAAGGAGGTACGTCGATTAACGTCATGGGCCGTGCATCTCCCTAATCGAGACTATGCGCAGACCGTGAAATCACCTATCTCTCTCCGTCGTCTGTTCACTCTCCGTGAGAGCAAGGCGAATCTCACGTTCCAAAACGTCGCTGGTGCGGATGACCTTCGACCGGTCGCACCTATTACATCTGGGAAAACATCGAGCTCAGAACCACTCCCCCTCAGAGCGCTGCTGATCCCGCGTGTCATCATCTCCGCCGGGAATTACGCACTCCTCGCGATTGTTGATATCAGTTATCGTACTGTTCTCCCGGTCTGGATGTCGACGCCCGTCACAATGGGCGGTCTCGATCTCTCGCCGCAGGCTATCGGCGCTCTTCTCTCAATATACGGGATCACGAATGGCACACTCCAAATCCTCACATTCTCGAAGGCGGTCGAGTATATGGGCGCAAAGAGGATATATATCTACGGTATCATCGCCTCGCTGCCCATCTTCGCGCTCATGCCCATTACGAACTTGGTTGCGCGCGAAGAGGGATTAGGCGTCACGGTATGGTCACTCCTGGCCCTGCAGTGCTTCCTCTCCATTGCCGTCAACTACTGTTACGGTATGTTACATCCCAAGTCTTGCTCCGCGGCAATTTCGCTGACTCACCGCAGGGAGCGTGTTCATCTTCATCACCGCGTCTTCTCCCAACAAGATGTCGCTCGGATCGGTGAATGGCCTTGCGCAGATGAGCGTATCCGTCATGCGTGCCATTGGGCCCGCGATGGCGAACTCTATTTTCTCACTCTCCATTGATGAATCACATCACCTTATGGGAGGGTTGTTTATCTACGTCTTCCTCGCGGTCCTCGCGGTGATCGCTTTAGGCGGAGCCATGTTACTCCCGTCGCAGGTCTGGAAAAACGAGCAGTCGACTTCGTGATTCATTCAGGGGGATTCTCGATGACATTATCTCGATTTACGTCTACTATACCGCGTTGTTGTGCGATACCTCCCAGACCCTCATGTCACGACTACATAGAGAGAACAAAAATACAGAAGATCTGCCTTGTTGAGCACCCACCTTATGGCAGCTTATGGCCCGCATGATGGCTAGGCGCCCGCACCACTTGGGCACGGGATTGCTGTATATGTGAGCCACATCCCAGCGGCACTGCAACTTACCACGAACGGCTATCTTCACTGCCCTTGCCCCTCCCACTCTTCCCCCAGTAACCATCAGGACATCCCCTCGCTCGCGCACTGAGCTTCAACGATCTCACGGCGACAGAATGTCCTCCTTCGCTGCGCTTATGGCGCTCAGCGCCACCCAGACACGCCAATCCGAGGCCGCTGTGCAGACAGCGCTGGCCGAGAAACAGCGGCGAGAGGCACAGAAGCGCAAGGAGGTTGAAGAGAAAGAGCGCAAGGAACGCGAGATGGAGGCAAAGCTCCGGCTGAAGCGCCTTGAGGAGGAGAAGAGGGAGCAGGAGCGGCAGGCGCGGGTCGAGCGCGAGCGGGAGGCCAGGGAGCGAGATCTGAAGCGGCGGGAGGAAGAGGAGTGTGCACGGCTCTTGCACGGGCCGAAGAAGGGCGGGCGCACGGACAGCAATGGGTACCCCGTCTCGCGCGTGGGGCGCAAGGGCTCAGACGATTCGGACGACGACGCAGGCGCGAGTGCGCTGACGCGCGAGGAGAAGCGCAGGCGCCGCATGGAGCTCGAGATGCGCCACGGCACGCAGAGCGGCCGCCGCTCGAACCCGTCTGGGGGGTATGCGAAGGCGGGGAGGCGTCTCCCCGGCGGCGCTGTGGACATTACGACGGCCCCCGGCGCACAGGCTGCTGACGGGAAGGGCACGATGTCCATACGGCAGCGCCTCGCGCAGGCGCCGACACTCATCAAGCTCAACGTGAACAAGCGGGACACCCGGACGATTGACGAGATCCTGCAGGACCGCGCGAAGGCGAAGGCGAAGACCCTCCAGGGCGACGAGGCCAAGGAGTTCAAGGACTGGTTCGGGAAGGCGAAGGAGACGAAGGAGGTGATCGCCGTCGCACAGGCCGATTCTGCGTCTACGTCGCGAGCTAATACGCCCGCTGCGAGTAGCCAGAAGGCGGCGCTGGCGAAAACCCAGAGTGGTTCCGCTTCCCCTACCTATAAGATGCCAGCCCCGCCCCGTCATTTCCCTTCTGCCAAGGGCTCAGCGTCGTTGGCGCAGCGGCCTAGCGCAACCAGGCCATTGCCATCCAAGACACCAGCTACCCCCAGATCCAAGACTCCCGTACCCCTTAGTAGGGCAGGCACCGCCACGTCATCGAAGGTCACCCTCTCCGCCGGCAAGCCTGCGGCGAAGAAGAGACCGCGCTCGTTGACTCCTTCACGCAGTCCATCGCCCCCGCCGAAGAAGCGCGCCGTACCCGCCGCGCCAGACTTCAGCTCTGAGATCTGGAAGCTGTTTGGCAAGGACCGCTCTCGGTATGTCGCCGCAGATGTCATGAGCGACGACGAAGATATGGAGGCCGGCGCGAGCGATCTCGAGAGGGAGGAGCTTAGAAGGTCAGCCATTCATCTGACGTGCCCTCTCGATCCATTCGATGACCTGCTTTTCATTGCCCTATCTATGCAGTGCACGTATTGCGCGCAAGGAAGATATACAGGCGATGGAGGAGGAGCGCCGTCACGAAGAAGAGAAACGACGCAAGCGCAAGGAGAAGGATCGACGGTACTGATGCTGACATTTCGCGTTGGTTCAAGTGTGTCTTACAACATTTGCTGCAAGCCACTTTCCTGCCTTTTGATCTTTTCATGTGTCATATTCTGTACAGTATATATATGCCTATTCACGCACACCATGTTGCAACACCGTATTACTCCTCCTTATGGATCTATTTCGTTTGACACAAAGCACATTCGTAGACTACGCCGCATGTATCTTCATCCCTACGGACACAATGCTAACAGGGGACTTCACATCATGATTGCATATATGCGTTTCTGCGGGTGCTTTTACATTATGATGACTAGAGTAGCAAACATTGCTTGACGATAGCTATGACGAGCGACTGAGGAGGGACTGGACACTGTACGAGGGAAGTCGACGAGTGAGCGGCCTACGTGTCCTTGGAAACGCGAAACAGGGTGGTGCAATCATGCATTGTCCTCCATCTTGAACCTCTTCCTCGGTCCGTCGGGCCCAAACTGGCCGCCGCCTGCGCCCTGCATAGCGCCCTGCATGAACGCGGGGTTGAAGTGGCCCTGTCCGAACCCGCCTCGACCGCCCATAGGCATCATGCCCATTCCTACAGAATCATATAACAGAGGATCAGTCAACAGTCCCAGAATACAGAAGGCGGACATCGTCCTAGAACACCGTACCCATTCCGCCTCCGCGACCCATCATGCCGCCCCGCGGGCCCTGGGGAATCATGCCGCCGCGACCACCACCCATGTTGCCCATGCCCATGCCCATACCGGCACCTCCCATGCCCATGCCCATGCCACCCATACCGTTCATACCACCCATACCATTCATGCCACCCATAGCACCCATAGCACCCATGCCGCCCATGGCGGCCATACCCATCATATTGGGCATGCCACCGCGCATCATGCCGCCATTGCCCATCATGGCACCGCCACGCATGCCCATGTTGTTCTGCATGGCGCCACGGAAGTTGCCTCCGCCACGCCCTGCATTGTTCATACCTCCCTGGGTGCCATGACGCATCTCGCGCGGTGGAGGTTCTGCAAAGTAATGTGAGTGTCGCATATTGACTAGGCAGTATACGGACAAACCTTTCGGGAGTGTCCGGAAGGGGTTCCCTTGTGATGAACTTGTGTAGTTGACAGTAGCGCGACGATTTTGGAAGTCGCTACAACAACATTCAGTGCGTTGCTGAGAGCTATGAGTGCTGCAACCCTTACTTGTTATCGAACCAGTTCTTAAGGGCGGATGCATTCTCAAAGCTGTGACATTCTATGTATGCGATGCTACAAGGAGTACAATGAATATATATGCTCGGAAGGGGCGCATATATGGACACTTACCCTTTGCTTTTGCCGTTTACCTTATGCTCGGAGAAGGTGATTTCTTTGTGGTCCAGAGTTACACCAATGTTCAGGGCAACTTGTCGTATGTCCTCATCAGTCGTCCACTGTAAGGTAAACAAATTTGCAGAAAATCGCCTCAGAATGACATGTATGCGTGGACCTAGACGTAAAAACAAACAGACCCATTGCAGATCGCCGATGTACAACGCGTCGAAAGCACCCTGTCCACCTGTCGCGCCGTTGACCGAGGAGACACCAGGAGTTGTTCCGCCGGAGTAGCCGCCATTGAATGCTGCGGGGCTCCTTGTGTCAGCGGGGGACTGACCATCCTTGAGTGGTGACGACGAGCCACCACCGTTGGCGTTATCGGTTGGCTCATGGTCATCTTCACGCTGCCTCTTCTCTCCGGTGACCGGAGAGCTAGACCGCTGGTCGCCGTTTTGTTGCTGCATGTCAGGCACGCCAAGGTCCTCTTCGAGGCCCTGCTACCCGCCATCATTGAGTGTATAGCCCGCGCAAGGATAGCCAGACTCACCTCAACAGGCTTGGTAGAGTTAAAACCCTCGTCCTCGCCGTAGATGTCAAAGTCGTCTTCAGGCATGGTGGCAGGGCTCAGTCAGGTGAAGGGGGTATAAAACTTTGTTGCACTTTTCTGAGGTTATGACAGGAGTGCGAGTACCGACAGACAAATAGACAGCGATGCGACAGGATACAGCGAGCCAGACAAACAAAGTCTGGGAGAAGGAGATGACGGCACTGTCCACAGCAACTGGAGGGACGCTTACGGGCAGTATTTGTTACAAATGATGGACCGACGGATTCCTCCCGTGAGCGGTGTGGTTACTTGAAGATGAAGAGAGTCGTCTGATGGAGAGATGAGGGAGGAGGATGAAGAACAAGACGGCCCATGCGCCACGGCTGTCTCGCTCGTCACCTGTCCCGGCATCTGCCGCACCGCGATTGTCCACGCTGAATCCGGCAACGCATCATGCCGACGCAGACGCCTGTCCGTCGACCGCACGAAATGCAAAACTGTGTCGCATCTGTTTGGATTACCCCCTCATCACAGTAACGGTTGAAGCTGGTGCAAATAACAATCCCCTCGCCTTTTACTAGGGGACTCCGTGTACTGGTTTCACTACAGACCGTTAACAATCTTTGGGCCTATAGCTTCCTTGCGAAGTTTCATTTCATTTTACAGAAATACAGGCAGCCCAAGCCAGCACGAATAACGGTCTATGTGCTTGCATCCCTGAAGAGGGAAAATAGTATACATGCCTTCCATGGACACGATCATATCGTACATGTGAGTCCAATCCAACACAACGAATAATGTTACAGCCACGCCTCGAACCCCGAGTGCATTCTCTCCTGTGCAATAAACCACATACAGCGACCGCTATAGTCTTGCACCCTTCGGCATGTTCTTAATCGCCTGGCGGACACCAAGGTCGCCCAATACATCCTCCGCTGTAAAGCAAGTCATATGAGCGCACACGTCCCATGAAGAACAATGGCCGGGTCTCACCTCCACCCAGAAGTGCATCGAAAGGCACTGTTCTATGATACTGTGGTGGAGAAGCAAATCAGGACTCGCATATGCGTGAAGGAAGCAAGAACACCTACGTGCTCGATCATACGGCCCATACCTGTCTTGGTGATGCCGCGGCCTCCGAATATCTGCACGGCGTCGCGAGCGGTGTCCTGTGCGGCGCGGGTCGCCGTCATCTTCAGCAAACCTATCGGACCAGCGAGCACAGTCGCCTGCTCCTTATAGGACTGCAGGCGATGTGTCAATGAGAAAGAGCCGGGGCGACTAAGAGGCGACGCACCATGTTGTTCATCTGGTACGTGATGTTCTCCAACCACGCTTGCTGACTCTCCACGCGGGCGATCATCTCCGCAAGTTTAGAGCGGATGACCGCCTGCGAGCTCAGCGGCTTGCCGAACGCTTTCCGTTGGTTGACCCACCTGTCAACGAAACAAGGTTACAGGACGCTGCGTCTAGCCAGGACAGATACGTACTTCAAGCACTCCTCAACAATAGTCCGCTGGCCCCTGACGGTTGCAGCGGTCATGACCCATCGCTCATGGTTGAAGTTGCTGAGAATGACGAAGACTCCGCCATTGACCGGGCCAAGTGTGTTTTCCACAGGAACCTTGACGTCGTCGAAGGTAATGTATGCGGTTCCAGCAGTAGAAGAGTACGAAGTCTTGATCGACTTCGTCTCTACCCCTTCACCGCGCTCCACGAGGATGGCTGTCAGCCCTTTCTGCAAAATCCGTAGCATATTGGCGTATGCTCCACAGTCAAATAATAAATGTCTTACGCCTGTGTTGCATCCAACAGTAAAGTAGTCGGAGAACCTGACGACGATTGAAGTGAGCCCCAAACCTTGTCATTGAGGCATTGAGGCTTAGAGACTACTCACGTTCCGTTGGTGATCCACTTCTTTGTCCCGTTGATGATCCAGAATTTACCGTCCTCAGTCTTGCGTGCGGTTGTCTTTAACCCCGCAACGTCCGAGCCAGCGAATGCCTCAGTGATGGCAAGACTGATAAACTTCTCGCCAGAAAGGACCTCCTTCATGACTCGGTCGCGCAACTCTGGCCTGGCGAAGTGAAGCACGGGCGGGAGACCGATGACCATGCCGCCGTTAAAGCCGTCCTGGAAACCGCGCATTCCGGAGCGAGAGGCCTCTTGGTTGAGTATGAGCTGCAAATGACATGTCAGAAGAGACAATGGCATGGGTCCAGATTGGATATGTACATCGTGGAAGTAATCAAACTAGAGTGATGAACAGTCAACTGAGGTTTAGGTGAGTAGTCGAGGCATCGCGTACCTCTTCGGGCGTGACGATCCCGCCCATGAGAGTGAGGCCCTTTATATGTTTTCCGGGGCCGAGGCGCATTGCATTCAACCCGTTTTCGCTGAATTGCATGCATAAGGTAGCTTTCTTGGAAGACGGGCGGAGACATACCCCATTTTCTTGATCAGGTCTACACTGGGCCGTTTGCCATCTTCTTCCCGTGCCTTAAGAATACATGGGTGAGGGAATACGAATTGTAAGGCGTCGACAAATACCATCGCCTCCGGTATAACCTCCTCGTCAACAAACTTCCGTATTGCCTTCTGGAATCGGCGATGGGTCTGCCGCGAGGTCAGCGTCGCACCCACGGGCAGGCATGTTACAACGTACGTCTTTGTAGTACGGGCTGTGGTACCCCTTGGACAGCCAGGTTGGCTCAGCATATGGCACCTCGCTCAGTTCGCCCGAGACATTTGAGACAATCTGGCTCTTCTCCCCGGCAATGGTACCGATCTGCAGACGGGCGTATTGGGGCTTCAGGAGAACCTCATGACGGTGGAGTCCGTAGAAGGCGTCGGTAGCGTCCTGACCAGCTGCCGAAACGAACAACTTCAATGCTAGCACAAGTCAAATAGGGTATGACGTACGGATCTCCTCTGCGAGAAAGACACTCGCTCCTCCAGGGTGCATGTTCTTGAATTTCGAAACATCGTAGACCTTCGCATCTATGACAATCCACTGTGAATCCGCGAGATGAGTTCGACATAGGGACTGGAGTCAGGGCTGGAAACGTACCAGGTCGTCCGGCTTGTTATGCTAGCATAGCCAATCATCACAAGCTGATTAGTCTCACGCCCCTCACGATCGACAGTTGGATCGACAGACCTGCGCAACCTCCTCGCGTGAAAGCTGCTTCAGTTCCTTTGCAACCATTGTAATAGGCGTCTCTGTGGTGTGCGAGACAAGGAGCTGAAGGGGGGAATAGATAGAAAGGGAGGATCCTCGCCCCGGAAGCCTTATACCGCTCAATCGAGGTGATATCACATGCGTGCCTCGGCGCGACGCGATCCCGTGCATGGGTACGTAATGACATTGCTCGTGCTTTCCGCGCCGCAACTGTCCCCTTGCTTCCGGCACCCATATGGACTCCCTCAACTCTGCTGTTCAGCGGTCGTCGACTACAATCTTTGCAAACTACTGGCATTGCTGAAGGTCTCATGGTACCCTAGGTGCTACCGACGTAGACATGCCGTAAACCTCTGGTCAGTTAGTAATATCAAAAAATCGCCCCTCGCTCGCTTCAGCCCGGGTAAGGGCCACTCTGCGTCGTGCCATACCCTGCTGGGCAATTCGCGACCGCAAGACTTGCACTACCACTGCGCAAGTAGCAGATTTTAGCGCTCAGGCATTCGCCTGTGCATTCCGGAGTCAGAACCGAGCTCTTGCTTTGATACAGGTTGTATAGCTGAATGAGCGAGGAGTTTCTCTCCATTGCTGTCCGGAATGTCAGCATATCATGCGACTGTGGCTGTCATGGGACGGACCCTCCGTGACGAGATGCCACCATGTCGCATTTAGAGGGTCATCTGCCCCCCACTCGGTGATGCTGCCGCCATAGGCGTCGCGAGCGCTGTATTCCAACTCAAATGTTGGTCCGAACTCGGTCTGCCCATCGAGTCCCCCGAAGGCATTGACGTCGGCTTGCCAGCTTATAACTTCAGAAATTGTTGATATCGTCTATAATCGCGGACGACGTACGTATATGCATCTAAGATCTCGAACGTCTGGGATGAGACAAGTTCAATATAGGATACCATGATACGCCTGCCGACGCACCCCAGAATCGATCTCATAGACACGGAATCCCGAGTTGAGGTTTGTTAAGGGTGTGACAGACGGGGCAATCTGCACGAGAGTCTTGTTAATGGATAGTCGACTGCTCCGAGTCTCCGACAACACCCGTACCCATGCTACGGTCTGCGCGTTCTCTGCGCTGATATTCGTAGCGTTGTTCGCGTAGAAGATCTGTACAGCGTGTGAACCATCTCCCCTCGGTCAAAGGCAGCCTTCGCTTACGCTGAGTTGGTCCTCGTGGGTATGCCCGAAGAATATCCCTAGACGAATAATGTAATGCATCCCCTTCAGCACCGGTCTATACTCACCTGCGATGACGTGCGGCGAGTAGCGGTCGACACTTCAAACTCAATCAGCAACCCACATGATGCTGCTGCGAAAACGATCAAGGTTTACATTTGGTAGACTGTTTCCACGTCGAGGAGGTCAGTCAAATGCGAGTAGAAGTAATGGTATGAATGCATACACAGGTTCGATGGGTTCTCTAAGGGTTCCGTGCCGTCCCACCCACTCAGGACATGTCCGAGGATCCAAACTGTGCTTTAATCTGAGCTATGCACACAAGAGCGCCAGGGATCTCTCTCACCTCTTTCACCAGTGTCCTCCGCATCCTGTAACTCATCGGTTAGAAACCTAAGCATACCCGAGTTGTCGGACGATGCAAGGTTGATATAATTGAAGTAGTTCTGCCTGTTAATCAGGTTGCGCATGTGCAACTGCAGTCGGGACATTCGTCTTTGCACGTACGTGTACCCTAATCAAAATTGACCATGTTAGCCTCATTCAACATGCGGCAGCGTGAGGGTCATACAAAAGTCTGTATTGATTGTGACAATCCTCAAGCCATCTTGACGCTGAACTGAGTACGCGGAGTAGTGGGCGCGAGCTTGCTGGGCCGTATCCGCGTCGATCCACTCTTCTAGCTCCCACAATCCGGACAGGTGGTCATAGTTCCTGCAACGATGATTGAGCATTCATGCCTGTATCATCGAAAGAGTGCAACCGGGTGGCACACCAGGCGAACTGATCCACCAAACCGTTATCTAGATTGTGAGGAGAGTCCATTGCCCTGTCCGATTATTAGCGAAGTTCGCATGCCTTATTGCCGGTGGCTCGCTTACATGTTGTACGTATCATGGTTGCCTTGGACAGCATACACGGGTCCAGTATTGACGAGACTTTTGATGAGATCGTACAAGACTGACTACTCGGTTGGCCGCCATGTGTCAGGGTCCATCCAATGTACAGTATTGATGATACTGACCTCGGAGTAGATCGTGTACGCTCTGCACGGCTGTATCAGAAAACTTCGACTGACATAGCATCAGGGCAGGAACTCGCCTTGATAACTCGTTTGAAGGGTCATGGGGAATCAGATCGCCCGTATAGATCGTGAAATTAAAGCCAGAGTCTTCGGTACCTGTCAGAGCGGGAATGGCTTCGAGTACTGCGGTGATCAGAGGGTAAGGAGAGTCGCTGCAGGCGTCACCACTCATTAGACTGCTGACCAAGCAAGCATTCACACAATTCGCACCAATTGAAGGCACCGAAACGTGGGGCTGACTGAGTAGTCCGGTTGATACTCTCATCGTTGTAGCTGTTCACCCGGCAGCACAGGAACTGGCTGCAATTTGCCTCCGCGCCGATGGCATATCCTGGCAGAAGCCCCGATGGGTTTGATGTCATCACACGGGGAAAGTAACACTCACGAGGATCGATATGTAGGTCAGAAAGATGTAGAACCTTCAGACGCTTTCCTGTCGGCTGCTTGGGTGGCGGTAAGGGGTTCGGCTTGGGCTTCGCGAACCAGCTGTCGAGATCCAATGGGCTAGTAGACGCCCTCGGGCACAGGCTGAGGAATTCATTGCAAATCATCTAGTGTTAGGCATTGTCAACCACCACATCCGAGTCCGAGCCCTCACTCTTTTGTTGCACTTACTTGTCCATCATAACCACCTACATCCGCGGCCGCGATCACTTGGGTCATCACGGAGGCGAGCGTATTGATCCCATACGTCGTCTCGCAATTGACAGTGGCGCTGTACTTGAAGTATTCACAAAGGCGAACAGCGAGTGCGGGGCCTTGATCCGGGGCGGCCATCACTAGGAACTTGGCCGCAACGAGGGATGCCTGGCAGGCTGAGCATGTGTCATTCGCGAACACTGGGTTGCTTGAGATAGAGGCGATCTGCGCGAGAGCCGCTTCGAGGAGCGCGGAAGAGTTTGCGGGAACAGGGAGAGGGTGAACCTCAGTAGTGTCATTCTAACTGGACGTGCTAAGTCGAGTTATAGTTGACGGGGAACTATCGAACCTGCGGGATCTCATCTGCCTTTGTCAGCCAGTACGGATACACTTGATGCTACACACTGTTAGCATGCGAGAGGATCGTGGAAATATGTCGTAGAACGACTCACGGTGACAGGATCAGAGATCACAGGTTGAGGCTCTGCTGTTGTAGCAGTGGGGTCGTTATAGTAGGACGCGTATAAGCTGGTTGGAAATGCTCCTGATGCGGTATACGCCGTCTGCAAGCCGTTGGGCAAACATCGTACTGTTCTGAGAAATGCTGTCGCGAGGATTAAGCCTGAGGCAGCCATCATCCTAGTCCTCATCGCGACCGCGAACTATCTGAAGCTACCCAAGCAGAAGATAAGCATGTCAGCTATATAGTCCCGAATGTGTGCAATGACCACGTCGAAATTGTGTGCCTGTAAGGACGAACGTGCATGAAGGATGCACGGTCAGCAGGACGAGCCGGCGCCTGACCTTTCTCCCATTGTCCGCATGGGTCTGGCCTATCTAGATGCCTCGGAGACAGCCTGAGAAGTGGTGCGAATATAAGAGGCATCGAGAAGTGAAGCTGCGCCAGGTCTATTCGGTCCGCAAACCTCAAGGTGTCCTGGGTGAGCTTCGCGGTTTGATAGGCTAGACGTTACTAATCGTGGCACTAAATTTACTGTTAGCACAGGACCTGTGAGGTATGCGAACGGTACAGACCAATAACACGACGTGCTGAAAGCAATGGTTAGCTAGCAAAATAAGTTGTGGAGTCAGATCAACTACTGGTGATGGGCGCGATAGAATACGAAACATTGAATGGTAGAAGTGCTCACTACTTGTCCCTGACCTTGCCGTAATCGAAGCTGTCAGTGGATGATAGATCCTGCGGCAAGACCAGCAATGAAAAGAGCAATGGGGACATTGCTTAGCATATCATATTGTGATCCAAATGTAGGGTGTTCCCCACCGCCACGAGACTCGGACATATTATCTGTGGTATGCGCAGGGTCAGCTTCATATTCGTAAGGAGCAAGTAAGAACGTCTTCGTCAAATTCAGACCACGTTCCTGAGCGGCGCCTTTCATGTCGCCGTCTCCTCACTACGCTCAAGTGTACATGTGGCCGACTGGGCCTGGCCGGCTATATTGTATCTGTATTGTAATCCCACCTGTAGCCACTGCATAAGATAGTCGTCAGAGCCGAATCGAGTGTCACTCACCAGCGCTCGAGCCCTGCTTAGAACAAAAGACATACACCGGCGCAGGATTGAAAACAATACTGTGTGCGATTATTGAGTTTCATTAGAAATACAAGTATTTGTAACCATCTCAAGGTCTGCTTCGGTGAACAATACCGATGGGTCCTCCGGACTGCTGCCATGCAATGTTCGAGAGTCAAGCTCGCTGCCGCCACAGTCGTCTGATAGTTCACGGATGTCCAACGCAAGACGCGAGAACAGGATAGCGGTGAGCCTGTGGAGCAGAACGTGAGATGAGGCGAGCCAGTCAAGAAATGGTAAGGGCGTACGCAGCGGACCATGCCTGCCATATCGCGAGGAACTGTATAATGCGCAATGCGTCAGAAACCCGCTGGTACGTGAACACCAAGACTGTACCGGTTTGACGCGTCCGGTCGCAATGCCAATGATGTTGATGATGCATAGAAAACTATTGATGAATGGGCGTGAGTCTCTCGCAACTGATTTTTGGTACTGCGTACGAGAAGTAAAGCACAGCTTGAATGAGACGATAAGTGTTGCGTCAGTCGACGAATATCATGACAACGCACTATCTCGCAGAAGGACATTGGTCAATGTTGGTCGTATGCCGTCGATGTACCCATCCCGCCAATGCGCCTTCCTGAAGGTCTTGACGACAGTCAACAGTAGTACAATACAGTCAGATACGAGTGAGGTGATTCTAGCCCGAATCATCCCTGTATCCAAAATTCATGTCATCAAGATTTATTGCGTGTTTGCACGACACCCACAGCTTGAAACCAGGTTGCTATCAGTATCAGGAATTGCGTAATAGAGAGCTGAGACACACTTCTCGTACGACCAATCATCACCGTTGATGGTCAGCATACATGCCCCAAGCTTCCCGTAAGCATCGAGCGTCCTCTGCGATCTCGAAGTAATCACGTACTACAAGGGGTGATGTAATTTATAAATGTGACGTGAGGATAGAGGAAACTCACGATTAAGATGGCTGGGTGCATCAGGCCAGACAGGAGCACGAAACAGAATAGTAGTCGACTACGGTTGAACATCGCATACACGCGCAAAGCAGCAAACACTGAAACGAAAGACGGATCACGTCAGTAAACGATGATGCCCTACCACACTGACGTACCAGTGCTGCTGACAACAATAACAATGACCATCGTTAGTTGGATAAGCTCTAGTATGTTACAGCTGTGCAAATCGTAAGCGTCACGACACGGGCTTGACAAGGTAAGCACACCTCTACACCTATGCATCAGATGAATACATAATGTATAGCAGAGTGACAGGGACGCACCCAGTTCGATTGAAAGCCAGGCCATGACAAGCGGATGAGTAAGGTCACCGGGAGGCTGAAGAGGGCAGGGTAGCGGAAACCATAGAACGATATCGTTGCGAGGGTCTGCTTCGCTCTCCAGACGTAGGCAGCCTCGCGACCCAATGTCAAGAAGTAATCATAAGTGACAAGAGCTACCAAACTCATCTATCAGAGACGAAAGATATCATGTTGAACGCGTTGAGACATACCACAGGCAGAGAAGTAGAAGTAGTTCTCAAGGTCAAGATAGATGGCTACGAAGCTAGTACCAGTGATACGTTAGACTATGGAAGTGGTAGACAGGCGAAGCGTACGCACAGGCTCGCCAGTTCCGGGTTAACTTCCACATGAGTCCATTGGGTCTCATTGCCAGCTGAATCGGACAGAGGCATACTGGGAGGGGGGATGGCTCGGGGTCGCTCATTCAGATGGCCATGACGGTGAGCCGAAAGCCCATGTCTGCGCGGCGTCGTTCAATAATATCACGTAGTCTCGTTAGTACGAATATCCGACAGCTTACGAACAGACTAAGAATAGTTACTCTTCCGTCTGAATTCACAGACCGCTCTCCAGCATCAGTGATTCATTGATCTAAATCTTCGGCACCCCTGCTGGAATGTTTCGGTGACGCCGCCTCAGCAACCAACAAGTGTGAACCGCATGTCTTGAAATCTCCTTGCACTCACCTCACTGGACGTCGGCTTTCTTGCTGTATAGCTATATCTGACTGCTTTGGTTGTCAAGGGTGAGGGCGACCTGAGACGGGGCGGCCGACAGGGACACCGAGTGACCGATTGCTGACTCGGACATCATCTAACTCGCGGATCTTGACAGAATCTGTCCCGATATTACATCCTCCTGCCAAGGACCTTGGCACACAGCGGGATGTATAGTGTGCGAAGGATCTACAACACTGTCAAGTTCCGGAGACTAGGCGGATGGGTATGGCAACTGGCATCGTTGCAATTTGCGTACAATTATGAGCAACTTCCCCTCCCACAGAATAACATGTTTAGTCAGATGCTGGCTGTGTCGTCCTCGTCATGCACAGTTCTGGAGGTACAGGCTAGCGCTGCCGCTTCGAATAGAGCAGATCTTGTTCGGGATGCACTCTCCAGTGCAGAGAGGGTAGCGGATGGAACTCTTATACTGGTATTTGCTGAACATCTATAACATATGATCACCACTGTTCCCGGAACGCGGGTACAGCCCTAAGTAAACCTTACCTGAACAAGCGTTGAGTTTGCTTCCATTGCTGATGCCGCAAGTCAGAAATAGTATTGCACAAAGGGCATCGTAGCTACCTTCCGTAACGCGGTGCCACCAGGTCGCGTTCAGGGGATCGTCGTCTCCCCACTCAATTGCAGCGCCGTATGTGTCCCTAGCACTGTACTCCAATTCGAAAGTCGGACCAAAGTCGGCCTGTCCGTCCAGGTCGGGGAAAGAGTCAACGTCGGCAGTGTAACTGCGAGGAGATGGTATAACTTAGTACGGCCACCCATAAACACAATTACTTAGGTGACATACGTGTATGAGTCGAGGACCTCGAAGGTCTGTAGGCATTGGATTAGATAATCGTTTGCCCTCTGGGCAAGAGCAACGTACCCCGGAGTCCACTACATATACACGAAAACCGATGTTGTAATTTGTCACTGGGACAACAGAAGGTCCGATCTGAGTTGAAGACAGGATAATGTCAGATTCCGAGGGCCGTGATGCATGCCCTGGCTTACCCATGCCACAGTCTGCGCAGTATCAGTGCTCATGACGGTGGCATTGTTCGCATAGTACACCTGTATTGCCTTAGCATCAGCGATCTGGGAGCCAGTTAGAATTACTCACTGACAACATATCCATATGCGTATGCCCAAAGAAGATACCTTTAGAGTTATGAGTAATGATCCGAGTCTCCTATATCATACTTAGCTGGACACACCTGCGATCACATGCGGCGAAAAGCGGTCGACGCTAGACAAGACTCAGCAACTGACCAAACACTTCCTGCACTGACCCTCACATCTAGTAGACTGATAGGATATTAAAATCTGACTGGGAAGATGTAAGAACATGTGCGTACATAGATTCGTAGGATTTGAAATCGGGTCGGTGCCGTCCCAGCCACTCGGGACATGTCCCAGTATCCATACTGGACCAGCGAATTATTAGAAATGTATGGCAATATTGCCTTCGCCATACCTCTTTCCTCTGCGTCTTCTGCATCTTGTAGCTCATCGGTCAGCCACCGCAACATACCGGAGTTATCCGAGGACGAGAGGTTGATGTAGTTGAAGACATTAGGCCTATGACCGATCAGCCATGTGTTCTGCTTGTGGAGCATGAATGCTACTTACTGATACCCTACGACGAAAGTCAGCATCGCCGCCAGGTCGGAGGATCGATGCGACTTACAAAAGTTTGTATTCAGTGTGACAATCTTCAATCCATCTTGACGTTGAACCGAATACGCCGCGTAATTCTTCCGTGCTTGTTGCGCTGTTTCAGGAGAGAGCCACTCTTCTAGGTCCCACAGATCGGCAAGATGATCATAGTCCCTGAAAGACCGTTCAGGCACTGTATATATGAGGTGAGACTGTCATGCTAACCAATCGAATTGGTCTGCGTGCTCGTTGCCGATGTTGTAGGGTGAGTTTTGCCCTCTGACGACGTACGAGGGTCAGCCACATGTGATATGACGGTTTACGAAGGTACACGTACGATTGGTAGGTATCGTGATTCCCCGGAACCGCATAAACGGGCCCCGTGTTGATCATGCGCTTCATCAAGTCGTATAGGACTGTCTATGCTGACGTTAATGAGCATGCGACACTTGCAAACTAAGGTTCCCAACCTCGGTATATACCGTGTATTCTCTGTCGTATGGGTCAGGTAGAGTGTCGAGAGCGGGGAATGCCAGCTACCTGCCTAGATAGTTCATTGAGGAGGTCATGCGAAATCAAGTCGCCGGTATATAGAGAAATTGAATGCAGAGTTCCCGATCCCGGCTAAGACTGGGATGGCCTGGAACGTGGCTGTTATGAGCGGATAGGGAGAGTCACTGTAGAACATTAGAGCAGTCAAATGTCGCGCCCTGCGTACATGACGTACCAAAGGAAAGATCCATAGCGAGGCGCGGGCCGGCTTGTCCAGTCAGGGTCCAGATTGCTGTTCGCCCGACAGCAGTACCCGTATGTACAGTTCGCTTCTGCTCCAATCATGTATCCTAGCGGGAACAGTTTAGTACAAGTCTGAGCTTTAAAAGGCTGTCGGGTCGTACTTGGATCAATATGCAAGTCCGATAAGTGCAGTACCTTCAGCCGTTCGCCGGTGGGTTGTTTCGGAGGAGGGTTAGGTTTGGGCCTCGCAAACCAGCCAGTGAGGTTCAGAGGGCTCGCTGCGGGGTATGGGCAGGCGCCAATCAAGTACGCGCAGGCGGCCTAGTGGATTGTGAGCCGTATGTTGAACCGGCCCAAATGGTCCTTACCAGCCCATCGTAGCCACCAACATCTGAGAGAGCGAGGGTTTGCACGATATCAGGTCCAAGGCTGTACTGTCCATAGTAACCGCCGCAGTCTCCGGTGCTAGTGAAGTTGAAGTATTCGCAAACGCGGACTACTAGAGCCGAGCCTTGCTCCGGGGCCGTGAGCGCGACAAATTTCCCGATCTCAAGACCAGCTAGGCATCGACTGCATGTGTCGTTCCCAAACGCAGGGTTGCTTGCTATAGACAGTATCTGATTGTACGCAATTTCCAGGAGCTGCTCGGCAGATGCGGGCGAGGGTAGCGGATGGGCTTCCCAGGTGTCATTCTGTGAAGCACAGCAGTTGTCAGCGGCGAACCGATTACGATGATAACATCTACGCACACCGGGCACAGTCTCCGGATTCGTCAACCAATAGGGATATGTCTCGTGCTATGGGTAAGTCAATGTTAGAGTGAACACTCAGAGAGTATGAATAACGATTTACTGTAACAGGGTCTGAGATTACTGGCTGTGGCTCAACGGATGTTGCGGTAGGATCGTTATAATAGGACGCATATAACGATGTTGGAAAAGCACCGGGCGCGGTATACGCTAGAGAGCCTGGTGCTGTTGCTGCGACCGATGGCAATAGTAAACTTACAGTGTAAAGAATGCTGGGTGTCTTTGAGGCGAACCGCGACGAATGCATCTTCCCGCTGCAATCGTTTGATATGGCGTAGAGCCCCTTAAATAGCTTAATCATCGGAACTGGAACGTACTAGTACTTCTTGTGAGCTAGCACGTTCGTGCATACTTGAAGCGCAGTGGATAACGCAAAGCATCTGTTGCAGCAGGCTCCTCACCACGAGGACGATCGTGCGTCGAAGCCTTCTGTGCCCGACGTGGGCTCCAGTCTAGTTGAGGTTCTTTGCACTCCACTAAGGCACATGCGGGTAAGCAATTCACAAGCAAAATAGGGCAAGTCCTCGTGACCGTGAAGGTGAGGAGACGTCGACTGACTGAGATAAGAACAACAGCGAGAAACGTTCGGATCTCTTTCAGTAACAATCAGGGCGTATGCAAAGAAGTATTGGTCGTGCGTACATTTCAATGCGATCTCGTCGGATTCCACGTCGTGATAGACTACTCGTGTGTTCAGAATCACGGTCTTCAGTCAAGCTAGCACGAGGCTGGTCCACGACCAAATCCAGCACGCCGCCAGAGTGCTTTTTATGTGTTCGTGGAAGCTTGTGACTGATATGTATAGGATTAGGGTGCAGGCCGGAGGGCACCCATTCAATCCCCAGCCGGGTAGGGTTTTGTCTCGCGTAGGCAGACCTAGAATACGAACTTTCGAAATGGAGGAGAGGCGGTTGTGGTGAAGGTTGGATGGAGGCTACAACAAGCCACATAGCACGATTGGGCTGCGCGCTGCGGTCGCGTGATCTGCTGAATCTAATTCGTTTCTCGTTTTCATTTGCATGTCTCTTTCACCAGACTCGACTCAGCTAACGATCTTTAGAGGCATTCTCAGGCCCCGTTACTACGAAGAATTGTCCAAGTCTCAACGACCCTCTGGTGGCTGATTCTGTAGCATGCAGCTGCCGTGACAGCGTGCAAGGATAGGACCACCTCGGAGTTGAGTGATAGAAGGCAATAGAAGATGTCAACCTCGGTGAAGGTTCACCCCCCGTGGGCCGGCTTAACCAAAGACTTCGGGAGAATTCAGTCGCGACTCCATCTTGAGTCCACGCCCCTGAGCCTTTGGCATTTGGTCTGGCTTCTGAAGTTTACACAATGTGTATGCCACAGTCCAGGCTCACCCGCATCGTCTTCTCAGATAACAGTGCTGAACGCGTCATGAGGACTCACATTCCTGCCTGTCGCCATGGGTCGACTCGTGAACTGCCTATGAGAACATCGAAACGTTGTCGAGATTAGATTCTCTGGCTACAAGTCTTGCGACCTGCTCTCACTATACATCAACTTGGAATCTTGCATATTGCATGGGGAAATTACGCATTGCACTACCCGTTATCTGGGTGACCGTGTCGGCTGCGCAGAGCAATACCCTTGGGCCCGCCGTCTTCACTGCTCCAGGAGCATTCCCCACGTCATTGTATCGATTCTACTACAACGACCCTACTGCGACTACGGCCCAGCCACAACCAATTATTACGGATCCTGTAACAGTACGGTCCTTATGCTTTCACAGCCAGAATTCCAACTGACTGTTCTCTGCCAGTTCAAAGGTTATCCGTACTGGCTCACGAACCCGGAGACTATCCCAAAGGTGATCTAGGTCATGCCATAGACGACTATATGACGGATGCCTGTCCTACTTAGAATGACACCTGGGAGCTTCACGAACTCCCCCCGGCTGCGTCTCCTTCGCAGCTCACGGATGCCGCCCTGCAACAGATCCTCGGGATCGTGACAAACCCTGTGTTTGGAATGAATACGTGCGCACGATGCCAGGCCGCGCTCTCAGTAGCAAAAATGGTAGCGCTCTCAGTGCCGCAAGAAGTGCCTGGTCTGGCTGTCCGTCTTTGCGAGGCTCTAGGCGCGAGGGCGGATTGTGGCTCGGAATACGGGCAGTATAGCCTTGGCGCAACTATCACCCAAGTGATGGCGTTCTCCGACGTCGCTGGGTATGATGGGCAGGCGATATGCGCATACTATGCGGGCTTGTGTCCCGTTCCTTCGACGAGCCCACTCAATCTGACGTCATGGTTTGCGACGCCCAAGCCAGATCCGTTGCCAGAGACTCGGCATGTCACAGGGAAACGCATGAAGGTACTGCATTTGTCCGACTTACACATTGATCCTCGTAAGTTTCGAAGTGCTTCTATTTGCATATGACATTTTACCGCATGCAGGATACATGGTGGGCTCAGAGGCGAACTGTACCAGTTCGCTATGTTGCCGTGTCAGCGGTACAGCCGCGTCCAACGAAACGAGTATCCCAGCTCCTTGGTTTGGGTCGTACTTGTGGTGAGCGCACCTTCACAAACTTTCGTGTAAGTGACTCAGTGCTTCCACCCCAGCGACTCTCCTATATCTCTTATCATCGCGACTCTGCAGTCTGTTCCAGTGTTGACTGGCACGGAGAAAACATCCTTCAATTGGACAATCTATACCGGTGACTTACTCTCTCACGATCCGTTTAATCAGTTGTCCAGGTATGTGCCATGCTATGTGGTAGAGCATAACCCTGATACTCATAGGGAATACACATTGTATGCCGAGGTAAACGCCTTGCCATCGCCTGACGTGACTGCTCACGAAATGAATCAGACATTGCTCTATGACTTGATGAAGCGCACAGTCAATACTGGACCCGTCTATGCGGCCCTTGGAAATCATGACACCTACATGGCGTGAGCAGTCGGCAGAGCGACGTCTTTAAAACGATTATCTCCTAATCCCGTACGCAAGGGACATGAATTCGCCTTACAACATTAGCGAAGGCCTCGCAGGACAGTTCGATTGGTATGTTGGGGCTATCACATACACGAGACAACCAACATATGTGATTTTATGTTTTCAGGGATTACCAGCACCTCGCTGCACTGTGGGAACTCGAAGGGTGGATCGACGCCCAGAGTGCGCAACAAGCCAGGACGCACTACGCTGCATATACTGTTCAGCACCAAGACGGACTCAGGATCATCACGCTTAATACAGAATTCTGTGCGCAGATGTATCTGGTTTGATCCGCTTTTCAAAACTAACACATGACGCATTTTTTTCAGGGCATACGTAAGTCACGTTTCAGCCTTCGTACGGTGTCAAAGTTTGCTAGATACTTTCTAGCAAAAACCTCTATAATTACATCAATTTACAGTCATCGGACAATTCAGGCATGCTTCGGTTCTTGACTGATGAATTGCAGGCCGCAGAGGATGTTGGAGATCGCGGTGAGCTTCGTCTTTGTCACTGCAACACAACGTCTTTGACCCAGCGTTAGTCTGGATTATAGGACACGTACTGAGCGGCTACAAGACTGATTCGATTCCAAACCCTACAAACCTGTGTATGTTGCTTCGACATCAACTTGACAGCTAGCTCACTCACATTCCGAGACCTTAAGTTTATCAGATGTGAGTAGGTTCCTTCATTTGCTGCAGGAAAATTTATAAGCCCATGTAGTGTCGACCGGTATTCTCCGCATGTCATCGCAGGCAAGCCTTCCGTCGACGCCCCTTGGCCTGGGCTTACGTCAACCCATCTAGGCATTTTCTTTGGTCACACACACCGAGACCAGCTGAATGTGACCCTCCCTCATATGTCACTTATAAAACAACTGAAATAAGTCCAATTTCTCAGATATACTATGCGAACAATGGGACGGACATGACCTGGGAAAATGCGTTGGCGGTGGCATGGGTACGTGATTGCATGATGTGCGTCCAGGCCGTCTCCTCACCCTTGGATTAGATTGGTCCGTCGGTTACTCCTTTGACAGACT
Source organism: Fomitopsis betulina (assembly GCA_022606075.1). Classification (NCBI taxonomy): domain Eukaryota; kingdom Fungi; phylum Basidiomycota; class Agaricomycetes; order Polyporales; family Fomitopsidaceae; genus Fomitopsis; species Fomitopsis betulina. The sequence goes on along the minus strand of JABYQK010000005.1, from coordinate 420,095 downwards.
ACAACTCTGGCTTTCGTGTATACGAAGTAGACTCAGGAGTACGTTCGAAGCGCATATACTGGCCTCCCGAAATAACCAAACGTTACACTAGTCTTTCGAAGTGCTGGACTCTTACACGTTTGTATGCACTTCTTGCGCCAAGAGGTCGCACTCATGCGTGTGGAACTAGGTGGTACGCCGATGTCAGTAGCTTTCCTGACCTCGACGGACAGTCTGCCCGTGGACCAGAATTCCAGTTCGAGTACAGTGCGCGAGAGCTTTATGGCGCTGCGATTCCGGGATGGGGCCCCAATGACCCGTTGAACGCTACTTGGTGGCACCGAGTAACGGAAGGTGAGGACCGCTCGCTAATCCTAGACTTGAGCTTACGACAGAGGTTCCATTGTCAGCGATGGAAACGAACGCGACCTTAGTCGAGGTGCGATGCTCTCGCAAGCACGTTGTGTAGCTGACGATGGATGCAGACGTATGTCAAACTGACGACGAAGAACTCTCGCTTGACACCAGCTTGCACGGGAAGTTGCTTGGACCAGACTATATGCGCCATCCGCAGCGGCAGTGCCAGCATTCTGCTTCAGAATTGTGCCTAATCATATCACGATGGGAGTGAATGGACTTTTCTCTAGGACGAAGTGTGACTGTAGTCACCCTGACTATGTCGGGAGAAGCCGTCGTCACTAGTAGCACTCCAGTGATTGCAATCTGCCACCCGACGTTGCGCCGTTGTATTAGTGTGCTTGCCCGATTTGGCCGCGACAGCGCGCCATTTTATGGCCAACCTATGACACAGCTCTGGCACCCAACGTCACCGGCGACGGGATAAGAAGCGAGCCCCTCCCAATTCTCCCCGCACATTCCAACCACCATTGCTTGCGAAAGCTCAGGAGGGATCCGTCACACAGGCGGCTTCTGAAGCGCGGCGTGGTCGCCGTTGCGGTAACCGATGCCCTCCTCCCAAGCAATTGGGGCCATTACGCGACCATGACAAAGTGGTAAGTTGCACGTCTCCTCTTTAACTTGTATTGACTCGGAGTGCATTTGCAGTGTAATAGGTGCATCGCGCTCGGCCGCCCCGCGGCCGAATGCAAGTTGCGCGTCAGCGCCGCCAAGTGTGACAAATGCAAGCGCGATAGAAAGGGGTGTACCATTGGTGGTGAGGATGAGGAGGATCCCTGCTCATCTGGGTCTGAAGGTAAGTTGCAAAATATTACTTGGAGTTAGCGCTTGCTGACTACCTCTTACGCTTGCAGACTCCACCCGTCCGATTTCAGCGTAGCGTCCGAGACACTCAAGTCGCTGTCGCTAAGCTCCGAAGAAACGGAGGTCCCGAAGGCTTAGTCACAGGGTCCGCCATCTACCCACAAATCGCTGACGCCTAAACTGTCGCGACCCAAGGCTACGCACGTCGCGCCTCCGCCGCGCTCCACCCCAGCCTCGTTGGGGATCGAGGCTGACAGCCTTAATGTGTGCGATTATTCGCAAACGACCAGGGCGTTGCGCAGCGAGCGCAAAATGATGCAACAGCAGATCCGGATGATGCAAGGGTCGATTGAAGCGAACCAGCAGCGCGAGCAAGAGTTGACAGACCCTCCCAGGGGCAGAGCACATTGATCAGAAGAACTTATGAGATGCCGCCACAGACGGTGGTGACGCCTTGCTTGCCATCCCATCATCACACGGGAAAAGGTCATCATTACGCAGATGTAATAAAACTAAGTACAGAGAGCTACTTGGTCAACCGGTCAAGTGCAAAAGGACGAAAGTCATGTACACAACATGATAGCAATAACATCGCGCATTGGTTTTTACTGACAAGGCCGCTGGGGACCTAGCGCCCCGCCCTACTTGTCAATGTCCTCTCTCGACTCAGTCCCATGCAAAGCTTCCGGTGTGATCCACACGATATTGCGCTGCAGCGGCGGGCGCGTGGCTGCGTCAGATGTATCCTCCTTGTGGTCTCCATCGACGACGACGTGTACGGTGCACGTCTGCTCGATCTGCGTGAGCGTCGGGTTCGAGACTACCGTGGCCGTGTGCGTGGTGAGATCGCGCAGGTTGACCGTCGTGAGGCCCATTGCGGTGCCTGAGTCGACGGTGTCCGTCGTCGTCGTGAACGATTTCCCCGTGCGCGTCGCGACGCGCCAGCCGAACGTCGACTGTGTCGCGGGGTCCGTATCTTCGTCTGGCTGGCCTGCCTTGCGCATGAGCGCGGTCACGACGACGGGCAGGTTGCAGACGATGATGGAGAACGTGTCCTGGGTATGTACGGTTAGTGGGGTAGATGCAGAGTCGGAGGGCATACCTCGACGATCGCGGCGATGACGACTTTGATGCCCCCGTTGCTGAGGATGAGCGCCGCATGCACCAGGGACACGATCCTAACTCGTCGCTGAGCGTCGTGAAGGGGCACACGATAGTGAGGGCTTACGTTGTGACGATGCTAGTGGAGAAGATGATCATCAACCGTCGTCGGGTCCCGTCTTCTGCACTCATGCCCCAGATAAGTCTCAGAGGGGCAATGATAAGTAGCAAATCCGCGAGGATATCGGCTGTGAGGGTAAGCTCGTTCATAAACATGTACAGATTCTGCGGTGGGAATAGATGGTGAGACAGGTACGCACTCGCGAGCTGACAGATAGCCACTTGCTTATCCAGTGGGCATTGAGGAGAGACAGCGGTCCTCCACTCCGGCATAGGCTCGCAAACCTAGAAGTTCGGGAGTTCAGAGAGGTCTGAAAACAAAGTGAGCGGTGAAGTACTGGCCCAAAATAGTTGCGCCATCATTACGCAGAGAATAAGAATGAAGATTACCACAGTATAGTTGAGGAGCTGAGCGTCAATGAGTTGCATGATCGGAAACCAGGGTAGAAGGAACACCCTTACACGTCTTGCCTTGGGGCTTGGATTGATCCGGATGACCGAATACAAGATAGCTAGCCGTGCTGTCCTGGTGATTGATGCATGAGGACATTGAACGGTAAATCAGACACATGGAGAAAAGCCCACCAGATAATGGCGTAGAACGTCGTCGCCATAATATAGTATGCCGCGACTCTGTCTAGATGTGTCAATACATCTGGGAGGGAAACATCAACAGAGTGGCACTACATGTGAACTGAGATGAAAGACTTACGTGGATCGTCAAGATGCATAAACACAGAGGCGATTTGGAGGAAGAGAAATATCATGGATAGGAATGCACATGCATCGTCCCACCAGAACCTGTCGCCGCGCAAGTAGAGGCGGTAACATGTGGTGGCGATGGCGAAGAACGAACAGATGGCCGAGGTGACTGCATAGAGGAGGAGGGTGGCGTTCAGCCACAATGGGGGAAGAAACAGTGGTTAGGCTGCTTACGTTTGAGCTTCAAGAGTGCTTCGACCATGATTATACCTACGAGAGTAGGGGCCCAGGGTCGACAAAGGGAGCTAGGCATATAAGTCCCGCGGTAGCATTGCGGTGATGATGTCGGTAGCGTTTCGAATGCAACTCCAGGATTACATATTTCCGCTCTGAGGAGTGATTGCTTCGACTTGGCGGCAAACATGAAATATCATGCAAACAATGAGAGCGCACAACATACATCTACAGAGTTACACAGCACCGAGCCCATCTTTTTGCTAACCCATCTGTCAGTAAGTCATGGCACGAGGAGTGGATGGATATCTACGCACCGAAAATTCTGTCACTGAGAGTGTATCATACGCGCCGTTAATTGGCATTGGCATGACGGTCTCCATCACAGGTTGCTGCTTCCATATTGATCATAGTGAGAACGTGCATACACCGAGCTTCATTGATTATGAACTGTATTATATAAACATGTGCTGTGCATTAGCAGGCATTAGCGGTGCTAAAATCGCTCGAAGAATGAAAGACCAGATACCTAGACAAGAGGATCCCACTACTATCAAGAACTACATACAGACGTCGAAGCTGTTATGCGGTATGATCTATGTCTCCGGCTTCGCCCCAATACAGAGCACATCGCGCTCAACAGAACTGCCGCCGTCCATTGATTGTGGCAATAAATCCCGTGGCCTCGGAGGACGGGTGACATAACATGATCAGTTTCCCCTAGGTTGTCAATGCGAAACGTGCGGAGCAAGACAGCAGCTGACCTGAGGGAGCTACATACCACTTCCCCAAACTCTAGTACCCCAAACGCGCAATGCAAGGGTATTGACAGGCGTCTTTCCCGCGGGCCTTGAATAGTTCACAAGAGAGCATTGCACTCCCGTGTATGGATACCCTCCATCATTGTATGCACGCTTTCCAACATTGTTCAAATGTCTGTACCCATAGCTTCGCAAAGACAGCAGTATCTACTGCTCGGTCTCGTTGCGGGCAGGGTCTATTCAACCTGTATACACTCCCGCATGACGTTCAATAGCCGTAGGGGAATGGTGTTGCATGTCAAATCCTGGGTCGATGTCGTTGGATAGATCCTGATGAGTTGCCCTTTCAAGTTCTGTGTAGAAGACTCCCACCTCAGTTTGCGCGTGACCTGATATGATGCTCTCGACATCTGAGTCTGTTTTGGGCCATGGAGAATCATCGACGGAACCCTACTGTATAGCCTTGCAATTGCCTGTCTTGTCGTCTTCGCGTACCTGAGCATTCGGTCAGTTGACAGTAGGTACCTTGACCTGGAGAGTCAGCACACGACGATGTGCCAGCTTGGGTATTGAAATTCTGAAGGGAGTTCCTCGGTTTTGCATCCTATCATGACAGATTCGCCCGAAGAGGATCTCAATAGTGGAAAGTCGCGCCCGTGAAGACTCCGATCGACCGTGGACTTGCGCGGGCTGTACATGATGTATCGAGGGCGTGTCGTGCCTGTGAGTCCCTCCCAGAGGCGAACCTTATCAGGGTGAGGCGACGGACACTCTTGCTCCCAACGCTCAGCGCACCGCCCACTGCAACATGCATTATCCTAGTATTTTCGCGTCGCTTGTAGTTGGAGCAGCTGTCTCAGCCTTTGCGCTCAGCAGCCCCAGCATCGCGAACGGTACATTCCTAGAGGTGACCGCTATCGTTGCCCAGGGCGGCAACTCCGTCCTCGAGTGCTGGCGTTTGGCGGCCCCGTTCAGCACCTCGTCTGGTGCGGGGACCGTGGGCGCATCGACGCTCCTCATCGACGATCTGGCAAATGCGACGTACACCGTCATTCCTCCCCACTTCGAGGCCGGTGTACATAACGCTCCTCACCCACAGTGAGTACTTGCTGGAATTCCTTTCTGCTCATGTGTGTCGTGGTCGGCCATCCAATGTGGTGTTGGTTTATTGGCAGTATAGCAAACATATCTGACTGCGCTCTGCGTCTTCTAGGCTCGTAGTCTTCCTATCTGGCGTCATACATGTGACGCTCCCTTATGGCACGGACAATGCATTCGTAGTCGGAGGGCCGGACGGCACTATCATTGCTGTGGATGTCACCGGCACTGGGCACAACACGAGCTACCCATCTAACATGGAGACACGCGCCCTTCAGATCGCCTTCACGGACGGTATCATCCCTCCATACGATGTGCTCAGCTCTGGTGCATGCAACGCCACGACCCAGGTCGTCACCGTCACGTAGCATGTATGGGAGAGGAATCAGGATGAAAGGAGCTGTGCGCATCGCAGGCTCAGATTCGGCTAGGGCATACCTCTTGTGTGTTCGTGGGGGAGGCGCTTCGCGGACGTTGGTGGTCACTACATCAGTGTGTAGGGACATCTAAGTTCAGGGTTGAAACGATGAACCACTACATGAAGACGCCTTTGCAGGCGTCCGATTTGTGGCAAGTCGCCTGCATCGCGCATCGCGCATCGCGCTCAGGTTTCAAGAAGTGTGGAGTGCTTGCTGAGTTCTAGAACGAAGCTACCGGAGGTATATTTTCTTCTCATAGTACGAATAGAACGCGTATGACCACTGAGTACTTGGCATTTGCCATGTTCAAGACGTGACTATCTCGACCCTTCGCTAAGGTGCAAAACATCATGCCCTACAGCTAGGCCATCGATACGACCAGCGATTCACTGGCACATCACTCCGGCAGTCCAGTCATGTCCTGCAAATCTTCCAATCGCCAAGCGCCCTCCCTGTATCGCGATATATATCTCGGAGCACCATGGGCTCGGAGGAGCTCTTCTTCCACTTCGACGTAGATAACTTGCTCTCGCCCATCTACATCTGAGACAAACACATACATGGCCGATATCGCCACAGAGTCCTTCCTGAGCACGCTCAAGGCGACCTTCCCTTCGCCGCCTCTCACGACGCCGGAGGGCATCCTCGCGCAGCCATGGTACATCGTCGCAGCCGTATCCTTCAGCGCGAGCCGCAAGCCGGCCGCCGTCCCCGTCGTCTTCGCGTTCGTGCTTCGCGAGCTCGAGGCGGCGCAATTGGCGGCGGGTGTCAAAGCCCAGTCTGATGAGGCCCACGCGCAGCGGCTGAGGCTGGCGAACAAGATACGGGAAGCACTTCTGCACTCGGGACTTCTGAGCGGCATACCAAGAGTGAGCAGCCCTTGCACTGGTAGGTCCGTAGAGTGCGGCTGACGATGATACCTGCAGGTCATCGAGAGCCTGATCGCATTGCACGGCTCCATCCCCGAGGAGCTCCAGGCCAAGGAGGTCCTTCGGTAAGCACCACTCCGCTTCCCCGCTCCCGCTCCCAATCCCTCAAACCCGGTACTGCAGGGACCGCACAAAGACCATCGCCGACTACGAGAAGAGCGGCGAGAAGCTCTTCCGTGCGATGTACCGCGAGACGGCGGACACCGTGCAGGGCCTGCTCGATCGCGCATACCCGGACCTTGGCTGGTTCTGCAACACCGTTGGGTACGGCATCACGTACGGCGGCACGGACGTGCTCTCGCAGGTCGAGGTGTCCTACGCGATCGTCGCCGCCCTCATTGCGATCGACGCGCCCCGCCAGATCGCGTGGCACCTCGCAAACGCGCAACACGGCGGCGCATCGTTCGAGGAGGCGCGCGCGACCAGGGATATCGCGCTGAGGGTTGCGAAGGCATCGGGTGTGACGTGGTCGGGCGAAGTGCCGGAGGCTACTGCTGTTGAGAAGCTTTGAGATGTCTAGACAACCGGGGGAGTTACGGGCGGGATGTAAGTGCTTTTGGGTTGCAGTTCTGCGGTGGAAGCTCACCTGTCTGCCTAGCCTTCGTTGTATAGTAGGAAGGCAGGAAGGCGCGCTCCCTGCCGTAACATAAATTGGTGTATCAACAAATGAACTGTACACAACAACGGAACAGTAGTTCCGTTGCCCGCTACATCACTCTGTGTCACGAACGTCGTGTCTCAGAGTAGGTATGTAGGTGTTGCCAGATTACACGCATGCAGTGCAGCTTACACGAGAAAATGAGGCGTGGATGCATTGAAATTAGGATTGGTCTCGCCCGCGTGCAATACTTTCGTGAGTATGATACGTTAGGCGGCGTTGGGCGCGGGCGAGCTGGTCTAGATGCAAGACGATCAATATATACCCTCTGCACATGTAGCATTTTGGTCACACGTCTAGACAAGAGACCCGGACTATCTCCACTCTGCTGTCCTCAGACCCGCACCACCTTCCCTCGCCCCGGGTCGCGCGCGCTCCTTCGGGGTTGAGGCCGACCGCTTGCCCCAACCGAACCAGACGACGAGCACCTCCTTTGCGAAGATCTCGCCGAAGCCGAGCATGACGCCGTTGATAAACGGCAGACCGATGTTCACCGCAAGGCTTGCGACGAGCGCAAGCACACGCGTTCGCGGGGAGAGGGACGTGTCGAAGACCGCCTGCGTCGTAGAGGGTGCCTCGCGGCGCGGCTCGGGCGCGTGCTCGTGCGCATGGGTGTGAGCGTGGGGGTCGTGCGCGTGGGGATGGGGATGCAGCGCGGAGGAGGAGGGCAAGTGCGGGTCCGAGGGGAAGGAGAGCGAGGGGTAGGACGATGCGAGCGAGTCTGGGTCGGAGGAGTGGATGTCCTCCCACTTGTGCTCATCGGGCGGGGAGGAGATGCGGGAGCGCGCATGAGAGTGCGAGCCGGGAAGGATAGCCTGCTAGCACGGTTAGAAGCTACTAGTAGGAAATGAAGCGGGTACGATCGGACACGCACCTCTAGCTCCGCATTCGTCGTCCCTTGTCCCTCCCCGCCCACGAGATCCCGCGCATCAGCGGGACTAGGCTCCCCTGCGCTGCTCAAACTCGCAGCAGTGCTCGAACTTGCCGTAGCGTCCAGTACCGCGCTCGCACTCGTGCTCCCGCCGACGCTCTCCCAGCCCTCGCTGCGCGCGCTGTCCCACACCCTCTCCTTGCGTAACTCGCGCATCTCTTCAAACATGGCACGCCGTTGTTCCGAGTGCTCGCGCTGCTTGGATGAGGTGCGGCGCCATTCTGCTACATGGGCGTCGTATTCTATCTTCCATGCGTGCTTAGCGGACTCTTGCTCCGGCTCGACAGCTTCGGGCGCACGGGCTACCTCCTCTTCCTGCGCTGATGCTGACTGGGCCGCCTCAGGCTGCTTTGGGGCAGCGGACTGCTTTGGGAGAGGGACAGGCGTAAATGCTGTCTGCAACGCTGACTGTGAAATCCTGTGTCAAGCCTTGGATTTTGGAAGAAATACAGATGCGAAGGACATGCCTGGAGGAGACTCTCTTCGTCTGGACTAAGAGTGTCTGCCATGGTGGGTGATTTGAAGGACTCGGCGGTGAATGAGCGACAGCAGCGGCAAGACAGCCGTAATTAGGCTCGGCCCCGTCAAGCGCTCGGCCATTCTATGGGATCAATGCACGGGGTAGGCACGCCATTTGCCGCAGCCACCCTGCTTTGTAGACAACTTAACACACCAGTGCGGCCATCGAACGACATTCCGGTTTCCGACATATTCCCTGTATATGACATGGAGGTCCATTACACACAATAGCCCCAGCAAACAGCGGTGAGAGTGAATCGTGCCACATCATATGATTCCGTTCTACTTTGCAATACACGCCACGAGGCATCTACATCTTCTTGACGATGTTCGCTTCCTGAGAGGGGTTTCAGCGTGGTCAACAGTGGGTACATGTAGAGACTGAATCCGACCTTGTAGGTCGTCTTTTTACCCGTGTTGTCGTTCTTGATGGTGTAACGTGTCGACTAATAATCAAGAGTGTCTACTAGAGCGCCCTGCCAGTTATAGAGAGAACGTACGCCGTCGTCGGCATTGACCATGCGCTCGATGGTACCAGTCGAGTGCGCGACATTGTCTACAGCGCCGCCAACTGCACGATACTCGACCTTGTCGCCTTGCTGGGATTACAGGTGAATGGCAATGATCTCCTCTCAGGCCGGGAACTCACCTTGTACTCGGGCATTTCTATCAACAAAGGGTGGGCAAGTAATGGTGGTTGTAATGTGCGGGGAGAGGAGGGGCTCGCTTCACGCATCCCGCCCCTCTTATACCGTCGCCGGTGACGTTAGGTGGAGCTGTGTCATAGGTTGGTCAGAAAATGGCACGCTGCCGCGGCCGAATCGGGCGAGCACACTACAACGAGGAACGTCCGGTGGGGCAGCATACTTGGTGAAATTTACACGGAAATGATGACATAGGCAGGGTGATCACAGTCATAGTTCGTCCATGAATAGAAAGTCCAGTCATGATCCCACACCCCGGGTCGTGATATGGCTAGGCACAATTCTGGAGCAGAATGCTAGCACTGCCGCTGCGGATGGCGCATATAGTCTGGTTCAAGCAGCTTCCCGTGCAGGCTGGTGTCAAGCGAGAGTTCTTCGTCGTCATCTTGACATACGTCTGCATGTGTCGTCAGCTACACAGACTACATTGTATGCATGCTACGGCGCCGCACCTCAACTAAGGTGGAGTTCGTCTCCATCGCTGACGATGTCACGTAAGTTATCGTTAGCTAAAGTCCATAATCTGCGAACAGTCCTCACCTTCTGTTACTCGATGCCACCAAGTGGCATTCAATGGGTCATCTGGACCCCAGCCTGGGACCGCAGGGCCATAAAGCTCTCGTGCACTGTACTCGAACTGGAATTCTGGTCCATGGGGGGACTGTCCGCCAAGGTCAGGGAAGCTGCTGACGTCGGCATACCATCTATTAACACTGCCTCAGCACTGATCACGAGCGAACGCGTTCATCACGTACGTGTATGAGTCGAGAACCTCGAAAGACTATGTCGCCTAGTTAGTTCGTGGTGCGTAACAGCATATAGAGACTCCTGCTTACTCCTGAATCCACTTCATACACACGGAAACCAGCGTTGTAGTTTGTCAACGGAGTTACTGAGGGGCCGATCTGTTCCAAACTATGAAAAGTGGAACGATTTGGAGCTCATGCTATATACGTACCCACGAAACTGCCAACGCGTTATCTGCAGTCATATTCGTCCCATTATTGGCATAGTAAAGCTGAGTAGTTGCGATATTCGTTAAGTCACTTCAACGTGCCATACGGAGAACACTCACGTTGAACTGGTCTTGGTGAGTATGTCCAAAGAATATACCTAAGATGGAATCGTATCACGCCTAACACAACTGTGTCAGTAATAGAGCGCGTACCTGCGATGACGTGAGGAGAATAGCGGTCGACTCTGCATGAGTGTGAGAGGTGGGCACGTAGTGATCGGGACATCAGAGTACTCACATTTGGTAGACTTGAAATACACTTGATATCAGCAGAGTAATATAGCGCAGTCAAATTTCTGAGACATACACAAATTCGTGGGGTTCGGGATTGGGTCAGTCGGACTGTATCCGCTGAGGATGTGCCCCAGAATCCAGACTGATACTATGTGAGATCTATGGGCTCGTACTCTCAGAATAGAACCTACCGCGGTCTCCAGAATCCTCTGCGTCTTGCAGTTCGTCGGTCAAGAATCGCAGCATGCCCGAGTTATCTGACGATTCCAGGTTGATGTAATTGTAGGCATTCTGACTAGTTGAAGGCATTGGATAGATCATTGCGCTATGAAGGCCAGGACATTACTTACGTGTACCCTACAAAATAGTTAGGATCTGTTTCGAATGAGAAAATGTTTGCATACAGAAATCGGTGTTCAGGGTAATGATCCTAAGTCCATCTTGGCGCTGAACGGCGTACGCGCCATAGTTCGTCCGGGCTTGCTCTGCACTCCCAGAATCGATCCACCCATCGAGCCCCCACAACGCCGCGAGATGCTGATAATTCCTGAGGAACACAGCTCAGACGACGTCGGCCATGCGGCATAATACAATCAACCTGACTTACCAATCGAACTGCCCTGCAAGGCCTCCACCGATGTTGTAAGGCGAATTCATAGCCCTTGCGGAGAAGCAGTTGAGCAACATTGTTGCTGGCTGTGGATCATACTCACGTCATGTAGGTGTCATGGTTCCCAAGGACCGCGTACACAGGCCTGGTCTTGACTGTGCGCTTCAGCAAGTCGTAAACCAATGTCTGTGGCCTCCTGAGCGACTACACGCAACAATATAGCGAAAGGATCTGACCTCCGTATAGAGGGTATACTCCCTGTGACATCAGCGTGATTTTCTCAACCGTCCTACAAACCACATACCTGGATAACTCGTTGAAAGGATCATGGGAGAGCAAGTCACCGGTGTATATTGTCCAGTCAAAGGGGTTGTTCTCAGTACCCGCTAACACTGGGATGGCTTGCAGAGTCGCAGTAACCAGCGATAGAGGCGAGTCGCTGGAGGAACGGCTTGGATCAATACCATGGAGACCTGGCCGAGACACGTACCATAGGTACGCTCCAAACCAAGGAGCAGGAACGCTTGTCTCATTCGACGCCGCTGTGCCACCATCACGGCAGCATAGCGAACTAATACAATTTGCCTCAGAGCCTACCATATATCCTGTACGCAGCGACTGGTGAGACAGGCTAGTAAAAGAACACATCTGCTCGCTTACGGGGATCAATGTGAAGGTCGGACAGGTGCAACACTTTCAACCGCTGTCCCGTTGCCTTCCGAGTTGCTGGCAGAGGGTCTGGCTTGGGTTTTGCGAACCAGGACGTCAAGTTCAGTGGACTAGTAGCAGGAACAGGACACAAGCCCGCGTAGTACGCGCATATTGCCTGCCCATCGTAGCCAGCAACGTCTGCAAATGCTGCAACTTGGGTGATGGTCGTGCCAAGTGTGTACTGCCCATACTCTGAACCACAGTCCACGCTAGCCTCCAATGCCTCGCACAGACGCACAGCCAGACCTGGCCCTTCCTCTGGCGCAGAGAGTGCTACAATTTTTGCTACCGAGAGCGCGGCCTGGCATCGCGCGCATGTGTTCGTCCCAAACATAGGGTTCGTCGCAATCCCAAGAATCTGTTGTAGGGCCGCGTCCGCGATCTGCGAAGGGAGCGCAGTCGGGGGGAGCTCATGGAACTCCCAGGTGTCGTTCTGATGCAGGAATCAGCCGCATAGTAGCGTATAGCATGGCCTAGCCTACCTTTGGGATAGTCTCCGGGTTTGTCAGCCAGTACGGATAGACTTCGAACTAAAGGACGATCAGCTGAGTCCCAGCGGTCGACGGTGTAAGAAACATACAGATACAGGATCCGTTATGATCGGTTGTGGCTCGGCTGTAGTGGCAGTAGGGTCGTTGTAGTAGGCTCGGTATAACGACGTTGGGAACGCTCCTGGGGCAGTGAAGACGGCGGGTCCGAGGGTGGTACTTTGTGCAACCGACACGGTCACCCAGAGAATGGGCGACACGAAACGCATTATGGGCTAGTACGCAAGGCGTCGAGTCGCTGTACAGTGAGGGTGAGAGAGAGAGAGAAGCTAGGATAAGTAGTCCCGAGGTTGTTTCGAAGTTCTCATAGTAGTCATGATTCGAGGTCACCGCAACACACTGAACTTCTGTGCTGCGGTCGTGGCTTTAATATTACCCACCCCGTGAGGATTGTGCTGTTGTGAAACTCTGAAACCATTCAATGATGCACGAAGCAGACTCCCGCAGACAAAAGACCAGATTGGCACCGAAAGCTTAGGTGTAGTGCGGTTTGGGTGACAGTGCCTTGGTCCGCACCAAAATCGTCCGCAGATGTGCATTTGGGTGGGGTAGTAATAATACGGAGTCGCACTCCCACCTGCTATGTAACATTGCAGTCGTCCGACAGACAGTGAGAGGCATGATATCAGAAAATGGATATTGCAAATAAACTGAACATCTCACCCCTTTCCCGGGCCCCGAAGACATGATCCTGCGAAGACTCCACTGGTGATTAGAGAACCACAGACAACGGGGGGCACAGTTCAGAAATGGGAGGCACAGTCGATGATGGCATTCGGAAAGTTCACGCTCCGAAACGACGGCGCGCGCTGACCGCTTTTGTAGAATGCAGATTCCACATCTCCTGCCAAGTACCGTCTCCTGGCTGTTCAGCAATGCACCGGGACATATCATAGGTAATCCTTCAGGCTCAAATGAGTGCGACGTATAGAGCCGCCATGCCGGTTCTCCGGAATGCCAAATGAAGGTGAAAAGTTCAACTCATCTTCTGAAGCCTTCGCAGCTAAATGTATTCAATTCCGAAGCGCGACTACAGTACGCATGCAGCAGGCCAAGGCCTCTCTGGCTGCTGGATGTACCCCTGAACCTCAGTGAAGTGTACAATTCTCACAAGTCGAGCATGCCATGAGCTCCTTTCCAATGATACCGTAGGTGTATCATGCCCGCAATGGCGATCAATAGGTCCACGCCGCACTATCAGGGTCCAGGGGGTGCGGTAGTCTCCCCAGGCAGATGTAGACAATTTCTTCAACCTTCGTGCCTCAGGATATCCTTGTCTGACGGTGCGGTATAGTAGGGCCCGATCTCTTCCTCAAAGGGTATGAGACCGCGATACTGCTATGCGTCTGCATCCTCACACGGCCTGTCCGTATCCTCAGCATCTGCTCCAGCATTGCATCAAAACCATGCATGCTCCGTGATGGGCTGGGGCGCTTTGCCGGATCATCCTGAGAACTATTTCACAGGCCGGGTGTTACAACTTGAGCTTTGGGGCAGCCTCTGGCAACCACTCATCTGACTCTGTCGCTTTGGGTCGTCCGTTTCTTTGTTGCAGACATAAAGGTACAGCGTAGCCTCCGTGTCTCTTCGTGCTCAAGAAATACATTCGGACCTGTCCAGTAGAGGTCTCGTTGACTTGCTGCTACATGCACATACTAGAGATTCCTTTGGATAGATCTCAGCACCTACCATGCCCGTCTCAGTCTAGCAATTCATGGATCACGTTCAACTATCACTGGTAGACCAAGCGAGATGGAACATCATACGACACGATTACTCTCTTCCGTGTCCAGCACTGTTGGCTCCGCGATGGTTCCCTCGGATTGGGTTTTGGAGCTTGTACGTCTGATGGTCTTTTCCCAAGTTTGAGTTACAATTGCTGACTCCATGACTGATAGATATCAAACACGCACTGGTCGCCCTTTCGCCGTCTCAACAACCCGCCCGGTGACGCGCACGGGGGTACCGATATCTGCGACGGACGAGGTAGAGCCCATGCCGGAGGGGTGTCTAGCGCGTCCGGCCTTGGGGTCGGACGCGCCGGGCTTGCGGGGAGAGGCGGGTGGAGGCGGTACTTTGTGGTTGCAGTCTATGACGGCTGACCCGTCGTCTTCTGAACTGCATAGCCGAAACCATCGTCAACTCACACTGTCTACAGGGTTGTCTCTCAGTTGTCGGGGTCGAGCATCCTACAGTAAAAAACTTCACAAAAACGCATTCACCTTACAGAGCCTATAGGTCTGCACTGCAATCCTCCAGGTGACGACTCGGAGGACGGTACAATCATCCGCTTTGTGCTCAATCTTGAAGCTTTAGTGGGTCCGACGAACATGGTGGGCCAGTTTTTCATTCAATTCATACATCACATCTCAATAAACCTTGTCTATTTTGCGGTTCACATAACATCCTGGTTTAAAAAGCGGCCTACCCTGACACAGGGCGCTGCGCATTGACAGCCAAGAACTCTCCCCACAATGGCTACTCCTGCCGAGGTGATATTGGTCTACGACAAAATTGCACAGTATGTCGTCGACGGTCCTGTGCTGACTGCTCTGTAGTAATGACCAGCACAGATATCTACACACCTTCACATACTTCGAGGACTACATGCTGTTTTCGGCAATAGGTGAGCACATCAGGTGTCAAGCGAGACAAATGCGTCAATGTCAATGACGACTTATCCGGTTAGCACTGATTGTTTACGACTACATTTTGACATTTGACCGTGAGGTACGGTTCGTCTGGGCATCCCGGCAATCTCTCGGTACTTTCCTATTCTACGGATTTCGATACCCTGCCGTGTTCAACATTGTCCTCGTGTTACTCGCACGGCTCACTTTCCCGAGTTGGCAGTCCTCTTGGGTAAGTCACTATGAGTATATCCGTTCAGATCCCATGTGTCATTGCATTCCCAGAGGTGTGTATCAATCTCCGAAGAAATTGAAAGACCAAGTTGAATGAGCCGTAATAGTTGTGCAATTGTCATGCACATGCAGATGGCCTTAGACATCATCGTTCTTGTCAGCGCTACAGGTGAGATCAATAATTCGCTCTAATGTGACTGACGTACAAACGCGACAACAGTTTTTGCAGCATCGCGCATCTATGCAATCTACAACCGCAACTGGATCCTCTTTAGTCTGGTCCTCGTTTTTGGCTTAGTAAACCCTGCGATATCGATTGTAAGTAACATTCTGACTTCCCAGACGCGTGCGAAGCTCATACTATCACCATCAGTACATCTTCACGAAGACACTTGCTGCCTTGATCGGTGTTTCCACTTATATGTCAGAAATACAACCCACACAAAGTGTCATGCCAGTGGCTACTCAGTCATGCTCCCTGACGATTATTGGGGCCCACTCTAGCTACCAAAAGTATGTCTGATGCCAATTGCTTCTCTTTGGTTCTGTGGGCTAAATGATTTACAGCTGTATGTCTAGGCTGATTCTCGCTTACTTGGATCGCCATCTCACAACCTAGCACCATTGCACAGGGATGATTGGAGCAAGGGCGGCTTCCGTCGTCTCCGATGGCCTAGTACTTGTTTTGACCGCTGTTAGAACGTTCCGTAAAGTCGAGGCCAGTGCGGCCGGCGTTGGTCGAGTGTCCGTTCTCAAACAGGTCCTTCTGCGAGACAGTGAGTGTGCTGCATCCATGCATGGTGATAATCGATGCTCATCTAGCTGTCGTTTGCTTTGGGTGAGTAGCGGCTCGTGGACGTCTGCGCGTTACACATGCTCATAGATACCATACTACTAGGCTCCTCTGTGTTGTCAACGTGATCGGAATGGCGACAGGCCATCTTGATCAGGTACGTAACATCAGCTGTTATCCTTGAACATTGTGCTCATTACTACACAGTGGATAGAAGTCACGCAGAACTGGGTTGCCGTGTACGTATTCGAGTTGTGCATCTACGGTTGGACCTTTCACTGACTGCATGTAAAGACTTACATCAATCCTTCTATGGCGGCTCGCTCTCAATCTACGGGAAACCTCTGGCTCTACCACTGGATTGGAACATTCCACCGAGCCGCTGGATTCCTCCCGCATACTGGCCGACTCCAACGTCTCTGTCACCTCCGGGTACCAGACAGAATCAACCGATGACAACAAAGGTTGGGAATTGAGAATGATGGATTCGGGGAGGGTACCATACATGGCAGCTTAGATACCGTAGCTTACACCTCTATCACTCCGAGTTCCGTTTCTTTATTGCAGTAGCTCCATGATAGTACCCTCGACTTTATCTCAAGTTCTACTAGAGATGCGATCCGGGCCGGCAACTCTCGACATGAATCTCGATACATTCAGGTCATTGCATCGTGAGCAGTCACGTCAGGCGACGGCAAGACAATCGCTTACGCTCCCTACCCAACAAGTATGATTACTGGGGTCCGCGAGCCCTCGCACTAGCCAGCACGCGCTCGACGGCCTCCTCCTGCCGCCCAATCCACACGCCGAACGCAGGGCTGCGTATCCAGCGCCCATAGAACTCCTTCGCCTTCCCGCCGCTCTTGAACGGGAGCGCGAGTGGCTTGAGACTCGCGAGAAACGCCTTCTCGCTGAACGGCGCGAGCCGCGGCGTCGCCGGCGTGAGCGTGATGGACGATGAGGGGCTGCCCGTGCCAAGCGGCGCGTACAGATTCGATGTCGTGCCTAGCGGCGTGTAGTACATGCTCGCGCCGGAGGACAGCGCGGAGGACGGCTCGGAGGACCATTCGGGTTCACTGGCGGACACCCCGCGCGGAGGGAGGTTCAGTGCCGGCGGCACCGCCGCCGTACGTCCCGCGCCCTGTGATGTCGAGGGTATCGGGTTGCGCGACGGCGAGACCGACCTAGAGGACGCTGCCTGCGGTGCGTCTTCGGTCGTGCTGAAGCCAGAGGACGAAGACGTGTTCGGAAACGTGCCAGGGAGTGGTGTTGGCGGGAACAGGCTTGAAGCAGACAACTTTGAAAATGCGCTTGATGCCGCGGACCTGGGGAACATGGAGAAGGTTGAAGACTTGGGGTACCCTGAGTGGGAGGCGAATCTGGGGAAAGCGGAGGAAGGACTCGGAGAGGGAAAGTTTGATGATGCAGAGGACGGGAGAGGGATGAGCGACTGGATGTAGCGTTGTAACGGCACGAGGAGAGCGGCAGTCCGCGACGAGAGGTGTTGGCGCATGAGCGCGGACGCCTCCCGCTCTGCAGCATAAATGAGCAAAGCATGAATATGGATGAGCGGGCCACTCACTGGCTTGCTCTGTGCCCGAACATGCAGCCTGAAGCTGATGGAGCAGAGTCTGATCTCTTGAGATATATCGGCTGTGCTTAGTCTTCCAGCCCGGGGAAGGGCCTGCCGGAGTATTTGGGTCTGACTTGGTGCTATGTGAGACGTCAGCGATCGGTGTACATGCATTTTAAGTCATCCGCATACTGTGATGCCCGGCCTAGACTCAAGACATGCGGCCAATGCTTGCATGCGCGTTCAAAATACGGATTTGTCACACCCAATATCAGTCCGGTTGAAGGAGGACGAGGGTTGACTAGAGCCGTATGATCCGCGTCATGTATTGTGAAGAAGGGGCGAAAGTCGCCTGCCACAGGGATCTAGATCATCAGGTTAGAGTTCGCTGGGGGCATCAATTCCACTCACTGGTCGGAGAATGTCACGCAGCCACCATATCGCTTGACTGGTCATAGCTGGCGATGGCCCATACACCAGAATGGGCTCGCACAGAACTAAGCACTCCCATATTGACCACAGCTGCGGAAGACAGGCTTCAAATAGGGAGAGTACTGGCGGCTCTGGAGGTGGTAACGAGACTAACAACTATAGCGCAGGTGAAAGTTAAACTCATATAGACTAGGTGACCGCTGTCTGGTTACCTGACATTCGGCGTCACGACGCGCATTCTTGCGTGATAGTGCGGAACTTGGCAAAGCCTGTTGCGTGTCTACACCGGCGGGAAGCTCCACTATGAATGCACTGCCGAGGAAGCCGAGCTCAAGTGTTGCGCCTGGAGAGGGGTCTAGCCTTCTCTTCGTGTAGAACCATGGTAAATGATATGGTATCTCTGAGCTGCGCTGAACACATACCAAGTCGCGATGTTGTGACATGCAGCTTCAAGCATAGGGCCACCATGTGCGAGGATCGCGGGGCCAAGTTTGTCTACGAGGGTATAGAATAATGCGGGGTATGCGAGATGAGTAAGAATCACGACCGAACGCTGTTGTGGCGATTAGCGACAATATGGGACGAATGGATGACATGTACCTGCTGGTATCCACGCTTTGAGGTAGCGTCTCGGCGTTGTGTGAATTGCGAGAACCCATAGAGAAAGCCGTCTTCTGTTTGAGGTCGCCGGTCACCCAGACGTAAGAGCTTGTCTTCGGCAGGATTGTGGAAGCGCATGCGGAAGGAGTGTGTCTGGGAGCCTTGCTCGAACTGAGCCGAGTCTGGGAACGCGGAGAAGGAGCTTGCGTTCGAGTGCAGCGTGTGAGGCTCGTTAATCATATAGTCGGCACTGAGGGCACTCACATATTGACTTCCTCGGATGGCGACAGATCGAGCGGCGGATATATGCAGCTAATCTTGGGCCCGACCTCTAGGTCGAAGTCGACTACATGTGCTTAAGCTACAGCGCGCGCTGAAGGTGAGCATGGTACAACTCACCTACAGCCAGACTGATTATCCATCTCCGCAAGCTGATCACCTTCTCTTCGTCCATGCTGAGGCCATCTAAGCTCAAATTAGCGGGTACGGACACAGATAGCTTGCGCGGATTTGTGTTGCGTCTCGTAGGGGGTTGAGGGCGAATGGAAAGTAGGTTGGGTGAAGAAGGAGACTTCATGCCCATCGAGAAGGATCTCGCGACGCCTGGTGGTCGACCGGAGTTCGGGGTAACCGCCAGTGACGGTCGGGAGAGATTAACGGTGCCAATGTCTGTTTCTTCCTCCATATCGTCGACCTGCACCGGTTGGATGTCGCTCGAAAACGAGGTCGTCAGCCAACAGCGAGAGCTAAGTCGAGGGAGACTGTAGATTCGCCGTCAAAGGAGTTGAGACTCTGTCATGGTGACGCTCCTTGGACGGGCGATCGTGGTACACGCGCCTGCGAGCGCGCGTCGCGTCTCTTGCTTCCATCTTCTGCGCTCGGACAACGACCACAATATGGGGGGTGCGAACTACATGGGCGGGAAGAGGTGTGTCATCTTTGCATCCTGATTCAAACAGTACTCTTTGTTCTATGGATCATCTGTTACAGGAACTTCGTCAAGGCTCGCGCGAAGGATGCTACCGGGAAGGCACAGCGTAACCACTTCGGAAAGCAAAGGCTCGGGATCCTTACGAAAGGCCTCGGTAAGACCCAACCGGAAGTACTCAAATCATTGGACAACACCGTAAACGTAGTGGCGAGGATTTCACTTGCTCATGCACAGCGGGACATCCGAAGAACACGCTTCACGGACACTTCTTCCGCCGACGATGGCTCTGTCGTCACGCCTTCCGCCCCCCATTCCTGGCATTTACCCGACATCTCATCGAGCACGAGCAGCAAGAGTCGCGGTAGCAAACGATCCAAGATTCTCAACGCTCTGGACATGTCTGTTCGTATGTGTTCATGCGCATATATCCATCCCATTCTCACTTGACATTCCCGTCGACCTTGTGTGCGTCCCCAAAGCGATCTCTCTGCGTGCGGAGATGGACCGTATCCGTAGCACTCCTAATCTCGCTGGATTAATTCCGAAAGCAGAGTGTCGGCTACATCTCACGGACTACCGTGATGCGCCTGAATACACCCAGTCAATGCAGGTCCCAACGTCGCCTGCAAACTCTCCACTGCGCCGAAAGGTATGCTACAGAAACGATGGGAATGAACTGTCCTGAGCGTATACCTTTTCAGCGGAAGATGTCTACTAGTCCTGATGCTGAGGAGAGCGGTCCATCTTCTCCTCCATCGTTGTCCCTACATTTGCAGACCAGCTCTCCTCATCGGACATTTTCCCAAGACGTAGACCAGGCACAGTCTGGGATCCAGCGGTACAAAGGTACGTCTTCTCATGCGGAAGCACTGCGGAATGAAACGTACTATACTCATCTCACATCAGAGGGCAATTCGACCCCGTTCGGGACAGCACTACGTCGACCACAGTATATCAGCCAAATCAACCTTTCCTCCTTTGCGCACACGGAACCGGGATTTGAGCCTATGTCACTCGACAGCAGCCCACCCAGACAACGAAACTCCAGCGGGTCTGTGGCCTCTGAATTGCTATGCAACCTGCCCACTCGATATCCGTCGATGGATACCGTCGAAACCACGCCCGAGTACGGTCGTCTGAGACAGAGGAACTACGACTCGCAAACTGGCTATGATCGCCCGCGTTTGCTATCGCCCAATAGCCACTTATCGAGGCCAACAAAGATACGGAAATTCTCAGGCGGTCCTGGTGGCGCAGATGTCTTCTCGAGGACTCCTGGCTCTCTTGGTTTGTCTCTGGGTCATCGTTCCTTGATTATTGGTTCTCCAGGTTTGGACTCTCCTGGCGACCTGTCTTGGAACTCCTCTCAGTCTGCCCTGGCTCATTTGACACTGTGTCCCGCTGATACTTTTGCGTCCCCTGGAAGTCTGGATGATGCTCTTTGCGGTGCCTCCGAAGAAGACTATGTACCTGCTGTCTCAAGCGGCCCCTACGACACAGATAACTCTGCTCTGATTCCGTCCAGCGGTGATGTTTCCTACCTGTCGAGTAGATTGACAGGGAGCCGCTGGGCACAGCCCTCGCATGCAAGCCGTTCGACGCGCATCGCTTCCCAAAACGACTCCTCGCCGCCTACTAGGTTATCGTACGCAATGTCATTTCCGACGACGCCTTCTCTAGTGACTCCAGAGTGTTCACCGTCCGCCACCTACGAGCTGGGTGACGGGAACGCTCGCGAAGAAAGTCTTTACGATGCACTGCACGGGCAGCTATTCGAGGGTGCGGACCCTTGGCTGGCGCTCGACGGCGTGCTGGGCCTACAGCCCCAACGACAGCTCTGCGCCGATGTGCGAACTAGTTCGTATGGCGTATACCGGGAAGCCACTGACACAGTTGCTACTGGACAAGACCAAAAGACCGAGCCAGGATATCCTCAGCTCGAACAAGTTGCCTACGCGGATGTGGACGAGACAGACGACGAACATCCAGACTTCCCGGGTTGAAACGCCTCTCTCGTATCGGACGTCGCGGTCGCCGCAGGTACTCGGGACAGCGTGGAAGAAGAGCTCTACCAACCTGCGGCCGATCTGCTGTCGATGGGCCCGCAGTCAATGGCGGTCGAGGAATGGACGACACAAGACGGGATCTCTTCGATATGACTTGCCTCTGACTGTCACTGTGGGTTCATCACCGTTCGCATCATATATCTGATTGTCAGAATGGGCCCCGAGTGCGTTTAGTAGGCTGGTTCCTTTGTGTATTGCTTCGACTCTGCCATGCGGTAGCGGAATGCTAGTCATCGATGTGGAAAGGATACAGTGTCTGCTGATCTGAGAGCACACGATGGAACATGTGTCCTAAAAACACGAAGATGGGTTGTATTCCGATGCCGACATTTCCCTCCGAACGGTCGTTGTTGCTCGAACCTCGTATCGGATGCTCAGAGAATCATGCTTCTTGTCACAGCTGCCGGGCCTAACAGTACAACGGAACCAGTCATCAGAACAATCGATGAGGAATGTATACTATCAGGACCATGCCAAACCGCACAGAATGGAATACACCGCCCGGAGTCTTTGGTACACGAGGTTACGGTTAGGAGCTTCGCCCGGGACGCGTCCAAGTCTTCCTCTCAGTTCCTCATGGCCACTGGCAATGGCCTGTAGGCTTTTTGCCTTGTGTTCCCGCACGAGCGACTCGTTCTCTGACTCGGACATGTCACCATCGGCTTGAGGACCTTGATCATCAGAGGTGAGCGCTGCAAGTTGTGACCGTGCGTCCGGCTCGCTCACTGCTGCACATAGACGGCACATACTCCATCATGGAAACCACTTACGTACTGATACATCTCACAAAACATAGCTGAACTCTGTCTGGCTGATTGCCATCCAGCGCAAGGATTACCGAAGACGTGCTGCGCCACATAGTAGGCTCCGAGTCAACACGCCTTCCAGCGCAAGACTCACTGCCTTTGTCGAAGACATCGGTGTGCCGCGGCATGTACTGAGGCTCCTGGCGACCGGGCGAAGCTGACTACCTCGTGGATCAGGTGGTGCATTCCATTCCATGTGGTTTTGTGTTGGTCCTGATAGTGAGTATTCTGCGACGATCATTCTGATGATTAGCAGTGTTGTACTTCAAGTTTAGGCCCCACTCGAGATGATATCCAATGGTCAACACAGGCCTGAACACAACAAACGGGTTGTGATTTTAGAGACTACTATCGGGAAACAACTTGTTGTCGTGCTCTTGTGACACTACTTGGTTTATTATATGGACTCCTTCCCAGATCTATGACCATCATTTTGCTACCGCATGGCAGATTCGAAGCAACACACAAAGAGATCAGCCTTACCACACTCAACTTGCCAAGGACATCCTCGCGATTGGAAACATGGGGCAAACGGACATGAACCCACGACTGTCGCAGGCAAGCAAATCTACATCGATATCGATGAGAAATTCCGGCACTCACCAAGGGGAGGTGGCTCTGGTCGTATATAAGCCCCTGGCATGGTCCAGCAGTCGCCATCTGACAATATGTCCAATCCCTCTTCTGCGTCTATCCACCCCGAGTCTCTTCCGCATGACCCGGGCAATGGCATCTTCCTCCTGCGGGAGCCTGAATTTGGCTCCGCTGTCGACAGGGTATGTCTTCGAACCATCCGCGGTCCGTGGTGATGCACACATCTCACGCATTTTCCAGGCTCGGTGGGATGTGATGTTCAAATTTGCACCAGTGTGGCCTCCCACCGAACTACCGCACTCGCCTCAAGTCATCAATTCACAGCCTGAACCCACCAGCCCTGCAGGTACGGATGTTACTCTGGTGGATGATACTCTAGTAAGTCGCTAAATAAATTGATACTGGGTTCATACCTAATTAATGTGGTTACCAGCCGTCAACACCTTCCGATAGTGGCACGGAATCGGGGAGTGTCATTGACATCAAAACACTTGCGAAGAAAGCAAGTGTCATTGCTCAAGCAACACATCCTCCTAGGGGCTACACGCGCTCCGACCAGGCTACTGGTCAATTTGGCCAAATGAGCTTTGTACAGGAAAGTGAAAACTTACCAGGGGCAACCTACCATGCAGCTAGAAATCAAGTTTACCTACTGACTCTGGTGAGCCTTCAAGTCCTCATATCTCACACTGATAGTAATACATGTTGGTTGCCGGTCCTCCATAGAGCATGAAGCAAAGCCCTCCTTCATATCTACAGGATGCTGGTGAAGAAGACATACATAGTGACTTCGATGTACATGTTGACACAGGTATGCATGGACTTGCTAATGTTGAGGCATATTGTTAATCTCTACAACTCAACATAGGCTCACATGTAAGGTAATACACTTCATCTCACAAGCCATTGAATCACATGGGATGCTGAATTGAACCCAATATGAAGCTGGTTGCTGGGAGCTGGTGCAGCCCAAAGAGAGTACGAGAAACTTGTTCAGGCTGTGGGTATTGTCCACTTGAACCGTTCTGGTGGACAGCTGGTCTGCATGTACTTGCGTCTCAAGTCAATGCAGGTATATTGCTACCACGCAGAGGATCATGGGCCTAACTATGTGGAGGTGGAACTGGGACCGGCAATTGTACCTGCGGCCGGGCACGTTGATGTCATCCTTGATACAGGAAAGTCCTATAATCAATCTCGTTATTATGCCATTCTAATTGACCGAGTGATGCAAATGTTTGATTATCATAGGGACCAGTGCTACATGGCTTCCCAGAGACATGATAACTCAACTACAGAAGAATGTCTTTCCCTGCCCGAAAAACAATCAGCTCGCAATCGACGGACGGCCAGGGCCCAGTCTTCAAGTGACCGGCCCTGATTACATTATCCCTCGTGATGACTCGTATAATCACAGTGCCAACATGTCGGTTCGCTACACATTCATTGGGGCCAATGACAAGGAAATATATGTGAAGGGGCCTGGAGATCCATTCCTCAGCAATGGTCTTTACACGCGTGGGCGGCATAGGTCCGGTAGCCCAGAAGATGGATTGATCTTCGCGCTCCCTGACTCCGTCACTGCAGGAGATCCCCACTTTGGTATCTTTGGCTTGGTGAGTTCGGCCTGCATGCACTTCAGATGCATACACTTGCTTAAGGGCACCATAGAATTTCTTCCATACCATGTTGGTCGCAATGCATCTGCCAGCAGAGAATGATGAGCAAGAGCCGTATGTGGAGCTCGCACAGCATTGCATTCATTATCCACCTTTGCAACTCCCCCCGCTTAAAGAGTAGAGTGCACATAGCGCCAGTGCTGTGTCGCGCCATGCAGAAACTGGGTGTATTAGGCTGCCTGTTGCTGCTATCAATGATGTCTATCCCGTGTAGAATTAGTTTTAATTTGGAGCTCCTCCCGATTGCTCTGCTTGCGCATTGAGGTCGACGGAGCCGTGGGTAAGCTACAGGAGAGATGGAGCCGATAAGGTGGTGGTTCGTCACCCATGCCATTCATGCCGGCCAAACCTCTGAATGAGTATCATCATGGCTACCATTACCAGTCAGACCGAAGACAATTTCCTAGTAGCGAGAGCGCTCGGCTGCGGGTGGCCCTTCGTCTTGTGTTGTCCATCCCGCGACCACCATCGACCGAGGGCCAGCAGGTCAGCCGCAGATTGGTCAAGGAGCTCTTCTTCTATGCTGTCCTGTGTACCTGCGGCGACCGCGACGTCCGCTACGAGAGGGGCTTTCAGATTCGGGGAATCTGGGTGTCCATCGTCTGTCCACATCTACGTAAGCTACGTGTTCGAGCTGTGGGATTTCTATTTCTTGGTCATTACTAGTAGCAAGTGAGCCCAAATCTTCCATGTATAAGCCATACGTGTTGGACTGCCCATCGGCGCAGAGCTGCTGTTGCCGGAGGCCGAGCACGCCGTCGAGCGCCCGCCAAGGGTCCGCACCCTCGAATAGCTGTCCGTGTAGGGCATCGCAAAGACTTTCTTCGCGGACATCCTTCTAACAGCTAGTAGGCAGTAGATGGTGAACATTCAGGAGTCGCTAGAGAAAGCATCGTCGGAGATGAAATAGCATACAATAATCTAGTAGGCGGTGAAAGTCGTTGGACGGCTTGCGTGCAAGGGTTGTTCCCAGCGGCTCCGTATCAATCTACTTGACAGGGTAGAAAACATAGCCGCTGGACGGAATCAGAGCAGAGTTATCTGTGTCGTAGGGGCCGCTTGAGACAGCAGGTACATAGTCTTCTTCGGAGGCACCGCAAAGAGCATCATCCAGACTTCCAGGGGACGCAAAAGTATCAGCGGGACACAGTGTCAAATGAGCCAGGGCAGACTGAGAGGAGTTCCAAGACAGGTCGCCAGGAGAGTCCAAACCTGGAGAACCAATAATCAAGGAACGATGACCCAGAGACAAACCAAGAGAGCCAGGAGTCCTCGAGAAGACATCTGCGCCACCAGGACCGCCTGAGAATTTCCGTATCTTTGTTGACCTCGATAAGTGGCTATTGGGCGATAGCAAACGCGGGCGATCATAGCCAGTTTGTGAGTCGTAGTTCCTCTGTCTCAGACGACCGTACTCGGGCGTGGTTTCGACGGTATCCATCGACGGATATCGAGCGGGCAGGTTGCATAGCAATTCAGAGGCCACAGACCCGCTCGAGTTTCGTTGTCTGGGTGGGCTGCTGTCGAGTGACATAGGCTCGAATCCCGTTTCCGTGTGCGCAAAGGGGGAAAGGTTGATTTGGCTGATATACTGTGGTCGACGTAGTGCTGTCCCGAACGGGGTCGAATTGCCCTTAGATGTGAGATGAATATAGTACGTTGCATTCCGCAGTGCTTCCGCACGAGAAGACGTACCTTTGTACCGCTGGATCCCAGACTGTGCCTGGTCTACGTCTTGGGAAAATGTCCGATGAGGAGAGCTGGTCTGCAAATGTAGGGAAAACGATGGAGGAGAAGATGGACCGCTCTCCTCAGCATTGGCAGTCTGAGAGAGGCGAGGCACGAGCCGAGTCGCAGACGTGAGTCTAAGTACCGTAGTGCATGGATCAGGCGCGCAACGCTTCTCTCGTTGCGCGTCCACTTGGCCTCCGCCAGCGAAAGCACTTAGAGCTTTCGCAAGGCTTCGGTCGCTTTTCATTTCTGGTCTAGAATAGTAACCTCCTTTGGTTCAGACTAGCTTATTGTGGATTCTGCCTCCATCAGTCATACGCATGGCGAATATACCTGTCGACCCCAACACGCTGGAGGCGCCCGACTATGCCCTTCATCAGGAAAACCGGACCCCGACAAAGAGCTCATAGGGCACCCTCAGTGAGCACGAGGGTCACTTATGAGACTTGATCTGCGATCGGATCACAATGTCTCAGGGATGAGCCTTGGTGAGACGCGTAGCTCGAAAATGAGCAACAGTGAGACGCCAGCCTCATGGGTCATTGATTGGTAGACTGACATCTCAGACAAGAGCCTCTTGTTCGTATGGGACTGTGGCGGAGTTGAAGCTAGTGCCACATCGCACCGGTGGTGCTTGTCGTGGCTGTTTTTCATGAATCCTGATGCGAGCGAGACACTTATAGGTAAGTTCGAGTAGTATTAGGTGACGAACACATCAGAGTCCAATATAAATGGTGGTAAACATTACGGTGAACAGCGGCAGAATAACATAAAGGGCTGGTGTCTGCAGTGGTGCAGCAGCAAATGGAAGTGAATTACTAATGTACTACTTCATCTTATAGTTCAATTATTCTGATACAAGGACTTCACACTGCGGTGCTCGTGCTGAGTTGTGGATGCGCTAGTGGCGGCGATGCAGGCTGTCAACTCACAAATGGTCTCGGGTGAGCAGCAATATGCACCAAATATATGGCGTGAGATAGCATCTCACGACATGAGATGTGTCCTCAAATTTGAGCACCTGTGAGCCTACGACCTCATACATGATCCCACGACCTCTCGATTGCTCTCGCGCAAGACGATGATCTCACGACTACATATTGGTGAGACCCCTTGCATATATTCAAGGGGACCGCAATTCCTGATGTTGAGCATTATGCCGAGAGCAGGCAACCGTTGGTCGAGGCCAGGCTAACAGAAGAACAGGCCATCGCGGTACTCACGCGGACTTGGACAGCAGGAAACGAGCGCGATAAGCAAGCATGGCAAGAGCGGGCCAACACAGAAGCTCAGGCAGCGCGGGATCAGGCGTTAGCCGCCGAGGAGGTGGCCAATCAGCGCAGAGAGCTTGACAAGCAAGAAGCTGAGCAGGCCCGAAAGGACGAACTGAAGAAGAACAGAGACAAGTACGTTCCCATCCCAGACCGTCTGCCGCCCTCGGGATCACTTGTTCTCGCTGCGCCGTACGCGACTCGACACCTCAAGAAGGGGCAGTACATTGAGTTATACTACTACACTAACCAGGGGCTCCTGGCCGCGGCGGCAGCTGTCATGCAGGTAGACGACGAAGCGCTAGCCATGCGCACTAACAGCGACGGCACTACATCCTGGGTGCCGGCAGCTTCTCTTTGCAGCACTAAGGCGGTCATTCCGGACAGCGAACTTACTTGGGAACAGTTCCGCAAGGCGGTCCCGCGCCTCATCGTGGCTATGCAGCAGGCCAAATGGGCGGAGGAACACATCCTCATGCTCGCCAAATTCTGGGGAAACCTCCAGGTTCACCCCTTTCAACAATCCTGTGACACACTCGATGTTGAACAATAGAGAGCGCCTAACTAGGCAGCCGAGTTCACACACCGGTACTCCGGGTAACAGGAGTAACACATGCATCGTAGATAGAATCACATGCATCAGGATTGGTACTATACAGTAGCTTAGTCAGACGGTCTCCTACATGTATATAAGGACCCCTGTAGCGTAGTACAATCCAAGTCGCTCAACAGCAACTTTTGTGTGCATCAAGCCTCACAGCTAACAAACCAGGTAAGCTAGCGTCCCGCTACACTGCGTAAGAATAGCCTGCTCGTCAACAAGGAGCGGTAGGAAGCATTATTGCTAAAGGAACTGTGTTCCTAAACTACCAAATAGACGAACAATGGCTGCAGACGCGCCTATATCCAGTCTATTACATGGAAAATTGCTCGGCTCGTCTCTTGTCATTGGGGATGTTCCTCCAAGACGGACTAGACTTGCGCGCAACAGCGCAGCATATCAGTCTGTATGAACCAGGAGCGCGGAAACCTTTATTCAGGTTTACACCGCAGCACCCGGACACTACCACCTTCACCCTCGTGGCTGAATCGGGTGAAAACGTTCAGAATATTTATGTGAACGTAAATGAAGTCGATTATTCGACTATGCATCGCCGTTTTGCGCACCCTTCTAAGGACGTGCTTGCAAAGGCGAAGGAGCATACATCTGGGTTTCCCAGAAAGGTGGAGATTCCTAAGGACTCACCTATATGCCAGGGATGTGCAAAAGGGAAAATGCACTCTAAGTCTTTCCCGCCGTCCAACTACCGGGCAAAGGTACCGTTTGAACTTATTCATTCGGACTTAAAATCCTTCCCAGTAGATTCCTATCATAAGTACAAGTACTACATACTGTACTATGATGATGCTTCATCGCACGCGTGGACTGTAAATCTGCGCAAGAAATCTGCAGCGATTACAGCCACAAGGCAATTCCTAGCCATGGTAAAAACTAAATATGGAAAGACAGTGCAGAAGTGGTTGTCTGATGCAGGGGGAGAATATGTCTCCGCTGCATTCAAAGACCTTCTAAAGGATAATGGCATAGAGATCCTTCAGAGCTCACCGCATACTCCTCAGGAGAATGGCAGAGCTGAGCGTTTCAACAGGACGCTCATGGACAAAGCAGAGGCAATGCGCCATGATGCTTGTCTACCTCCATCCTGGTGGGAATTCGCCGTGGATCATGCAGTCCATGTTTACAACAGGATGCGAATTCGTTGCCTTAATTGGCTTACTGTTACGCGACGACTCGCGCTAACTCGGCTAAGGTCGACTCTGGAGACCACTGACCTATTTCACAAATAGTCAGTCAACCTAACTCCTAGGACTTACCTACCTGGGCCTAGCGAGCTACACGAAGGAAACCCTGTCCTTCGATGAGAGTGACGATAGATGCCTGGGAGCACGATGCT
The DNA here is from genome assembly GCA_022606075.1 of Fomitopsis betulina. NCBI lineage: Eukaryota > Fungi > Basidiomycota > Agaricomycetes > Polyporales > Fomitopsidaceae > Fomitopsis > Fomitopsis betulina. The sequence continues at coordinate 390,306 of JABYQK010000005.1, read as the reverse complement.
ACCACCAGGATTGAGCAAGCAAGAGTCTGGTGTCGGCTAACTCAGAGGCTTCACTGCAGGGGATGCGAGTGAAGGTTGAGTATAGATTAAACCAGGTCGAAGTTGGGACTTCGACCATCTACCAACTGCAGTATATATACAGGAGAGGCCTAGGGCGTCTCTAGGGGTCAGGATAGGAGTCATAGAGACAGAACTCGGTAAGGAGCCAATGGGAGACATACTGGAGAAAGGTAGGGGAAACCCTGGAGTCATGGGAGTGGGGATGAGTCAGAGTCCGGAGGAATGAGTCATGGGAAGCATGAGGGATATAGTGAATGGCCAATGGGAAGCATCCTTGGTGTGAGTACCACACCAGTCCCTATCTAAGTATAGTACAGGCTCGAGTCATGAAGGGGAATGACCTAGCCTTGGGAGTCATGAGAACAAAGAGGTGCGGAGCCGGGCCAAGGGATCGGGCCGGACTCCAGTCATGTGGGACACGATGGTGGCAAGGGGAAGGGAACCGGTCCGAGAGAGTGGTAGGGTTTAGGTGTATGTCACGTGTTCCAGGATGCAGTAACGCGCATCCTGATATTCGTAACATCAGCTCCCTCCTATGGTCGACGTCCTCGACGACCTAGACCTTCGGAGAGGGTTCGCGGTGGGGAGGGTTCGTACGCCGCTTCTTGCGCGTCCGTGTCTTGTCAGCCCGTCCAGTGGTTTGCGTCCCGGTTGGGTTGGCCGAGTTAGGGGTTGGCGTTTGAGCAGGCATGCGCGAGGGTCCTGCTACTGCGTTGGCGTAGGATCGGGGCGTTGGCAGCGGAGTCGAGGGCCATATTCTCATCATGGGACTCGACGATGAGGGTGGGTTGAATGGGGTCAAGGGCCATACCTTGCGCAATGGGTTCGACGGGGAAGGTGGATGAAATGGGGCTTCTTGGGGAAACGTGATGGTGGGTACTCGTCTCGGTATGCCGTTATTCTGACTGCCCTTTTGAGGCGAGGGAGGGGTGCTGGGACTTCTCGGATCTGTGCCTTTCGTTCCTTCGCAAGGAGGTAGTTGGCGAGGAGGCCGCAGAACGCTCCGTTGTCGAATAGAAGGTTGTTGGCAAAGGTTACCAAAGCCTTCTGTCGGTTTATATGTGCTGTAAGGATGGGTCCTAGTCCCGGCTCATTCGGAGAGCCGAACAGGAGGGCTTCGGCGAGGTCAAGGAGCTGGTGCTTGGATTGGATATCGTAGTCGACGTCGACGATCTCGGCGATGTACCGTTGACGGGTGCGGATGCAGGCTCGGCATGCGTTATACCAGGTTCCATCGCATACGTGAGCTCCTGGTTGACATCGGCAACGCCGTTGTTGCCCATGGCGAACATAGATTGTGTGTTCGGCGAAAGGTCGCACCTTCCGTCCCGTGGTTGAGCAAAGGTTTCCAGTTCGACAGGAAGGCATATCGCATTCTGGCCATATCGGATACCAGGAGGGGTAGCCTTCGTAGTTGTTGGGGAGGGGAAAGTCGCGGGAGGTCTCGGTAGGGTCGATGCGGGGACTAGTTGTACGTGCATACTGTCGGTAGGCATTCTCGATGGTCATGCAGATAGAGGGGGAGTTCGTTGGGATAAGGGACATCGTGAGCGGTCTTGTCAGGAGGAATGGGGGTTCGTTTGGGGAGGTCAGTACCGAGCGGTTTACTTGCGAGAGGGTCGTTTGGAACTGGGTTTGAGCGGAAGTTTCTTGCTCCTTTTATACTCTGTGAGCAATTCGTCTGCCGTTCCGATGATGTTCCGTTCAGGTTCCCAGGTAGAGTCTGCTGTGGAATAGCCCTTCCACAGGATGCGGTATTCCGTTGTTCCGTTTGCCTTGCGGCGATGTCCAAGAATAGACTCGACTTCGTAGTTGTCTTCTCCTTCTATCTCGTCAGGAGGTGGCCTCGTGTAGTTTTCTCCGTGTTCGTCAGTATTCGTGTACGGGGATAGGAGGCCTGCGTGGAATACCGGGTGAATTCTCCACGAATCAGGGAGCTTCAATTCGTAGGTGACTGGACCCATGACCTTGGTGATTCGGAAGGGTCCTTCTCGTTTCGGAGCTAGTTTCCTTGTAGGGTATGGAAGTCTCAGGTTGGTCGACTCAAGCCATACCTCCTGATCCTTGCGGAAAGCGGGAGTCCGTTGCTTCACGCGTCGTTCCACGACCTTCTGTGCTTGTTCCATGGCAGCTGCGGCCTCTTCTCGGTTCCGCGCTATCTCCGATATTCTTTCGGCTGTGGCAGGGGCCTTAGATATCTCCGTTACATGTGGGAACGCTCGGGGGTTGTACCCCATCATGGCGTAGAATGGCGACATCTTGATGGTAGAATGTTCTCGGGAGTTGTGAGCGAATTCGGCGTCCGTGAGCATCTCTGACCATTTGTCCGGGTTGTTCGCGCAGAAGATCCGTAGGAATACCTCGAGTGACTGGTTGGCTCGTTCCGTTTGGCCATCGGTTTGAGGATGGTAAGCCGTTGACATTCGTTGTTCGACTCCTCCTAGACGGAGTGCCTCCTGCATGACGTGAGAAGCGAACTGCGGACCACGGTCGGAGATGATCTTGTCTGGCATCCCGAATCGTCGGTAAACTGAGTCATGAATGATCCGTGCCGTCCCGAGTGCGTCCGTGGTTTTGAAACCAGGAGCAAAGATTACCCCCTTCGTACAGTCGTGGTCCACCATGACACAAATAGAATCGAATTTCTCCCGACCGGATGGTGGGAGGTCCGTAATCCAATCGATGGTTGTACAGGACCAGGGTACGGCTGGCAGTTGCGCTGGGATTGGGATGATGGGAACGGTGGTTGGATGCGTGTTGGGCTTCATCTGTTGGCATGCCGCGCATCCCTTCACGTATCGGGAGATGAACGCAGCCATGCCCGGCCACCAGAAATCTCGTTGTACGGCTGTTGTGGTTTTCGCTATGCCCGGGTGTCCGGCAGATGGCAGGTCGTGGTAGAGTTTCACCACGTCTCGTCGCAGATCCTTGTTCGGCGGGACGTAGGCTTTGCCGCGATAGTATACGAGTTCTCCGTCTTCCATCCAATCCGTGAGCGCTGTGCGTGCCGGGGCGGGTCCTTTGTCGTAGAGTGCGGTGATGGCGTCCCGTACTATGGGTTCTCTGATGTGACAATCGCGAATTCGTTCGCGAAGCTCCAGGTTGACGGTCCTGACATAGCTGGGGTCGTCAACCGTGAGGACAGTGTCTTCTTCGAAAGTCTCGGTCATCATCGTCCGGTAGACGGATAGGTTTCTAGCGAAGCGTGCATCGGGTAGGACCAACATGTCCTCATTGTCGTTGTCTCCTGGGTCGTGATCAGATCTCCGTGACAGAGCGTCAGATTGAACCATCTTTGTCCCCGGGACGTGGATGAGTTCGTAGTCGAATTCCGAAAGGAAAAGGGCCCATCTCGCTTGTCGGCGATTAAGTTTCTGCGCAGTGCGCCAGTATCCAAGATTCTTGTGGTCACAAAGAATCTGGATCGGGTGAGGTGCACCCAGAAGTAGATGTCTCCAGGCTTCCAATCCTCGGATGATGGCGAGTAGTTCTCGGTCGTAGATCTCGTAGTTTCGTTCGGCGGGGTTGAGCGACTGGGAGATAAATCCGCATGGGTGCCAGTCTCCGTTCTCATCCTGCTGTCGGAGGACTCCACCGGTCGCAAATTTCGAGGCGTCGGTTTCGAGCGAGAATGGCTTGCCGTCCTGGGGCATGAGTAATACTGGGGCGCGGGTGAACTCTGCCTTGATGTCTTCGAATGCCTTCTGCTGCTCATTGTCCCAGTGCCACCGGACATCCTTTTTGGTTAGGTCGACTAGGGGTCGAGCGCGTTCTGAAAAGTGGGAGATAAACCGGCGGTAGAAGTTGGCGAAACCCAGGAATGAACGGGTCTCCTTGAGACACGTCGGGGGCTTCCAGCCCGTAACTCCTTCTACCTTTACAGGGTCCATGGCGATAGCGTTGGGTCGGAGGATGAGTCCCAGAAATTCCACTTCTGTGACGTCGAAGTAGCATTTCTCTGGTTTGAGGTACAGGTCATGTTCGCGGAGTCGTTCGATTACTCGGCGTGTTCGCTGCTGATGTTCCTTCAAGTCTGCAGAGAAGATTAGGATGTCATCCATGTAAATGACCATCCATCCTTCTTGCATCATATCCGCGAAGATCGTGTTCATCATTCGCTGGAATGTGGCGGGCGAGTTGCAGAGTCCGAAGAACATGACGGTAGGCTCGTAGAGACGCGGTGGACCATGGTCGGTGCCAGGAACGATGAAAGCGGCTTTCCATTCATCCCCTTCCTTGATTCGGACGTTGTTGTATCCGGCGCGAAGATCCATCTTTGTGAAGTATCGTGCCCCCTTCATCTTCTCCATGAGATCCGTGATGAGAGGGAGGGGGTATCGGTCCTTGATGGTGTTTGCGTTTAGCGTGCGATAGTCCTGACAGGGTCGATACGAGCCGTCCTTCTTTCCTACAAAAAAGAACGGGGAAGCGACGGGGGATTTCGACGGTCGGATATAGCCTTTCGACTCGTTTTCCTGGATGAACTTCTCGAGTTCGGTACGTTGTGCCGGTGCCAAGGGGTAAACCTGTGCTTTCATTGACTCAAAGCCTGGTTTCAGCTTGATCTCGTGATCATACTCCGTGTGCATCGGGAGTCGAGATGCCGTGCCTTTGTCGAAAGCGGGAAGGAGATCGTGGAGGTAGGGGGGAATCATTTCCTCCAGTGTCTTCTCCTTATCCTTGGCGTGCGCGGCTTGCGCAAGCTCGGTGGACGTGGTGACTTTTCCGAATGAGAACGCCATGGGAATCAACTTCCCACTGCGCGTTTTCAGGTAGCGATTGACCGGTGTCGATGGATTGGTACCGTGGTGAAGAGACGTCTCTTCCTTCGTAAGGGGTGGTTCGATGTGGGAATAAGCAGTGAGGAGGTCCCCTCCTTCTTCATACGAGAAGAGTTTCTCATCTTCTTCATCGTCATCATTGGGATCCGTTGCTAGCGGTGGTGGTGGATCTTCTCGGTCCAACACGGGTTCTGGGGTCTGTCCTGGGGTCACGGTGCGAGAGGTCCTTAGCGGCAGATCGTCTTGATCTGGCACTTCCTCTACCGTTGCGCGGGGAGTTCTCTTCTGTTGGTTGGTTGGTCCCATCACTGGGTGGGAGGGTAGCTCGGGTACGGGATCATCCAATAGATCCTGTAGGGTTCTGCGCGTTCGTTTGCGCGGCTTCTTCTTCTTCTTCTTCAATGATGGTGGCTGAAGTAGAGACGTTGGCCAGGGTGTTGGCCTGGGTGGGTCTGGTTCTGGCTTCTGATAAGCGGGCGATGGTGAACGTTGAAGACGTTCCAGCGTGCCCCTCCAAGACGGTGGAGGTGGTTCAGGCTTCGGTGTGGCGCCAATGCGTCGTACGATGAGGTTCCCGGTCTTCCAATCGACCGCGGGGTTTTCCTTCTGAAGCCAGGTCATCCCGAGGATGACTTCGTGTCGTCCGATCGATGCCACGTAGGCCTTCTGTACTCGCAGTCGAGTAGCTCCTTTCCAGCGGTACTTCAGTGCGACGTAGTGAGTGATTCGTCCTTGGGAATTTTCAGTTTCATCGGCATTCCGAAGGATGATGGATCGTTCAAGAGGAATGAGGGTCATCCCAACTCGCTTGACGAGTTCGGGGCTAACGAGGCACTCCATTGCTCCACTGTCAATGAGGGCTTCGGTTTCTGCGGCTTTCTCTCGTCGTCCGTGCACAGTGATAGGTAGAAAAAGTGATTTCGATTCTATGCTACCATACACTGTGCGGGAGAGAGAGATGATTCGGGGTCCGACCTGCGCAGGCTCGGGGGACCCTAGGTAAAATCCAGCATGACTTTGTCCCAATCTGCATCACTCATCTGGAGTCGAAGTGCCTTGATTTGGGATCGGGCATCGATGGGAGGTGCACCTGGAAGTGGAACATCGTCGTTGATGTCTACGATCCGTGCACGAGGTTGCTGCTGGTAAGGTCGTCCTTGACCTTGTCGTTTGGGTTGCTGTTGACGAGACCCTTCTTGGGTTCGTCGTTCAAATTGCTGAGGTCGAGGTCCTCCTTGGCCTCGTGTTGTTGGAATCCATCGCGATCCTTGTGTTCGCGAGCGTAGTGGCCCTTCTTGCCACAGAGAAGGCAAAGCCCTTCTCTCATGCGTTGGTCCCTCATTTCTTGAGGAATAGTGACTCGGTCGATGTCCATGGGTTCGTCTACCCGTCCGTATGGGTTCGAAGTGTGGTTGTTCGATCGGTGATTGTTGTTCGAAGCCATTGCTCCGAAGTTCGCGTATGCGTCGAGTCGACGAGCTCGTTCATACCATCCTTCCATGGTAACAGGCATGCCGACTTGATTCATGAGTCGCTCGACGAGCTTCGGGTTTAACGCTCCCAGGAAGAAAGCAAGGAGTTGCTCATAGTTCCTGGGGTCAGTGACTTTGCCATTGCTGTCGGTGATCGCGTCCTTTAGTCCAGCTCGCAGGGCAAGCGCTTGGAATGTCGTGAGGAAGTCTGGGATGTTTCGTCTGCCTTGTGTGTAGTGGAGGAGTTGCATCAACCACTTGGTCTTGTTGTCGACGACTGGGAATTCCTTGAAGAGATCCTTCTCGAAGTCGTCCCAAGAGTCATAGACTTTCTCTCCAATACGACGTGCTTCGGTTGCCTTCTGGTAATACAAGTCTCGGAAGTTCACTGCGCTTCCTCTCATGAGACTGAAGGCATATGCGATCTTGGACTGGTCCGAGGCTCCGGTGTTACCCACAGCCTCGAAGTAGTTTAGGATGCGGTCAATGAATGCCTGGGCATCGTCGGAGTGACCTTCAAACGGATCGGGGGACTTGATATCGATCTTTCCTTTGAACTGAGTCTGGGTTCGAAGAACCTCCGTCATTGCTGTCGCAAACTCCTGAGGGGTGAACGATGGAGTAGACATTGTGGATGGGGATGGACTGGGAGTGCGAGGAGTGGCTGGGGGAGGTGTCGAGATGTGGGTTCCTTCGAGGTACTGCTCGAGTGCTCTGGTTGACTCCTCTTCAAGCGGAGTGGGTACTGGTGCGATGACTGAGGTCGAAGCAAGAGGTGATCCGACGTATTGCGGGGATGTCGGAGAAACTGCGGCTTCCAATGAAACTTCTCGGGTGATTGTCGGGCTGACAACGGGGGTGGTTCTCGGGGTAGGCTTCCTAGCCTGTCTGGTGAGCGATCGTACGTGATCGAATGCTGTCTGCGCGTGCTGTTCAAGTGTTGTTCTGGTGTCTTTCTGCTTCTGTGAGGTTGTCCAATCTTCTGGGAACCAGGACCAACTTAGGTCCTTCTTGTCTTCTTTCTGGAGTTCGACGTCGCGGAACTCTCCCTTCTCTTCAAACTGGAAGAGCTTGGTTTCGGTATTCCACCAGAGGTCCTTGAGTGGTGGGAGCCCTACGCTTCCCGCGTCGACCTTGGTGCGAATAGGAATGGTGCCTGGAGCCGGTCTTCGTCGGCTTTAACTCCTCTGGATAGAGCGAGTTCTTCTGGGGAAAAGGGGAAAGGGAACACAGGGGCGGGGATGGGTATCCCTACACCTGGGCAGGTGGGGAGGGTTGTAACTTCGACCTAATGTTACGCGACGACTCGCGCTAACTCGGCTAAGGTCGACTCTGGAGACCACTGACCTATTTCACAAATAGTCAGTCAACCTAACTCCTAGGACTTACCTACCTGGGCCTAGCGAGCTACACGAAGGAAACCCTGTCCTTCGATGAGAGTGACGATAGATGCCTGGGAGCACGATGCTACCACCAGGATTGAGCAAGCAAGAGTCTGGTGTCGGCTAACTCAGAGGCTTCACTGCAGGGGATGCGAGTGAAGGTTGAGTATAGATTAAACCAGGTCGAAGTTGGGACTTCGACCATCTACCAACTGCAGTATATATACAGGAGAGGCCTAGGGCGTCTCTAGGGGTCAGGATAGGAGTCATAGAGACAGAACTCGGTAAGGAGCCAATGGGAGACATACTGGAGAAAGGTAGGGGAAACCCTGGAGTCATGGGAGTGGGGATGAGTCAGAGTCCGGAGGAATGAGTCATGGGAAGCATGAGGGATATAGTGAATGGCCAATGGGAAGCATCCTTGGTGTGAGTACCACACCAGTCCCTATCTAAGTATAGTACAGGCTCGAGTCATGAAGGGGAATGACCTAGCCTTGGGAGTCATGAGAACAAAGAGGTGCGGAGCCGGGCCAAGGGATCGGGCCGGACTCCAGTCATGTGGGACACGATGGTGGCAAGGGGAAGGGAACCGGTCCGAGAGAGTGGTAGGGTTTAGGTGTATGTCACGTGTTCCAGGATGCAGTAACGCGCATCCTGATATTCGTAACACTTACCCCCTACGAATTGATAAACGGCGAGCCGCCATCTGTGGCGCACCTGCGCGTTTTCGGCTGCGGTGCGTACGTCTTTATACCCAAGGACGTTAGAAAAAACGGTCTATCGCCCAAATCGGAGCTGATGATTTATCTTGGGGGAGATGGCTCTACAGAGCGCACTGGCGGATGGCTCTTCATGAGAGCACCAGATAATGTTTTGTTCAGATCATCCACTGCGATGTTTGACGAAACCATGTTTCCTAAGTGCCCCTTGACAAATCGTCGGGGTACAACTCGAGTTTGGCCACCTCGAGAAGAAATGATCCCAGAAAATCAACCAAATACCACACCTCAGGTAGATGAGGATGACGATGATGATCATCCAAAACATCACCTTCCTAAAAGGGGAAACGGTCATGTTCATGACGATGAGCAGGAGCTGCAGGATGCGCCCGTAGACCCAGTACCGCCGCCCCATGCACCGGTAGAACACCCTGCGCCCCCAGTGGAGCCGCGACGTTCAGCAAGGGAGCGGAGACCAGTAACTCGTAGAGGTAATATCTATGGTGAGCAGCGGAAGCCCCAAGACATAGTAAAGGACATCAAAAATCAGGGGAGATGGAAAAAAATGGTCGGTGAGGATGCGGGTAGCTCCCGTACCAAAACCGGACCACAAAGGCAGCAAAGACAACAGGTTCCCGGACCTAGTTCTGCGCCAAATCCTCCTCCACGCGACGAACCTGTCGAGTCCGCCCCATCCGATGAGGATGAAGTGCAAAGCGCTGAGTTACTACTGGCAGAATTATGCCGGGAAGGGGGAGTTCAGTTAGTCGAGTTGCTGCTTGCAAAAGCGCTACCCACCCTCGACAACGATCTACCAGACGGGACCAGCCCGAGAGAATGGTCATTCCGCGATATACTAAAGCTACCTAAAAAGGAGCTTGAGGAGTGGATGGCAGCGTGTCGCGAAGAACTTGAGGCACTTCGCAAACGCAATGTCTATGAACTGGTTGACCGTCCTAAGGGACGAAAGGTCACTAAAAACCGCTGGGTATTCGACGTCAAAACTGATGGTCGTAAAAAGGCCAGATTGGTCGCCAAGGGTTACTCCCAGATTGAAGGCCTTGACTATGATCAGGTCTTCTCTCCAGTCGTACGCTTTGAGACTGTACGCCTAATCCTCGCCTTAGCTGCGCTTGAGGATATGCACGTCTCCGGACTAGACGTCCGTAATGCCTATCTCTATGGCAAGCTCGACGAGGAAATTTATATGGAGCAGCCTGAAGGCTTTGCAGTACCAGGCCAAGAGCACAAAGTACTCCGGTTACTTCGCGCTCTCTATGGACTTAAGCAGGCAGGGCTTGCGTGGTGGCGCACCCTCAATGAGTCCCTAAAGGAACTTGGCTGTAAACGCCTCGTATCCGATGCCGGAATATTCGTCTATAGGACAAAAGATGGTCGCTTCGTGCTGATCATTGTCTATGTAGACGATGCCATATTTTGTGGCAAGGATAAGACCCTAGTCCTTTCATTAAAGGACCGCTTCATGAAGAAGTGGGAGTGTCGCGACTTAGGCGACGTCAAGGAATTTCTGCGCATGCGCATAACTCGGAAAGGCCGCGAAATCCACCTGGATCAATGCGCCTACCTTGAGAAAGTGCTGCAGCGCTGTGGCATGCAGAACGCTAAATCTGCGCCAACTCCACTCCCTACTGGATACAAGCCTGTTGCCAATACTGGCACAGCTGACCCAGCACTTCGAAGCAAGTACCAGACCGTCATCGGTTCCTTGCTATATCTAATGCTTGGAACTCGACCTGACATTTGCTACGCCGTGACATTACTTGCGCAATTTGCAGCAAATCCGTCACAGGACCATTTAAACAGAGCGCTGTATATCTGCCGCTATTTAATTGGTACAAAATCCTATGCGCTAGTCTATGAAGGACAAAGCGGCAATGGATTATTGGCGTGCACTGACTCTGACTGGGCTGACAGCCCAGAAGCCAGAAAGTCACGGTCTGGGCACTTTTTAAAGTTCGCGAACGGCGCGTTCAGTTGGCTGTCTAGAAGACAGAAGACAGTTGCCCTGTCATCCACTGAAGCTGAGTATGACGAGCAGGCTACTCTTACGCAGTGTAGCGGGACGCTAACTTACCTGGTTGTTGAGCTGTGAGGCTTGATGCACACAAAGTTGCTGTTGAGCGACTTGGATTGTACTATGCTACAGGGGTCCTTATATACATGTAGGAGACCGTCTGACTAAGCTACTGTATAGTACCAATCCTGATGCATGTGATTCTATCTACGATGCATGTGTTACTCCTGTTACCCGGAGTACCGGTGTGTGAACTCGGCTGCCTAGTTAGGCGCTCTCTATTGTTCAACACTCCCCCTTGCTAAGTGCAGCGGTAGATGCGCGCAAGCATTTCAATGGCGCATAGTGCAGCCGACTATGCTGGACTTAATCGTAAAATCTTAGTCCGAGCATTCCTCTGAATTTGAGGAACTTGATACGACCCAAGTTCTTAGTGAACAAGTCTGCCGGATTGTCATCAGTGCTTACGTAGAAGACTTCGACTTTCTTGTCTTCTACTAGCTCCCTCACGTAGTGGTAACGAATGTCAATGTGTTTAGACCGACGTTCCGTGATGGGATTGGAGCTAATGAATATTGCTCCCTGATTGTCCGAGCAGATGGGCAGCGGGCCGAGCTTGTAGCCGATCTCCTCCAGGAGCATCTTTATCCAAGCTACTTGTCGCGAGCAATCGCTCAGCGACATATACTCAGCTTCAGTGGACGACAGAGCAACTGTCTTCTGTCTTCTAGACAGCCAACTGAACACGCCGTTCGCGAACTTTAAGAAGTGTCCAGACCGTGACTTTCTGGCTTCCGGGCTGTCTGCCCAGTCAGAGTCAGTGCACGCCAATAATCCATTGCCGCTTTGTCCTTCATAGGCTAGCGCATAGGATTTTGTACCAATTAAATAGCGGCAGATATACAGCGCTCTGTTTAAATGGTCCTGTGACGGATTTGCTGCAAATTGCGCAAGTAATGTCACGGCGTAGCAAATGTCAGGTCGAGTTCCAAGCATTAGATATAGCAAGGAACCGATGACGGTCTGGTACTTGCTTCGAAGTGCTGGGTCAGCTGTGCCAGTATTGGCAACAGGCTTGTATCCAGTAGGGAGTGGAGTTGGCGCAGATTTAGCGTTCTGCATGCCACAGCGCTGCAGCACTTTCTCAAGGTAGGCGCATTGATCCAGGTGGATTCCGCGGCCTTTCCGAGTTATGCGCATGCGCAGGAATTCCTTGACGTCGCCTAAGTCGCGACACTCCCACTTCTTCATGAAGCGGTCCTTTAATGAAAGGACTAGGGTCTTATCTTTGCCACAAAATATGGCATCGTCTACATAGACAATGATCAGCACGAAGCGACCATCTTTTGTCCTGTAGACGAATATTCCGGCATCGGATACGAGGCGTTTACAGCCAAGTTCCTTTAGGGACTCATTGAGGGTGCGCCACCACGCAAGCCCTGCCTGCTTAAGTCCATAAAGAGCGCGAAGTAACCGGAGTACTTTGTGCTCTTGGCCTGGTACTGCAAAGCCTTCAGGCTGCTCCATGTAGATTTCCTCGTCGAGCTTGCCATAGAGATAGGCGTTACGGACGTGGAGTCCGGAGACGTGCATATCCTCAAGCGCAGCTAAGGCGAGGATTAGACGTACAGTCTCAAAGCGTACGACTGGAGAGAAAACCTGATCATAGTCAAGGCCTTCAATCTGGGAGTAACCCTTGGCGACCAATCTGGCCTTTTTCCGACCGTCAGTTTTGACGTCGAATACCCAGCGGTTTTTAGTGACCTTTCGTCCCTTAGGACGGTCAACCAGTTCATAGACATTGCGTTTGCGAAGTGCCTCAAGTTCTTCGCGACACGCTGCCATCCACTCCTCAAGCTCCTTTTTAGGTAGCTTTAGTATATCGCGGAATGACCATTCTCTCGGGCTGGTCCCGTCTGGTAGATCGTTGTCGAGGGTGGGTAGCGCTTTTGCAAGCAGCAACTCGACTAACTTAACTCCCCCTTCCCGGCATATTTCTGCCAGTAGTAACTCAGCGCTTTGCGCTTCATCCTCATCGGATGGGGCGGACTCGACAGGTTCGTCGCGTGGAGGAGGATTTGGCGCAGAACTAGGTCCGGGAACCTGTTGTCTTTGCTGCCTTTGTGGTCCGGTTTTGGTACGGGAGCTACCCGCATCCTCACCGACCATCTTTTTCCATCTCCCCTGATTTTCGATGTCCTTTACTATGTCTTGAGGCTTCCGCTGCTCTCCATAGACATTACCTCTACGAGTTACTGGTCTCCGCTCCCTTGCTGAATGTCGCGGCTCCACAGGGGGCGCAGGGTGTTCTACCGGTGCATGGGGCGGCGGTACTGGGTCTACGGGCGCATCCTGCAGCTCCTGCTCATCGTCATGAACATGACCGTTTCCCCTTTTAGGAAGGTGATGTTTTGGATGATCATCATCGTCATCCTCATCTACCTGAGGTGTGGTATTTGGTTGATTTTCTGGGATCATTTCTTCTCGAGGTGGCCAAACTCGAGTTGTACCCCGACGATTTGTCAAGGGGCACTTAGGAAACATGGTTTCGTCAAACATCGCAGTGGATGATCTGAACAAAACATTATCTGGTGCTCTCATGAAGAGCCATCCGCCAGTGCGCTCTGTAGAGCCATCTCCCCCAAGGTAAATCATCAGCTCCGATTTGGGCGATAGACCGTTTTTTCTAACGTCCTTGGGTATAAAGACGTACGCACCGCAGCCGAAAACGCGCAGGTGCGCCACAGATGGCGGCTCGCCGTTTATCAATTCGTAGGGGGTAAGCCAATTAAGGTGACGAATTGGTGTCCTGTTGTAAACATGGACGGCATGATCCACGGCAAATTCCCACCAGGATGGAGGTAGACAAGCATCATGGCGCATTGCCTCTGCTTTGTCCATGAGCGTTCTGTTGAAACGCTCAGCTCTGCCATTCTCCTGAGGAGTATGCGGCGAGCTCTGAAGGATCTCTATGCCATTATCCTTTAGAAGGTCTTTGAATGCAGCGGAGACGTATTCTCCCCCTGCATCAGACAACCACTTCTGCACTGTCTTTCCATATTTAGTTTTTATCATGGCTAGGAATTGCCTTGTGGCTGTAATTGCTGCAGATTTCTTGCGCAGATTTACAGTCCACGCGTGCGATGAAGCGTCATCATAGTACAGTATGTAGTACTTGTACTTATGATAGGAATCTACTGGGAAGGATTTTAAGTCCGAATGAATAAGTTCAAACGGTACCTTTGCCCGGTAGTTGGACGGCGGGAAAGACTTAGAGTGCATTTTCCCTTTTGCACATCCTTGGCATATTGGTGAGTCCTTAGGAATCTCCACCTTTCTGGGAAATCCAGATGTATGCTCCTTCGCCTTTGCAAGCACGTCCTTAGAAGGGTGCGCGAAACGGCGATGCATAGTCAAATAATCGACTTCATTTACGTTCACATAAATATTCTGAACGTTTTCACCCGATTCAGCCACGAGGGTGAAGGTGGTAGTATCCGGGTGCTGCGGTGTAAACCTGAATAAAGGTTTCTGCGCTCCTGGTTCATACAGACTGATATGCTGCGCTGTTGCGCGCAAGTCTAGTCCGTCTTGGAGGAAAATCCCCAATGACAAGAGACGAGCCGAGCAATTCTCCATGTAATAGACAGGATATAGGCGCGTCTGCAGCCATTGTTCGTCTATTTGGTAGTTTAGGAACACAGTTCCTTTAGCAATTATGCTTCCTACCGCTCCTTGTTGTGCCGTTTGAGTACGGATAGGAGTTTGGAGATACTCGAATTCTGAGAAGTCTCTTATGTCATTTGTAATGTGCAATGATGCACCTGAGTCCAGTAGCCACTCATTCGCTGAAAAGCGACTTTTTCCTTTACCCTTACAACGTGAGCACGCAGCATAATCGCGCGAATGAATACATTGTACATTTTTTAAGCCGCTACTAAGTACATTAACAAATGTCCGAGCGCCGTTGTGCAAGTCAGAAGCGGCTGTTAAAGCGCTGTTAGTAACTTGCTTAGGGTTAGGAATATGAGTGACGTACTCATTGCCCCAGTCGTCGTAGCCATCGTATGGCTCCATGCAGCGGAGCTCACCCGTTAACGGGTTCCGAAAGCTTTCGTCGACGATAGGGGGCGCAAGGCCCGCGGCCTGCGCTATCATGCCGTTTAACTCGGCGTCGTGCGCGTCGATGTCTTCTTCGTCTGTTGCCCAGACGATGGACCTTTCTTCGGCGTCGCGGAAGTCGTCGTCCTCGCTGATATATTCATCGCGCATGACCTCGTCGATGCGATCGGCCATGTCATCGTCACTGAGCTTGCTGCGCTTTGAGGCGCGCGACTCGGTGTCCGAGGGGACTTCTTCGATGTGAGCGGAGCTCACGACTTCTTTCAGTGCGCGGATGGTTTCCGGTGTGCCGGCGACGTCCAGGTCCTTGGCGAGCTGGAGGGCTTCTCCGAGCCAGTCACCACGGGCGCGCTTCTTGCCCTTGTTAGGGGCAGGTGCTGCGACCTTTCGAGTCCTGCTGCCCGAAGGCGCTAACTCGACGACAGTGCTGGTCGTCGGGGCAGGGATCGACACGGTGTCGGCGATGTGCATTTCTGCATGCTCGTCGTGCGAATGCGGCTTACCACGGTTTTTACCGCCGCGCTTGCCCCGGGGAGTAAAGCCTTTAGCTTTCTCCTTGCCCTTGTCCTTCCACTCCTTCTTACCCGCGCTGCTGCTGCCCTCAGGGCGCTGCTGCTGCGAGAAGGAGGGATTGCCCTTCTTCTGCTTGATAGCAGAGATTTTCTGGGCAGACGACTGCCCCTTGTTCTTCGACTGTTCCCAGGAGGCGGTTAAGGCGTCCTGGGCGCTGCTCGGCGTGAGATCTTTTATCTCAATCTTGTTGAGAGCTAGCTGAATAGCCGTCTCGTACCGAGGTGGAGCGGCCCCCAAAATAATCAGGGTTCTCATCTGCGGCGGCAGAGAGAGGCCGGCTCCATCGAGCTCGTCGAGATTGCTCTGGATCTTTGAGATCGCAGGGCCGGGGTGCTCGTTTGCTGGAATACGGACGTTTACAGCTGCCTTGAAGAAGGCGAAAGCCCCCATGGCGCTAGTCCCTCCGTAGAGCCCTTTCAGAGTATTCCAGATTGACTTTGCAGTTGTCTTTGTCCTGACAAGCTGCGAGACCTCGACGCTTAGGCGCAAGCGAATGCTGCCCATAGCCTTGGATTGCATCTGCATCCAATCGAGAACTTCAGAGCGGTTTGCTCCGTCCGAGGCCAAAACAGGCTCATCGAAACCGTCAGGCAATTCAATGAGAATCCAGACACCTTGCGACTGCAAGTATGCTTTCATCAAATCGGCCCAGCGACGGTAGTTCGATCCGTCGAGGACGGGGACGAGGTTCTGCAAAGAGTTCGACATTTTCTTGTTTGTTGGTGGTGGTAGAGCGGTTGTTGATATGGTTCTGTGAACGCATTATCAGCGCTCTGACTTATGCTGCCGGGACGGCACTGACACCACACTGGACTCATTGTTTGGGATGGCGACAGCGAAGCTGTGCCCGACCTGCAGCCATATAGGCGCAAAGTCTCCCCCTGACGTCAAAGCCCCTAAGGGCGACGTCCAGGCAAGCTATCCTGACCCGCAGCGGACGCAGCCATAAAGGCGCAGTACCGCGCAGTGCTCAGGGCTCATAACCTGACGAGCAGGCTATTCTTACGCAGTGTAGCGGGACGCTAGCTTACCTGGTTTGTTAGCTGTGAGGCTTGATGCACACAAAAGTTGCTGTTGAGCGACTTGGATTGTACTACGCTACAGGGGTCCTTATATACATGTAGGAGACCGTCTGACTAAGCTACTGTATAGTACCAATCCCGATGCATGTGATTCTATCTACGATGCATGTGTTACTCCTGTTACCCGGAGTACCGGTGTGTGAACTCGGCTGCCTAGTTAGGCGCTCTCTATTGTTCAACACTTGTTGTGCCGTTTGAGTACGGATAGGAGTCTGGAGATACTCGAATTCTGAGAAGTCTCTTATGTCATTTGTAATGTGCAAAGATGCACCTGAGTCCAGTAGCCACTCAGTCGCTGAAAAGCGACTTTTTCCTTTTCCCTTACAACGTGAGCACGCAGCGTAATCGCGCGAATGGATACATTGTACATTTTTCAAGCTGCTACTATGTACATTTACAAATGTTCGAGCGCTGTTGCGCAAGTCAGAAGCGGCTATTAAAGCGCTGTTAGTAACTTGCTTAGGGTTAGGAATATGAGTGACGTACTCATTTCCCAGTCGTCATAGCCATCGTATGGCTCCATGCAACGGAGCTCGCCCGTCAACGGGTTTCGAAAGCTCTCGTCGACGATAGGGGGCGCAAGGCCTGCGGCCTGCGCTATCATGCCGTTTAGCTCGGCGTCGTGCGCGTCGATGTCTTCTTCGTCTGTTGCCCAGACGATGGACCTTTCTTCGGCGTCGCGGAAGTCGTCGTCCTCGCTGATGTATTCATCGTGCATGACCTCGTCGATGCGATCGGCCATGTCGTCGTCACTGAGCTTGCTGCGCTTTGAAGCGCGCGACCCGGTGTCCGAGGGGACTTCTTCGATGTGAGCGGAGCTCACGACTTCCTTTAGTGCGCGGATCGTTTCCGGCGTGCTGGCGACGTCCAGGTCCTTGGCGAGCTGGAGGGCTTCTCCGAGCCAGTCACCACGAGCGCGCTTCTTGCCCTTGTTAGGGGCTGGTGCTGCGACCTTTCGAGTCCTGCTGCCCGAAGGCGCTAACTCGACGACAGTGCTGGTCGTCGGGGCGGGGATCGACACGGTGTCGGCAATGTGCATTTCTGCATGTTCGTCGTGCGAATGCGACTTACCACGGTTTTTACCGCCGCGCTTTCCCCTAGGAGTAAAGCCCTTGGCTTTCTCCTTGCCCTTGTCCTTCCACTCCTTCTTACCCGCACTGCTGCTGCCCTCAGGGCGCTGCTGCTGCGAGAAGGAGGGATTGCCCTTTTTCTGCTTAATAGCGGAAATCTTCTGGGCGGACGACTGCCCCTTGTTCTTCGACTGTTCCCAGGAGGCAGTTAGAGCGTCCTGGGCGCTGCTCGGTGTGAGATCCTTGATCTCAATCTTGTTGAGAGCTAGCTGAATAGCCGTCTCGTACCGAGGTGGAGCGGCCCCCAAAATAATCAGGGTTCTCATCTGCGGTGGCAGAGAGAGGCCGGCTCCATCGAGCTCGTCGAGGTTGCTCTGGATCTTTGAGATCGCAGGGCCGGGGTGCTCGTTTGTCGGAATACGGACGTTTATAGCTGCCTTAAAGAAGGCAAAAGCCCCCATGGCGCTAGTCCCTCCGTAGAGCCCTTTCAGGGTATTCCAGATAGTCTTGGCAGTCGTCTTCGTTCTGACGAGCTGCGCGACTTCGACGCTTAGGCGCAATCGAATGCTGCCCATAGCCTTGGATTGCATTTGCATCCATTCGAGGACCTCTGCGCGGTTTCCTCCGTCCGTAGCCAAAACAGGCTCATCGAAGCCGTCGGGTATCTCGATGAGAATCCAGACGCCCTGCGACTGCAGGTACGCTTTCATCAAGTCGGCCCATCGACGGTAGTTCGATCCGTCAAGGACGGGGACTAGGTTCTGCAGAGAGTTCGACATTTTGTTAGTTGGTGGTGGTAGAGTGGTTGGTTGATAAGGTTCTGTGAACGCATTATCAGCGCTCTGACTTATGCTGCCGGAACGGCGCTGACACCACACTGGACTCATTGTTTGGGATGGCGACAGCTAGGCTGTGCCCGACCTGCTGCCATATAGGCGCAAAGTCTCCCCCTGACGTTAAAGCCCTTAAGGGCGATGTCCAGGTAAGCCATCCTGACCCGCAGCGGACGCAGCCATAAAGGCGCAGTACCGCGCAGTGTTCAGGGCTCATAACCTGACGAGCAGGCTACTCTTACGCAGTGTAGCGGGACGCTAACTTACCTGGTTGTTGAGCTGTGAGGCTTGATGCACACAAAGTTGCTGTTGAGCGACTTGGATTGTACTACGCTACAGGGGTCCTTATATACATGTAGGAGACCGTCTGACTAAGCTACTGTATAGTACCAATCCTGATGCATGTGATTCTATCTACGATGCATGTGTTACTCCTGTTACCCGGAGTACCGGTGTGTGAACTCGGCTGCCTAGTTAGGCGCTCTCTATTGTTCAACAGAGTACATGTCACTGAGCGATTGCTCGCGACAAGTAGCTTGGATAAAGATGCTCCTGGAGGAGATCGGCTACAAGCTCGGCCCGCTGCCCATCTGCTCGGACAATCAGGGAGCAATATTCATTAGCTCCAATCCCATCACGGAATGTCGGTCTAAACACATTGACATTCGTTACCACTACGTGAGGGAGCTAGTAGAAGACAAGAAAGTCGAAGTCTTCTACGTAAGCACTGATGACAATCCGGCAGACTTGTTCACTAAGAACTTGGGTCGCATCAAATTTCTCAAATTCAGAGAAATGCTTGGACTAAGATTCTATGATTAGGGTCCAGCATAGTCGGCTGCATTATGCGCCATTTAATGCTTGCGCGCATCTACCGCTGCAC
Source organism: Fomitopsis betulina (assembly GCA_022606075.1). Lineage (NCBI taxonomy): Eukaryota > Fungi > Basidiomycota > Agaricomycetes > Polyporales > Fomitopsidaceae > Fomitopsis > Fomitopsis betulina. Next base: position 371,294 of record JABYQK010000005.1, on the reverse strand, counting down.
TTAGCAAGGGGGAGTGTTGAACAATAGAGAGCGCCTAACTAGGCAGCCGAGTTCACACACTGGTACTCCGGGTAACAGGAGTAACACATGCATCGTAGATAGAATCACATGCATCAGGATTGGTACTATACAGTAGCTTAGTCAGACGGTCTTCTACATGTATATAAGGACCCCTGTAGTGTAGTACAATCCAAGTCGCTCAACAGCAACTTTGTGTGCATCAAGCCTCACAGCTCAACAACCAGGTAAGTTAGCGTCCCACTACACTGCGTAAGGAAGCCTGCTCGTCACTCGATACTCGCACACTGCTCGCATACCAGGCGGAGCAGCAGCAGAGGTGGCACCAAGCCATCCACTCACCCGACGGCGCATGGAACATCTTGATACTGTCGGAAACGATCCTACGCGAGACACGAGACTGCGTATACAGAAAAGAGCGAGCTGCGAAGGATGCAGAGAATGACGTGAGTACTCCCCTCCCATTCTGAAGGGTAGGATACTGAACAGGACTTCTTTGCCTCAATGCCTATACACCTACCATCGGATCACCATGAACATTCCCAACGCACCACACATCATGCAACACACATCACACATCACACATCACACATCATACATCACGCACCATGCACCGTGCATCACACTACACCTCATGCAACACACTTTCTCCCCTGCATCACCCATGCACCCGCTTGTGCCACTCTCAGGCTCGTCTGAATGTGCTCATGGCACTCCACCAAAGCCCCGCCAGTCAAGACGGAACATTGACCCAGTGATCCGCTTCCAGCACAAGTGCTAGCGACGGAGGAGCAATCCATTCCAAATTGAACAAGAAAGCCAGTACAACAGCACTGTACCCAGACCGCAAGCCATCTTTTCCAAGTGGCGCAGCCGGCCCTGTCCTCTCAGCCTGCGCCATCTGCTTGGGACGCCACCAGCACCATGTCTACAACTGCGACGCCAAGAAGACATGGGACCAGGCTTACAACACCATCACCAAGCGCATTGAAAAGAGCCTTGTGCTTATCGACAGCGGGCAAACAATCTGCTGCAACTGGCAGCGAGCGACCGAGTGTGCCAGCCATGCCCACGATTCCCGTCACCTCTGCTCTGGGTGTGGAAAATGTTGAACTTCTACCATTTCAGGTGTTATCTTATCAGGCTTGCCTGATATGGACTTGTATTGTGTTCTGCAATGCTACGTACTGTATTGTACACTTACTCTCTTTTCGCTCTTATCTTATCTATAGGACTCAATTATCTCTCATCCTATATCAGTAGATTAGATACCAGACTTCTGGACCTCCGCTCCTCAGCATATGATATTGCCGGCTACCTGGAGTTCCGGATTCCATCTTACTAACGATGACTCATGTAGCTTACAATTATGACTCATCATGACTCAACCATCAGGTGATGGTCTCACACATGTATATATACTGGGCTGGATATGCCCTCTAATGTATTGTTCCTTCCTCTGCTCTCCCATGTGCCTAATGGGTCCCTCAGCAGTTCCCTCACAGGTTCATTCCCTGCCTTTATAGCCACTACAACTTCACTCCTTCAACAGGTTATGAGCCCTGCACTACATGCGCATACCTAGTTGTTTCTATCCCTGCAGGATCTTCAAGACTACGCTCCTAGGAGTAAGTGTAGCAGTTTTGCTAGTCTCTCAGGAGACTCAGCATTTGACAACCTGAAGTGCCAAAAGCACTGAAGGATCAGATTTCCAGTGGGCCTTTGCGCCGTTTGCACAAAGTTTATCCTCCAACGAGACCTGAGAGAAAGGTCCGTTGATGCCGACTCTACCCGCATCAAGTTTGATCTCGGATCTAACATTTTTGTGATTCCAGTCGCACCTGCTCCCCGCTCCCGTCCGCTCCAACCCCGCCGCCCCGCCGCGCCCACTTGCTGAATGTCTTTCAGCACCCGCTCCTCGCCCGCTCCCCGGCTTCAAGAAGAAGTCAACTGAAGAAGTCATCGGGATTCTCGAGAAGAAAGTCAGCGCCACCATCGAGTGCTATCAAGCGATCTTCAACAAGAAGTATCTCTTTGAATCGCTCCTCAGAGACTCCCAGTGCGCCCTCCACCGTTTCGCCGACCAGCTCAACTGGGTCAGCGACAACTTCGACAAGGCCAACCAGTGGTCCAAGCAGCAGCAAGACAGTATCTCATGGGCTTGCCGTTGCATCAGCACCATCAAATCCTCGACGCCGCAGGAGCTGCTAGTCAAGCAGTATAGAAAGGTCACAAAGGACCTGATGAGCATAGCCAACGGGGGCTACTTGGACTGGATCGTTTTGTAGACAGGTTGGCGTACCTAGTGTTTTTGTTGCATACATATCACTGGAATATTATATAAGTCAAGCATCACATTGTGGCTTCGTCTGAGCATCAGCTAGACGAGAATTTAGAAGCAGAAGCATCAGAAGAAGAAGAGACTCCATTTCATTGTAAAGGTCTTCAACATCTATTCAACATCACAGAACTAAGAGACTATCACTATCGACCTGAAGAAACTGAATTCAAGTTTTGGCCGTGTGACAAAACAGTCTGTGAGCATAGGTGGTCCGGTCCATACATTGGAAGTACAAACTGGGGTATCCCGGTTGACCACTGGCAAGAAGACAATTCTTATTCTGTATTCGCTTCTTGACAGATGGTGAGTGGTTGGGTTATTTAAATCCTTGTCAAACACCAGAGGATAGGTTGATCTTGAGCAAAGACAAACTTCTCCCCTTTGTTCTTGGGAAGTTCAACTATCTAAATCAATACTAAGTAAGTTACTATAAGAGAAAGTAGTGAAGACTTCCTGATTATAGTATGGTGGTTTGGTTGTATGTTGTTATGATATATACTAACTCCTTGTTAGTATGTCTTGTTATATTACTAGACTCTTGCTAGTATTCTCTTGTTACTTGACTAACACTGTGTTAGTATGACTTGCTATGGACAATAGTACTCTTGACTAGTTCACTTCAGTTGCTGACCTTCCAGTTAGTCAGATGTAGCCCAGTTGGCTATTCAGTAGTTTCAGATAAAAGCTAGATTGTATTCAAGTAAGTAAGTAACCAGTCTCACTGCAGGACACTGTGTCCAGCTCAGGAGATGATGGTGGTACAGGTACAAGATGTCTCTCTCCCCACGGGTGTCCTTTTATACCCTCTACCATGGGAATTTTAGGACAATAGAAATCTACTAACAAAAAACATGAACAAAGAACAAATACCTATATGTGTCCATTTTGGGATAACAATATTACTTGCTCCTTATTGTTATTGAAATCACATGCTTGTGCATCCTTTTGTTCCTGCCTACCTTTTGTCAGAACAAAAGAAAGAAGAACAAAAACTCATCCTGCTATGGTTGCAGCACAGTAAGCTCTATCTCTATTGTACCCGAAACAGTCCATCTGCTGTGATACAAAGCCAAATGTTACGAATATCAGGATGCGCGCTACTGCATCCTGGAACACGTGACATACACCTAACCCTACCACTCTCTCGGACCGGTTCCTTTCCCCTTGCCGCCATCGCGTCCCACATGACTGGAGCCCGGCCCGATCCCTCGGCCCGGCTCCGCACCTCTTTGTTCTCATGACTCCCAAGGCTAGGTCATTCCCCTTCATGACTCGAGCCTGTACTATACTTAGATAGGGACTGGTGTGGTACTCACACCGAGGACGCTTCCCATTGGCCATTCACTATATCCCTCATGCTTCCCATGACTCATTCCTCCGGACTCTGACTCACTCCCACTCCCATGACCCCCAGGGTTCCTCCTACCCTTCCCCTGTGTTTCTCCTATTGGCCCCACACCGAGCTCAACCTCGGTGACCCTGCCCTGAATCGTAGAGGCTTGCCCTGAACCTCTCTTGTATATATACTGCAGTCTGTAGATGGTCGAAGTCCCAACTTCGACCTGGTTTAATCTATACTCAACCTTCACTCGCATCCCTTGCAGTGAAGCCTCTGAGTTAGCCGACACCAGACTCAAGCTCGCTCGATCCTGGTGGTAGCATTGTGCTCCCAGGTATCCATCGTCACTCTCATCGAAGGACAGGGTTTCCTTCGTGTAACTCGCTAGGCCCAGGTAGGTAAGCCCTAGGGGTTAGGTTGACTGACTATTCGCGGAATAGGTCAGTGGTCTCCAGAGTCGACCTTAGTCGAGTTAGCGCGAGTCGTCGCGTAACATTAGGTCGAAGTTACAACCCTCCCCACCTGCCCAGGTGTAGGGATACCCATCCCCGCCCCTGTGTTCCCTTTCCCCTTTTCCCCAGAAGAACTCGCTCTATCCAGAGGAGTTAAAGCCGACGAAGACCGGCTCCAGGCACCATTCCTATTCGCACCAAGGTCGACGCGGGAAGCGTAGGGCTCCCACCACTCAAGGACCTCTGGTGGAATACCGAAACCAAGCTCTTCCAGTTTGAAGAGAAGGGAGAATTCCGCGACGTCGAACTCCAGAAAGAAGACAAGAAGGACCTAAGTTGGTCCTGGTTTCCAGAAGATTGGACAACCTCACAGAAGCAGAAAGACACCAGAACAACACTTGAACAGCACGCGCAGACAGCATTCGATCACGTACGATCACTCACCAGACAGGCTAGGACGCCTACCCCAAGAACTACCCCTGTTCCCAGCCCGACAATCACCCGAGAAGCTTCAGTGGAAGCCGTTACCTCTCCAGTATCCCCACCACACGTCAGATCACCTCTTGCTTCGACCCCAGTCATCGCACTAGCACCCAGTCCTCTCGAAGAAGAATCAACCAGAGCACTCGAGCAGTACCTCGAGGGAACCCATATCTCGACACCCCCTCCAGCTACTCCTCCTATCCCATCTCTGCCCACCATGTCGTTTACCAAGGAAGACCTTAAAGCCGTAGCAGCGGAAGCTCTTCGAAACATAGCACTGGGCCTTGACCCAGAAACGGCGGCATATCTCGCGATGGATTTTGCCTAGGGCCTCCCGTTTCTGTGCAGGGAGGACCCCGAACAAATTCTCTTTCCCAGACGAAAGCCGCAGAAACCGAAACCCTCATCGATATCGGATCGATGGAGGACCTTGACGCCGATTCACCAGAGCCCGAATCACCTTCATCCTACTTTGAAGACCTAGGATCGCTAGGGCCAACGCCCTGGCCATTACCCTCGCTCAAACCACCACCAGTACCTGAGCAGGAGGAGAAGAAGCCGCGTGAACGCGAAGTATCGACGGATCTGTTCGATGATCCACCAACGAACCCATGGCTTACCCTCAAATACGGAGGGTATTGGAAGACGATCCCTGCAACAGCAACAGAAGAAGTGACTGACCAAGAGCGTCCGTCACCAAGGACTCTTCACACCGCGACCCCTACTCCATCCCCGCGATCTTCGGAGGAACAAACGAACCTCCTGCCCACACACCCAGCGATAGGGCAATGGAAGACTAGTCCCCGCGCAGAGGAGGGAGCTAACCAAGAGCGACTGTCGTCAAGAACTTATCGTATCGCAACCCCCACCCCACTCCCTGAACCCGTGGTGGATCAGGAAGATCCATCACCACCCCCGAAAATTTTTTTGGGCGAAGCAAACCTCTCAACTACCCAACTCCGTACCGAATCACCCCCACCGAGCTGGAGGGGCATGCTGGAACGTCTTCGACGTTCACCATCTCCCATTTACCAGAACCCGAGACCCCCCCGAGGAGCTAAGTCGTCGGGGGCGACGACCGTTAGGAGGGAGCTAAGGGCACGGGGGTCGACGCCACCCCGAGGACCATTCCGGCCAACGCCTTTGCCCAAGGCGTCGACATCAGAGAAGACAACCCGCGCAACAGTAAAGGAGGTGACAGATCAGGACGATCTGTCACTAAGGACTCCTTGTACTGTAACCCCAGAACAACCCCAAGAACCCGTGGTGGATCGGGAAGATCCACCACCACCAATCAACCCCAACCCCAACAAAGAGCGAGATCAGGAGATGCTCCGCCAGAGGACCATCTCTGATCTGAAGGAAGAACCGTCTTGGCCAACACCTTTGCCCAAGACGCTGGCACGGGAGAAGGAAGCTCCCTGTGCAACAGTTGAGGAAGTGCCAGATCAGGATGATCTGCCACCAAGGATTCCTCATACTGTAGTCCTACAACAATCCCCAGAACCTGCGGAGGATCTGGAGGATCCACCGCCACCACCGCTCTCACTCGACCCGAGTGATGATGAAGAAGAAGATCTGGAGAAGCTCCTCGAACGGACCTTCTCAGAAGAGGACGAGAAGCTCTCCTCGTTCATGGGGAGCGACCTCTTCACCGTCTACTCGCACATCGAGTCGCCACCCAAGGACGAGGAGACGTCTCGCCACCACGGTAACACCCCGTCGACTCCAGTCACCACGGCCACGGAACCCGCGCAGGTCAAGGACAAGGAGAAGACGTTGGAGGAAAGGATCCCTCCCAATCTCTTCGACCTACCGTCCGCCGAACCTCTTGGCATTACGGAAACCACGGCGGCCGAACAACGAGTTTCACGTTGGCCGGACAGGGCCGCGTTCATCTCCCGAGACAAGGAAAGCGGGACGCCTTATCAGCAAACGAAACCCCACACGGAACCCCCACCGCCCGGTACGGACCGATCGGTCCCTAGTGATGTCATGGTGGACCATGACTGTACGAAAGGGGCGAATTTTACGGTTGGTCTGAAGACCACGGACAAACTCGGGACGGTACGAGCCACTTTCGATTTGATCGAAGGACCATCGGAGACTGTTCGGAACCGAGATGAGGCCGTCGCCGACACGGAACAAGCACGGGAGGTCATGGGTCAACTCGTTTTCGAATCAAAGACCCATGATTCGCAAAAGATTCCCCCTGCACTCCACGATGACTCCCCATCCTCGCACACGGAAACAGAAGAACTCGAGAAGAACGACACGAGGTTATCTCCTGTAGAGATAAAGGGAACAAGGAACGATCGTCCCTCCCAACCAGATGCCCTCATCGTCCCTCCTTTCGTTCCTTACTGCTCTCCGGGACTTCCTCACCCAGTACCTCGATGGCCAACGATCCCCTACATCATTCCCCGAACCATCGACACCATCCTGGGATACGCTCCCTCGAAGGCAGCACACCCATCACGATCCCACCTTCTCCTGGTGCCCTCACTGCAGATATTGTGTTCGTACCGAAGGACACGAGGCTCGGCGCGACCCATTCCGCAAACAGTTGGAAGGAGACCAACTATCCTTCGATCCCCGTCAGCCAGGAACAGACCGGTCCAGCAATCGTCTAGAACGACAAACCCCCGCGTACGAGCACATCGGGAACGTCGAGTACTTCCCACTCCAGTTACTCGCAACCTCCCCGACGCCCACCTTAGTCTCCCCGGACGAGTCCGTATCCTCTCCCCCGACCCCCGAAGGATCCGACAACGATTCCATCCCCACCGCAAGAAGCAGTGCACGAACCGGCACCGCCGAGAACCCACACGAGGAGGGAGCTAGGTCGTCGAGGTCGTCGACCATAGGAGGGAGCTGATGTTACGAATATCAGGATGCGCGCTACTGCATCCTGGAACACGTGACATACACCTAACCCTACCACTCTCTCGGACCGGTTCCTTTCCCCTTGCCGCCATCGCGTCCCACATGACTGGAGCCCGGCCCGATCCCTCGGCCCGGCTCCGCACCTCTTTGTTCTCATGACTCCCAAGGCTAGGTCATTCCCCTTCATGACTCGAGCCTGTACTATACTTAGATAGGGACTGGTGTGGTACTCACACCGAGGACGCTTCCCATTGGCCATTCACTATATCCCTCATGCTTCCCATGACTCATTCCTCCGGACTCTGACTCACTCCCACTCCCATGACCCCCAGGGTTCCTCCTACCCTTCCCCTGTGTTTCTCCTATTGGCCCCACACCGAGCTCAACCTCGGTGACCCTGCCCTGAATCGTAGAGGCTTGCCCTGAACCTCTCTTGTATATATACTGCAGTCTGTAGATGGTCGAAGTCCCAACTTCGACCTGGTTTAATCTATACTCAACCTTCACTCGCATCCCCTGCAGTGAAGCCTCTGAGTTAGCCGACACCAGACTCAAGCTCGCTCGATCCTGGTGGTAGCATTGTGCTCCCAGGTATCCATCGTCACTCTCATCGAAGGACAGGGTTTCCTTCGTGTAACTCGCTAGGCCCAGGTAGGTAAGCCCTAGGGGTTAGGTTGACTGACTATTCGCGGAATAGGTCAGTGGTCTCCAGAGTCGACCGTAGTCGAGTTAGCGCGAGTCGTCGCGTAACACCAAAGTCCTTTAGTGCATCTTACGCCAACTCCTCCATTTCTACCTCCTCTGCCATTTGCTTCTGGCACCTGACAATGATTTTAGTATTGTGTCAAATTTGCCGTTGGACATTCTTTAAGCTTCTTTGAGGGTTCTGAACCTGAACCGGAGCATCTTGCTTCAATCCCAGAGTACGGGTCTCCTTCTATTCCCGGCTCTAGAGCACAATCTCCTTCTCCCATCGTTTCACCAGTACATCTATCTCCATCATTTGTTCCTACTACTTTACCATCAGATCTATCAAATCTCTTCGAAGAAGACAACGTAGAGGAACTACTAGCACCGTCTCAAGAAGAAGCAGAGGAATCAAGTCTATTGTCTGACCTCACTTTTGTTCTTGAAAGTTTACCACCACCCTCCGTTTCTGAAGAAGTCTCAGACTTCTTTGAATTTCATATTCTTACTGCCACCATGTCAGAAATGAAGGCTGACAGTATCCCTGTCCTTAAAAAGTCCTCAGACTACAAGGTGTGGTCGAGCCAGATGCTCGGCTACTTAACGTTTATCGAGGCCGATGACGCCCTCAAGGCCGGTGACCTTACTAAAGCGGATTACAAGAAGGCGAACACCCGAGCCAAGGGTGTGATTCTTATGCGCACGGACAACAGTTTCCACCACCTCCTCTATGAGAAGAATGAGGATGGTGACGAGGTCATGAAATCGGCTAAGGACATGTGGGTGGCACTCAAGTCGCATTTTGGTACACCAGACACAGCATTTGTGTGGTTGCAGTTCTTGGCTCTCATCAAGTCAAGAGAAATGGACGACAACAAACCGATGCAGGATCAGATCTCTAAGATCCAAACAGTACTCAAGGACATCGTCAATGGCGGCGGCATTATGTTGGATGAACCAACTTATTGTAGTAGGCACAACCAGGCCCTATTTTTCCCTATAATTTTACTATTTTATCTCACTTTACAATGGACTTGTACTATACGCTCAATAAGGACTTCGCCTGGAATGGCATTCTGACTAGTCATGTGACGTAACCACATACTAGGGTTTCTCTTGTAGCACATGACTCACTGACTCATATCCCGAGACCGGAGTTATGGTAGATTGTGTCATCTTGCATCATCAGTAGATAGCCAATAGTGTAAGTACCTCACACATGTGACGGCTGTCTGATGTAGGAGTCCTGCCCTAAACCTCAGGGGTATAAGTAGTGTAGCTCATAGTCCTAGCACTCCATCTCGTCCTCTTGGAGTGCTAGGTAAGCACCTGTATCTATTCACAGACAGTAATATTAACTTGGAGTGCTAGGTTCTAACCTAGTCCGTGTAACAGTTGACTTCAAGCCCTCTACATCCAATTGGTGAGTATCACTCACTCAGCCTTGTCCGTACGGGGTCATTCCCGGGGAGACCCTCTCGTTTCAAATGTGCGCGTTGACTAGTTTGGTGACAGATAACACCTGAAATGGTAGAAGTTCAACACGGACTGCCGGTTCTTTGGTAGCTTCTTCTCTTGTTGTACATAATGGCGTGTCTGCTGACACTTGATCTGCACAATTGAGCTCATTGTTCTATTGCCCCGGTGTGAATAAGACTCATTCGCATCAATTCAAGTGCATTGCATGGCTCATGGATTCAGGTGCAAGTCAGACGGTCGTCAATTCTATGGAATACTTCTGGGATTACAAACCGTATATGGTTCCCGTCATTTTTGGTACAGCAGGAGATGCTAAGATAGAAGCACTAGGCTCTGGCACCATCGAAGGTTTAACAACAGTCGGAAAGGAGCGCATGATAATTACCATATCTAATGTCGCATACATTCCTCAGGCTTCTGGCTGTTTGTTTTCTACTGGTATTGTGGAGAAATCAGGACATACACTCGTTCAAGGTTCAGGTCAGATGGTCATCTATGACCAACCGTTTATGCATGGCAAAGTTTCTGGCAATGTTGTTATGAAAGCACCATACAATTTCCTAAACAACTTGTATTTCTCATTTATGGATGTCCTGGACAGGGAAACGGCAGCACTGCTGTCTACCCCTTTTCGTACCTGGCATCGCCGGATGGGGCATCCGTCCAAGGAAGTTATTCACCGATTACCTGATCATACCAAGGGTGTTGATCCAGTGGGGGTTGAGGATCAATCCCCTTGTGAAGGTTGTCAATGGGGCAAGTCTCATCGTGCCCCGTTCCCCGCATCTTCAAAACACGCTACAAAGCCTCTCGAGTTGGTTCACACTGACGAAGATGGTCCTATGCGTACTCAAGCAATCAATAGTGGATACCGGTACTTCATTATGTTCCTTGATGACTTTTCGAGTCTTGGACATGCCTATTACCTGCATCATAAGTCTGAATCGATCCAAGCATTCGAGGACTTTAAGGCATGGGCAGAAAATGTAACTGGTAACAAGATTATCCACGTACGCTCGGATCGAGGGGGGGAATATACTTCTGACACTTTCACGGCCCGTCTGAAATCCTATGGGATTGTTCATCAAAAGACGGTTGCACATTCGCCTCAACAAAATGGGCGAGCTGAACGCTGGAATCGCATGATCATGGAGAAGGCTATGGCAATGCTGCATCATGCAGGCCTAAGCCATGGTTTTTGGCAGCTAGTGGTTGAATCTGCCGTCCATATTTACAATTGTCAGCCTATGCGACACCTTAAATGGCAATGCCCGATAACTCTCTGGGATGGCATGGTCCCAGATATCTCATACTTCAGAGTATTCGGTTGCAAGGCATTCGTGCATGTGCCAAAGGAACGAAGACAAGGGAAACTCGATAAAAAGGCAATCAAGATGATCTTCGTTGGATATGAGCAAGGCTCCAAGGGCTACAAGTTCTGGGATGCCTCCAGTCGACGGATCATTGCGTCTCGTGATGTGACCTTTGATGAAGATTCCTTTCCGGCATGCAAGGATTTGGCAAACCCGAAGACTCTGGGTCCAGGCTTACAACACCATCACCAAGCGCATCGAAAAGAGCCTTGTGCTTATCGACAGCGGGCAAACAATCTGCTGCAACTGGCAGCGAGCGACCGGGTGTGCCAGCCGTGCCCACGATTCCCGCCACCTCTGCTCTGGGTGTGGAAAATGTTGAACTTCTACCATTTCAGGTGTTATCTTATCAGGCTTGCATGATATGGACTTGTATTGTGTTCTGCAATGCTACATACTGTATTGTACACTTACTCTCTTTTCGCTCTTATCTTATCTATAGGACTCAATTATCTCTCATCCTATATCAGTAGATTAGATACCAGACTTCCGGACCTCCGCTCCTCAGCATATGATATTGCCGGCTACCTGGAGTTCCGGATTCCATCTTACTAACGATGACTCATGTAGCTTACAATTATGACTCATCATGACTCAACCATCAGGTGATGGTCTCACACATGTATATATACTGGGCTGGATATGCCCTCTAATGTATCATTCCTTCCACTGCTCTCCCGTGTGCCTAACGGGTTCCCTCAGCAGTTCCCTCAAAAGGTTCGTTCATTGCCTCTACAGCCACTATTATTTCACTCCTTCAACAAGGACTGCGACTTCGGCTTCTCCCAGGTCTTTGCCGGGCTGGAGTGGGATCTACAGGTGTGCACGGTCGGACTTCCGGCGAGGAAGGCTGACAAATACCTGGCCGCAATCGAGGAGTGGCAACAGCACCCAACGCACACCTATACCCTACAGGTCATACAGAAGCTATATGGTAAGCTCCTGCACTGTACCCTGGTCATCCCACGGGATGCGCCTACCTCACCGGCTTGGAAGCCATGCTTCGAGTCTGCGGTGACCGTCCTTTCGTGCCACACTCCCCTGTTGGATCCATACACACAGATCTTGAGTGGTGGGTCGAGGTCCTCCAGCAGCCACGTCTCTGGCGACCCATCCCCTATCCTGTCTGGCTCGTTGATCTCGCCGCATTCTCAGATGCAAGCTCTGGCATTGGGATCGCAATCACTATTGGCGACCGCTGGCATGCTTGGAGGCTCATTCCTGGCTGGCGCACCTTGGGAGGCAAGCACGACATCGGATGGGCAGAGGCCATCGGCTTCCAGTTACTTGTGCTCTCCATCAGCAGCGCTCGTGGCGTGGATGAACACTACCGACTTTTCGGCAACAATCTCAGTGTTGTCAAAGTCTGGTGCAACCAACGGAGCAAGAATGCCAGTGTCAACCTGGTCTTCCGACAAATCCTTATACATCTCCACGACGCTGGCAACACCGAATGCATACACACAGCCTACGTCCCCAGCACACACAATCCCGCAGATGGACCCTCTCGAGGTATATACCCGTCACATTCTCTCCTCCTCCCTCCCGTCCCCTACCCACCGGCCTCGGCCAGTTCCTCATTGACGCAGTCGAGCCCCTCACTCCCCTCGAGCTGCGCTTACACCGTGAAGGCCAATATCCCACAGCCGCCGCCAAGTGCATTGACCGCGCTCTGGAGTGTGCTCGCACCAAGCAACAACATCATACTGACAATGTCCTCGACTGGTACATCTGCACCAATGCTAGCTGGGACAAGTCAGACCACGAGTCGATTCAATAATGTGACGCCCCTCAGCACGTCCGTGTCCAAGCAGAAGGGTAGAGCATATCTGCCGGCCCTCATGCCAAAGCCCTCAGACCTGAGGCCACACTGCCTGGCATGGGACTGTTTACAAGTCTGGAGACTGCAGGTTGCTCAAGCTGCAAAAGATCGCAACGGTCAAAAGGTGGGCGACATTGCACAGCACGACCTTGACCATATTCTCAAGGCAATAGTCTCCTCGTATGCAACAGGTACACGTGAGTCCTATGGTGCGGGCCTGCTTGCCTTCCATGTGTTTTGCGATGCACGAGGTGTTGCGGAAGAGCAGCGCGCCCCGGCAAGTCGGATACTAATACTCACATTCATCGCAAACTGCACAGGAGTATATTCCGGCACCACAGTATGGAACTATGTGGCAGGAATCCGCGCATGGCACACTCTACACGGAGCTCCTTGGACAATGGAAGAAGACGAGCTTAAAGCGCTACTCAAGGGTGCAGACAAGTGGGCACCACCAGGATCAAAGTGGCCCAAGAGGTGCCCAGTTCTCGTCACCTTCCTCATGGCAGCCAAGGGCAAGTTGAGCCTCAGTGAGCCGCTTGATGCTGCCATCTGGGCATGTGTCACTACAACATTCTTTGCGGCGGCCTGATTAGGCGAGTTCACACTACCTAACCTGACCGTGTTTCAGGCTGAGCGGCATGTGAAGCCCAGCGACGTCAGGCGGGACAAGGACAGGCATGGCCACAAGGTCACGGTCATTCACCTCCCATCAACCAAGGTCGCGCCACTCGAAGGCGAAGATGTTTACTGGGCTGCGCAAACTGGGCCGGTTGATCCAGAAGAGGCCCTAGAGAATCACATGCGAGTCAACAAGCCCGACGCCAATGTTGAGAGGAGTGAAATTGTAGTGGCTGTAAAGGCAGCGAAACGAACCTATGAGGAAAACTGCTGAGGGAGTCCTGTTAGGCACACAGGAAAGCAGATGAAGGAATGATTACATTAGAGGGCATTTGAGCCCAGTATATATACATGAGAGGAAGGCATTATCTGATCGTACAGTATGCCTATCAGATGAGGCCTGAGTCGTGAGTCATCATTGTAAGCTTCATGAGTAAGTGTTAGTAAGACGGTAAACGGAACTATAGATAACCGTCAATATCATATGACAAGGGAGCGGAGTTCCGATACCGAATGGAGTACCGAATGGATACCGAGTGGAATGCCGAATGGAACTTGGTATAATCAATTATCTAAAAGAATGTAATCTACGTATAGTAGCGTAGCAGAACATAAGATAAGTCCTTATCAGGAGAACCTGATTAGATAACGTATGAAATAGTAGAAGTTGAACAGCCAATGGACACCTTTTTGCGTGGCGGCTGACGAGCAGGCTACCTTACCCAGTGTAGCGGGTCGCTAACTTACCTGGTTGGTTAGCTGTGAGGCTTGATGCACACAAAGTTGCTGTTGAGCGACTTGGGATTGAGCTATGCTACAGGGGTCCTTATATACATGTAGGAGACCGTATGACTAAGCTACTGTATAGTACCTGACTAATACCAATCCCGATGCATGTGATACTCCTGTGACCCAGAGTGCCGGTGTGTGAACTCGGCTGCCTAATTAGGTGCTCTCTATTGTTCAACACTCCCCCTTGCTAAGTGCAGCGGTAGATGCGCGCAAGCATTAAATGGCGCATAGTGCAGCCGACTATGCTGGACTCTAATCATAGAATCTTAGTCCAAGCATTTCTCTGAATTTGAGAAATTTGATACAACCCAAGTTCTTGGTGAACAAGTCTGCTGGATTGTCATCAGTGCTTACGTAGAAGATTTCGACTTTCTTGTCTTCTACTAGCTCCCTCACATAGTGATAGCGGATGTCAATGTGTTTGGATCGATGCTCCGTGATGGGATTTGAGCTAATGAATATTGCTCCCTGATTATCCGAGCAGATAGGCAGCGGGCCGAGTTTGTAGCCGATCTCTTCTAGGAGCATCTTTATCCAAGCTACTTGTCGTGAGCAATCACTCAGTGACATATACTCGGCTTCAGTGGATGACAGGGCAACTGTCTTCTGTCTTCTAGACAACCAACTGAACACGCCGTTCGCGAACTTTAAAAAGTGTCCAGACCGTGATTTTCTGGCTTCTGGGCTGTCCGCCCAGTCAGAGTCAGTGCACGCCAATAATCCATTGCCGCTTTGTCCTTCAAAGACTAGCGCATAGGATTTAGTACCAATTAAATAGCGACAAATGTATAGCGCTCTGTTTAAATGGTCCTGTGACAGGTTTGCTGCAAATTGCGCAAGTAATGTCACAGCGTAGCAAATATCAGGTCGGGTTCCGAGCATAAGGTATAGCAAGGAACCGATAACGGTCTGGTACTTGCTTCGAAGTGCTGGATCAGCCGTGCCAGTATTTGCAATAGGCTTGTATCCAGTAGGGAGTGGAGTTGGCGCAGATTTCGTGTTCTGCATGCCGCAGCGCTGCAGCACTTTCTCAAGGTAGGCGCATTGATCCAGATGGATTTCGCGGCCTTTCCAAGTTATGCGCATGCGCAGAAATTGCTTGACGTCGCCTAAGTCGCGACACTCCCACTTCTTCATGAAGTGGTCCTTTAATGAAAGGACTAGGGTCTTGTCTTTGCCACAAAATATGGCATCGTCTACATAGACGATGATCAGCACGAAGCGACCATCTTTTGTCCTGTAGACGAATATTCCGGCATCAAATACAAGGCGTTTACAGCCAAGTTCCTTTAGGGACTCATTGAGGGTGCGCCACCATGCAAGCCCTGCCTGCTTAAGTCCATATAGAGCACGCAGTAGCCGGAGTACTTTGTGCTCTTGGCCTGGTACTGCAAAGCCTTCAGGCTGCTCCATATAAATTTCCTCGTCGAGCTTGCCATAGAGGTAGGCATTTCGGACATCAAGTCCGGAGACGTGCATATCCTCAAGCACAGCTAAGGCGAGGATTAGGCGTACAGTCTCAAAGTGTACGACTGGAGAGAAGACTTGATCATAGTCGAGGCCTTCAATTTGGGAGTAACCTTTGGCGACCAATCTGGCCTTTTTCCGACCGTCAGTTTTGACGTCAAATACCCAGCGGTTTTTGGTGACTTTACGTCCTTTAGGATGATCAACCAGTTGATAGACATTGTGTTTGCGAAGTGCCTCAAGTTCTTCGCGACACGCTGTCATCCACTCCTCAAGCTCCTTTTTAGGTAGCTTTAGTATATCGCGGAATGACCATTCTCTCGGGCTGGTCCCGTCTGGTAGATCGTTGTCGAGGGTGGGTAGCGCTTTTGCAAGCAGCAACTCGACTAACTGAACTCCCCCTTCCCGGCATAATTCTGCCAGTAGTAACTCAGCGCTTTGCACTTCATCCTCATCGGATGGGGCGGACTCGACAGGTTCGTCGTGTGGAGGAGGATTTGGCGCAGAACTAGGTCCGGGAACCTGTTGTCTTTGCTGCCTTGATGGTCCGGCTTTGGTCCGGGAGCTACCCGTATCCTCACCGACCATCTCTTTCCATCTCCCCTGTTTTTCGATGTCCTTTAGTATGTCTTGGGGCTTCCGCTGCTCACCATAGACATTACCTCTACGAGTTACTGGTCTCCGCTCCCTTGCTGAATGTCGCGGCTCCACAGGGGGCGCAGGGTGTTCTACCGGTGCATGGGGCGGCGGTACTGGGTCTGTGGGCGCATCCTGCTGCTCCTGCTCATCGTCATGAACATGACCGTTTCCCCTTTTAGGAAGGTGATGTTTTGGATGATCATCATCGTCATCCTCATCTACCTGAGGTGTGGTGTGTGGTTGATCCGCTGGGATCATTTCTTCTCGAGGTGGCCAAACTCGAGTTGTGCCTCGACAATTAGTCAGAGGGCACTTAGGAAACATTGTTTCATCAAACATCGCAGTGGATGATCTGAACAAAACATTATCTGGTGCTCTCATAAAGAGCCACCTGCCAGCGCGCTCAGTAGAGCCATCTCCCCCAAGGTAAATCATCAGCTCCGACTTGGGCAATAAACCGTTTTTTCTAACGTCCTTGGGTATAAAGACGTACGCACCGCAGCCGAAAACGCGCAGGTGCGCCACAGATGGCGGCTCACCATGTATCAATTCGTAGGGGGTAAGCCAATTAAGGCGACGAATTGGTGTCCTGTTGTAAACATGGACTGCATGATCCACGGTGAATTCCCACCAGGATGGAGGTAGACAAGCATCATGGTGCATTGCCTCTGCTTTGTCCATGAGCATCCTATTGAAGTGCTCAGCTCTGCCATTCTCCTGAGGAGTATGCGGCGAGCTTTGAAGGATCTCTATGCCATTATCCTTTAGAAGGTCTTTGAATGCAGTGGAGACGTATTCTCCCCCTGCATCAGACATCCACTTCTGCACTGTCTTTCCATATATAGTTTTTACCATGGCTAGGAATTGCCTTGTGGCTGTAATCGCTGCAGATTTCTTGCGCAGATTTACAGTCCACGCATGCGATGAGGCATCATCATAGTACAGTATGTAGTACTTGTACTTATGATAGGAATCTACTGGGAAGGATTTTAAATCCAAATGAATGAGTTCAAACGGTACCTTAGCCCGGTAGTTGGACGGCGGGAATGACTTAGAATGCATTTTCCCTTTTGCACATCCCTGGCATATGGGTGAGTCCTTAGGAATCTCCACCTTTCTGGGAAATCCAGATGTATGTTCCTTCGCCTTTGCAAGCACGTCCTTTGAAGGGTGCACAAAGCGGCGATGCATAGTCGAGTAATCGACTTCATTTACGTTCAGATAAATACTCTGAACGTTTTTACCCGATTCAGCCATGAGGGTAAAGGTGGTAGTGTCTGGGTGCTGCGGTGTAAACCTGAATAAAGGTTTCCGCGCTCCCGGTTCATACAGACTGATATGCTGCGCTGTTGCGCGCAAGTCTAGTCCGTCTTGGAGGAATACCCCTAATGACAAGAGACGTACTGCACAATTCTCCATGTAATAGACAGGATATAGGCGCGTCTGCAGCCATTGTTCGTCTATTTGGTAGTTGAGGAATACAGTTCCTTTTGCAATAATGCTTCCTACCGCTCCTTGTTGTGCCATTTGGGTACGAATAGGAGTTTGGAGATACTCGAATTCTGAGAAGTCTCTTATGTCATTTGTAATGTGCAATGATGCACCTGAGTCCAGTAGCCACTCATTCGCTGAAAAGCGACTTTTTCCTTTTCCCTTACAACGTGAACATGCAGCGTAGTTGCGCGAATGAATACATTGTACATTTTTTAAGCCGCTACCAAGTACATTAACAAATGTCCGAGCGCCGTTGTGCAAGTTAGAAGCGGCTGTAAAAGCGCTGTTAGTTACTTGCTTAGGGTTAGGAAGTTGAGTGGCGTACTCATTGCCCCAGTCGTCGTAGCCATTGTATGGCTCCATGCAGCGGAGCTCCCCTGTTAATGGGTTCCGAAAGCTTTTGTCGACGATAGGGGGCGCAAGGCCTGCGGCCTGCGCGATCATGCCGTTTAATTCAGTGTCGTGCACGTCGATGTCTCCCTCGTCTGATGCCCAGACAATGGACTTCTCCTCAGTGTCGCGGAAGTCGTCATCCTCACTGATGTACTCGTCGTTCATGACCTCGTCGATGCGATTGGCCATGTTGACGTCACCGTGCTTGCTGCGCTTCGAGGCACGCGACTCGGTGTCGGAGGGGACTTCTTCTATGTGAGCTGAGCTCACGACTTCCTTCAGTGTGCGGATGGTTTCTGCCATGCCAGAGATGTCTAGGTCTTTGGCGAGCTGGAGGGCCTCTCCGAGCCAGTCACCGTGTGCACGCTTCTTGCCCTTGTTGGGGGCAGGCGCTGCGACCTTACGAGTCTTGCTGCCTGAGGGTGCTAACTCGATGATGGTGCTGGACGTCGGGGCGGGGATCGACACAGTGTCGGCGATATGCATTTCTGCATGTTCGTCATGTTTGTGCGAATGCGGCTTACCACGGTTTTTACCGCTGCACTTTCCCCAAGGAGTAAAGCCCTTGGCCTTCTCCTTGCCATTGTCATTCCACTCCTTCTTACCCGCGCTGCTGCTGCCCTCGGGGCGCTGCTGCTGCGAGAAGGAGGGATTGCCCTTCTTCTGCTTTATGGCAGAGATTTTCTGGGCTGATGACTGCCCCTTGTTCTTCGACTGCTCCCAGGAAGCAGCTAGTACTTCTTGGACCCCTGCCACCGTGAGCTCCTTGAGCTCCTTCTGGCTGAGCGCGAGTTGTATCGCTGCATCATACTGGGATGGGGCAGCGCCGAGGACAATAAGTGTCCTCATTGCTGGAGGCAGGTTGAGACCTGCCCCTGCTAGCTCGTCAATGTTGCTCTGGATCTTAGAGATCGCAGGGCTGGGGTGCTCATTTGCCGGGATCCGGATATTGATAGCTGCCTTGAAGAAGGCAAAAGCCCCCATGGCGCTGGTACCTCCGTAGGTGTTGGCGAGCGTGTCCCAGAGGGCCTTTGCAGTCGCCTTGTCCCTGACAATACGTGCGACTTCGACGCTTAGGCACAAACGAATGCTGCCCATGGCTTTTGCCTGCATCTGATGCCATTCCATGACTTCAGAGCGGTTCTTGCCATCTTCAGCCAAAGATGGCTCCTCGATACCAGCCGGGAGGTCAACGATGAGCCAGACCCCCTGCTGCTGGAGATAAGCCTTCATGAGCTCAGCCCAGCAGCGGTAGTTCGATCCGTCGAGGATGGGGACAAAGTTCTGGAGGCTGTTCGACATGTTGTTGGTGGTGGTGATAGAGCGGGTTGTTGATATGGTTCTGTGAACGCATTATCAGTGCTCTGATTTATGCAGCCAAGACGGCGCTAGCACCACACTGGACTCAGTGTTGGGAATAGCAACAGCGAAGCTGTGCTTGACCTGCAGCCATGTAGGTGCAATGTCTCCCCCTGACGTCAAAGCCCTTAAGGGCGATGTCCAGGTAAGCTATCCTGACCCGCAGCAGACGCAGCCTCTAGGGCGCAGTACTGCGCAGTGTTCAGGGCTCATAACCTGACGAGCAGGCTACCTTACGCAGTGTAGCGGCTCGCTAACTTACCTGGTTGGTTAGCTGTGAGGCTTGATGCACACAAAGTTGCTGTTGAGCGACTTGGGATTGAGCTACGCTACAGGGGTCCTTATATACATGTAGGAGACCGTATGACTAAGCTACTGTATAGTACCTGACTAATACCAATCCCGATGCATGTGAATCTATCTACAATGCATGTGATACTCCTGTGACCCGGAGTGCCAGTGTGTGAACTCGGCTGCCTAATTAGGCACTCTCTATTGTTCAACAGCGGCATCGCCAAGGAATAAGGGTGTTAACCAAGAAGGATCTGCTCAGGTGCATGGACAAAGTAGCAGCATCACTGGGTGAAATCCCGATGAAAGGACATGGCCTGAGAATCGGGGCAACACTCGAATACCTGTTGCGTGGAGTACCATTCGACGTGGTGAAGTCAATCGGGTGCTGGAGCGGGGACAGCTTCAAGCTGTACCTTCGCAAGCACACCATCATCATGGTGCCTTACCTGCAGGACTCGCCGGTCCTAGACGAGATTACACGCTACACGATGCCACCGCAGCCACCACGGCGATAGGGCTATACAGCCTTCGCATGGCTACTTTATCACTAGGTGCGTCAACTTCCACCTGGGAGTTCTGGCTGAGCAGCAACGCGTCGCCTTAGCTTCTTCCGTTTTGGGTATCGCAGCTCATCCGTCGCTCCACAGGTCCCGGAGGTTCGTTTTGGGCTGGGCAGCCCGGAGGGCTGCGCCCCGCACTCGCTACTGTATCATCCCTCCGTAATTACTCAATGATTCTGATTACGTGGCGAGCTTTAATCTCTATCTGCTCGCCCCTCATGTACTGAAGTACCACCCTTATAATCAGCCTCTGTCCGAACGAGGTACCTAGACAGGACTAGTAGACATCTTCCGCTGAAAAGGTATACGCTCAGGACAGTTCATTCCCACCGTTTCTGTAGCATACCTTTCGGCGCAGTGGAGAGTTTGCAGGCGACGTTGGGACCTGCATTGACTGGGTGTATTCAGGTGCATCACGGTAGTCCGTGAGATGTAGCCGACACTCTGCTTTCGAGATTAATCCAGCGAGATTAGGAATGCTACGGATACGGTCCATCTCCGCACGCAGAGAGATGGGAATGTCAAGTGAGAATGGGATGGCTATATGCGCATGAACACATACGAACAGACATGTCCAGAGCGTTGAGAATCTTGGATCGTTTGCTACCGCGACTCTTGCTGCTCGTGCTCGATGAGATGTCGGGTAAATGCCAGGAATGGGGGGCGGAAGGCGTGACGACAGAGCCATCGTCGGCGGAAGAAGTGTCCGTGAAGCGTGTTCTTCGGATGTCCCGCTGTGCATGAGCAAGTGAAATCCTCGCCACTACGTTTACGGTGTTGAGTACTTCCGGTTGGGTCTTACTGAGGCCTTTCGTAAGAATTCCCAGCCTTTGCTTTCCGAAGTCGCTGCGCTATGACGAAGCGCTTTTCATATCACTAAAGCCCACTTATCGCTGAATGATACACGGTGCCGGTGGCTGGTCTGCACCTGCCGCCATATGTTTGATTCAGATTATTTCAATCTGTTCAAGAGTTAAAAGTCCGCCTGAAGTCCGACCATACAGCGTTTGTGACCGATGGGCCTAGCGATAAGGAAAGTGTTGAACTTTTATTTATGCATACGCAGTTGGCGTCTAAGCATCTCGATATCCTAAGCTTTCTGTGCCCATCATTCCTAGCTCAAGTTCGGCTTCGTACATACACAGCACATATCCTTCATCATGGAAACGGAAACCACTTACTCGTATGTCTGAAGGAAAGCATTATGAGCTCTGTCTTTCTGACTGCCCCCCAGCGCAAGGTTTAACGAAGACGTGCTGCACCACATCTTGACACGGCTACCACAGCAAGACAAGCTGTCTTTGTCGATGTCATCACGCTTCATTCGACAGTCAAGCATGGGTGTCTTGTTCGGCTATTCCTCCCTGACTGTCTACGGGCCATATCAAGTAATGGACTCGGAGAGGTTCGTGCCAAAAGCACTCAGACCCTATGTCCAGTACGTTATTTTTCATTTCGCGCGGTCCCATGTTGATGCGATGTCTTCTACAGCTCTTTGACACTACGCGACTGGTGTCCGGATAAGCGAACCGGGAAGGGCACTCAGAACCCACTTCGCTTCACTGACAATCACTTACTTTGTGGAGCATTCCCCGGTGATGCGCTCGCCGACCGACTATGGGAACTACCTCGTCTACGTTCTCTGACGATGGCCAAGATGGATAGTGGAGTACACGGGCTCCCGTGGACTACTCTATCCGCGATCCTCTCAACGCCGCATCTGCGCGAACTCAAGGTTCTAACGCTCCACTTTTGCCCTATCCTGCGCGAGGGGGAGCAACTGAACGTCGACTCGCTGTCACCCCTCACATCATTTCATTATCGGTTTGCATATCCAGCGAAATCGGCGGCCTTCCCCACAGTGATAGCATCGCTGTCCGCTGTACTTGGCAAGCTGTGTGGCACGCTTGAGACACTCGTGCTCCCCACCGAGCTTGTCTCAGTCTCAAGTCTCTCCCAGCTTCAGTGGCCTCGCTTACGAGAGCTGACTTTCATTGGGAGGGATGCGCATCCGAGTTCCGCGTCCCCAACAATGCTCTGCCCGGTGATGCCTGTCCTTCGGAGGCTGACTATTTTCATCAGCGACGACAAACCCCAGACGATGTGCCCGTCTGGCGGTGCCGACAGCTTTCTATGGTCGAATCTTGACCAGTTGAAAATCTCGTCTCCGGATCCACAGGACGGGATTTACGACCATCTCCCATCGACTCTGCGCAGGCTGTCACTGCGCTATTGGCCCCACTTCTGCGCACAACAATCTCTTTACGACGACAAGCTACGATACCGCAGCGTCAGCGAACCACAGTATGACTCCATCCTGGACTCCTCCGCAGTGTTGTCTATCTTGCGTCGATGTGATATCCCGGAGCTTGATTATCTTGAACTCGAGTACCAGGCTGACGACGACGACGACGCACTTTGGCAATACATCACATCCGCATTTCCTCGACCCACTCGTTTGACGATCCACCGTCTTCGTTCCGCGCGAGACAAAGAACAACAGAGAGATGTCTCAGTTGTAAGTGCGTACACTGTGATCAGCAGCGGTCATTGATGGCAAGCTTTTTAACATAGACGCAGCTGGCAGGGTTAATTTCTCCTCTCACTCGACTTCGCCGTCTCAAACTGACCTTGGACTTTGCGACGATGCCAAGACTCAAGAGAATTAGCTCATAGATGCGATATATACGAATATCTCGAGCATAGCCTCAGTGAGTTTCGGGGAGTTGTTCAGGAGACGGTGACTACGCTTGTGGATGTTCTGGGTGCTTCTTTACAGGAGATCGTAATGTACAACGTTGATTCGGAAGGCCCTTACTGGTGTAGGTACGATGTCGTCGATGGGTCTCCCATAGAACGGTCTCTTAGGAAGACAGACAGGAGTGTTATGTAGACTGCAAAACCAACGAGCTGTTATATCACATAGTTCAAATCCGGGGCCCCCATACCATCAACGAATGGAGTTAGTTCGTGAGGCGTTGACGGAGGCTAGCGTTGGTATGGCATACGAAGGGGCTTGCCTAGGTTCAGCACAAACCCCTCGCTAGCGCCGCGAGCAGGCTTGGTGTAAGACTAGGAGCTTGCCTGGGAGTGACTGCTTAACGAAGATGCATCACATACGTATCGCTATGTAGACACAAGTTTGCACAGAATACCCAGAAACGGGAGTATAAGTACCGGGGGTGAGTGGTCGTCAATGCCGTGCTTCCTTCAGCTTGCGCGAGAACGCTTCTCGGCATTGGTAGTGCGTGACCTCCCCTCTGTCGAGACGGTGTCAGAATATCCAGCATGACCTCGGAAACGAGCTCACCTCGGCGCATGCACAGCGATGACACTGTTGGACCCGATCCGCTTGTGGCATTGCGGACATCTGTCGCAGCAATCAGCGCTTTCGACGTGGCTTACCGAACACCACTTACATTCGACTATCCGTCACCTTCACCCGCCTCATCTGCAAGCTCATGAGCCGCCTGCTAACCTCGTCCTTCCGTGACTTTGTGACTTCTCGCACGACATGGGTATCGAATATCGGCGCGCGGAGAGCCTCCTTCAAGAAAGCCTGCACGTCGCGCGCAGTCACCAGAGGCGGCAGCAAGTCCAGTGTTTCTACCGCATCTAACCGAGGGCTATGCCTGCTGATCAAATCCAGGGCAGGGGCGAGAAGTTCAGCCGCAGACAAGGGGGAAGAAGGAGAAGGCCGGAGGTAGATGCGAAGGAGGGTGAGGAAGATCTGCGATGTCTCGGTATTGGGCTTGTAGACTCGTTTGCAGTACTCCTCTGCGCCAAGGTGGTCTTGTAGCCGGTAGATATAAGTCTCAAGTGCGCTATCGTGTCTCCCCAGTCTTCCTAGAAGCATGGCCTTTGCCTCGAAGAAGCCTACAACGATGAGTTGGACGGGTCTAGCTCGAGGTGCGCCAGGCACACACCATCCGATGGCAGAAGCGCATACAGTCGATCCGCATTGTACCGATCGGTTGTGTCAATAAATTTGAGTAACTTCTGGTACGCTTCCTTGCGTGGATCTGGTCGACAGGGATAAGTCAACCGCTGCAGTGACAACTGAGATGCGCATTACCTTCATCCCCTCTCCGCCTTGCATCCACAACCATTCTGAGATATGTTTCCGCTAATCGTTCATGGAATGCAGTACCATCCTCCCTGCGTTCACCAATGAGGTGTTCCAAGTACCGGGCGGCGAGGCTGGGATTGATCTCTTCGAGGAAGTCGAGGACAGGCTCGCGCGGGAGCTCCACTTCTTCTGAAGTGAATATCTACACGAAATGCGTGCTGTCAGCGCGCACTATGAAGCATTAACTGATCTATACCTCAAACGCAATGTCAGCGTCCTGCTCGAAGACCCAGCGAGCAGCGCCGAATATCTGCTCGAGGCACTCCGGACCCAGGCGCTGAAGATAGGTCACAGAAGGCATGAGTTTGTCGCGCAGATCTGTCTCCTTCTCGCTCAGACTACAGTGAACACTCAGTTTTGGTACCGGTCACAAAAACAGAGGTGCCTACTCCCGCAGGAGGCCGAGCGCCTTCCCATGCATCCTCTTCCCATTGTAGAGGTAGATAAGCTCGGAGTGTTTCTGGAGGCCGAAGTACGACGTCATACAGATAAATCACCCATTCGAGCGATCCATGACGTACCTCTCTTGCCCGCAATGCCTCCTCGACCTCACTGACTTGGCACCAATTACTGACCCTACACAGCGGGCCCAAAAGTCCCGGGCGAACGAGCAAGTAACACTTGAACAGCGCCGTGTCGACTATCTGCGCGAAGCGCACAAGCTCCTCAGGCGTCAGCGCTGAGAGCGGTACATTCGGGAGTGCGAAGAGCTCATCGAGCGATGCTTCGGAAAGGTTTGGCCAGCGGTGGGCCTCTGCGGAGGTAATGTTGAGAGCTTTCAATGCGCCATCGACCTTCGGACGTCGATCTGAAAGATACCGCATCAGAGTCTCTACGGAACGATGGAAAGCATCTACATAGATGTCAGAAATGCTTGGCATATATACCGGTGGACTCTAGTACAGATACCTTTTGGCGGGCCCCTTGGTCTGCCGATGACGGAAGCCGTATCGTCATCTCTCGGTTTCGTCGAAGATATGATGCTATCCAGGCCTGTTCTCAGTCCAGAAATGGACGCACGAATAGACCCCTTCGGCGATGGCGGCCGCGGCTGGTCCTGCTCCTCTTGCCCTGGCTTCTCGTCAATCGAGGCGGGCGTGGGCGTGCTGTCTGGCTTGGCGGGCGCAGGACCACCGAAGAGCGGAATCCACTCGTCCTGGGGAATGGAGAGTCGCCCAGCAATATTCGACGGGTAAAGTGCGACGGCCTTGGCGGGATTGACATCGAGCTCGATGAACGTGTCCATCGCGCGGTCGAACCGTTCGGCTTTGAATTCGGAGACGGCATGTAGCGCACGAACAACCTTTTGTCGTTGTTCCTGGAGGACACATTTCTCAGCATCGCAGGGTACGAGAAGGCATTGATAGACGCACCTTGTCGGGAAGCGATGCAGTACCGATCAAGTCCAACAGAGCGAGAGCATCTGAATATGCGCCTGCTTGTACGAGCTCGTCGACCTGTTCGTTCCAAGGTCTCATTCGGAACTGCCATATCGAGCTTCCTTGCGCGTTTGCGGTTGCACGGTCGGTAGGCGTCGTGATGAGGAAGAGGCATGATTTCGTTGGGAAGGCAGTGAGAAGTCGGACTGTATGCTGGATTGTAGTGGCGTTGGGCTGTTCGTCTGCGGGTGGTGGCGGGAAGGGCAGAGTTTGTACAGGGGAAAGCGAGATCGAGGATCGAATCTCAAGGACTGGTGATGAGATGAAGCTAGTGGAGGTCTGGGAAGTTGAAGCTGCTGAGTTTGTGGTGCCGGTCAGTTGAGAGGAGGGCACTGTGCCCGAGGGCATGACAGCAAATATGTATGGTCTGATGAAGGCTAGTGAAGACTCAGTAAAACCCGCCGTGTGACGGCAGACGACCTCTTACCTAACTCTTCAGGTGGTGCCGGCCAATCGACTTGAATATCCCTCGTGGTCTTAGCGTCGGGGCCAACAAACAATCCGGTGTCTACGCCAGTCAGGCACTGCACTTCTCAACGGCGATCAGGGACTCACTTTCTCGTGTAATGAGTGCCTCACGCTCCTGCACGGTGACAATCCAAGGCCGTGCTCTGGCTCCCAGACCCATGTAACCACCCAGGTTTGACAGCGCACCCATGCCCATGCTGCTGATAGCAGTACCTGATGTTGCAGCGGGTATGGGAGTGATTATCTCCACCATCGTCGACGTCTTCAGATAGTAAAGTGCGTAGTCTGAGACTGCGTAGCCAAAACAGATGACGTCTTCAGTGAGGAACGACATGGTCCTTGGAGAGTGGGAAAGAACTGTCTCCTATGGACGCGACTATGTGCTCAATGTTGTAGTCATAGCCAAGTTCACTGTGCGCACCTGAGGTTCTTGAGGCTCGCCGTCTTTCCAAGAGTATATGACAATCTTCCTCTTACAGCCGATAGCGAGATGTGTCACGACGGACGGTACGTCCTTCGCATCATCAGGTGCAAATTTACCCTTGTCATCCGAGTGTGTATGCACCACGCCCGTGAATGTAGCAATCGAGAGCGCTTGTTTGCTTTTGACCAGTGGTGTGGAGGGTGAGAATCCGGGTAGAGGATACAAGGTCACCATTGAGTCTGAAGCCTAGGTCAGCATCAGTGACTCAGGGAGTCGCAAGATATATACTCTATACCTGACAGGGCTGCGAGCGAATTGACGTCCTTGACATAACATATTTGTTCGATGGCCTTTCTGCTCAGGGCCTTCTTTGTTTCTACAAGGTGCGTCTGAGACCCTGACCCTCCTTCTACATACCAGCATCACACGAATGCGCCATAGATAACAGCAGAATGACTCACGACCAGAGCAATCGAGAGCATAGACGTGTAGGTTGCCTGTGGCCGTCCCGAGATACAACCTGTCCCCTGTGTCTCCCATGAGATAGATGGTAATGATTACTGTGCTCGCGCTCACCTTGTACAGCTATTGCCTCAGCGCGCTCTTTGAACCCATCGAGAATTGGTTGTGGTGCCAAGAACGGCGCCATATTTGTGAACGGTGCCGGTGAACAGTCACCTCCACCTAGATAGTGGTTCCCAGATGGTGTTATTAAGAGCAAGAGTAAGTATAGCCTATAACATGAGCTGGTAGTGTACGAGCGAGAGTGGTTGCCGCAGGGTGGCGTCGCGCCGACTGACCCGCGACGCGTCGCATTCACGTGCCACCGACGGTGATATTCATTGCAATATTCAAAGTCGATCTCATATTGTGCTGAACGTTGAGACATTGAACGCCTACGATAGAATGTCACCAAAACAACAAATTGCAACGGAGACGTCATCATGGTCTATCATTGCTACTAGTAGTGCTAGTAAACGTGCATTCGTGACGCCGGAGGCGTAGATCATACGCTCGGTACATACAGGCCGCACTCCAACACTGACAGCACTGCGAGGTACAACACGCATATGTACATAACAATACATACAGTATCTACAATATGGCTACAAATATGACACACAATTCCGGTATAGCGTTAGAGTTAGCAACAAATGCGACATGTGTCCGACAGACTACAATCCAGTTTACGTTCCTACCAGTGCAGCGATCAGTCCAATTCAGGTCCGTTTGCCAAGCTCCCTCAGCACCTCCTTGACGATGCGCAACCATACGACCGCCTTGTCTACCTCCTCATCGGCACCGTCCATCAGCGAAGATATCTTGCGCGTCAGTAATCGACGCAAGCCCCGGATGTCGTCCTCGTCACCCTCAACCAACGTGGACGAGGCAGAGGCGGTAGACATCACGGAAGTGTCGGACCGTGATCGCGGACGAGAAGACGGAGGGCGAGATAGGGAGACAGCATCACCCGTGGAGTCCGTCGAGGGAAAATCCAGAAATGACTGGAAGGCGAAGCTGGCAGCCTCAGACACAGGAGGTGCGCGGTCAGACTCCATCGATGCCTTTCTTGTCTGCAAAGAAATGTTAGCACCATCACCACGAGCACCGCGACATACACGCACAGCGATCGCCCTGTTGATCCTTAGTTCCGCCTTCGAGATCGCGCGATTAGCGTTCACGAGGAACTGCTCCGCCTAGTGGAAATGAGGCCCTCGGGTCAGATACAGTACAGATAGAGGGGTAGTGGGCAAAGCCAAGCTTACCGCCTCGAGTCGGCCTTCGATACGATGTAGATCTCGTTGTGCCGCAAGAAGGGCCTTCTGCCCGGCAGCTACGCGCCTGATCCTGTCGGACTCACACTCCGAGTCGTCGCTCTCCGAGCTCGATCCGTCGTCGTGATCTGCTTGTGAAGGTCCTGGCAGTTGACCGTCCTCCAGGATCGCCTCCGCCCGCGTGCCGGGCCTGATTTTGTTGATCAGCCACGCCTTCACCTTGGCGGTGCTGCTCGTCAAGGATACTCTGCTCGGCGACGAGGGGATGTGCGTCACGTTTGCCTCGCCGACCGTCGTGCTCCGTTTGCGGGGGATCTCCTTGGGCGTCCCGGTTGGAATGGTGCAAGAGTCGCGCCGTAGACCACGCTCGATGGGGATGCTATTGCTAGCAGCGCGACTGGAAGCCTCGGGGCGATACTTCACGGCGGTGCTTCGTCTGGGGCTGGTGGGGGGAAGTTTGGGTATCGTAGGAATGGGTATCTTTTTCGCCTGCGCCTGTTGCGATGCTCTGAGGTCCGACATAGAGCGTGCTTTCCTGTTTACCAGCACATAGCTGTTCTCCGAAACGACAGTAAGCTCGGAGTCCCCTGAGTCGGTCGTCCGTCTCCGGACGTGGTCGGAGTCCTGGCTCGGTCGTGCGACCGCCGCATTGTCGGCGAGAACTCTATCCGATGCCTTGCGTACGTCCCTGTACAGAGCGTACACCTGCTGAAAGGCTCGCCGAGAATCGTGGAGTTCCTCGATCGTCTCCCGGACGTGTATCCGGAGTGAACCCAATAACGTGTCGCGCATGACTACGATCTCTTGCAACATTTCTGCGCGTGCGGTAACGTCGAAGGAGCCTATGCCTTTTGACTCGGCCGAGAGTGACTGCAGACAGTCCAGAATGCTATGGGACAGGGCAACCCAGTCAGAGTCAGGGAGTGGCACATGAGCCGGGAGCGGTATATCGTCGCGGAAAGCGGACTGGATTGTCAACGGAGGCATCGACTTCACCGACTCTGAAGTCGACGGCCGCACGGTGCGCACTGATGCCTGCGAGACAGGCCTGGCGTTCTCGATGTCAACACCCAACGCGATGCGCATCTCAGGCCTTGCCACGTCGAGCGCTGTCAATCTGGCTCACAACATGCCGTCAGAAACGTACACCACTAGAAGTCTGCATTGCACACGTACCCTCGTGAATTGCGGAGTTCGCGAAGCGTTCCCGCGGTATCAGCGGCTAGAATGGCCGTTATGACATCCGTGCTTCGCCCATGCTCGGCCGCAATGTGCAGGCAGGTGTCCATGTTGTGATCCCTGGCAGATAGAGGCGCATGCAGATCGCGGACCATGTGGAGGATGAAGGAGCGCAAAGACGCAGCCTGCTCGGGTGTCTTAGGCTGCCTAGCCTTGTAAGCGAGACAGTGCAGGGGAGTCTCGTGGCCGGACGTCGTGTAGAGGTTGACGTCGGCACCAGCACGATAGAGGATGTCCAGTACCTCCACCGACGGGTGCTCCACGGACACGCAGTAGTGTATGGGGCACCATCCGGTCGCGTCGGGTAGGTTGACAAGATATTGCGGGGGTATTTGATCTGATGCGAGGCTAAGACACTGAGCATGGGAGAAAAGCATCGAGAGCAGGCGCGCAATATCGCTAACGATGATGGTTTGCACCAGGAATTCTGTACGCTGGGCATAGCTTCGCAAAGAGTGCATGGGCAAGCAAATTGTTTTCGGTGCAACGGGCGCGGATATAAGTCGGTCGATGAAGGGCGGAGGGAGGGTGGCCAAATGCTTGGTGTTTATAAACTATAAACAGCTTTAGGGTAACGTCGGTGAGAACTGAGTTGTGAGCGCACCATGTCCTCCTGTATACGGTAGCGCCGCAAAGCATGTTCGCAAAGCCAGAGGATATGTGGATGCCGCAACGCGTGTTGAATCGAGGATCGGTGGTTAACATCCCGATAGTCAGGTCTGGCACCATTGTCAAGCTACCCCAACACATCAGCCTGTGTATACACATGTTGCAGTCCGTTCACGTACCAAGTACTCGACGATCTCAGTGCTATGGTCTCTCGCAGCATCTGCACGAGGATACATTAAATAGTGGCACCGGGAATAAGATTTAATGCGTACACATTAAGGGTGTAGCCCCAAAGTTATCTATCCCATTCACAGGGATCATGCTGCGACTACTCTCCAAGAGCAGGCGCACCATCTGCGGTATGTCTAGCCAAGCTGCGAGGCAGAGAGGCGACACCCCGCGTACTGGGGTGTTCATTGTGAAGAGGGATATGTCGTCGTGGTCGAGCAGCATCTGGAGTATATCGAGGCGGTCCCCGAGCTTGAACGCCGCGCCCGATACATCGACATTCTCCCAGCTGTTCGGATACTAGAATCAGGCTATGATCATGAGTGCGCCTCATATATACTCACCTTCTACCCGCAATCGCGCAAGCAACAGAAGTCCATCCTTCGGGATCTGACGCGTTCACGTCCGCGCCGGCTTGGAGAGCAGCTCGGACTGCCTCGACGTCGGCGCGGGCTGCAGCGTCAAGCAGCGGCATAGGCACAAGAGTAGATTGTGGACCGTGGTCCGCTTCAGCCATCCTCGGGCACCACCAGACGGCCTGCGGGAACTAGACGAGGAGAACCAGACGGGACCGGACCTCTTCCGGACAGAATACGAGGCGGAGCGAGTGCGGCCGTGGAGGCCATATAAGACTGCACGCGCATGCCACGGAGGGCTTACACACGAGGCAGTTTGAATGGATCAGACGGTATAATCCGTGGGTTTGGCTGTTTCTCTCCGAAGGATGGTAGGGTTCTGCCTCGAGGCGGCGTTTACGCGAGGTTTTGACTTCGAGAACAGTGCATCGAGATGATCAGAGGCCATCAACATACTGTCACAGCCTATAACCTGCTCGAGTTGGGATAGTACGCAGGCTGTTCACGGCACGGCGAGCGAAGAAAGTACTGGGCGAGGTCGGCTGTATGTTTCGTTGAAAAGTTCGTAGTCGACGACCATGGTAGCAGAGAGGCAGACCGTCATATTCACGCCCAGCAAACCACACTCTCACGCTCTTGGTTGGCAGACGAAGTACAGAAGCCTCGAGGCTCGCACACTGAGCTCGTGCAGCAACCGCAGTCAGATGGGAGCGACACTAGGGCTCCATTGCATCTGTAAAAATGGACGACGATAATACTCTGCTACTATAGGAATTCGGTGTTTGCAAGCGAGATGAGGGGGCGCGATGTACTACTGTCGTAGGATACACTCGGATGATGTTGATGATATGATGAAAAAAACTAGCTGATATGACGAACACAACGACCTCGTTGAGACTCCACATGACCAGGGTTCGTGCATTGGCAAGAAGCGGCCGACGACGTGCCGGCAATCGGTAATTCGGTGGCGCAGAGACGGAGCGATAGCTCCGAAAGGAGTCGGCGTCGGTAGACACGAGGTTCGCGCGCGGTGTTACAGGAACGCTTCTCGAGACAGCGTACTCTGTGATGACGTGAATATCCAACACTAAGATCAATTGATCTGAACTCCCAACCGAAGTCAAAATCACGTACCTTTACCTGTTCGAAATTGGCGACAGCGCGCTGGACGTCCCACGCGTTTCCCTCGAGGCATTGCACTGCATACTCGACGTTGAGCCCTGTACGTTGACAAATTTGCATCACCAGCGAGCGTTGCGGCTCCGGCTGTAGAGTGCAAAGACGTAAGAGATGTATCAAGGAATAGATGGACTTAAGCCGTCGGAATTCGGGAATGCTCACTATTGCGGCCAACATCTCTTGCAGTGATCTCGATGATTGCGCGCCCGGCTGAGCTGTTGCCGGTGCGATGGGTAGTGAATCTCCTGCTTGGACCCTCATCGGACCCGGTCGCCAAGCATCGTGGCTGGAGTACTGCCGGAGGACCAGCATGTCCGAGAGGATCACCAGATCCCAGCCACTTTGCTTCGCCCTTTGATTGCAAAATGTCAGAACACCAACGTCGAGCGGGGCAAGCAATGCACATACCGCGAACCTGCAGGTGCAGGTGCAAGAATGAAGGAGCGATCGAACGACATGATGCATTTGGAAGGTTCTGGTCCAAATTCGTATCAGGCTAGGAGTAGACACCGAGCGTCCACGGACATACCTTCTTCAAATTGCCCGTGTATGGTCACGAAGAGTTGTGGTGCGTCACCTTGTTGTACGGGCCATGCGTCAATGCAGAATTTCTCGGGCGAGCCTGCTACATCGTGCTTCGTGGTCGGTAGCTCTGCCATGGCTTTGACAATCTCCTCACTACCGACATGCAGTGATCTGACAAGCTTATCAACACTACCCCCCGCCAGTCGACTGAGGTTGCGCGAGCCGCCAGGTTTACCGGTACCCCATCGAGTCCAGTCCTGTTTGCGCTGATGTGGCATCTCTTTTGAATACCTGTACCCTTCTATTCGTGCACGAACAGGGATTTGGGTATTCGAGGAGAACGAAAATGTGGCTTTAGGATGGTAGACGTCCATGAGCGCTGTACGCTGATTGTCGAACAAAGGCAAGAATCTGGACTGGTCATCAGGACGGCTGAGGCCTAATTAGCTCACGGCCGACATACCGCATGAGGAAGCCGCTGAGCATTGCCCCGTCTACTCCAGCGATGAAAGATTCTCCCATCTCAACGGGGAAGGTGGTCGGGGTAGGGCCAACAGGTGTAGCATGGGAGGTGGAAGCTTGGGGAACATCGAATGCAATCTTGGGGATAGGTTCCATGTCCAACATCTCGAGGGCAGGAAAACGTCGTGCAACTTCGCTGCAGGGGAAATAAGCAATGCGATGACACGGACGAGGTATTGCCTCACCTCTTGTAACGTTCGCGATCCCTGCCATATTCGTTATTGCGAAGAGGGTTGTCCAATAATATCAGCTCTTTCAATTGTGACAACTTCCCCCTCCGACCGGATATGTAGTCGAGATCTTTCCAGACTGACAGCCGGTTCCCTTGCAGCGAAAGATTGGCCAGGTTCGGTAGGTAATGCGATAAGCGCGTGAGCACTCTCCCAGATACAAAATTGTTGTGCGCCAGTGAGATCGTTTGCACCTAATGTTGCGTGGGCTGAGTCCCGTGGGGTTCATGGAAGACGTTACATACCTCTGGGAATAGCACCGATGCCAACTTGAACATGACGGATAGTTCCTTCTCCGCGCTATTGGGCATCCACATCTTGTTGCGCTGCACGTATTCATCTTCGGCGATACGCTATCGTGGAGTGAGATGGGGCTGACACGCCGCAATAAGGGGCGGGACGCACCTCAAAGTTGATAAATTTCGCATCTGGTGTCCATCTCCTCTTCACGAACTCTTTCCACAAGTCGACTATGCTGGGAAGGGTGGCGCCACCCGATACTGCATTCCTGCGAAGACGGCCCAATGGTCCCTTCGCCGCTCCGCGTATCGCCAAAGAATCTCCAGCAGCAAGCCGAGACGCAAGCTTTGGTACACACGGATAGGGGCCGACGCGAAGGGTGGACCGAGATGAAGAAGTAAGCGCAATGTATTTTCACGAGCAGCGGAGCAGATTCAGTCACAAGAGATGCCACGAAATCTAGCTGTCACTAGGGGTGCATGAGCAAAAGCAATCGTTCTATTTACCATAGCAGTGCGAGACGAAGTGGCGGCTTGATCCTTGCCAGTCAGTGCGTCAATGGCGCGAGGCCGGTGAGACGTCCGCGATTTGTGCGAAGTCTTGTGGGCTCCTTTGCGGCCGCCTGGCTTGTCTGAGGCGTCGCGCATGCGCTCATCACGGTCGAGGATGCCTGCGCTGCGTAGCGCGTTTGCTGCAATAGCGCGACTGCCTGAAGGAGCAGTCATGGTGTCAGAATACATGGGGTTTGTGTGGCAAGGGCCTCACGACCGAGGAGATGAGGGGTCGGGACAAGATGCGGGAGCGAGGGCTGGTAGGCGGACGCGAAGGGATGAACAAGGTGTGGCGGGTGGACGCACACCGGTGTGGAAGCTGTGGTTGTGGTCAAAGCGAAGCGGGCCAACTTGCGGCGGCACCGGCAATTGGTGCGTCACTGACTCGCCCACGCGAACGTCACAAACGTCACACTGTCACGCATTCAGGCCCGCTCGCGTTGGCGGTGTTTGTTGCGCATCCGATCCACTCAGCCGTCCGCCCGCGGGTTTCCAGTTGTATGGACGGCAGGACTACTATCAGACGACAACGGGGGGTTACTGGCTGCCTCTCCGACGGTTTCCTAAGGCTGTTGTAGGGCACAAAGGCATGCGCAGCGGGGCGTGGCTGGTTCGTTTGTAACCCAGACATCGAGACGCGTTTGCTTTCCCACGGGTTTTCGTCGTTCTTCTTGCACGACGTTTCGGCCTCCTCACCCAGCGTTACAGATACCCAACCATCTGCACCTATTTCTCGAAAATAGGCATGGACAATCCGCAGTATTATCAGCCTCTCTCGCACGCTCTTCACCCTCCCCTCGTCGCTGCCAATCACTCCCCGCAGCAGCCTCAATATGCACCCTACGGCGCACACACGCAACCACCTGCATCCAATGGCGTCGGTCACGCAAATCGGGAAGAAGAGGAAGAGGACGAGGACGACGAGGAGGATGTCGTAGAGGAAGAGCTCGACCGCAATGAATCCAACTCACGCCATCCCGCTACCAACTCGCCCCAACAGTCGACGCAGGCGGCCTCAGCTGCGTGAGTACCGAGTGTCTCGTTGCGCCCTTCGCACTCATCGTGTGGCTCAAGTCCCGCCGCGTCTAATGCGTCCAACAGACACGAAGTGGTCCTCCATATACAGAGCCAGTCTGGTACCGACGCTGACGATACCAAGCGCAAACCAGGTCGACCAAGAGGTTCTCGCAATCGCAAGCCAAAGACTTCGTCGTCGTCGACTTTCAGCGTAGTCACTACGCCAGCCCCTAAACCACCCCCCAATATATACCATCCAGGCTTCTACCAATACCCGCCTGCCCCGGGTAACAATGTCAACCCTAATCAGCAGTTCTATGAATTTCAGTGGCGTGCATTGAACCTTTGTTCCGAGTTTTACAACGCCGCGGAGGAGCTCGTGGTCAGTACTGTACCGCACGTGTCCTTGATGTGCCTTTCAATCCTAACTCGAACGTTCATAGAAAGCTGCGTCGCCGATTGTCATTGCCCAATGCTATCAGATGGGTCCCGGGGCGAGGGTCGATCCTCTGGCTATGATTGCAGAAGCGAAACGCGTGTGCGATAATCTTGTAAGGCTTCTTATTCACCGGCCTCTCTGTTGCCTCATGTTGCGCCCAGCTCGCCAATCCCAGTCAACTAGTTGGCCAGGCTGTACCCTCGACATATGGCTATCCGTCCTCTTACACGACCCCCTATGCCCCTCCTCCCGCGCCGCCTGCAAGCACTCCCTCGTCAAGCAGTACACCGGCTAGTGGACCGGTGATTACGAATCCTCAGTCGTTCGTAATGCCTCTAGGCACCAGTATGCCACCTCCAGCGCACGTCGCACAGAACCCGTACTACTCCGGAGTGTATGCCGCTGCGCGCTACCCCACAGCACCCTACTATTCGTATCATACGCAGCCATCCGCGCCATATTATCCCCCTCCGGCCCCCACGGCGCCGGCAACGGCGCCAGCAACTGCAACCCCACCTCCACCTGCTCCTACCGCTGCTGCACCCGCCTCGTCTGCAAGTTACAGCGCCGCGCAGCCATCCACATCAACCTCTGCTGTAGGCCAACAGGGCACTTGGTCACCGGAGGAGGAGGAACGATTGAAGCAGCTTGCTGAGAGAAGCCGTGACCAAGGTGGTCCGCAAAACAAGGGTGAGATTGAATGGGACTGGGTTGTGCAGCAATGGGGTAACACTAGGTCAAGGTACGTTGCACGCCCTGATACTAATGGTTTATTAAGAGACATACGCAGGCATCAAATCCTGTTGAAGGCTACTTCTTTGGGCCTTAAGGAGAGTTCGACGCGCACCAATAAGCGAAAACGTGAGACCGATGCGGGTGCGCCTGAGGGCAATGATCGCGCACCGACCCCTGCTTCGCATGCGGCCGCCAATGCTGCTTCTGCAGCGCCTCCTGCCGCACAGGCACACGCACCGGTACAACCCGCTCATACACAGCAGACGCATGCGCAAGCTGCTCATACGCAGCAGACTCACGCACAAGCTGCTCATACACACGCGGCGCACCCCCAGCCGGCGCATACTCAGCCTATGCATGCCCTGACTCAACCTTCACACAGCCAACCGACACATCCCCAGCCAGCGCATACTCAGACGCACAATCAAGCAACGCATGGCCAGCCGGGCCAAGCAGTGCATGGTCAACCGGGTCAAGTAGTGCATGGTCAACCGAGTCAAGCAGCGCATGTTCAACCGACGCACAGTCAAGCAGCGCATACCCAGCCCGCGCACAGCCAACCGGCCCACAATCAGCCAGCACATATGCAACTGCCCCATCCTCAGCCTGCTCATGGTCAGACGACGATAGCGCCGTCTGCGACGACGACTACACCGGTATCTGCCCATGCGTCCCCGGCGATTCCTCCGCAACGGCCACCTTCATCCACTACGACACCAACCACAATCGCCCCTGCTCGCACAACGAATAATCCCTCGCCGGCTACGACGTCATCAATGCCTTGGTCTATGCCAATTGTAGCTGCTAACACGCCTTCACCCGTTCTTAGCGCTGCTCAAATCGAGCAGCAGCGCTCGTACTACCGGCCGCCCCCGACACAAAGGCCATCGTACGGAGCAAGTGCTGGTGCGTCAACGACGACTTCGTATGCTGCCGCCAGCGCGTCGAATACCACGCCGTACGGGACATCCGCGACATCGCGTCCGACGTCGTCGCACGGCGGGGTGGCGGCATCGCATCCGTATATGTATCGGCCCAACGGGAACGGGACTGGAAGGAGGGATGGCGCGTAAGGGTGCCCTCGATATACGAGGGATACGTGAACGATGACGTCCTGCTTCTTGCAGAAATCCGACCAACCGCGATCCGCCCGTGCCATTTCACATGCAGCCTCAGTGGAAGCACTAAGAGAAGGCCACTAATTTCGGTGCGCCGTCCGCGCGGAGTGAACCACAACGGCCGATGCTTTACCCTGTATGAACAAAGGAAGACCCACCGTGCGCGTATTCCCGTCCTGTTATTTGGGAGAACTTTGAATTCCCGTAACATAGGTTCCTTTATCTTTGATCTTTATTCACTTTTATCGTTTCCCGTCCATATTACTTGCCCTTGTTGTGTGTTTGGATGTACAGCGGATGCAATGTACATTTCTATGTATGTGTCCGAACTAGCCTTGGACTGCAGCACGCCTCTGCACCCACCTTGGATCGCGACATGTGTCTGGCCCGTCGCCGTGAACACGCGCCTATCAGCTGCCGGGACAAACCGAACCAAACACAAACTTCTACTCGTCCGATCTCGCCATCAGACTCGCACACCGACTCGGAGTCAGCTACACAAGACGAACCGGTCTGGCATGGCCCAAGTGCAAGTGGACCTCTTCTGCCATCCGCGCGATGTACTGAACCATCCCTTACAGATCTCATGACATCGGGAGGCCTGACGTGAACGGCCATTATGGCGCAGGGCCCTCGAATGGCCCGCACATGAGCCAGGCGTCGAGCGGGGACGGAATCCAGGTTTGCCTTATTATCCGTGCGAGGCGTGAGTCTAACGGTAATGCACCTTCGATGTCCAGTCCAACCCGCCCGGCGGCGTGCCCTACCCCGGCGGTCAGATCTACCCGAACAACGTCGTCCCGTACGGCAGCAGCTCCTCGCTGCTCGGTGCGAACGTCCTCCCCGTGTCCTTCCACTCGCCGCCTGCCCCGCAAAACGCCCACCACCACCAGCCACCCCCGGAGCAGCACCAGAGCCCGCACACGCCCTCCCCCAGCTTGTCGAAGCGCAAGTCCGAGGAGACGTCCGGCTCGACGGGCCCGCGCAAGCGGCGGCAGTACGTGCCTATCGGGAGCGGGCTCGACGGCATCGAGCGCGATGAGGCGGACTTGGGACCGAATGGCGGGCCGAAGCACTGGACGGACGGCGAGAAGGACACGCTGTTCCACTGGCTGCTCGACAACGACAAGAACTGGGACATGTTCCGGTCGAAGATGAACACGGTGTTCCGCGATGTACGTGTGTTCGGGCTGGCAATATCACGCGTGCTCAAAGGCTGTTGTGCAGGCTGCGACGCAGGTGTTCGGCTCGCGGAAGTCGTTCACGGCGCTCAAGAGCTGCTATCATCGGAACGTAGAAACGTTCAAGCAAATATTCGCGTTTGAAGTCTACTTGAGCCGGCATCCAGACACAAGTGGGCCTATAAATGAGCACACGACTCTGGGGAACTACCATGACCCGACTATGGCGCGTCAGGTACACCTTGAACAAAGACTCGATGACGCGCGCAACGCTGGTGTGCCTGTTGCAAACCTGAACGTTAAGGTCATAGACCATTGGTATCAGAAGCAATGGTATCATCTGTTCAAGAAACGCTATGTCGACGACGGGTATGGCGCTTCCTGTTGCCGTCCCGGCGCCCCTCGTGGACGTTGCTGACGCTACGCTACGTATTTCAGGACTGGACAGGCGGTGCCGTTCTATGGCCCCGCCGCGATGTCTTTCCCTGATGGTTCCACCTCAGTGCAGTACACGAATGAGAGTATCGACCCGCAGCTGACGCATCCGCGGGACGACGAAGACAACGAAGATGATTCGGACAAAGATCATGGAATGGGGCAGCCCCAACATCCACTCACACAAGAGCAACCACAGCAGCACCATAATGGCACTGTCCTGTCGGATGCACACAATAGCAGCGTGTCTCATCTGCCCGACGACAATCCCAGCCCCAGCCCCAACCATGACCCTGCTAGCATTCTCGCCCCGCTCCTCCTCCCTCCGCAGCCCGACCGCGACCGCCGCCCACAGCCGTCCACCTCGCGGCGGTCCATGTCATCGTTTGCGGCCCACCACGATCTATCCGTAGAGCAGGCACAGACGGTGCAGGCGCTCGAGCGACTCACCGAGGTGACCCAGACGCTGGTGGACCAGATGACGGCGCTGACCGGGCTCATGGAGCAGGCGAAGCAGGGGGGCGGGCTCGGTGCTGCTGCAAGGGTGGAGGACCGGATGAACAGGAAGGAGAAGGCGAGTCTCGCGATGGAGATGCTCGCGAACCCAGATGTTGGTGAGGAAGTGCGCAGGGCAGCGGGTGATTACTTGAAGAGGTTGTTCATGAGTGAATGACCCTGGCTGGCGCGGAAGGCAGGTTCTTCTGTTACGACGTGTTGTATCGTATGTTTGGACGCTGACTGTGGAGTGTCTCTCTGTGTATTAGCATTGTAGTGAAACTACTTTCTCTTTTCGTCCTGTTACACCTGACATGCTTAGTCGACACTTTGACGTTCGTGCATGATAGGCACGCTCTCCCCCTTCTCGGCACAGGAGCAACACGACTTGGCTTCCACGACAGCTGTTTCAATGTGTACTGCTCAAAACGCCTTTCAACGCCACTCGGAAGTCTGTCGCTCTTCGACTCGCGTCAATCTCGGCGACTTCGGTCACTTGCTCGCCTCTTCGCTGCGACTCGTCTGCCCATGCAGCTATCACGAGACGTCTCCTCCACGTTCCTTCCGTGGCTGCCTTAACTGCATCTTCGGTCTTCTTCAACAAAACCTGGCGATGCTCGCGTTCTCCCTTTGATGGCCGTACGGAGCCACTCCACATCCTGTCACCATTCGTTACCCAACCTCAATGTGCAGACTGATGTGCATGCGCCAACGCAGGTATCGATCCGAGGGATCTGAGTGGGTAGCCTTCCTTCGGCATACCTCACACTAACTCAAATCCGTTTCTGTCAGTGGGGGGGTCGACAATGCATGGGCATGCTTGTAATAGCCGAATGGCCAGACACCAGGATGGGGGCGGCTTATCTAGCCCTTGCCGTTGTTGAGCTTCTCCATTCATACCGTGCGATTGACATACATGGCGGGGGAAAAGCGAAATACTCACTGATTCCCTAGCAGGTCGGGTTTCAGCAGCAGGGATACCATGTTGCGCATACTTGCAGGAAGCCGTGCGGCAAAGGAAAACTTCTAGCGGTGGGTCTGAGACTGTCCAAGGAGTAGGTTTCGCAGGCAATGAGCGGTCCATGCCGCGACATGCAGGGTCGGTGAGCGAGCGATCTAAGCTCCGTGGGCGGCCACCCGGAGCTCCAAGTCAAACTGCTGCCCTCCGCGGCAAGCCAACCGGCGAAGCCATCTACGCGCCTGCCTATCTGACAGCTCAGACTCTCCACCGCCTGGGCTCCGCTTCCCGCACACCATGCTCCCTTATATATCTCTATGCAGTTCGCCCCTCGAAGTCTCTGCCTAGTAGCTGCCCCCGCAAGGCCACCCTCCCCAGATGACGGCTACTACTATCGCAGGCTTTTCTGGACCTCCCACCGCCAGCCAGACCTTCGGCACTCTCCGCCTTTCTGACAACGCCCGCCTCCAGCGTCGACAGCGCAAGGAGTCACCGTCGCCAGCACCACGGGATGGGCAACGCCGCACACCGAATAAGTTTTACCCGGGAGACTGTATCGTACGCGTCACCGGGTTCGACGAGTACGCGACGAAGGCCGTCCGGACGGCAAACGGGGTGGGAGAGGATGTGCTCTCGCTGTCATGGGCAGGCTGCGACTCTGTGGTGCGTCGCATTTCCGGTCCCGCAATTAGCTTCTGTTGTTGATGCCTGTCCGGTAGATGTCGTTGATGAAGCGCATAGAAGACCTAGTCTGCATCCCGCTCATGTACTGGGTGCGTCGCAGCCCCGTTTCTCCAGACTCTGCAGCCCAGGCTTAGACATGGCCCGTGCAGCGACTCGCATGCGGCACCGAGGTGTTGGACCCCGCCGCGCTAACCATCACAAATCCGCAATTCCTGAGGGGCCCGATTGTTGGTGAGCTCGAGCGTGACACAGTTTCCCAGCACGCAGACTAAGCCCGACGCCTTGCAGACCTCGTTCTCGTCCCCCTGGCTGCCTTAGATCACTTCGTAGATGCACAGCAACCGATGGCGACGTCACTGACCCCGCGGGCCTCCGACAAGACGGCGGGAGAGGTGCGTTCAGCACGTTCAGTAGATGCACCACTCCAGGTATCTTCGCCGCTCTTCCTCGTGGAGAATCGCCAAGAAGACTCGACGATACCGCGATGAGCGCGTTGTCCAGGCCTACATGACTAGTACAGCCTTCGTTCTACAGCTAACCTGTATTCCTTGGACTTGCCCTCGCAACGGACCGTGATATAGCAGACC
This sequence comes from Fomitopsis betulina, assembly GCA_022606075.1. NCBI lineage: Eukaryota > Fungi > Basidiomycota > Agaricomycetes > Polyporales > Fomitopsidaceae > Fomitopsis > Fomitopsis betulina. The sequence continues at coordinate 329,232 of JABYQK010000005.1, read as the reverse complement.
GTGTATCGATACATTATTACATCCCCTGTCCGTAAAATATACACGTACAAAGTCGAAATCATTACCACCTCCACCAAGTATTCTTCCCACTCGACTTACTCATGCCCGATGATACCGGAAACGCAGGAATCTGGGCGGTCCCTCCGTTGCTCCTCTGCCTCTCCTCCCACTCCTCGTCGTCCAAGTACCTGTCGACAGCTCGTCCCTCCAGACTGCCATCAGCTTCAACCGACGAGCCATGTACCAACCTCTTCAGACTGGCGTCTGTGAAAGAACCGGCTTCGTCGTTTCGGAGCGCATCCCCAGTATCGTCTTCCACTCCAGCGATGGCAACATACGCCCTCGCCACACGGTAGTCCGCTTCCTTCGTCAACACGCGGAATCGACTCTCTGCGCGCTCTCGCGCACGACGCGCCTCCTCCCCAGGGCTCGGCTTGTTGGGTATCACTGGTGCCTTGGACCCGGAGGCAGCTGAGGCGGGGAGGACGAGGGACGTGCGCGTGTGGAGGAGGTGTGGGGTCGTGCGGAGGGTCGATAAGGGGAGGTCGTTCAGGCGGCAGAGCGTCTGCCCATCGATGCGAAAGCGGAGTGCGATGCCAATGAGGGTGTCATTGGACTGGATGTAGTAGCGTTGCAGGCTCGAAGAGGGCGAGGAGGCGTATCCCGTCGCTTGAACTGGGCGATCCTCCTTGGGGAGAGGTTGCGAAGAAAGAAGTTGGTGTGGGGGGCGGAAGGAAGTGATTTCGGAGTACGCTGGAGGGGGCGTCGCGGGCGGAGGGGAATCTGAGGCAGCACTCTTTCCATCCACTGATCTTTGTGCGGCCCCTTCCGTATTCTCTTCTTCGTCTTCATCGTCGTCGCCCAGTACGTATACATCCTCGTCTTCCACACCCCCATCTACGTTCACTCTCCCGCCCACGCTCTTCTCTCCACTCCTCAACGCATCCACTGGCACAGCGGCCCTGATAGCCCCCACGCCGCCAAGACAGTGCAAGCAAGGATTGTAGCGCGCAAGCCGTGGGTTCGTGGACACACAGGCAGGGCAGATTGGGCGTTGACAACATTCGGTCATAAATATCTCGTCCAGGGCGTTGGAGGCACGGTACTTCGGGGCCGTAGGTGAGGCGAGAGCCTTGCGCGGAGGTAGGGACGCGGAGCAGGCGAGACAGAGCGAAATGGAGGGGTCTAGCGTGGCCCGGGGCGAGTTCATTGAAGGCAGTGAGAAATAGAGAGGAGGTGACTCGGAGGACGCAATGGCATGGCTCAGGGACTTGAGGGAGCCGGCGTAAGGTGCCGGTCTATTCCGCCCCGAGAAAGGCGGGAAGTCTTCAGCGACGACGCAGGACGACGCCTCCCGCTCTCTGCACCCAAATCTATACTCTCTTTCGCGTCTGAAACGTGCACGTTTCTGAGGAGGTCTGAGCGTGGCACCGGGCCTGTGAGTGTCCCAATCAAGCACGTTCTGGTGTTCGTGACGGTGTAGCCGCTGCAACGCGGTTGCCACCGCCTTTAGCAGACAAGTCTCCCTTTGTTCTATGAGTGCACGGTGGCACGCCTCCTTGTCTGAACCCTCTTATATTGCACTCCTCATCGACCCTCAGCGTGCTCAACTGCTGTTGTTTCCAGGGAGTTGTCTGAACGCCCAGAGGCTGCAGCTGCATGAACATGGTCTCAGTTAGCCTGCTCTCCTTGGCACTGTATCTTGGGGGTGCACCTCTTCTCTCGTGGTCAATCAGCGTCTCAGAGATCCAAGGCGATTCATTCTTGTCACCGTATGAGGGGCACACCCTCCACGATGTGTATGGCATCTTAGTCGCGAAGGTACGTCTTTCGTTTCAGCGCGAGGCATGTATGCGTAGCAACAGAATATGCCAAGTATATATTAGCTGCTGCGCATGCTACGACGTCCCATCCAAGGTGATTCAACCAGCTTCCGAGACTAACACCCTCTTCCCCAGGACAACTACGGCGGTTGGATCGTCGACGTGCCTTCCGACGACCCGCGCAAGTCGAATGGCATTCGCATCTACGGCCCGCATTCGCTGCGCGGGGTTGAGCCCGGCGACGACATTTCGCTCACAGGGCGCGTGTCCGAGTACCGCACGGCGGGCTTTCTGAACGACCTCTCGCTCACCGAGCTCGACGACGTTCGCGACATCATCGTCTTCTCGCACGACAATCACGTCACGCCCGTGCTCCTTGGTGAGGATCGCACGCCGCCGTATGGCCAGCCCTCCGCGTACGACAATGGTCCAGACGGGTGGCTCTCTATACCCAACAACGTCACGCGTCTCGAAGCGCATAATGCAACACTGAGGCCGGAGTTATACGGCTTGGACTTCTGGGAGAGCCTAGAGGGACAACTTGTCACGATCCCCTCGCCAGTTGCTGCGAACTTCCCCGACAGATTTGGGGCGGTCTGGGTCTACGGTGCTTGGCCGGTCTCGGGGCTGAACGAAAGAGGCGGACTGACTGTACACTTCCCTGGTAAGTGCGGCTGAGTCACTGATATCGTAGTGACTGCAACTCACGCGAGATCCCACAGAATCGGAAGGCCCGCCCGACGCGCACAATGGTGCCATCCTGGCGGGCCACCCTCTGGATGGCACCAAGCTGCCGCGTGCCTACATGGGCATGGAAATGAGCGATATTACGGGCATAGTGACGTACCAGGTATGTTTGCGCGATAATCGTCAAGCTAAGAGCTAAGACGGCGCATTCCAGTTCGGCAACTACCAACTTTTGCCTCTGACTGCTCCTGATGTGGTATGGGCACCGGAGGAGTCTGTTGGCGCATCGGAAATTCGCCCTACGTTCAATCCCTGTGAATTGACCATCGGAGACTACAATGTGCGTCCAGACACCCGTGCTTCACTGGTCTGGTCTCACCTCTGCCCGGCAGGTCGAGAACATGGGTCCGCGCTCGTGGCATATGGCTAACATTGCGGACTACATTGTCAATTACCTGAACGCACCCGATATCGTCTTCCTGCAGGAGATCCAGGATGACTCGGGCAAGAAGGACGACGGGACGGTGTCTGCGGATAAGACCCTCAGTAAGCTCGCTGCGACAATCGCGCGAGTTAGCTTGTATAAAGCACAGTATGAGTATGCTTACGTGGCTCCGGAGGATAATATGGATGGTGGGCAGCCGGGAGGAAACATCCGTGTCGCATATCTGTAAGTGACTAACATAGAACTATATGCGTGTTTCTGACTATTGGACCGTAGGTGGCGCCCGGAGAAGGTCGCTTTAGTCCCTGGTTCACCTGCTGGCAATGCAACACAAGCGACAGAACCTGTCCGTGACGACCAGGGCAAAGTAACGTTAAGGTACGCCAAGTCCCTGCCTGAAATCCCTGCGTCTAAGCATCGGTCAGCTTCAACCCAGGACGTATCGACCCCAACAGCCCAGCATGGGAGGAAGCCCGCAAGCCCGTCGCGGCTGCATGGCAGACGACCACTGGCGAGCGGTTCTACACCGTCAACGTCCACTACAGTTCTAAGCGCGACAGTTCGTCGGCGCAGGGCGATGCGCGCCCACCCGTCAATGGCAAGAGCGAGCAACGCATGGCGCAAGTGAATGTCACAGCGGTGGGTACCATCATACTATTGAGCCAACCTCAATAATCTAAGCGTCGTGCGCAGGGGTTCGTGTCTGCCCTTCTCGCTCTCGACCCCTATGCACATATCATCGTGGGCGGCGACATGAACGAGTTCCTACAGACACGCAGCGTCTTTGCGCCTTTCGACGGGTTGCTCACGGATATCAATGAGGTCGCTGGGGTCCCACCGTCTGAGCGCTACACGTATGTCTACGAGCAGCATGCGCAGGAGATTGACCACATTCTCGTGTCGGACGCGGTCAAGGCGAAGGGCGCGAGCGTCGACCATGTACATGTGAACACGTGGGCGACGACCAAGGGAAGGCAGGCGAGCGACCATGATCCGAGCGTTGCGAAGGTCTGGGTGTGTGAGGTGGAAGGTGCAGACGGTGAGTACCAGCGGGGTCACACTCATGCCATTATATGTCGCTAATAGATGACGACGTAGAAAATGTGTACGATGCTGCCGCCGCCTCAGGCTTCGCTCAAGCTCCTTTGGACATCGCATTCTAATTATCGCGCTGTAGGGTTTGACTTCCCATGATTACTACTCCCTTAGAAACTTACCTCTTTAGCAGAGGTGTGCCGCCGACCGTCCGTGCGTCGTGACGTCCTCACTTCGAAATGGCTATACCTTGCTTTCGGGGAGGCACGCAGTATGATTAGTGCACCTCATGTATATCGATAAACATTGATACCGCCACATCTCAAGTCGTAGAGCGCAACTTGAATCACGTATAGTACATGTCGATCCTCTACAAGTACCCTAAGATTTCCTTCAGATTGTGTATGTGTTGTTCTGCAGTCAGCATGAACGACAGAACCAACCCCCGTTGACGGTTGACCATCGGCTGCACATAGTCGAACGCTTGCAGCTCGATATTTCTCACCATCCCACGGTACCTCCCATTAGCATCCCGCGAAAGCACTGGGAAGCTCGCAAACATCCGGAAAGTGCAATTATTGTAGAACATGCCGTACGTGTAGAAGTTCGGGTCCATTGGTACCTTGACGTCGGAGGCTGTGAGCTTCCGGTCTGGCTCCCAGTGCTGTTCAGCGTAGTGTCGCTTGATGAAACTATCGATCGTGCGTTGTAAGACCCGGGCCATATGTATGCGTGCAGTTTCGATGGCTAGCCTCAGCCCAGACGTGTTTTGTTCGCATGCGTAGCCGCGCACGCTCACAAAAAGGGGTAGGTGCTCGCGTGACGTGTCCTCTTGTTGTGTGGAGCTGGGTAGGTTATCAGTATACTCAAATAGTAGCTACAATGTGGATCGGCACGGACTTTACGAGCGATAGAGACGTCCAAAATGGGGAAGGTCCACCTAGAATGCGGCTGATGAAATACTCAAGAATGCCGTCCGCAGGCAGCTCGCCAACGAATTGTGTTGAAGCGGTGTATGGGCGAAAAAGAACGAGGAGACTGGTTTTCTGGTCGATACTAGCGTCGTCGCGCGTGTAGAGGCATACTCGAGGTACAAGGGCTTCGTCTTTCGGGGTCTCCATATCTGGAGTTCTAAGCCACGGAGCTCGTTGGGGAGCCCAGTGCTGATATACGGCGTTGAGCCATTGCAGAGTGAGCACCGTCACAGTCATGTCCATGTTGGCGATGTCATTGGGGCCATCTCGGAGAGAGCCATATCCTTGCTGTCATGAAGTAGTTAGCCCGTGTATCCACTACGTGATGCGATGTGCCGTTACCATATATGCGGGCGGGACAAGTATTGGCGCTATAGTGGCGTTGCCTCCTTCTGGGATGTGCCACCTTTTCATCGCCTCCTTAAGACGGCGGACAATTACCGCCCAGCCATCCAGCGAGTAGCTCTTCCAAGTGTCCGATTTTGCGAACGACTCAGCTACATATTCACTAACACAAAAGCACTGTGTCAAATAAGAAACGGAAAAGACGGGGCTACTCTCACATGGCTGTGATACAGCTGCCCGAGATATTGCAATAGAAACGCTGCAAAAACTTGTTGTATGGATCCCCGAGGGATCGAAGGAGCAACAATTCGACCGTGTCGGATGTTTCTTCCCAAGAAACGTGGCGGAGAGAGGTCAAGTATCCAGTTGACAGCGTAGGCGATGAAGCCGAGGTCTTCAGACGAGAAGAAAATGCAGATGCACGACCATCCTTCGATGCGTCTGACGCACTCGTCGATTCGCTCGCAACGCCATCGAAGGACGACGCATAGCGCAGAGACGTAGGTCTCTGTCTCCAATTTGGGGAGACAACACCTTGGATGTCCGCGTTTGAGTCAGGGCACGGTGCGGGGCTGCAAATTACTGTAACTCAGTCACGCCCAATCGCCAAAGTCGGGGGAAGTGCACATTACCAGAGGTCAGGTTGTAGCTCGTCCAGTACGTGCGCTTTCCATTGGCGCCATAGACGCAGCACTGATACCTCTGGGTCGAGATCTTCCGAGTCATTGTCGGTCAGTGCTTCTGGTGACTCGTCGTCCGATTCCACCTGTGCGTCCTCCCGACAATCCATATGGTCGTTGTCAATCTGGTTATCTTCAAGCTGGTCTTGGTCATGCTCGCCATCCTCGGGTCCGTGGTCGCCATCTTCTCTCAAGGCAAGGCAATCGATCGAGTCCAGTCCAAGGACCGAGTCGGTCGGGAGATTACAGCCTTCGCAGCCTTGAGTCGCACACACGTCGTACCATTCGCAGACTCGACGGACTAGCTCCGCGTCAGGCCCATCAATACCGCAGGAGCCGCTAGATGCGAGCCCGTCGTACATCAGTTCGCCATATGCCCTACTGACCCTTGAGGCCAAATCCATTGGTTTGTGTTTATCCACGTCGAGGGCGATCTCCGATATTGTGGGGCTGGCGCATGGCAAGCCCCTCAGGGTGAGTGACCACTTCGCCTGTGGTGCAAGAGCCGTGGATGGCTCCTGTGAGTACGGCTGGTCCCGCGCCGTCCAAAAGACCTCCTCGTACAGCTTCGCCAGTCGAGCTACATGCTCTTGGAGAGACAGGAGTGCCACTGTGACTCGGTAGCGGCCCTCCACAAATTTCTTCGCATCGTGAGATCCAGGACAATCGGAAGGGAAAGGAAGAGTCGCAAAATGGAAAGACAGGTAGTGCGGTCCCTCGCCACCAGGAGGTAAGTATGGAATGTGCGCCACACAACGAATCTTCTCTGAGTCGTAGATCAGACCGATCGTGAGTGCCCAGTCAGGTAACACAACCTCAGGTTGAGCCATCACATAGTCACGCTCGGATGTCGGGTTCTTGTCATACTGGCACACGCACTGCTGTTGGCGACGGAATGCTTCCATAAGTGAATCGAGGTTGGGTGCCGCCGTGCGTGCGAGATCATGGAGGATTGTGGTCATGCTGTGCTCTCGAGTCTCTCCTGCTCCCACAAACTGAGACTTCCAGGTGTCAGGTCCCATTGCGCATAACAGGAGAGCTGGGTTCGAGGGGCTGATAGGTCGACGTGAATAGACCTTGAGCGACAGTGGGCTGGTTGGGGGGACGAATGGGTACAATGCAGCGAACAGGATGGTCTCTGGGACTGGTTCTCCACTGTGTGTATACATTTGTTGCCTAGGAAGCACAGCATGCGCGTGTCGTGTAATCATTGAGATACAGTCAACTGGGAAAGCCAATAATACTGCACTCACTTGCGAATGTAGACACCTTTAATGCCATCAAACATGGAGGCAATTGCATGCTCTGCAATCAAGGGGTGGCTTCTATAATGCAATATCTGAGCAACCTGATTGAGCGTCGTTCCCGTTTGCATATCAATGATGCTACCGCGACCATTGCGAAGTTCACCCGTGTTGTTCTGATATGTTTTTCGAAGTCTAGATAGACGAAATGACGGTAGCAGAATGTGAGGGTGCTCCACCTGTATGTCGTAAAATATGTCGTCCAGTGTGCGGATTGCCAGGCTATCTTGAATAACCAGGAGCATCGCCCTCATATATTGCCAGTCAATCTGACAAGTGAGATAGCCGTTTTGTTCCACTGATGTTGGCTGCATATCATACCCCATAAGCTGCTATCATGTGGCGTACATTTGTACAATGACTTGCCTCGAGCCAGGAAGACGGTGCCGTCAATTTGCCCCATGAGCTTGTCAATCTCCGTATGTATGCTATTTGGGGAGCGCATGCAGCGAGAACATCAAGGTCGATATCCCGGAGGTCTGATGATCCAAAGGTCCACTGAACTGGCGTGGAACCGTCCATATTTCACTCTTGTGTGCGGCCTAGCTGGGAGCTGTTGACTCGCTGTGAAACGAACTTTTCGAATATATCATCTGAGTAAGCGCTAGCAGCCAGATGCGGTGACCGGAGGGCTAGATATCTAGAGACCCCTTCACCGGCATGTCATCTGCCTCCCTTCCCCTTCCGTATACTCGCGCCACCTACTACCGAGGACGCTAAGAGGTTTGTATGACACTTGTTTGCATATAGTGTTGTGTGTTACGGTCGAACACTGGCGGGCGTCACAATGTTTTCTAAAACATGTCCCGGATACATCGCGCGCACGATAGGCGTTCCCGGATATCACAAGTCGAGAATTCGAACACCGACGGTATGCTTATGCTTTTCAACCTAGAAGTGGGTGTCTGACCCCCTTCCAGATTAAGGTTAGGAACGGGGGTACCGGAACTCGAGAGCACGACAAGCGAGATGAGCCGACGTGCCGCAGAGACTTGTAGCGCGGATTTAGGATTAGAATGTGCTGTAAATCTCTACGGAAAAGCATCATACCTGTATGTGTAGGCTACGGATGATGATAGCTGGTGCGGCCATATGAACATACGTGGTCGACAGCCCGAGGGGCAGTGTCGGGACGGTATGGTTGCCAATCGCCTGGCGTGTGGTGAGTGTTGTCAGACAGAAGGGGGTCCTTCACTGACTCCTGAGAGTATATTTCCCTCCAAATCGGGTTCTAGCCATGCGACCTGCCTAGTCTGTATTGGACCAGTAGGCCAGGGCAGTGAGGTGGACATATTGGAACAGCACAGTTCGGATGGAGGGTGACAAATATGATGGTAGTAGCTTGGTTCAGTAGGCTTATGTGTGTAGTATCGTAACGAGTGAGCACTGTCTGGGATGCGGGAAGGCGCCGTGATCCACAGCTAAACGTACCTATTTCTCCCCTTCCTTCCCATTACAGGTTGTTGCCACGGGTTAGCATCCCTGGATGTCCTTGCAAGTGACCTCAGCGACGTTCAATGTCTGCTTTAGCTTTATCAGCACCTAGTAATCCTATGGAAAGGCATCCAGTAGTGGATTGAATCCCTGCTTGACATTACTACTGAGTTCATAGAGCCCTTTCAGCCCGACTCTTCGAGTTTCGCGATCGACTGTCAACGTACTGAAACCGTTATGTGCCGTTGCGGTTACTTGTGAGGTCTTGAGATCTGCTGCCCTCGATCACCCGTTCCGCCGGGGGCTTCTGCGCCCACTCCGTGAGAGGCGTGGGCTAGACGCGGTGAGAAAGCGCAGAGGCGCAAGATGCGGGCCCTAGTTACAATGAATGAGAAGAGAAATAGATGAAAAATGTACTATGCTCACCGGCACCGGGTCGAACCATCCGTCCTCAGTGTGCTCTATTGTGGTTGAATCCGGTCTGTGGATGCAAGGGCGAGAGCGAGTGCAGGGGAGAATGCAAGAGAGCGCGAGGGACGTTGAAGTGAAGCTTGTGGTCAGTCACACTCCTCCACGCTCTCCCGCAGCGTCGGGCATTACGTTAGGCTCGGCCAAACCATCGCCATCACCCCCGACGATGGTGGTGTGGTTATACGTTTGTCGGTGATCGAGGTGGCGCGATCGCGCGTCGAGACGATTTAGAACATCTGGAGGAGGTGACCCCTCCAAACGCCTCCTCACGTGGTGGAAACTTTCGTGCTCCGCATATGGTCACTCTTTATGGTCAAACCGTGTACGATGTGCATATATCAAGATATGGCAGAAATACCTCTTCTATAGTAAAGGAGTGTGGATCTTGGGCTAGCTCACTTTAGGTGTGCATGAGTACTCACTGCTACGCCGGGCGCTTCAACACGCTAGGGGTCGCTACTGCTAGATGCAATACAGCCACTGGCAAGAAAGAGCGTGGCCCAAGTAAATTCGTTCTCACCTGATGCGGCAAGTGCTGTGTTTTGTCTCGCTCGACTGTCTGCGGGCCACAGGCAGAGGGGTGACTCGGAACATAGCCCGATGCTGGTGCTCGGCTGCCCGATCCACGGCATCTAACTCTGGTAATCACTTCTGTGTGTAGCATGGGTAGCCTTCTAGTTTGTTGTGATGAAGTGAGCTTATGTAAACATGTGGCTCAAACATTTGATGTAATCACTGTAACCAATGTTTCGCATGTCTCCATCTTTTTGTTGCAGTCTTCATCCCTTGATACTTATGCCAAAAATGTGCTTACATGGGTGTGGAAGTGTGTACTCATGAAACAAGAGCTGATATACATGTAATACACATCAACCCATATCCACACAACCCTGTTGACATTACCTGGTGCTTGACCCAGATATATATATATATATATATCCCAACAGTTAACAGAGGACTTCAGCACCACTCTCCCCAGATTCTCAGAACACAAGCTTCAACAGATATGGCTCCCCCAACTGCAAGGCATAAGAGGTCTAAAGCTATGAATTTACCACTGCTGCCATTTGAAACAATAAGGGAAAAACTCGGGTTCCCACGTAATCTTGAAAAGTCCCCAAGGTAAGCTGAACATGCCAAGCTATCTGATATAATGATAACCTTTTGCCTGCAGCAAATTGACAACAAATGAAATCAATAAGAAGTTTGATGAATGGCTATTATATGAAGTGTCTGATGTACAAAATGCGGTACCAGCCATTGAAAATCAAGCAGAGAATGGGCCTGCACAACACATCCAAGAGTTACTAAATGAATACCTTCAGCAGTTGGTTGTGACCTCTGATGGGGTCAAAGGCCTATGCACCATTGCAATTCTGTCTGATATTGTAAGCACAGTGAGCTTTTAATCAAGATATCTAATCTCATATGTGGCAGGCTAATGCTGAAACAACACTACAAGATAAATTGTACAAGACCGTTGTCAAAGACTTGCACAAGAAACCAGATTCACAAAGGGATGCCCCATATATCAAGATTGTCGAGCCACAGGCTGTGGAGGCTCTTGCCAGTGAAAATATCCCCTCTCAATTATGTGGGGACATGAGGCAATCCTGCTTGGCAGGCCTCATAGCGCTTTTGCTGCTCATTCCAGCGGGGAAAAGGCCCCCCAGTGAGATGGTGGTAGAACGAAAAAATGGCTCTGTCATCGAATCCTTTTTTGACACAAGCGAGAACCCAGCCTCTGGTTATACTTACTCTGCGTAGGTGTTTCTTTTGACAGTGCCAGACTGATGCATTTCTCACTACATAGACATACAGAAACACTCTCGCAGATTTGGTGTATGGCCTATCCAAGACAACCAAGCTTGCCATGCCAGATATGATGATTCATTCGAATACAAAGTCTCGAGGGAAGCCTGTTGAGCCGACTGCAGACACTACATCTACTACGAAGTCCATCAAGACAACCGAATCACTGGCGAAGCCCGCTGCTCCAGGTGTCATAGTATTCGTCGCTGAAGCCAAAAAGACGTGTGAAGATGAAGAGCGAGCCATTGCCCAAATGCGTTTGGCAATACAACCTACTCTCCTGATAGCCTTGATCCTTCTCTATCGCAAGCACAACATGCCATATGACACAGTTTTGACCGATTCTCAGATAACAGAAGCGTTCAAGTTAGAGCAGACAGACTGCATCTTCAGCATATTCTATAGTGGCGCGCAAATGATGCTGTATGCAAACTATCCAACACTCATGCGGAAACCGGCTCAGTCGCCGCCGACTCCCGTGACGTACGAGTGGAAGCTGGTCACCCTCAAATTGCGCGTATACCAGTGGAAAGAGTCGATGCCGATGCACGTCGCATGGCCAATCGCCGTCGCCCTGTTGTCCGTTGACATGCACCGAAAGCGAATTGAGGAGAAGTACAAGGAAGATGAAGTAGTTGAATATCTCACCAGCGTGGACATGATTAGTGAGCCACGTCCAAAGCCGCCACCTTCCGAAAAAGCAGCACAGCCCAGCAAGCCCAGCAAGGATTATTTGAGTAAGTGACAAGGACGATATTGACACCGAACTGGTCGACGCCGGGCCGAGCGACGCGAGAGCAGAGAGCGGTGACTGTGAGACGTCTGAGAGCAGCATGGATGCGCGTTCCTGGTCACTCGTGAAGCTGCCCGTCAAAGTCAGTATGCATACAAGGAGGGGAAGGAATCGATACGAACGTCTCGCCCTTCTGCAGCTCCCCCCATTTCCGCCCGACGCTGCTCCCTACGGTCTCCATCCATGACCGCATCGGCTGCACCGCGAGCGCGCCCATGCCCGGGATCGCGGGAGGCGGGAGGCCCGTCGCCAGATTGAGACTCACACGCTTCCCCCCGCACCTGCTGCTTGTGCCGGAGGGCGACATCGATGCTGCGTTAGGCGTCGTCGGTGACTCCGGGCGACGCTGTCGCGGGACTTGATGCGTGTTCACGACATATAAACGAAATATCAGATGCAACGGAAATATGTGCTTTCTGTAATATATAGTATCTGGTCAGCACCATGTGATAGCAGTGGTCCGGTCTGTACGTACCACGTTGCGCCGATATCCACATTCCTCTCTAAATCGGTGTTCACGAGAGACCCCTCGCGATCCCGTGATTTCTCCATGAGCTCCGTACCTCTCTCCGCGATGCTCTTTGTGCGAGGTTTATGCTAATCGGAGCTTTGCGCCTCGGTCATGTTCGTTTCTCGCGCTGTATTTGCTGGAGTATCATCACCGGGAGGTCTGAAGCACTATGCTCAATGTTGATCCAGTCGACATAGCAATACTATTGAATGGCCACCGTTGACGTTGACGTTGAACATTGAAGGCTAGATGAAAGACGGTGGACTTGTTGCTCACTATGATTACACCGGCTTGTGTATGAGCTTCATCGCGCAGGTCGTTTTTTGCGCATACTTTAGGATCGTGTCAATTGGTTAGGAGAACGGCGAGCCTGTATCAACAATCAACCAATTATACTTGACTATAACCTCCGGAGTTAGAATATCATAATCATATCACAGTAGGGATAATAAGTTACTTAGTAAGGACTGAATGAGAACATCGACAGACACAATACAACCACTTCCGCTTGGAACCCTGTTGCGCTCATACCTCAATCATTAACACACATGGCACCGAAGAACAAGGCGAAAGCTGCAGGAGTGAGTGCCAGCTCGTTCTTCGACTTGAAGGCGGAGCTCGCGAAACAAGAGGAGGACTTCGCAAAGAACAAAGCCGCGGGGAAGGGCGCCGCGCTCGTCGGCGGGGTCAAGCGACCAGACAAGGTGCGTACACCGCCGTAAGCCTGTGTCCGCGAGTCTGACAGATGGTTTGCTAGAAACTGCCGCTATGGGCGAAGCAGAATGCGGGGGTCCACGCACGCGCCGCACGGGACTTCGCGCTGGAAGAGGTCAGCCGGCCGACGCTCGAGGCTGCGCGTGCGGCGCTCGAGCGCAAGGCGCAGGTGTACGAGAAACTCAGGAAGGGGAAGAGCGGTGGTCTGTCGGAGAAGCAGTATGAGGCCCTGTTGGTCGATGTGCGTTTGTTCCTCCCGTCGAGAGCTCTGAGCATGCTTGATAACCCGTGCTGGATGCAGTTTGACCAGAAGGCGATGGACCATTACGAGTCGGATAGCGATGACGTGGATGAGTCGCTCACTGTGCCTAAGCCTGTCGAGGACGACGAGGTGAGTAACAGACTCGCGCTGCAGACATTGAATATTGCCCACTAACGGGGTTGTAGGACGATCCTATCGTGGAGTATGAGGATGAGTTTGGCCGTGTACGGACCGGCCGAAAGTCAGAGATCCCGCGACATTTGTTGCAGCCGGAGGGGGACCAACAAGACAAAGAAGACGAGTACGTACGCAGTCCATGGGTGCGCATATGGTCATTCTAACAGTGCCTCTACCTCATAGTCCTTACGTGCTATGTATGACGCCTTCCCCTCAGCGTTCCTAACAGTACTGACCCCCTTCTCCAGACAATCCCGTCAACCACTTCCCCGTCTATGAGCCCACCGAAGACCGGGTCGCCGCGATCGAGGCCGAGTACGCCGAAGAGAATAGTCCGCTGAACGTGCACTACGACGCCGCGCGTGAGGTGCGCGCGAAGGGCGCGGGCTTCTACCAGTTCTCCGCGGACGAGGAGACGCGCCGCAGGCAGATGGAAGAGCTGCGCGCCGCGCGTGAGGAGACGGGGCGCACTCGAGAGGAGGCTGGCGCGGTGGACGCGAGGCTGGGTGAAGCGGAGGGCATGCGCGATGTGACGGGGAGCGCGAAGGACGGAGCGGTGGGCAGGAGTCGGGCGATGGAGAAGAGGAAGAGGGAGCTAGAAGAGAGGAGGAAGATGCTGGACGCGAAACGACGGAAGGTTGGCACCACTGGCGGAGCAGGACAGAAGATGGAGATGCCAGTGGGTGCTGAGGAGAAGCCTGAGAAGAGCCAGGTCGGCGTCGCTGACCCATTTGCGGCACTAGAAGCGCGGCAGAGCCAACACTCCAAGAACAAAGGCAAGGCAAAGGCGGCGAAAAGCAGCCCCATCGATGCGGACGCCTTTCTGGCACAGCTGAAGCAAGACATGCTCGAGAGCGCGAGAAAGTGAAGTCAAAGGTATGATATATGTCACTGTCGTTCTATTGGTACATATCTCACGCCCGCAGCCAGTCGCTGTAGCTGATTCTGCCGTGCGTCATCAACGAGCCGTTCTGGACATCGCACACTGAACTGGCCCCCCTCTTGTCTGTACTCGACATGCCATTCACCCCTCTTCCATGTTCTCCAGCGGACCTCCACGTCATCTGCTAGCACGTCCAACATAAAACTCTTCGCCTTCGCCAGAACCTCCAGCGCTGACATGGACGCTGTCCGGTGCCCGCAGTTGATCTTGACGTTCTCCGTTGCATGCGAGCTCATCACAACCGCCACAAGTTGGTCGATCGTCGAGAGCCACACGCTGATGCTGCCCTCTGCTGGAAAGATGATGGGCTCCCACTCATACACAGTGTCGCCGACATAGAGCATCAGCTCCTGTGCATCCCAAAGCGCAATCTCATCTGGCGTATGGCCGGGTGTGTGCAGGAGCGTCACGCCCAGGGAGACCCCAGACGCCGATGTGAGCACTGCATTGTGCGGGACCAAGACGGACGCGAACTGCGGCGTGCGGATGCCGAGGTCGGCGCAGAGGGAATGGGTGGGCAGCGCAGCGCGCGAGACGAACGCGGGCGCGTGGGCAGACTGAAAGACCGGCGAGTCGTGGGCGAACTGCTCGACACCCACTAGACCGGGCAGCGTCAATACCGACGGCAGCGTGCGACAGGGCGGCGACGTACGGATGTGGTCGTAGTGACAGTGGCTGAGCGCGACGACATAGCGCATGCGCCCGCCGTCGTTGAGCGGGCGTCCGCCGTTCTCCGCTATAGGCACGGTCTCGAGGAACGCGCGCAGGCTCGCGAAGGGGACGCTGCGGTCATTCGACGCGCCGCCGCAGCCAGTGTCGAGAAGGAGGAGGGTGTGGGCGTCGGGGACGAGCTTGGCGTAGATGTACGGGTGCTCGCTGTAGATGTCGTCCACCTCGACGATGAGGAATGTCGAGCGTGTCAGGCGGCGCGCCGTGAACGCAGTCTTCTCCGTGCCTGCAGGCTGGCTGTATGGGGGCGGTTCCTCCGACTCTGCCCCGCGCTCCGGGGAATCCAGTGGACTGTCCCCGCTGTCCAACGGGAGGAAGACGAAGACGAGCACGGCGACGGCGACGATCCAAACGATGAACTCTGCGAGGGACAACATGACAGGAACATACGTAGGTGCAGAGGGCTCATTGCCTGGCATATACATATGTGTGGGCATGCACGGCGCGAATAACCCGGCTATAAATATGTGTTCCCATCTTGAGTGCGTTGCAGTAGGAACGTGCGGCGAGGACGAACTGCCAAGCGACGGCAGGACACGCGCGTGGGCCTGCTTCGAATCAATAATGGTGTACTCGAGCGCATGCCATCGGGGGCTGGCTGTCACCTTGGTCGACGTTGGGCACACCCGGCGCACGTACTACGTATGGGAGTTGCGTTTCAGTTAGGTTGTAGCGACGAGCTGCCGCGATTCCCAGTTGTCTACATTCGCGCCGACCGGGCGCGTTGGTTCTCATTTCTCCTGATTTATTCACCGCATGTCATTTTGCTGCGAGTATGTGGCTATTACCTCTTCCTGTGTTCTGTCGTCGCCGCTGCCAGTGGGCCCGTTGCGGAGGAGTATATACACATATAAGCCATGGCTAGAATGCTATCGAACGTTCGTCAATGAACCGTCTGTAGTAGTCGATCGCCCGTCGATTGCCTTCCGAGGCACCGAGCTGCTCGATCACACCTCCATCCTCCTCGACCATTTCCTCCCCTCATCCCCCCGACACAGGGCATATCACAGCGACCTCCTCTCCACCCTTGAGCACAGCCACCCCCGGATCGTCCACCATCTCTTCGTCCACGGCCCAGCTGCTCTGCGCGAGCACCGCGCCGAGAGTAGTGTGTGGGTGTCGCGCCGCGAGGAGTGCGCACAGCCCTGCGAGCGGGAATGGTGTGGACGGGAGCGCGACGGCTTCCGTCGTGAGCCCGGTTGCGGTTGACGCGCCCGCGAAGTAGAGGACCGTGATCGTCGGCGGGGGTGGGCTCGGCGAGGGAGTGGAGGAGATGGGTGTGGTCATGGTCGCTGCTAGTTGGGCTAGGGATGATTGGATGTCTAGAGCTGTACGCTATGCGGTCCTGGCGGTGAGACGTGTCCGTTTGAGCTTACCGGGAGTATGGATGCGTTGATCGCAGAAATGGGGTGTATGCTATACTTGTCGTTCGTGAGGGAACATGTGAGCATTAGCTATGCTCCAAACTACCTCCTGGCGCGGAGTATAGATAGTTTGGGCGACTCTTCGATGCACGCGCATCTTTCGAATGCATCTCTTTTTAAGAACGCATTACCAGTCCAAGAATAAGTGCACAAACGTCATATCGCTGCAGCCAGTAGTGTCTACGTCTATTTTGAGCTAGACATCCATCCATCTATCCACGGAGCTACGACCATCGCTCACTGCAGGCCGTCCGGGCGTAGCTCCATTGTCCACCAGATCGGCCTGGACGTCGTGATCGTGACGACCTTCTCTTCGGGGACGAGGTGGTTCGACGTCGATACGAGGCCGCCGAAGGACGACTCGGCGTCCGCTGCCGGGAACACAGCGTCAGCATCAAGTCACTTCTCATGCAGCGCGAACGTGCGCACTCAGGTTCCAGCGCAGGCCGGTCGTGGTGAGAACCGTCGCGTCGACGCCGACGGGAAGCAGCCCGCAGGTCGGGCCGAAGACGGCGTGGTTGACGGTTATCTGGTGGGTCCCCTGCGGTGGTGTAGACGGATGCTCAGTAGACGTGCGACGAACAAGGGGGAGGCGCACTTCGTCAAGAACCCAGGCGAGGTTGTCGTCGGTGACGGCGTAGATGCGGCGGCGCCCAGTGCGTAGCTTGTGCAGCAGCGACAATGTGTGGACGGTCTGATCGAGTCTGCCTGACAGGCCCCCCAGGATGATGAGGTCACTCTATATTTTGCCCCCCTTTGTGAGCGAAGGTTGCTACCGCCAATGCGCGCGCATACCTCGGTGCCCGCGGCCGCGTCCCTCTCCTCCAGCGCGTGGATGCACTTCATGAGGTCGGTCGAATACTGGTCGAGGTCGTAGATCACGGGGACGCCCTAGCTGAGGCATGAGGATAGTCTAGCCGGGACGCCTTCGTGCGCGCCGGATCGCCTCACATTAGACGCATAGTACTCGCGCACGTCGTCTCTCAGCGAGTCGAGGTCCCCCTTGATGAGGTTGGGCCGGTACCTCGCGCAGGGTCAGACACGAGAGCGCGCGGAGAGAACGGACGGTGGACTCACAGTTCCCGTTCGCCGCTGCCCTGCAGCAGGTCGTGCAGGCGGTTGCCCCCGCCGTCCGCGCAACAACGCCAGGAACACGCCTGCCAGAGCGTGCGCAAGAGCGGGAAAGAGAAGGGCTGGTTGAGGACGATGAGCGCATGCTGGCGGGCCGCGGCGGAGGAGGGAGAAGCGTCGAAGAAGGGCAGCGACCACGCGAGAATCATGGCAAACGAGTCACTCGCAGCGAGTGTAGTCTATGTCTCATGGGGCGGTTTACCCCGACCACACGACTTTCGGTAACTTCCGTGCACGTGTCATTTGCCGCCCGTGTAAACGCGTCAACAATGTCAAAGAACGCGTCTCTCTCGCACGCGGTCACTACTAGTCTCCGTTGCATACCGGCAAGCGTCTATTATGGTCACTACCTATGGCGGGCGCGACCTCCCAGTACGTTTTCAGTACCACGGAGGGACGCGCGCTGGTTCGCAAAACCCTTCGGAACTCCATTCCCTACGACCCACACGACTACCAACTCGAAGGTGTATGTCAAGTCCTCGATGGACGTGACCTGCTGGCTGCGCTGGCGACCGGTTCTGGCAAAACGGGCTTCTACTACATGTACATGTTAATGCTAATAGAACTTTCAAAAAATCCTTCATTATGTGATCCACCATACCCTGCTGTACCGAAGGATCCGGCAATGGTAGCTGTATACCCAACTATTGGGCTAGAAGAGCAAGTGGTGAGTGCCGAAAATACTTTGAGCTTGAACGGGAGATCTCACATGTGAACAGGCTACAGTTTTCAGTCGTTTCTGACTACGCTCTCTCGTCATCAACGCCAACACGCTTGACGCCGCCCGCGCGTCCGGTGAGAGCCTCTGGGCTCAAGCCCGCGCAGGAGTCACAGTGATCATATCTCGCCAGAACAGCTCACCTCCCGAGGCTTCGGAGGGCTCCTACAGAACTACGCCTTCCGGGATCGGGTCTGCGCGCTCGGGATCGACGAAGTACATGCACTCGACATGTGGGGCAGCAGCTTCCGCAAGAGCTATCGCCAGATCGGGTTTGTTCGCGCTCGCATGCCGTCCCGTGTCCGCGTCATCGCGACATCAGCCACCGTTCGCACTGGTAATACAAAGGCGACCATTTGCAGGTCCCTTGGCTTCCGTCCGGGCGAGTTCTATGAACGCCGTCGATCGAACGTCAGGCGGAACGTGCGCGGTAGGTTGTTGCGATAGCTGGTACCATAGGCTGGCCGGGAAATGGAGCATACGGCAGGACAAGACCTGGCGGGCTGTTTTGCCAGTAAACTGCCGGGTACACCGGGCGTGCTCCGGTCGATAATGTTCGTCTGTGTGTGGGCTGTCCTGGACTCGGAGGACGAGGAGGATTCCTAGATGGGTCCATGTTCGGGGCAACCTAGGTGGAATCCGGCACAAAGTACTGCTCCGACACAAAAAGGCTCTCATATATTTATTGACTCATCTATCAGGGCTGGTACTACTAGTGCGATGCGAGTCATCTTCGTGCCTCATGTTCTGAGACTGCGAGCGCGATCCTCTCAGCCACTTCAGCCACCGGCAGCTCAAAGCCCGCTCACTTCCGGTTGGCCAGCGGAGGCGGACTTTGCGAAGTGCCATGGTCCTACCTGAGGTGCAGACCATAATAGACGCTTGGCGACTACAGCGAGTGCGGCTCCCCACGCCTACTCAGACGCGCACGTGATCGTTTGTGCGTATTCGGACGCGTGTGGCGGCCGCGCGCAGGTCGGCGCTTAAGCTGCCGCCTGCGTCCACTCACCTTGTTCCCGCCCACCACAGCCCTGCCGCCAGACAGGCGATGCGACGGGATGGACAGAGCAACCGACTACTATCAATCTTACTCCTGGCACCAGGTACGTCCTCATGCCCTCAGCGTCATCGCGCAGAGGCACTGATTGTAGGGTATTCAGTCTCATGATCAGGTCCGTTTCATTGGGGATGGCGCTGTCCGCGCTCGTGCTGACCGTTTGTAGGCAACGGTCCTCCTGCTCGTGCCGTACGAGACGACGGACGACGATGTATCCGTAAGTCGGTGTTCGCGATCACCGGCGTAATGACGTGACGGATCAGTATGCCACTAGGTCGTCATTGAGCGCAATTTCCTCGTAGCTGGTGTGCGAGGCCAGCCTCCAATCGTCAAGGTACGTCTCTCGAATATCGTACTTTCAAAGCCGCTGAAGATACACAGGGTCGGTTGTACGGCACCGTAGACAAGGCAAACTCAGTCTGGCAGCTCGAGCCGCGACCCTCACGAGCGTCCGCTCGCGGACGCACCACCTCGACTACATCCACTGCCTCTGCGTCCACCCACTCGTCCTTTGCGGTCGTATCCGACCCAGACATATCGAGCAGCTTTGCAGCCTCGCTCGAGAACGGACTCCTCTCGGACCTTGACGATCCCTCGTCCTCCCCTGCCCTCTCCTCCCCTGTCTCCTCCTCTCTCGATGAGCACGGTTTCGTCTTCCCTGGTCGCCGTCACCAGCCGCGCTCAAACCCCTCTCACTCTGCTTCTCCTGGCCCATCCACTCACCTCAATGTCCCGTTGAGTCTCACGTCATCCTACTCTTCAGTCGAGTCTCTGCATAGAGCTTCGGGCCGTCTCCTCACGCTGCACCTAGAGAAGGCAGAGTCAATCATCTGGCCGTCGCTCGTAGTTGGCCCTGTATCGGAGGGCTTCTCTCCCTCCGTCATCAGCGCGTACCCTTGGGCATCTTCGCTCACGGTAGAGTCGGCATACAATATGGACCCGACGAGCCTTGTACTAGTAGCTCTGGACATGTACGACATCCGTGAGTCGTATGAGGAAGCATTCGAATACTTCGTGTGAGTGTTCAACAGGTCCCAAACGTGTATATTACTGACCGCACCTCAGGCGTGCATGGCACCAGGCTCGCGTACCCTCTGCCACGATCCGTCTAGCTACGCACTATCTCCCTGTACAATCTAACATCTCAGATCTTCCTGACAACACGTCCTCCACGGAATCTCTGGCCTCTACCGTCTCCGGAGAACCTACCACACGTACTCCACCTACCTCTGTCCCTCTGCCAGCGCCAGGCACCCTCGCTTACTACCTAGACCGCATAGGCGGTCCCGCCGGCCTCGCTGAGCTCTTCCTCTCCGCCGGCATCCTCCACCTCGAGGGCGCCGCCGCGCCGCTCCTCTCCTCCGCCTACGCCGGGCTCTCCTCACTGCGCACACCGCTCGTCGTGAGTGGGAGCACCGGGCACGGACACACCTTCGCCACATCCTCCGCCGCCGCTAGTGCCGGCGGCACCGAGAGCTGGCGGCGCGACCGCGAGTGCGCGCGCCGGTACTTTGAGCGCGCCCGCGCGCTCGTGCCGACGCTGGACGCGCCACTCCTCCCGCCGGAAAGCGACTCAGACGCAGGCTCGGGCCCGGAGAGCGGCGCTGCTTCGCGCCCGCGCTCGGGGCCCGCGTCGTCCAGCTCCGAGCAGGCGCCGCCCGACATAGAGCCGCAGCCTAGGCGGCGGCGACGGAAGGAGGCCTTGTCCAGCGACCTGTCCAGCGAAATTATGAGCAACTACCGCGCCCGGGATACGGATGCGGAGGACGATGAGGATCGAACTTGGTATCTGTACGTCCCTGGGCTCGTCGGCGCCGGCGCTGCGCTCCTGGTGGTTGGTTTCTTGTCCTTATCGTCGTGGAGGAAGGGCCAAGGCGGCTCGTGAAATTGGGATATATACCGTGGATGCTCGCTCACTTAGACATGATCTGAAAATGACTGCTTACCCGCCTATGATGATGTTACTGCTTGCAATGTTCGCTTGGATCGCACATACGGAAGTCCTTTTGCCGCTGTACTGTATTTCTACGCCGTTACATACATCGAACAAATATGTGAGATGCAAGACACTTATGCGAAGGGGCCCAAGTCACCGAACGAATAGCTATGAGATAATGTAGGCCAGCAGCAGCAGCATTGGTATAGACAAATGACGGGACAGGTGAAAGGACCAAGGAGTGTGGAGGTATTTGCGCAAGGCAGGGTATGTACATATGCAGGCTCGCGAGCAGGGAGCGATGTAGGTAGTAAATGCACGTGCGAATACAACCGGGTGAAAATGCGTAAGTAAAAAGTCAATAAATGCACAACAAGAGGCGGAATGGACGGACAAGACAGACAGACATACAGACGGCGACCTACGCAAGAGCAAAATCAGCGCGGATTGCCGGACATGCCTGTGGCAATCCGCTTGATGCGCTCCCGCTCTGCCTGCGCATACTCGTGTAACATCCCCTCGAATTGCAGCATCGACTCGCGCTTCGGCAGCTTAGCCTTAGTTTCTCCACCCGAGGTAGCCGGTCTCCGCGGAGTGTAATCGGGAGTGAGCTCAGAGCTGCCCACTCCATGTGACGTAGCGATGTCCCTGAACGGCAGGAGCGGAATGTCAGTGTTCTTCAGTCCCTTCTTCCGCGAGGTGAAGAAGCTCCGACGGCGAGGGCGCGTGGGCACGTTCGAGATGGGTTTCATCCTCTCGGCATCGCTGAACTGCGTGTCGCCGAGCTCCGCGGCCTCCTCCTGCCTCTGCATCCATCGCAGCGACGGTGTCGAATGGTTACCCAGGCGCATGATGGACGACCGCGGCGACCCTGCACTAGCGGTGCGCGTAGTCTGCTGGGAGTCGCTCCGTGAGTGGGCGAATGGCGGCCGTGGAGGGGTTAATGCAGCCTCTTCGTCTTCTTGATCACTCCCATCGGTGGATTCCATCTCGTCCATGGTCGATTCAATCTTGTCGAAGAAGTCGGCCGGCGATGAGGGAGCCGGCGCCGAGTGAATGGTAGGAGGAGCCAACTCTTCCGGAATGCGGAGAGCGAGGGGCGAAGCATGACCTCGACGACCTGCTAGTGAGCGCGGAGAAGCGGGAAACTCGGGGCTGTCTGGGGATGTCGTCTGAAGTGAGTCTGACCCTATAGACTGGATCGAGAAGGGGCGACCGCTTGTAGAGGTCGGTTGCGTTTTCACTTCGGTTGAGTCTCGCAAGGGTGAAGGGGGAGGTCTGGGCGAAGCTCTGGGAGAAGATCGGGGAGGCGGCGCTAAGGCTGTGTGCACGGACGAAACAGATGACCGCGGGGGAGGTGAAAGGGTCTGGCCGCGGTGCCCTTCTGGCTTGTCCGCGCCTACACTCACGGCGGGTGATACGGGTGACACGCTGCGCGACGCGCCAGAAACTTCAGGCAAGAAGCTCCTGCGCGACAGCGCAGACGGCGACCTGTAGCTGCCGAAAATCGCGTCGTGAAATGCAGATGCAGTGGGCGACGGCACAGAGTATTCCGATGCGGTGATGGACGGACGACCCTCGCTAACCCTTGACACAGTCACCGAAGGTCGCTGCTGTGCCATCTGGTCCACATCTGTATCGTCTGGCGTCACATACGACAGGTCGTCGGAGACACGAGAATCAGAGGTCAGCTGACTCATGAAGCTACGATAGGACGATCGAGAGGGTATCGCCTCTACGTTGAGCATCACTGGTGACACACCCATCGACAATCTCTGCGAAATGGACATCGGAGACGTTGCTCGAATGTCACCCGCCAGAACAGCTTCGCGTGACTCCGACAGCCCCGGCGAAGACATTACTTTCCGTAGACTCTGCATTGGCGGGCGCAGAGGACCTGACTCTATATCCGGA
This sequence comes from Fomitopsis betulina, assembly GCA_022606075.1. NCBI lineage: Eukaryota > Fungi > Basidiomycota > Agaricomycetes > Polyporales > Fomitopsidaceae > Fomitopsis > Fomitopsis betulina. Next base: position 305,913 of record JABYQK010000005.1, on the reverse strand, counting down.
TCCGTGAGGTCGGGCTGAGAATGTGAAAACAACGGGTTCAATATCGGTCTGCGTGGGGGAGGCGGTAGGGCTGCTGTCCGGGTCGGGCTCTCCGAGCGTACGGGAGGGGACCCTGCGTGTTGCCGCGGTGACCGCTGAACTGCCAGTGCCAGGTCCGATGCGCTCGAGAAGGTCGTGTGACTATGGGCACTGGACGGCGCCTTCGCCTGTGTGGGGGTGGTCGGGCTCGGCGGGTAGTTGTCCTCCGTCGCAACATGCAAGTCTTCCAGGATCCGCTGGCCAATCTTCGGATTAGGGGTAGAGTGGGCTGCCTGGGAAAACGATTCAGAGGGCTGAGAGGTGTGGCCATGTCCAGAGGATCCGCCTCTCGAAGGGCCTGAAAGGGATAGAACATGTGTGCCCAGTGAAAAAGCCTCCGACGGTTGAGAAGCATGTCCTGACGAGCTCTTGGACGGGTCTGTGAGGGAGCGGAAGTTTGTACTTTGGGTAAATGCGTCAGACGGCCGAGACATGTGCCCTGACGACGAGCCACTCCCAGAAGGGCCAGCAGAGGAAGTAAGTCGCGAATGATCGGTGGGAGTGGAAGCGAACGACGTATCCATTGAGTTGCTGAGAGAGTGATGTACAGCTTGCGCAAGCAATGCTTTACGCCAAGCATCGTCCTCCGTGTTACTTGACCAAGCACCTGGACTATAAGGAGCCAACTGCTCAGCAAGGACCGCAGCATCTAGAGCTCCGGAGACATTCACGCCATACACTGCCGAAGCTTGCACCGCGAACGGATATCCGGAGGAGGGAGGTAGATCGACCGCGTCCGTGGGATCAATGATGTCCAGGTGGGAAGGCTGGGGCCGTGAAAACGACTGGCTCCTTGTCTTGCGCACTGCGCGAATCCTAAGGTCTTGCTCAGCCTCCTTTGCGGCAGCAGCCAAGTCGTCCATCCGCTCGCGTACTACAACGACTCGGCTATTACTGAGCGCAGGAACAACGTGATTCGGGGCTTGGGGCGATAGACCTGCATACTGACGAGTAATGAAACCGGATGTGGTGGTAGAATCTGAGGTGGTACGCAGAATGGGGCCCTGCTGTTCTGTCGTAGGAGGCGAGGTCGCAAATGGTGTCGTGGGTTTCGACTTAGACTTGCCCAGTCGAAAGAAATCCAAAAACGTGCCCGCCGATGATTTAGGTGACACCTTCTGGCCGCCAGCAGTATGATGGTTCAACGATAATGGTGAAGGCTTGGCATGTGCAGGAGGAAGGAAGTAGCTGTTGTTCACCAGCAGGCGCAGCCTGTAGGAAACGTCATCCGCGTCAAACTCCTGCCTATCCGCGGAAGCAATCTCTGGCGCAACGGGTGTCAAGCGCTGCTCGAGATCGTCGTCAATAGAATATGGAAAGGATGACTCCGTGAAAGTTCCAGTAGCCGTAGAGGCAGGATAGAGTGAAGAGGAAGTTGTCGACAGGAAGGAATCCCTAGGGTTTGACATGCCTGGTATCGTCCTTTGCGCCTGGACAAACGTCGCTGTTGCCTGACCAGGAGTCTTGAGACTTTGTTCGGAGGAAGAGTCAGACGCCAAGTTCTGCATGAACGCTTGGCGAGGCAGACTCAGCGCGCGCGACCGTGTTTTCATCTGGACATAGATAGCTGTGGATGCAGTCACTTGTATTAAAAAAATAGCTAACGCACCCCTCTGATAGACCCTCCTTCTGATCTCGTCTCCCATGGCTTCTTCCCTCCCCCCACTGCACTCGACCCCGCCGTCATACTTCGAGTTGGCACTTGTCGCGGTTTGCCGTCACCTGACAATGCTGCCCGCCGGCGATCGTGACTGGGGGCGTGCAGAGGTCCAGTATAGATTGCTAACCCCTCTGGCTCCGCGTGCAACATGGGTGGTACAGGCGGCGTGGAGTCCCCGACGTTGATAAACGACCTTTCCCCGCCGTCCGCCACGTTTTTGCGGTCCTCTGGCGGGCCCTGGCTCTTGCCTCGCTTGCTTGGAGGGACCGACCTCGTCCGCGTGGCCGTCCGGCGCCTCAGTGACGCGCCGCCAGAACTCGCCGTGCTCGCGATGGAGTTCGTGCGCACTGTGGATGGCCTGTCATGGGGGCTAGTGGGGGCGACGGTCGTCGTCGAGGCCATTCAGGCGGGACGCAACGAGGACGATGGAGAGCTCGTCGCCGAGCCTGGCGTGGATGTGCTATAATTCGCGTCGGCGAAGTCGCGCAGGGCGTTCCCGACTTTCGTTTCCCACACTCGAAATCGGGCGACCCCCGGCGCGCCCTATAAAATACGTAAAATCGGCAAATGCCGGAGATCAATTGATCCAGCTCAGCTCTAACTCGGTTCGTGCATCGCGTCGCGTCACCAATTTCGACCGTTCATGTCTCTTCTCGACCATGGCCATCCTCGACAGTAAGCACCTTCTCTCCTTCTATTCCCCGCACAATCCACAGAATGATTACACAGCTCTGCTCTCTTGGCTACCACAAGGCGAGGGATGGCTCCCGACATGGCAACTTATCGTGGCGGTCATGGCGGTTTTCAACACGGCGCAGAACTTCGCCACGATTAAATTGACACGTAGAATCTATAATACCGCCTCGCAGCCAGGTACCTCTCTTCTCTGTTCGCTGCTCGTCTTGTGCGCTGATCCATGCACCCGACCCAGTCACGCCTCTGCAAGCAAGGACGTTCGCTATATGGACACTCACGTCAGCGGCAATACGTTTCTACGCCGCCTACAACATCAGCGTGAAACCGTAAGTGCTCTCCTCGGCGATAAACCTCCTACGTCTGAATACCGCCTCGCTTTCGTGGCATTAGAGTGTATGATCTAGCGCTGTTCAGCTACCTCTTCGCATTCGGCCACTTCGGCTCGGAGATATTCTTCTTCGGTACCGCAAAGCTACTAGGTCCTGTGCTGAGCACCGTCTTCGTGTCCAGTACGTCCGCGCGTCCACTCGTGTCCTTGGATACTCTCTTACTCGGGTGCCTTGGTGGCCCTGATCACCCGGTAGCTTTCTCCCTGGCGTGGATGTTGACCCAGTACGACTTCTACGTCCAAGCCTAACGCCAAAGCGCAACCCGGCAATATCTATTCCACTTTTTTAGATGCTCTTTTGCACGCGGAGCTAATGTGGTTCTGTCGTAATTACTGGTCAATTCGCGGACTGAACGCAGTGCTTCCCTATGTTCTCCATGGTCCAAATTGCTTCCCCTCGAATCAAAGAAGATGAGCGGTGTCATGGCAGGTAAGTGAACTCATTCCATGTCGTAGCTCACCCGCCTTCCTGGCCAGTGCACAGGTACCGATGACTTCAACGAAGTGACCCTGCTTTCGGCACACCGTGGTCGACACACCATGCGTCTGTCGCCGGTACCATACGCGCGGTACGTCCGCAGTTCTTTCAATGCACCGTCTTGTGATGCTCTGGGCCGGCTCGATGTGCTCCCCCTGACCGCATAGGTCCCGACGAGAGGGCTGCTCGCGCACGTGTGGCACTGTTGTTTTCTTCGGCATAGCCCAAGCGCACTCGCCGGTATTTACGCTCTGATCCCGCGACTGGCACGGGGCTGATTCATCGATCGACACTCCGTCGGAGTGAATGGCGAACGCAAGATTCGTCACATAGAACGTCACCACGGTATGATGGGGTGCACTGAATGCGGGGTTGCGAGAAGGCGGGACACGAGTATACTCCGGCCAGGCGACTCTCCGGCTACGTTCCATTTATTGCTTTCATCAGGGTGGTGGGGCTCTGTGGACGTTTATTCAGCATGCGCAGGCGCAAACGTGCGATGTGCTGAGCACTCAAAGCATCGTTGAAGGATCCGGCGCACAACGTTCTATTAGGCGACATGGTCTGGCTTGGCTGACCGCTAGTCAGATCGACTGCCTGGCGCCCTAAATGGATGCAGTCCAATGTTATTGACTACACAGTTAGTAGCGCACGCATTTTCTTCTGCATTCGCTGTCACCTAGCGTATGTGGGAGGTGCCCCGTATGCCGCACAACACAATGGTCGGCATGAGACCAACCGCGTAACAGTCCGGTCAATTTCATGGACACGCTAACCTAGAGGCCGAGCACACAGGTAGTTCTATCGGAAGAGACTTCGAAAATTGCGCCAGGGGCCGCACCCTCGCAGTGTCACGTCGTTTGTTCTGCCTCTTGCGAACGTGGTCGAGTGGGTACAAAAAACGTAATAAATCTCGGACCGCGAGGCGTCACTGCCGACTCCTCTGCGACCGAACGTGGGCAAATAGCTTGCAGGTAGCGTGGGGTCGACGTAACCTCGCGAACGCGGGTGACCGGTCCTCCCTGGCCTTACAATGCATGTCTTAGTCCCCACAGGTGTGTCACCCAGAACGAGGCGCTCTTGTTGGCTGGTCGGCCGCAACAACGCATGCTACTGGGCGGTCGGCAGATGGAGGCGCCGAGTAGGTACAAGTCAGGTGCGGGAGGGCGCAGTTGTCACGATGACCGGTATGAAACTCGCTCGCGTAGGTATGACTTTGCCTCGCCAAAGCCAATCGCCTCAAATCTTGAGGAACAATTTTGCTTTATTGACGCTTCGTGCGATGCACTCACGCAGCCTGCGGAAGGGACATGTTGTGCGGAGAAGTTGCAGCTGAATAGAGGGATATGAAATTTGATCATGTACGTACGGCTATGGTGCACGTGGATCCGAGGTTGGGGAAGGTTATGATCGGAAATAGAAATAACCTTTGTATCTATTCTCTACACTGGTGTGGTTCTCGTCGTATCCTGGGAGTCTGTCTAACGTCGTGGCGCCATCCAGGCGATCGAGCTCACGATCCGTGCCGGGTCCGCTGAGGACCTCCGAGGCCTACGTGCCGCGCGTGACAGGCCGTGTTTGGCGGAAATACGATTGGGAAAGTACGTTTGCATCATTTTGCTCAGAAAGAAGGAAGGTTGCACGAGTAGGTGGAAGCGAAGGATGGATGGATCTGCAGCGTTCTTCTGGCGACGACCCGGGCGGGGGAGGCAGCAGCCGAGGAGGCGCCACACACACAGGGGCGCGTGCGCGATCACGCCGATGGCTGCAGAATGTTGTCAATAATCCCAATGCGCGTTCCAGCTGCTGCCCGGTGACCTCCTCTTGTTCCTGTCCTATATTAACCCGCCGCCCCATCATGTCCCCCCGCTCCCCCGCACATATTTCTCACTACCACACGCATTCTATTCTCTACAGCATACCCTGGAATGGCCTCCGAAGGTCTTTCGCTCAGCGGATACCCCCCTGAATTGTACTCCGTCATCTGTGCTCATGTTTACACCGCCGGTTGCTTCCCCTCAACGCCCTCGCTGGACCCCATCCTCCACACCGAGGGCGACCCACCAACCACCCTCCCCTCTTCATACCCCCCTGCCTGCTGGCAAGAGTCTGTCTCCAAGCGAACCCTCAAAAATCTCTGCCTCGTGAACCACGATTGGTACGAGGCCGCGAAGCCGTGGTTATGGCGCAAAGTTGAGGTCAGCCTGCCCCGCAACTGGCTCGCCCTCGTGGACGAAATCGCCGGCGGGGAGAGCGAAGAGTCCGAACAAGAGCAGGCCGCCTTCATCCTCGGACAGACCATCCATGCCGCTGAAACCGCCGTCCGCGTGCAGGACAGTGCGGACGGTCTTGCCGCCCTCCTTCTACAAGAGAAGGTGCTTCGGAGGCTGAGTACACAGGCTCCGGACGGATCTATCCCGCCCGAACTACTCAGTCCGCTTGCGAGTCGCGAGTCTAGTCCCCGACGCCTCCGTCAGAAGAGCAAGAGCCCTGCACGATGGAAACTCATTCGCTCTATTAGCGATGTCGTGCGCAACGTCATGGAGCACGAACATCCTGGCATGTACGGTGAGCGAATGTTATGGGATTAGGACCGAAAAGAGACATTGACTCCGACCAGTTCCGTCAGTGGATATCGCCCATATCGGCCGATATATCCACCAACTCGACTTCAACCACTTCAGAACTATCGGGATGCGGCGCTCTGTGGAGGAAGGCGTCAATAACCGTTTTGTGACAGGCGAGCGGCTCGAGTCTGTCCTCAAGGTAAGTTGCCGCACCAAGGATTATGATTGGCATGCTGACGTACCCCACACTGATAGGAAATGCCCAGCCTCCTGGCATTTGGCGCGACTGAGTACATGGATGGAGCACTTACATTCCCCGTGTTGAAGGAACTCCTCCTCCGTGGCTTAGCGTCTCGGGGTCGAGGCCGGCCATCACGAGGCCGTGACCTTGTCATCTTTGACCCGAACGACGCAGAGCAGGAGGAACGCGAACGGCGGCGAGACTACAAGGAGCTAGAGGCGATCGACCTTGCCGGTTGCATCAGCGCCGTCTTCGTCAATGCACTCACGCAATTTGTCAACGAGCACATCATTGGCAGCGCAGACGGGCACTCCAGCGAAACTGATGATGACGGGTCTCGCGAGCGTGGTCGCCCCAAGGTCCCTGTCTCCGTCGAGGAGCCTCTCACATTTCCTGGTATGCAGCGCCTCGGTATGCGAGGCGTGAAGTCTATCCAGCCGAATGTCTTGCATCCATTCGTGCTTGCCTTCCCGTCTCTTACACACCTTGACCTGTCATGTACGCGCATCACTCCTGACCTACTCGCCGATCTTGGTAGGTCATCCACCGTCCACCTTCAGTCGCTCTCATTAGAGCGGTGCAACTGGCTCACCGGCGAGAGCATCCGCCATTTCCTCGTGCGCGCTCCCTGTGCGCGGGACATCCGCGAGCTCAGTCTGTACGGCGACCCGACGTGGCCCTCGCCCCTTTCCGCTGAGGACCTCGCCGATATCCTCGCAAACGCACCGGCCTTCACGAGCGGGAAGCTCGTCTACCTCGACCTCTCCAGTGTACCGCTCATGCGCACGCACCTACGCGACATCATAGTAGCGCAGCCGTGCCTCCGCTCGCTCGGCCTCTCGTATATGCGCGAGCTCGAGCTCAGCACCATCGCAGACTTCCTCAGGAGCAAGGCGCCGAACGTCGAAGTGCTCACGCTCGTCGCGAGCACGCCTGAGCTCGGCTACGGCCCACAGCCCGTGCCCGTGCGCCAGGTGCCCATCACGCTTCACGCGCAGATCATCCGCCCGCTGTGCACGCCACCGTTCTCGTTCAGCGTGAATGCCGCGGCACGCCGCACGGAGGACCCCCCGACGCGGCTCCGTGTCATCGAGCTCGCGGCGTCCCTGCTGGCGTCCCTGGGATCCGGCGCGGGCTCATGGCGGGTTGTGAAGAGCAAGGGAGGTCGCGCGTGGTATGCCGACGTTTCGAGCGGGTGGGTCGCAGAGCCCGGGCAGGAGTGCGAAGATAGCAAGCTAAGGAGGGACTTGCCGTCCGGGCACCCGTGGCGGGTCGCTCTAGAACGCCTCTCGGATGCGAACGGCAATGTCAGCTCTGGGATCGGGTGGCATGCCAGGAAGCTGGAGGTGAGTTTGGCCTGTGCCTTGTCCATTCAAATACGAAATGCTGCTGAGTACTTCTCAGGTCTTGCACGGTCATGGCCTTCTCGGTCGTGAGTCAGGGCTGTACGGCGCCGTGTCGTTCGCGTACCAGGGCTGAGCTTGTCAATGGTCGCTCGGTCGAACCTTGTAATTGTCGTCGCCGTCAACCTTTCTGATGACGACGGCCTTGTTCTTATAGCACAGGGCAGTGCTGCTTCTAGGGCAACCCTGTCTACGCACTGCGTCGGGCCTACCAGGGACGCGGCGCTGTCAGAAGCTGGATTCGTGTTGCATAGTACCGCCACTCACCGAAAAAGACACTAATCATCATCATACAACCACACTATGTAATCTACATTCAAGGATCTTTCGTATTTTCTCTGGAGTTTTGTTGGTCATAACGGCAAGGTTATGCAGGGGTCACTTGCGACTGGGAGAAGGGGAGAAGCAGTAGTTTCAGAGTCGGTCACGAGCATGTTGTTACTTACATTGCCGTCATTACTGATAACACAGTTTTTGATACTACATGTCATAGCGGCGCAGCGTACAGACATTCCTCAGCGTGCTTATTTACTGTTGCCTATGTATGGCTCAGGTAGAAGGTGGGAAGCTTCAACTACGCTAGACTATAGGTTCCGTCGGCTACTCAGGCCAAATGCATGCGTCGTGCTTATCGTGGGCGTTTTCTGTCCCGCGGGTTGGACGTAGGATCACTGATAGGCCACCCCGATGCGATCTCAGAAGGTTCAGGCAGGCTTGAGCGCTCGTTTCAGCTGACTACACACGACCGCCTTATACCTCGGGTTTCGTTGGCTTGCGCCTTCCAGGTTGTTACTGAAAGGCTTTCAAGCCGGTGCTTGAGTAGCTACTCTTCATAACAGAATCAAAGTGGCAAGCACGCCGGCCACGCGGCCAGCTTCGCCGACATGATCTTGGGAGGAGGAATCACCATGGCATGAGTGGCGGTGTTCGCCCGCCCAGGGAGGGAGTAAGTACTACTTAGATGCCGAGAGCACCTGGATTGATTGGAAACAGTATCCCACTTCGAGTGGAGGATCCTTTACCAAGAAATCACCCTCTTCGTGCGTCCGAACGGAGGCACCAACCATTGCTTCCCAGTCTATTTAGCCATACAGCGAGCTCCCCATATTGAGTGAAATTCCTTCGTTAGACTCATTTGACATTACGTATATAATCACCTTTAGACCCCACCGGACAACACATTGCCTCTTTTCGACTCTCAGTGCGCTAGAGTCCATCGAGATGGGACACGCGGTGCGTTCAGCCCATGCGATGTCCTGTAGGAGTTACGAAGCGACCCAAATTGCCCAGTCCCTCTCCTCCAGAAGGCTGTCTGTCAACATTTCCATTTTGTGTGATCGATGAAGATACACATCCACAGCCTCTCGCGGTGAGCTAGGTTACCGGTGTCCTTGTGACACCGATTCTGGCCATCCGACAGCAATACCACTGCCCAACTTACCGAATCTTATCAGGGTTCTAGTTGCCCTGCGCCTCATACCGTAGCCGATGCGCGACTGTTCGGGCGGTCGCCTCATGCTAACCTCATGGCGATCTCGATATATATATTGGTCGTGCTTTCGTTGACCTTTGGGAACAAGGTGCTGTCCTGCTCAAGTGGAGTCTTTGTCCATCCAAATTCGCCGCATCAACCGAACCACAATTTCACGCTGAATATATCCCTCCCTCCCTGCCAACATACCTATCCCCGATGACATCACTGAGCCTTGCAGGGTTCCATGGCGGCCGTGTCAACTGCCCATGTTCACGAAGGTGACGTAGATATTCACAAGGTACAATATCGGAGCATGGACAACATTCAAGAGCACAGCATTATGCTTGCTGCATGCACGTACATAACAGCCCGCACGCAACATGCAGCATGAAATTAATTACATCTCTAGTAGTCTTCTATATCTCACAACATGATCATGGCAAGACCTCTGTACAGCAAAATAATCAAAGCTTCTCTCTACCACCATGAAGGTTCTGAGGAGGACCGACTTCTGGACAAGGCATGACTTGAAGTTACCGCACTATGAACTTGTCACGGTACGCCACATATGTTCAGCGCAGTACGGCCCCACAACCTTGAGACGTCGTAGATGACTGTATGATTAAGGTGAGACTGCCAACAGCGTGGTGCGGACGTTGACAATCTCACAGGTGAAAGGTGATCATCATCATGGCGGTTGAGTACGTATGCATCATACGCACCGAATCTGCCATGCAGATGGTCCACTATGTCTACCAAGTCTACGCATACCGTCTTCAAGTCAGTGACGATCCGTTCTATCACCGTGCCCTACACCTTGACATAGCATGTCAAGAATGCTGTGATCTACATCACCCTGACATGTCTCGCAACTGCGATCCTGGTACAGACCATATCACGAGGAAGCATCATACACGTTTCTCAATAACGCGCTCATGCACGACTCAGATATTCTGGCTCGCACTAGTCGGCATTCCGAGCTACCCAAGTTTGGGCATCATGCATCTACGAGCATTACGCAGCACAGCCCACAGATAACCCACCAACGTATCGACCCATTCCATTTGTTTCTCTCATTGTCATGGAAGCACGTGGAAGAGAGTATGTGTGCTCGTCTGAACTTACCTTTTATGCACTACGTCCTTTCCATGCGACGATCTGGGTGTAGGATGTTTGGGGCGCCGCACTGAGCAGGTCGGCCGGCCGTCTCGGTAACAAGCGGTAGGGTCCCTGCCCGAAGAGCCGAAACACAGCAACCCGGCCTCATGCCCGCTGCCGACACCTCCTCCCGGAGATGTCATGGAGCGCACACTTCAGCCTCCTGCACGGCGCCCGGATGCTGTACGTCTGACTTGAACATGCGTGAGACCGGCGGTACGTGGCAGGCACTCTCTTGTAGGTTGGAGGCGTCGCCTACGGTGTGCCGAATCTACCGCAGCACCGAGCTACAGCAGCGCGTCGGCTAGTCTCAGGGAACCGCTATGACCTACATACCATGACTCGGACATGTGGCGGATTCGGGAATGCGTCAACTCGCGGTGCGGCTCGAGAACACGCCCCGCAGCAGCCATCTGTCCGGATGTAGGCGCGAGATTTCATCTGTAGTCAGTAGATGTCACGATATCAGTGTTAGTATCGATATGCCATTATGTAGCTGTACACACCTGCTATCCAGAACACTCGCCGCTCGGGCATTCCCCATGCTCTTGCCTAGTCGCAGATTGCAGTACCCAGTGAGAGGCCAGAGCACTAAGTAGCCATAGAGGAACCCTCGTTGGGGTCCTCGAAGTGAGACCACAAAAGAACCAAGCGCTAACGTCGAATCACGGTCAGGCGGTCCAAGAAGATGCACACATCCAGATAGGGTAGAGCAGGGGCAGAGAGATAAGGACTCATCAAGGCTCGGGGGGGGGGGGGGGTCCTCGGCGTGCCTGATCCACGAATCGCGGAAGGCGAAAACCTATTGCGCTGAACTTCGGAAGCATCAGTGTTCCATCGAGCTATAATCTCGATCACACTTTCCAGCCTTGCGATGCATGGCTTTGTCGATTTGGATAGAAGAAGGAGAAGTGAAAATTCCGCGGCATGGCACGCACACATACTCACACAAAGAACAATCGCCACATGCTAGCAGCTTCAGTCTGTCCGCTCCGGTCGAGTCTACGACCCAAGGCCAGTCAAAGCAATGGCCTGGTCGCTATGAGGCGTGCTTCTACAACGACTTCCAGCATTGTAATGTGCCATCCGACAGCTGGGTTGTCTCCACCCCACGTGCATGTCCAGGGCCCAGCACCTACGCGGACGTTGCGTAGACCAAGCCTTTCTCGCGTTAACATGCCCACATAGCGTGTCTGGCTCTGCGTCATGCACCTAAGACCGAGTTTAACACGTTGTAGGTGGAAGTACGACGTACGCTCACCTGGGATGCACGATGCAGGCGTAATTATTATCATACATTGTCCAATTGAGTGAGTACGCCGATCACGAAATATATCGCGGGAAAATTGAACCTTTGCTGCGGATACTAATCCACTAACCATTAGCTGAGCTGAACGGCACCGATTGTCGCTACTACCAGTGGTTGGATACCACATATCTCAAACGGTTCATGAGTGGTCGGGGAGCAGAGGGAAGCTCATGAGCTTGGGAGGCAGTGCAGCCTGGGATTTGTGGCGTGGCGCAGTGGGCGTCTATTGAGATCGGTTAGGTCGTCAGCCTGGGGCTAATACTGCTTGGTGCCGCCATGGCTTGGCATACCTACATAACACAGCCGCCCTCGCATGCTGCCGCTCCTTTTCTCCTCAGGACGCTCCCTTTCTCTCATCCCAGTCTTCTTCTCGAAAGTACACGAAGCTTTTTGTCTATAATCGCTTTGTTCGACACTGTGGCTGTGAGTGCTCGGCGGTGGCCTTGTCAGCCGAACTGTATCGTGACACAGTCCGCTTTACAGGTATCGCGAAGACTCGAGGTTTAGTGCACAGCTTTGCACGTTTCCAGGTGTGTAGTTTGTGTACACATCTCAACCGCCCAGATTACCCAAACTCAGGCACTATTTGAAAGGTACAGCACGGCGCAGCTGACAGTCAACCTTAGTCTACAGCGTACACGTATAAAGGCGAACAACTATGCGTACGTCTCCCCTCACCCTCTCCTCCTGTATTCGACGACTGATCTATACACGTTCTTCTGTGCGAGCAGCTAGTTTAGATAGTCAGAACGTGCCCTCGGCCGAGGCGCACACGCTAGTGGCGAGTTCGACCCAGCCGTCCTCTCCTCTTGTCCAGCGTCGCGCTACCTTCGACACCTCCGAAGCACCTCGACAGTCGCGTACCCCTGATAATTCCAAACGCGCTTCAACTCTGCCTAACCTCACGAGAATCTCTTCCCGCATGTCCGTTATGCGGAGACGTTTGTCAGAACAACTGGAACCTGCCCGACCAGTCGGAACGCCACCGGGTACCTGGCAAGGAATTAGAGCAATTTTGACAACTTCGTGTACGCGAAAGGGTGCCTTTCGGAGAGAGACAAGCTGACGCTATTTGAACAGGGTTGAACGTCCTTCTAGTGTGCATACCAGTCTCTGTATGCACCGCCTCGCCCTATCCAGTCGTATAGGTGGCTCACATTTCCACCAACAGTGGGCTCTTAATTTCGCGCTTCCGCATACGGATTCCAACGATACCCTAATCTTCATATGTGGGTCCCCAGTGCATACATGCGCCTGGTCTGTCTGACGTGTCTCGCAGTCTCTTTCCTCTCCATCATCCCCCTAGCTAAGCTTCTGGCATTTGCTACCGATGAACTTTCGTTGCGAGTAGGACAAACACTGGCTGGCTTGCTCAATGCTACACTCGTACGTATCGTTTATTCTGAGATGTGCCACCATCTGACAGCCATTGCTAGGGTAATGCGTGCGTGTCCACCCATCCATCTTCTGAGATGAAAATGTTAGCTCATATTCACTGAACAGCGTGGAACTTATCGTAGCTGTAAGTGGCGTGGTGGCGTGGTGGCTTGCGGCTGCCCTCTGGACTGACTCAATTGTTCGAACCTAGATTATAGCGCTCGTACACTGCGAGTTGCAAGTGGTCCAATCGTCATGTACGTCTTCGCTGTCATCTTTGCCGCTACCCCATGCTCGACCAAACCCGATCATCCTGTTCGATCGATCGCTGTCCCCAGATTCATTCCAGACTTATGTTCTTCATTGTGCGGTTTGATCGCTCACTCACGTTGTTCCACAGTGATTGGCTCCATCTTGAGCAACCTGCGTGAGTAGCGCCTGATCTCCTAAGAGCATGTTATTGACGGGCGCTCTTTTCGCCAGTTCTTGTCCTGGGAATGTGCTTCTTCGCGGGTGGTATCAAGTTCTCCGAACAAGGTTTCGGCCAGAGTGCGTGTGTTCTCCCAGTTCCACTTCCACCTTCTGACAGTTTCCTGAATTCTATTACACTGCCTCTCGGACGCTGTATCGCACCGCTCTCCTTGTATTCATCCGTGCTCCGTCCGGTCCGGAACCCTGTGGACTTGAACATCACAAACGACAGGTGCAACGCAGCTCAACTGCTCGTTACTCATCATCTCCGTCATCGCGGTGCTCTTGCCTGCAGCTTTCCACCAGGTCGCGGGCAGTTTCATCCCTGACGATGAAGAAGGTCCGGACGTGCTCAGCTTCAGCCGAGGGGTACGTGTTTTACCTTCCGTGCTTCGAAACCGAGTATACACGCGGCTAACTACTTTCTCGTGACCGTCCCTAGGCCGCCGTAATTCTCTTGTTCAGTACGTCTTCCTTGTCTGCCGTACTAACTAACCGCATTCTGACTTCTTGCGATCATACACAGTCTACGTGTCCTACCTCGTGTTCCAGCTCTTCTCGCATAGGGAGCTTTACGTGGACAAGTACCAGGACGAGGGCGGCGACGTTTTCCGGTCCGCGCGGTACCCCAAGGGGCGCAAGACAATTCACGCGCCCAAGTGGTTGCATGTCCCTGGCCGGCGCAGCCCCCAGGTACCTGCGAGCCAGAGCGCGGAGCCACTCACGCTACCTGCAGACAAGGGCGACAAACACCCTGGCTTTGAGATGGCGGGGATGAGCAGCCCTAGGCCTATCGACGAGGCCGACCCGGCACACTCGGCGAATCCGCACGGCGATGAGGCAGGCAGCTCGAGTGGCCATTCTGGTGCGGATGTCGAGGCACAGAAGCCTGAGGAGGAGGAAGAGGAGATCGAGACGCCCTTGCTCAGCGTGCCGGTGACTATCGGCTTCTTGGTCGTCGTCACGGTGCTTGTCGCTATCACGGCGGAGTGGCTCGTGAACTCGATTGACGGCCTGACGGACAGCGGACACATCAAGAAGGAATGGGTCGGCCTTATCCTGCTCCCCATCGTGGGTAACGCGGCAGAGCACGTCACCGCCGTTACGGTGTCGGTGAAGGACAAGCTTACCCTAAGCTTGGGTGTTGCCGTTGGCTCGAGTATCGTGAGTGTTTCTGACCCGTGCGTTTGCCAAGTGCGCTCCTGACGTCCTGTTTAGCAAATCGCGCTCTTCGTCATTCCGTTCATCGTTGTGCTCTCATGGATCATGGGCAAGCCACTCACGATGCTGTTCGACCCCTTCGAGAGCATCGTGCTCTTCCTTTCCGTCCTTGTTGTCAATTACACGGTTGCAGACGGGAAGAGTAATTGGCTTGAGGGAATGATCCTGATGTGCCTCTATCTCATCATAGCCGTCACCTTCTGGTACTATCCAGGTGAGTGTTTCGTTGCGCAGAGATAGCATGTGTGATGCTCACCGTCCACTTCAACTCCCTCAGGTGTCAGCATTGCTGAGCAAATCGTGACGCAAAGTCTGGTATGTCAATAGTGGCTGTTCAGTTACCCCTGCGCTACCTCCCGCTGCATCCTGTCGCGGAATCTCCTCCTAATTCTACGGATCGTATATGCCACTACATAGACACGGGATGCATATTGCTATTCACGGATGCACTCTTTGCGCTCATGTGTAACGTACAACGATGACGGACAACGCACATACCCATCATTGTATCGTACTTCTCAGAATACCTTATTGATTCAATGGTTTAACAGTGATTTGTTTGATATCTCCTCCGTATCGAATCAGTATTTATACAACAACAAATAGCTCAGTATGTACAAGATGGAAATGCAATGGGTATCTTCGAGAGGCTATAACTTGGCCTTCGGCAAGCCCTGGTCCACCAGCGTGGCTGCGGCCGCTGTAAGGACGACGGCGTTACGCTCCTTCACCTTCGTGGCTGAAGTAAACAGCCGTGAGCTAGAAGGACACATGACGCTTGGGGATATGACGCACTGAAGATGACTTTGCCGCTCTCTTTCCACATTTCTGTGACGAGGGTCTCGCCCGGGAACACAACGCCAGCGAAGCGCACTTTGATGTCACTGTACGGACCAAACGTCTTCAGGATGTGCTTTCCGGAGATGCCGAACGAGCACAGGCCTACGAATCATGCTTTTAGTCGGCGTTCACTTCGCATGGCAGTCTGGCACACGCTCACCGTGAAGAATAGGCTTATCGAAGCCCCCTATGGCGGCGAACTCAGGCTGAATCTGTAATACGCACGTAAGCAAGCTGCGGGCATCCGGCGGGGTCTCACGTACATGGAGAGGGTTGTAATCTCCGCTTAGCCTACGAAGACGCGGCGCCGTTAGAATGTCAACCCGAACCAGCACAGGTTGCGACATACCGGTACAACGCCGCTTGGGTTGGCAGTGTCTTCTCCTCAAGGACGGCGTCCGGCTTGCGTTGCGGCAGCGTGTTCGCTGCCGACGCAGCACCGCGGTCTTGGAGACAGGGTCACGTCAACGACTTCGGGAGATCCTGAAGGCAGTGCAGCCAGAAGGACGGAGTACGCACCCTTGCCTGTCCGCTTCCCGCCAAAGCCTCCAGCACCCCGAATGAATACCGTGGATTGGTTCTCGAAGATCACCTTCCCAGTCACCTTGTCTTTGGTCTCGGTAATGGAGGTCACTGCGGCCGCCTTGCCTTTGTCCAGTACCTCAAGTAAGCTACACATACCAGCGTGAATCAGTCACTAGCTTCATGCCAAGAGCTGTACTTCTACTGTGCATCGACTCACCGTGCTTGATTGACAAACGTCCCGCTTGTAGGGATGGGACCCTTGATTGAGAGGTACTGTTCGCCGTGCAGCAGCTTCGCCTGTCGATGTGCGAAGGCGTCAAGCACTGTCACATAGCCTGTATGCAGGCATAACACGTACTGGGTTGTAGTTTGGCAGCCAGTCGAGGGAGATACCGCCACTCGCAGCGAACTGCGGAATGACACCGAATGTGGGGATGGCCGCGAACTCGTCGTCGCTCTCAAACGTCCACTGGAGCTCCTGCTCATTCGCACCGACGCCAAGGTTGTACAGAATAACGTCGCGCTCTGTGTAGCTGTACTCCAGAGGTTCCTCCACGTTTTTCTTCGCCTCCGCCACGAGCTCGGAGTCTTCCGGGTCCGCGTATGGACTACTTGAGCTACTGCTCTCCCCGCTGTCCTCAGACTCGTTGCCAAAGTTCTCTGCAATCTGTCGCACGGTCAGCGTGCAGGGAAAAGAAGCCCTCGTTGGTACACCCACCTGCATGAAAGCCTCCTGTGTTGTCGTCGGGTTAGTAGCTCGTCCGTCATCTGTAAGAAATGTCAGCCTCCACCAATCTCTCAAGCATGGAGAGGCAAACCGAAGTCAGTGATGACCTTCCACTTCGAGGCGATAGCCTCAGGGGTGAGAGGTATATTAACGGGGAAGCCATGCCCTCCAGTACGTTGCCAGCGGAGCTGAGCTATCCACCCCGCAGCAACCTGGAACAGACCACCCGTCGTCTCTTCGTTTGCCTCGCTTGACAGGAAGCCCACAAGGGGGGCGATATACTCTTCCTACATAAGAAGCCTTGCGTCAGTACAATCGGCGTCGCTAATGCTACTGTCGACCCCAACCTTAATGGCTTCGGCGTTGCCACCAGACCTAAACAACGTCGATCGGACAACGCGCAGCAACAACGAGTGGTGAGCCATCCGGAACTGAGTATCATCAATTATGACTTACCGGCCCAGTCCAACCAGCGCGCCTGCAGAGGGGACGATGGTGTTCGCGAGGATGTTGTATTTCTGGCCTTCAATCGCCAGTGTTTTCGTCAAACTGATTGTTGCGGCTTTGGCGGTCGAATACTAAACAACTTAAGATGAGCTCGGTGCACCGGAATAGACATCTGAATATCCACATACATTAGCGAAGCCTGGTAGGCCGTCTACGTTGGGCAGCGCAGTGAGCTAGGCTTGCAGACAGGGTCAGCGCGGAGAACTCACAAACGCCAGCTTGCGAGCTCGTAGTCACTACACGGCCGAACTTCTGCTTTTGGAAGATGGGCCAGACGGCTTTAGAGCACTTGAAGGCAGAGCTGTTAATAAAGCTCAGCATGGAAGATGTATGAATGGAAGTTCAGGAAAGTCTTACCGGAGGTGGACATTCATGACTTCATCCCACTCTTGGTCTGTCATCTTGTCAAACGCGTTCGGGCGGGCAACGCCTGCGTTCGCAATAAGTACGTGCACGCCGCCAAACGTGTCCAACGCCGTCTTGACGATTGCTTCGCCGTCCTCAGCAGAGACGATGGCAGCGACGGCCTTACCACCCGCTGTCCACACGATCCCCATCAGT
Source organism: Fomitopsis betulina (assembly GCA_022606075.1). Classification (NCBI taxonomy): domain Eukaryota; kingdom Fungi; phylum Basidiomycota; class Agaricomycetes; order Polyporales; family Fomitopsidaceae; genus Fomitopsis; species Fomitopsis betulina. The sequence continues at coordinate 288,232 of JABYQK010000005.1, read as the reverse complement.
TACTACTACACGTGCACGGAAAGGGCGACGCACCGCTGGTGATCTCCGACACAACAGCTTGTGCGGCTGGCGCGTTGACATCATTCACGACAACGTTCGCGCCGAGCTTGGCGAACAAGTGTGCATATGCGCGGCCGAGGCCCGCACCAGAGCCCGTGATGATCACGGTCTTGCCATCGAATCGGACTGTTTCGCCTTGCTCGTTGGCGGGGGCACTCTTTCCAGCTTCGAGGATGGCCTGGAGGCGTGTGCTCAGCATCAGTCATCAGTCTAGCATTTTGGACGATGTGCATACCACCGGATCGAAGTCTGGAGCAGTAGTTGGGCTGTAGACTGTGGTCAGGAACAGAAGTGCATGCAGTGAATGAGACGCCTTACTGTTGGGGCTCCGAGTCAAAGTCAGTGATCTGCTCCCACTTGGCTTGCACTGCGGATGGTGTGAAGGTGGAATCGGTCTTGAACACGGCGCCCTTGCTCCGCTCCCAACGCACTTCAGCAATGAAACCGGCGCCGACCTCGAACAGCCTGCCCGAGGCGTCGATGCCATCTGGGTGGGTGACAGCAGCCACGAACGGCGCTACGAATGCAGGCTATAAGTGGTGAGCAAAGCACCACAATAAACCACCGCTAACGTGCGAACCTTGAGATTTGCAAGCATCTCAGTAGGCATGATTGTCTCTGTCATGGCGGAGGCGGCCATCTTTGTGTGAATTGTTCATGAGGTTCCCAATGCATTACAAGTCGCTATAAGCTATACTTACCGGTGCAATGACGGTTGCCTTGATTCCGTGTCGGGCACCTTCTTGCGCAAGTGTCTTGGTAAACGCAATGAGACCCATTTTCGCCGCGCTATAGTTTGCTTGCCCAAAGTTTCCTGCAGCAGCTTAAACAAAGAACGCGTGATGCAATGCTATTTGAGCGCACCGTAGATACCCGCAGCACTTGCAGTGTTGACGATTCGACCAAACTTCTGTTTGATGAATATGGGCCAGGCCGCCCTGCTGCAAGAGAACGACCCCTTCAGGTGCACATCCTGAATTTGGTCCCATTCCTTATCCGTCATGTTCTTGAAGCTGTATGAAAAATGCATCGGCATATATACGCGGACATCGTGAAACTATGGCGCACCCCTTGTCCCGCAGGATACCTGCGTTGTTGATGAGAATAGTGACACCACCAAAGGCATCTAGTGCAGTCTTGATGACAGCGACACCGTCAGTGACAGACGAGTTGTTGACCACGGCCTTGCCACCGGCTAGCGGGGATGAAGTCAGCGTTCGCGCATGGTCCCTGGGCACATGTGGACACACCTCTCGTAATCTCATCCACGACCTTCTGAGCGGCATCCTTGTTGAAGTCATTTACCACGACATTCGCACCTCGCGACGCGTAAAACAACGAGTACCTGCCAGTCCAGTGCCGTCAGACAATACGTGCAACTCTCGGTATCGCGTTACTCACGCCTTCCCTAGACCACCTCCAGCGCCCGTAATAACAACTGTGTGGCCCTTGAAAGATAACTGAGACATGTTGAGCAGTAGCACGGCAGGCTGGAGGGAGCTGGTAGGATGCTGCAAGTGTTGGTGGCAGCAGCGATATACTACCCCTGAATCATTTCATGTGATTACACGCAGATCAGACACTGGGCGTCTATGCCGTGGCAATGACATGAGATTATTGTCACGACGGCCTAATGATTTGCTAGTTGTACCTTTCGCGGGCCCAACTGACTAGCACTGTCATACAGACCTCTCTCATACCGTCCTGAAGCTGAAGGCACACCCATGTTGTAGTCGGCGGATAGGATAGATAAACAAGGGGCGCCCTGCGCGGATATAGTACATGCCAATGCGTCTGTACGTATACCCTCAAGAGGTGGCTGACCGCGAGCACCTACGAGAAACGGGAGGCGTGGACCAAAGGAGTGCGAAAAACAAGGGAGGGATTCAATACTGAGCGATAATAACACAAGTCGATGGCGGTAGAATCTTTTGGACTCGACAAAGCAAGGGGGAAAGGCTCAGAGATGCAAAGGACGGATAGTGGGTCAACGAAGGAGGCAACCATGCACGTATATTCTACGCCGGCGCGGTGAAGGGGGAAAACACAACGACGGGGAACGTGGTCGAAATCGCAAGCGAGAGGCGACGGCGAGAGGCATAGACAAAACAAGCATGAGAGAGGCATATGCAGTCCAGTACGAAGGAGTGTTTGAGTGCAAGCGAGACTGTCCAGCGACGTGATCATGAACATGCACGATGGAGGGGCGAGCTTTCAAATGGGTGGGTGGCATGTCGGGCGAAAGGGCGGACAACTTGAAGAAAACAATGCGCTGGATGGACAAACATAGACAAGGACATGATCAAGTGGCAGGATTGTAGACTGTAGTATTCAAACACGTGTGGCGATGGACTGCAAACGAGAGAGACAATGAGACAAAATAAAGTAGATCATGGAGGATGGTCGAGATGAGATGATGCGTGATGCCGAGCAGCTCTTGCCGCAGCGCCGTGTGAGCTGCTTCACTCGCAGTCCATGTGCGCCGCAGCAAGCTCCAAGTGGATGTGCGTGTGTGCCCACTCGACGGCGTACACTGACGCCTTCAAGAACTTCTTGTGCGAGTACTTCGCGCACACGTGTTGTTCCGTGAAGTTGTCCTCCACGAGCTTCCCCACTAGCATCTGGTGCCCAGGTAACAGGTGTTCCTCCGTAAACCCAGAGTGAAACACAAACCCGGCGGTCTAAAACGGGAATAATGGGCGTCAGCGAGTCAGATCATCCCAAAGCGGTCACGTGAGAAAAGATCGATACGCGTTGGGCGAACAAAACACGACGGTGGTGTTGACCGCCCATGGGGCCGTATAAGAACAGACAACTGAACCCAAACACTCACCCAGTTACCACCCAACATCCTCCTCGCTGTGTACATGCCGATCGCTGCGACCATACTGGGCTTTACCCGCAGGAACCGGTAGTCGAGCAGCGTCACCTCGGTGAGGAACTTGCTCAGCGTGCGCGTCTGGATGTCGTAGTCATCCGCCTTGCTGATCTTGCGCATCCAGCTATACGGCGAACAATAGTGGCTAATCTTGAACTCAAGAGTTTGCAACACTATCCGCTCGCCCTTCAGTATCTCGTCGCGAGTGTAGCCGTTCTCCGTCATGTAGACGAACTCGTCAACTGAAGGGGCGAGAATCTCTTCGTACTTCGCCGCGATGAACATCGCAGTGACACCGACGAGCTGCAGCTTGAGCACCGAGACGATGCGCTTCGTGAGGAAACGATCGACGATGTTGACGGCGATCCAGAGTGTCTCGGGAAGCATGTGGTACCGCAGGTGCACCTGCAGAAGCCAGTCGACAAGCGTTTGGCGCATCTGCCAGTTGATCTCCGTCTGGCCATCCATATACTCGGGGTTGGGCATAACGTCATCCTGCAAAAGATCTCAGAACGAGACTTTTGAGCGACGCCACAAGTGCCACGTACCTCGAGGTCGTTCATGTAGTCAAAGATGTCTTCGGCATATTCCGAGACCATGGTCATGTCATATTCATCAACGGGGTCCTTGTAGGTTTGTCTGATCTGATCGACTTCCCGCTGGTATCGTTGTGCTCGCGCGGTGCTGACCTCTGGCCAGATGCGAGGAGCTTGCTCCTCAGCGGCCTCGGGCTCCATGCTGTCGATATCGCGCTCATCGACGACGCAGACGCCGTCATCCTCGATCTCGATAGCCTGGTACTGGGTACCCTCCTCGACGTCCATGTCGACTTCGTCAACGATGTCGAGGTCGGCATCCTCCTCGTCAACAAGATATTCTTGGGGGACGGGGACAGGGACACGGTTGACTACACGTGCAGCCTGTGTTTGCGGACGCTGGACTCGAATAGACGAACCGCGAGCGTGGGCAGCCGGAGCATTGGGGGCAGCCCGAGTCGAAGCCAAGGGTACCCGCTGCGGGCCGCTGGCAGCGACAGTAGTAGAAACACTGCGCTTGACACCAGCGTCGACGGCGCCTTTCTCCTTGCCGTTGACGTTAAGCTTGATGTTCTCCTATCATGCACGTAAGTGGACTGAAAACTTATCACCATACATGGATAGCTGGGCAACTCGAATAGACACTGAGAGCCTGCGCAACAGTAAAAGTATCCTGAGATACCAAGGCAGCCGCTGAAAGGCAGACCGAAGACCACAACGGATCGCCTGCAGTGAATCACGGCCACTCGACCATACTACAACAAGTGTAGACGCCACTGTGATAGCTTTAGATACCACTCGGGCTACTGCGCTTGGACGAACGACAATGCGAATGTCTGCAAGGGCAAGCACAGGTACTATAACGAAGCCGAGATTGCTATGCTTGCTGAAGACAGAAGAGCCCAGACCAGACAGAATAGTGAACCGCATCACGACCCTAGTAACAGTCCCCCCGATGCATAGGGCCACAAGAACCATGATATCGCATCCGTGCACACATGCGCAAGCCCGGCTCAAGCCACAGGTACCAAGATCCGTCCAACCTCAATTGCCCAGCCGCACGACGAAAGAGACATACCTTACGGTTCACGGCAGTAGTTGTAACCTCGTTGAGGGCTTGTCGTTGAAGGACCGCGGCTTTGGCTTGAGGAATGGCCACACGGGCTGCGCCACCAGTGATGCTAGACGATTGTCGGACGTGGCGGCTCATAGCGTTTTCGTCGCCGTTGGTTTTTCGTTGAGGACCGAGACGAGCGCGCATGGGAAGCTGTGGCGGCCCACAATGTCAGCGTGGGGCTGACAGAGCAGGAGGCTGCCAACTCACGCGAACGTTTGCCATTGTATACAGATTTGGAATGAGATGAGGTATGGTTGAAGTTGTCGAGGCTGCCCTGAGTCCTGGATTGCGCGAGGGATGCTGGTTCGACGAAGGATAAGAAACAAGAAGGAGGAAGACCCGACACGCCAGGAGATGGAAGTAGGAAGGAAAGGTGCAAGCGGAGGAGACGGCGGTCAGCCCAGGTTGCAGTGACGAACAGACTGGATTCGAACCGCGATTTCAACCTCGTCGGCGACGCGCCAGCACGTGAGAGCCAAACTCGACCAAAGAACGCGATTAGGCGCCGCTACTGGCGCGGGCGTGCGTGACCGCGACGCGTCCTCCGTTAACGCCGAGCCCTGGTTCGCGGAGGCAAATGTCTTTCTGAACAAGGCCTGACTGTAGACATCCTTGCAGCAGCTTGCAGCCTCGTGCAGAATGACCATCCTCCAACTCGCGCGGTAGCCAGCGCTGCATGTTGAATCCACGAGGCGCGGTGCCGAGAACAAATCACCAACGATACCGGCACAACCTTTCAATCATCTCTTCACAAAAGACACTTGAATGTAAGTACATTATATTCGACCTTACTCCGTGATTGTGCCTGCGGATGATTACCCAAGAAAGGATCGATTGATGGTCGATCAACGTTCAACACTGGCTCACTGGTCCTTATGTTCGTTACAAGTGTACTCCGAAAAACAAAGGATGCCAGACATTATAAGTGGATCTAGGGGACGTGTGTGGCACCTCATCGCACTACACAACCCCAGCGTGGAATTTCTGCTCGACAAGCCTTTGAGACGCCGCGCCAATGGGTGCTATCATCATTCAAAGTAGAACCTTGATGGATATCCGCGATCGCGAGGCGCCCAACCGATGGCTTACACTGAGAACCACCTGAAACTACAAGGTCATCGGTGCGTACGTGGTGCGCGCCGTCATCCGAGTGTACACAGCCCTGCTAAGGAGGCCCGCCAGAGGTCCTCGCCTGGACTGAATCCCACTGCCGCAACTTGCCTGCTTCTTTCCAGTCATGCGCAGGCGAAGAAGGTTGGCGATCATGAGCGGCCCCTCCGAGGCCCACTTTGCCCCGATTGGCTTTGATGTCGAGAGGCTCTACCAAGGCAATATCGCTGCTGCCGGCACCGAGGCTCTCACCGGGCGACCAACCTTGTTTCTGCAGCAGGCGATGCCCGATGTTTGTTGCAGGCAGTGGCGCAGGTGGCGTAGACACTGGCGGGGGGGTCGGTGAAGGGGCGCTGGCACGAGAGACCATAGCAGTGGCAATACTGTCTTTGCGGGCACGGCTAGGCGGGATGGGGGCAGCCTCATGGTGACGAGCACGACGTATGGCGCTCCTGTCCGTGTACTGAGGCTGAGCAGTAGCGGAATGAGTGGGGACATGGCGGGAGAGGAGATTTCTGCGGAGGTCATTCAGTGCCCTCTTCGGATCGCGCGCCGGAGCTATATAGTTGCCTTCGACAGCCTGTCTCTCGGCCGTGTCGCGCTTGCGCTTTCTACTCGCCTCAGCCTGGCGATCTACACCTCGCCGGTCGAATAGGGCGATCTCGTTCCCAGCCGACGGTGAACATTCTGTGCACGGCACCTGTTCGTGCATGTGGACGAGGAACGCCGTTCCGCCGACTGATAGTGAATCGAGGTGCGCCAGTCGACGTGGTATGCTCGCTGTCCGAGGCGCAGAGAGACGCATGCCTTTCTCATATCCGTCGGTTGCGTCCATCATTTGAGGAGAGGCCTGACCACCAGCCTCTGAGGTCGAGGGGTTCTCCCGGTGGGATCTGAGAAAGGTGCCATGTTTAGACCCCATGTCGACGACGGCCCATTCACGGCGTTCAAGCTCCCAATATATCGTCGCGTGAAGCTTGGACACCTCCATCTCCTTCAGGCGGATACGCGGTGTCTCGCTGCCCGAAGGTGCGGCGTCTCTCCCTATGTGAACTTCCGTATGGCCGTCCAGCACGGCGAGGGAATGTCTTCTTGAGAGAATCGAGCTCTGCTGCACCAATAGTCGTAGACACGACGTGTCAGAGCAGGCCCGAGACACCGGGCTTGACGAAGCAGGGTGGGAATCCATGCCCTGGAGGGCAATGGAAGCAGCTTGAGGGAAGACTGTATCACACGATGTCGACGACTCGGCGGTTGTATCGCCTGGCCATTCAAGAGCAGGTGAATATGCCATTCCAGAAGAATCTGTCTGCAACCTATAAGTATAGCTAGCCAACAGCCTTGTCACAGGTAGAACGTGCCATGGTCAATAAGTTCTCCTTCCTCCATCGATTTCTTCCCTTGGGTAAATGACGATCGCGAAGTAGATAGGGCCCAGCGGCGTGACGATGCAGATGAAGGTGGCACCTGGCGGCACAGTCATTGTAGAGGTCCAGTATTGATATCTGTTTGTTTCAGTTACCGCTCTTGGTAAGTATGTTCGACGACAGTGGCGCCTCATTCCTCTCTTATCACTGCGGCTTCTTTGTGGCTTCGTTCGACTCCAGTAGTACGTATTATGGTCGTAAGTGGCGTATCTGGCGGCCGTCAACTATTGCTGGCGCACTGAACACCATATGCGTAGTGAACGCAGTCTTCTAGTCGTGCCGCACTTGTGCAGATTACACGGGCTTGGTGTGCCTTCCCCAGAAACCGTCTCTGAACTTCACGAGATGGAATACTTCTCAGAGGTATTGCTACTTGCGATTTCCTGGCTCAATTACTCAGTTTTGCCGTTATCCAGGAACATAGCAAACTGCTATTGAGCAAGGAATGGCTGGTCAAGATAGATTCGGATAACTCAATCCCATACATGCTGGTAAGGAGTGCGTGGAGGAGTCCTTCTCAATGGCTGACACGAACAGAAATTCTACTCATCTACTGTGGATATGTGCTGCTATATACTGATCACTGATACGAAAAATGTATGGGGTGAAGGTACGCTTATCTCTGCCGTATGATGCCGGTCTATTACTAGAGCCAGATGTATACAGTTCTTCAAACTAATCAACTCGCACGGAGGTGGAGAGACTTCAATGCCCGACATACTCCAATGTTCGAACAGGAAGACGAAGACGAGTGGCGCACCGCAATCGTCGAGCTGCTTTCGGCTGCACATACTATTGGCGGCATAGCGGATTTGTCCTTCGAGGCCGTAAAGACGCACTACTCCGTGGGCACCGATCACTCAACTGAAAGCATGCATTGCCTCATTCTTACGTCTAGGACTTTGCCTTCGAACTATCCAACGATGCCTTCAAATGGCGGTGGGAGACAAACGCCGTCGGGCCAAAAATATCGGCTGAAATACTGTCCAAGCATCTTATAATGCCGTTGATCAGCTTGTCACATTTAGCATTCTCGTCGGCGGGCCCGGTGAGTGATCTCCCAGAAGCTGAGTTGGAAAAGGTGTGTCAATATCAACACCACATCGCCACCGTCTTGTTCACCCTGGCCGCCACTCTTCCCAGGCAGTGGACAAAGTCGGTAGGACAGCTCGCCGAACCGCCGACACACACGTCAAGCATGCCATCTCTCGACCCCGCGCAGCAACGACCCTGCGCCGCATGACGGCAGTATTCAATTCTACCCCCGATCTGCGTCAGTGGACTTCGCGTCGGCTGATTTACCCAACTGATGGATGATCCGAATCTGCTGCTTTAGCTCCAATCGTCTCGGAGGCACCGAAGCCTGATCTGCGGCTGCCCTCCATTCGCCCTAAGTCACGAGCTACCTCCAAAGCACCGCAGAGACGGTTCTCACCTGTCGGGGAACCCACAGAGCCCAATGTAGGTAATCTGCGCCCTTTTCGTTAGCTTAGCCTGAGTTGTCGGGTTATAGATTGAGGTGCCGTCTCAAGCTGTTTCTTCCCGTAGAGTGTTAGAATCCCCCAACCTGCCTTCCCGCCCTCCGCATGCAGCTGATGACTCCGAGACCGAGACCGAGCCAGACGAAGTGCCGGATGACCCCGTGCCAACTAGTAGGGCCGCAGACGATGGACCTGTAGGGAGATCCCAGAGGAGTCCCAGCCCTTCCAGCTCGAAGTCCGTGGCACGTGCCACCACAGCAGTGTTCCGTCAGCAATCTCCTGAGGGTAGAAAGGCTAAGGCCAAGAATTCGTCAACGGATGACTCGTCACCTCTACACTCGCCCCCCGCAAAGAAATCGAAGCGCGTCGAATCGTCGGACGAGGAAGACAGCGAAGCTGAGCGTCGGAGACGAGTAGCGCAGATCAAGTCCAAGGCTCAGCGCGGAGCGAAGCAGCCTTTAAAACGAGGGGGGAAGCGATTCTGAGTGAGGTGTTCTGTTGCTCGATCTCATGGACATGTTCTCCTCACGGATATACCATTAGCCCCTGAGAATGCCGATGTTTATAATGCCATGAGGGTCTGCGGCCGTTGCTCTTGGAGAACATCAGAATCCCCAACTCCGAGGAACACAATGGGTTGATGCATCGTGACTGCAGCGCATAGCTGCAAGGGTGCAGTAGCTCGGGGACTCCTCTACGGGCGTGGGGGAATGCCCTTGAGCACTCATATTCGTGCGAGAGGGACTAATGTACACCTTATCGTCAGCGCTGGGGAGGGGGACTAGGTCCAGCCGACCTATCTAAGTTGGCCCTTGTGTGGCGTTAAATAGCCGACGGATGTTAGGCGTCAGATCATTATACTGGCCAAGAAGCGAAGCATACTGATTCCTGATTGTGCACAGTCATTCCGCCCTGCGCCAGAACGCCGGGACGTGTGCTCCGCACTGCTCGCAAGCTCAAGCCGGAGCCGACCACATGCCAAGAAAGCGTCATGAACGCGCTGTTATTGCAGCTACAAAACGCGGCGCATGATCTGCTCGGAGCAGTGATTGTAGAGGAGGAACCCAGGCTGATAAATATGAAAGCCGCTACCAACGCCTAGTCACCCTAGCTGCTAACGCTGCTTCCTTGCAACTGTCACAAGGCTCTTGTATAAGATTCTGCACGCGACGGTGGTCGTGCCAAACCTGTAATTCACTCTGAGCCATTTTCATTGACAAGCTATAGAGAATACATACGCTGGGGCATCCGCAACTTGGCGCTGTATGCTTGTGTGCTGAGCTGAGTTTGCAATCAGGTCGCTTGCAGTCGATGTTGATCCCCGAATAGTACGACACGACGAAGTGCTGGGATGATACCCTTTAGGGCCACGGGGGATAACGCTGCTATAGCCGTAAAACTCACTCCGCATCCCCTGTGCTGATTACCGAAACTATGGCCAGAACAAGGTGAGCGGGATTGCATGTCTCGCAAAGGAAACGCACCGACCATTCCCGGTAGCACATCTTCCGAAAGCAGATATGGTTTATCAACAACAGGATAACTCAGGCAGGGCGGCAAGGCTGCTTAACGGACGACGCGTTCGGAGGGATACGGTAGGTGAACGGACCACAGCTTGCCTTTTGTATCTTCGGCCACGTATTGACGGCTTCCGTAGAGCCGAATATTTCATGACCACATTGACGCAAGATGCCAATACAAACTGTGGGATGACGGTGGCGTTGCAGACACTATGACACGCATGGCTCGTCCTCGCACGGCAGGAGGGGGCCCTGGCACGGTCTTCAGCCTGCAGAACTTACGTTGAGACTAAACTATGACGGCTAGAAGTCTCTTCCGGAGATTGCGTCGCGATAAGAATCGTTGCTTGCCCTGGAAGAGCTTGTGGCAGCGTCCTGGAATTGTCTCCGGGCTGTTGGGGGCAAGCGAGCACTATCAGCTGATGGCGGTCCGATGACATAGCCTCCGGTAATACGGAATACCGTATAAGCAGATGGTCACTATCGGATCGCACATCTATAAGACAGAGGGGGTACAGCCTGCTGCGAGAGGAGTGTACGCAACGCGGAGATCTTCTGCGTGTGAACTCACCGAAAGCACGACAATTCAGAGGGCCATCATGTGAGAATGCTGTGAGCGGGGCAGAAATATCCCTGCGGCACTGGTGGTATCGAGGAGGACCGACAAATCGCGGATCACTTGCCTTGATGATGCCCCTTCGCGGGTGTGACGGTTCCGTAAGGGTTGTAAGGCGTCATATGCATCGAATTCACTACGTTTGTCTTTGACATGTCAACAGTGCACGTACAGGATGTGACGCTGCAATGCTGCCTGTCCTATACGACTTCAGGCAATCTAGATATTGCGACATGTACGTCAAATACTTGCTCATGGGAGGCTCCATGGCTTACCTTGCCCAACGGAAGAGCCTTCTGCAGCACTTCGCCCAAGCTACGTGTGATTGTGGTGAGGCCGACTGAACACGCGGTTAGCACACCGCTAACCTTCGCCGCTGTAGATCGTGATCAGCCCTTCAGTATATGACAATCCGCTCGGCATCAAGCAGACAACTTTCAAGAGCAGAGGCAGACCGCGATTGGTTGTATGAGAGAGAGCAGCTAGTCTACCTGCTGCGATCGCGAATGTAGATGATGGTCGCCGGAAAGGTTTGAGCTCGGCTCGGAGCGCTGTAGCGGCTCCCCGGACCGGACCGGGGAAGCTGGAAATGGGCGCCAAGTTGGCGAAACTTTGGCGAAGCCGACCTTTCCTTGACCACCAGGAGCTCATACTCCTTCTTCACTATTCCTAGTCAAAAGTGGGCGAGACACAGAGAGGGACCCCAGATCTATCTGTATCTCAAAAACACATCTTGGATGAGATGATGACCGCAGGCCCTGAGCCACAGAGCGCCTCATCCAAGTCGAAGGTACGTGTCTGGCGCGGCATGTACATAATTCTCTACTACATCTGTGCACAGGAGAATACCAAAGCAAAGAAAAGGTACTTGAAGGCGAAAAAGGATCGGCGAAAAAAGCGCAAAGCACAGCCGACGATACCAGAGACAGCGGCAGGAGATCGGCGTACCCTCACTCCTCACGAGTCGGATTCCGACCCGGAGGAGCAGGGATCGTCGGAAGAGAGCGACATCGATGAGGATGTCGCGTTGCACGCAGTATGTCGGCCGAAGGTGACGACCGAGACAACGGAGAGGAGCACGAAGGGGCGGAAAGGAAAAGATGAGGCCGACCGTCCGCGCAAACGGCGAAAGGTGGAATCAGAAGAGGGCCGTACGGAGCACGTTGACGATGTTAATGTCCCGTCGCGTTCCCCAACACCACAAGCACGTCCCAAATCTCCCACACCACAAGCACGTCCCAAATCTCCCACACCACCTACAACGCTTCCTATCTTTCCCCTCCCCACGCGTCCGGATGCGCCCTCAAAACAGACGCTTGCCCTCCAGGGTCTCGACAAGGCACTCATCGAGGCTGAGCTTGTCAATCCTGCGAAACTACAACCATTCCCTACCGCGCCTGATGATGACGGGGGAACAGGTCTGAGTGAGAGGACGCGCAAGAGGCTGCAAGAGCTAGGCATAACAGAGTTATTTGCCGGTCTGTATGATATCCCGCACCTTGCACATTCGGACTACGCCTTAACCGCTGCAAATAGTGCAGACATCTGTCATTCCGTTCCTCCTCACTCCCGACTCACTATACTTGCCGTATGACCCTCCGAGGGATGTGTGCGCCTCGGCGCCAACCGGTAGTGGAAAGACGTTAGCCTATGTTTTGCCCATTATCGAGGTATCGTTGGCATCACCTTAGCGTAGTGACGAATGAAACTGATCCTACACCTAATTAGGTCCTCTCGGTGCGCGTGGTCACTCGTCTACGCGCACTCATCGTGCTACCGACGCGTGATTTGGTCACGCAAGTGCGGGAGACATTTGATGCAGTAGCAAAAGGAAGAGGGCTGAAGGTATGTTTCCCACCCTATATATGTTGATGCAAACGAACACTGTCTATCTAGATTGCGACAGCAACCGGTCAACACTCCTTCGCACATGAACAAACTCAGCTCGTTGCCAGCAGGTCACCTAAGTGCGCGCGCATCTTTTCGTGACGTATCTTCGTAGCTGATTGTTCCCCAGTCTGCAAGGCGGTTCCAGCAAAATTGATGTGCTGATATGCACACCCGGTCGCCTCATAGACCACCTCAATGGCACGCCGAACTTCTCCCTACAGCACCTTCGTTTCCTCGTATGTGCCCATTCTAACTTCGTACCTACAGTTTCCTGATGTCATTTTCATCAGGTCATCGATGAGGCCGACCGCCTCCTTGCACAATCATTCCAGGACTGGCTTGCCCAAGTGCTCGCCGCTACCAGACCACCACCACTCATCGACCGCCCGCCCACATCATCCGATGAATTGAACATCCCTCGCGCCGACGCACTCGCCCCCGCGTTCCTACACCTCCTCCGTGACGTGCCGCAATTGCGGACGGACATAGACGAGAAGCGCGAGTCGTCATGTCAAAAGTTGCTTTTCTCCGCTACGCTCACGCGCGACCCAGCGAAGATCGCATCCCTAAATCTACGTGAGCCGAAGTACTTCGTCGTGCAGAGCCAACAGCCCGCGGAGAAAGGTGAGGGAGAGGGCGTGCTCGACTTCGTGATGGAGAAGTTCGGCATGCCTGCCACGCTCACCGTGCGTTTGTTTCTCCCATTGGTTTCTTCCTCGTGTGTTGAGGCTGAACATGTGTGGGGATGGCTAGGAACACATGCTTGTATGCTCGCCCGCAGAGAAGCCGCTCATACTCTTCCATCTCGTGCACGCACACGATGTCGTCAACGCACTTGTGTTCACCAAGTCCGCGGAGTCCACGGCGCGGCTCGTCAAGCTCTTCGAGTTCTTTGACGCAGCACTCCGCAGGGAACGCGGGGGCGCACCCGTGGTCGCGCGAGCGTACTCGAGCGACTTCAGCCCGAGCGAACGCAAGTCCATTCTAGAACAATTCAAAAACCAGGAGATTCATGTGTACGTTGGCCATCTGAGCGGGTTCGTAATCGGGGCTGACGCGGGCATGCGTAGACTGGTATGCTCGGACCTCATCTCGCGCGGCATCGACATAAACCATGTCACGCATGTGGTCAGCTACGATGCGCCAGTTGATATGCGCAAGTATGTACATCGTGTCGGGCGGACGGCACGTGCGGGCCGCTCGGGCGATGCGTGGACGCTTGTTGAGGAACAAGAGGTCGGTCCCAGTCGCGTTCTCTCGAAACCACTCAGGTCTGTTGCGAGTGTGCTGATCTCGTCATGATGTAGGCACGATACTTCAAGACAATGTTGAAGGGCGTGGACCGCCTCGAAAAGGTGAAACGCATGCGTGTCGCCGATAAGGACATACAAGGGCTCAAGACACCGTATGAGGTGCGTCAGCAGCAGCAGCTGTTTGCTTGCTTCCGCTGTGAGTATGCTAAAGTTTGTCATTCACCGACAGAAAGCGCTTTCTCAGCTGAAGGACGCGTATGCGCGGACGGGAGATTGATGGATGGTCCAGGGTCGCGCCAAGTTGCGGCACCGTCAAATGTCTGCGTAGCAGTCATACTGAGGCGAGCTATCTATGATGCCAGATGTGCGGCGGCACATCTCGGGGGCACTAGCTCTGCACAATCCTTCATGACTACATTTGTATCGCGCAGCTGTCGTGCCTTTCCGGGGTGTTGCTCCTGGATCTGTCAGCCCAGTCGATATTACAATGAAGGCAATACTTGGGCAATACATAGCCTCTTGTGGGAGAAACGTATCCCCGAGTTATTTGCCGTCTCCGAGCTCGAGGTACAATCTGACCGTAGTGGTGGATGAATACCGTGCGTCACTGCAATATACTTATCGGCAGGATATCGATAAGTGAGAAGTCTTCCTATGAGACCCGGGTACGGGGCCTCGAGAGCGACATGGCAGTAGGATACTAAGTAGACTTTTGGTGGCGTGGCTGGTGTATGTCTGTGGTGGCGGGACTGGAGAGATTGAGGCGGGAGATCGGGAGATCGAGCAAGGGCGGGCTGGGTCCACTGAGCCTTTGTCAGCAGGCCGCATTGCCGCGATGCGCACCGCGCGGAACGTAATGTGCATGCTCCTCCGGGTCCGACTCCAGTATCGTATATTGCCTGTCATGGCCGTTGCTTTGCCCTCCGCTGCTCGCACGGTACTCTCCTTCTACCTAGCCCCTCCATACAGTGTTTTGCCATCGCAATGAGCGCACAGAAAGGGTTCAGAAGGTGTGTCACATACGCTTGGCTTCCCAGTCAGACTGACATCATATACAGATTCTTGCACGTCCCTGGGGTGCCCATTGACCCACCCCCACCCAAGGCCTCGCTCGACGATGCCGACATTATCCCAGAGGCACATGCCAACTTCCTCGACCTCGTTACCTTCGGTTGGATGAACCCCTTGCTTGGATTGGGTTACGCACGACCTCTTGAGGCCACCGATCTTTACCGGCTACAGGACAGCCGTTCTTCGCAGGTGATAGCCGACAAGATCCTCGCTTCGTTTGATCGACGCCAGGATGCTGCAAACGAGTATAACGCTCGGCTCGCCGCTGGTGAAATCAAGCCTGGCTGGCGTGCACTATGGTGGAGACTGAAAGGCAGCCACGATGCAAGGGAGAAACAGTGGAGACAAAAGGATGGCAGGAAGCGCGCTAGTCTCGCCCTTGCGATGAACGACAGCATAGCGTGGTGGTACTGGTCTGGAGGAATACTGAAGCTCACATCGGATGTATCATCCATGCTTAGTCCATTGGTGGTCAAGGTACGTCACCTTTTAACTCCAATAATACATATACATTGGTACCTGGGTCCCTATACGACGATTAGCCACTCTTGTTTTAGAGTTTCGACCGTGGATCGAGTGCGGAATGTCTGCGTCCATGCAAGACTGCGCATACAATCTACGGTTCGATATTGGACTTGCCTGTCGTCGTGTAGAAGGGATCTTCCGGTCATCTATGGCCGCAGAGACCGACATAGAGGGTTAGGGCCAGATAGACTATGTCATGCGTTACCCACCTCGTTTGATATCGTCCGAGCATCACACTAACACCAGTGCCTTCAGGCGCTCATTCAATTCGCTGCGACTTCCTATTCGTGAGCGCACTCATGATATGTCTTCCACATAACTGACACTCACTGCATTAGAGTTCACCAAGCTGGTCAATATGAAGACATCCCTCCAGTCGGCCGCGGGATTGCTCTTGCTATCGGGCTTTTGCTCATGCAGATCGTCACGTCGCTCTGTACACACCATTTCTTCTACCGTGCAACGAGCACAGGCGTTCTGCTTCGTGGAGGGCTCATAACCGCGATCTACTCGCGCTCCTTGCAGTTGACCACGCGCGCACGGACGGTCCTGACGAACGGCAAGCTTGTCAACCACATCTCGACCGACGTCTCGCGCATCGACTTCTGCTGTGGCTTCATGCAGATGGGCCTGACCGCGCCGGTCCAGATGGCCATTTGTCTCGTCATCCTTCTCATCAATCTCGGCCCCAGCGCCCTCGCGGGCTTCGCGTTCTTCGTACTCTGTACACCTCTCCAGACCATTGCGATGCGGCGCCTCATGGTGCTGCGTATGAAGAGTATGGGTTGGACGGACAAGCGGAGCAAGCTACTCCAGGAGCTCCTCGGCGGCATGAAGATCCTCAAGTATTTTAGCTGGGAGGTGCCATACCTCCGCAAGGTCGAGGAACTCCGAGGGAAGGAAATGAGCTATATCAGGGACTTGCTGCTCATACGGAGCGCAAACAACGCGATCGCGATCAGCTTGCCAACGCTCGCGAGTGTATTGAGCTTTATCGTATATAGCTTGACAGGCCACTCACTGAACGCGGCGAACATCTTTTCGAGTCTGACGCTGTTCAACTTGCTGCGGATGCCGCTGATGTTCTTGCGTGCGTACATTTTCATATGTGCTGTTGCGCGCTGGCTCTTATCTGCATAATGTATTGCAGCCCTGGCAATTAGCTCCACGGCCGACGCACAGAACGCCATTGAGCGTCTGTATGGGGTATTCGAGGCAGAGACGGTCAAGGACACCAACATCCAGGACCCGTCGCTCCCTGTCGCAATCGACGTCGTCGACGCCTCCTTCACTTGGGAAGAGCCCCCATCAGACGTCGTGGCCTCTAAGAAAACGAAGTCGTCCGCCTTTGGCAGCCTCAAGAACAAGAGACGTAAGAACAGAGGCTCGGTCCCGGCCACCGTCCCTGCGTCCGGCGCACAGACGCCAAAGGTCCCCGACCGCATCTTCAGCATATCGGACGTCACGATGTCAGTCCCGCGCGGCCAGCTCTGCACCATTGTCGGGCCCGTCGGCTCGGGGAAGACGTCGCTCCTGCAGGGCCTGATCGGCGAGATGCGTCGGACGGGCGGACGCGTAGCATTCAACGGCAGCATTGCGTACTGCCCGCAGAGCGCGTGGATCCAGAACGCAACGGTGCGCGAGAACATCTGTTTTGGACGGCCGTTCGACGAGGCACGGTACTGGAAGGCGGTGCGTGACGTGTGCTTAGACGCGGACTTGCAGCTCCTGCCCGCGGGTGACATGACCGAGGTCGGCGAGAAGGGTATCAGCTTGAGCGGTGGGCAGAAGCAGCGGCTCAATATCTGTCGCGCGATCTACGTTGGTGCGGACATCCAGATCTTCGACGACCCCTTCAGTGCTCTGGACGCGCACGTCGGCCGAAGCGTGTTCCAGAACGTCCTCCTCAACCCGCCCCCCGGCACCACCCGCATTCTTGTCACGCACGCGCTCCACTTCCTCCCGCAGGTAGACTACATCTATACCATTGTTGATGGGCGCCTGGCCGAGCGCGGCACGTACGCGGAGCTCCTCCAGAACGGCGACGTATTTTCGAAGTTCGTCCGGGAGTTCGGCGCCAAAGAGACGCAGGAAGAGGAAGAGGAAGAGGCCGTAGAAGAGGCCGTTGAGGCAAAGAAGAAGGATACGAAGGATACTGTGTTAGCGGGCAAAGGCACGATGATGCAGACGGAGGAGCGTAACACCGGAAGCGTCAGCGGGGCAGTCTATCGGCAGTACCTGCATGCAGGGCGGGGAGAGATCTTGATACCGTTCCTCATCATATCGGTCGCACTCCTCCAAGGAATCCAGGTGATGACTTCGTACTGGTGAGTAGTATTGCGAATGCAATAGAACTTAAATATCTCACCTTATCCCACTTAGGCTGGTGTATTGGGAGGAACGGTACGTCCCGCGAATGCTGACAGTGCACGACGAGGCTTATATAACGCAGGAAATGGCCGTATGGATCGGGATTCTATGTGAGTTCCGTGAGCCCGAGGTGTACGATCCTAACTAACCGCCGGCGCAGATGGGTATATATGCTGGTCTTGGTGTTGGCCAAGCGGTTTTCTTCTTCTTCATGGGCTCAGGCTTCGCCATGTTGACGTATATCGCGTCAAAGAAACTGCACAACGTAAGCCTTGTCAGATGTACCAATCTGCTGACCAAGGTGATAACGGTGATTACAGGATGCGCTGACAAGAGTTGTGTACGCGCCGATGTCATTTTTTGAGACTACGGTGAGTTACTGCGATTGAAATTGAACGACGCGAGCACCACAAGCTAAACTCTGTCTAGCCATTGGGACGTATCATGAACCGCTTCGCCAAGGGTAAGGAGTTTTTCGATTGAATATAATCGACCGATATTCACAGTGCATCTGTCAGATATCGACACAGTGGATAACTTGCTTGGAGACGCTATGCGGATGCTAGTCGCGACACTAGCTAACATCATTGGCGCCATCATCCTTATTGGCGTGGTTATTCCATGGTTCCTCATCGCTGTCGCCGCAATTCTAGTCTGCTATATTTGGGCTGCGTTCTTCTACCGTGCCAGCGCTCGAGAGCTCAAGGTGGGCCTAGCAAGCGACTGCAGCATACTACTCATGTGGACCAATGCTTGTTCGCGTGTATAGCGCTTAGATTCGATCCTGCGCTCGTCCCTTTATAGTCACTTCTCGGAGTCGCTGACTGGGCTCGCGACGATACGTGCCTATGGTGAATTCTCGCGTTTTGTGAATGAGAACAGGAAGCGCGTCGATATCGAGAATCGGTACGTTCTCGAGATGTCATGCCCTCCGGACGTTGTCTCACGTTGCTCGTCCACAGTGCTTACTGGTTGACTGTCACGAACCAGAGATGGCTCGGCATTCGACTCGACTTTCTAGGCATCTTGCTCACCTTTGTTGTGGCGATCCTATCCGTCGCAGCACGCTACAGCATCTCGCCCGCACAGATGGGTGTCGTGTTGAGCTACATCATCAGCGTGCAGCAGGCATTTGGGTGGTTAGTACGACAGACTGCGGAGGTCGAGAACGACTTCAATAGCGTCGAGCGTGTCGTGAGTGCATACTCTTCAACGACCTCGTGAGACAATAGTCTCATCACCTCAGGTAGATTCATTATGCCAACGAGCTCGAGCAAGAGTCCCCGTACCACCTCCCAGACAACGCACCACCGGCCTCATGGCCATCCACAGGAGCCATCGAGTTCAAAGAGATTGTGCTGAAGTACCGCCCCGAGCTGCCCGCGGTGATCAAGGGGCTGTCCATGTCGATCCGCCCGGGCGAAAAGGTCGGCATCGTCGGGCGGACTGGCGCGGGGAAGAGCTCCATCATGACGGCGCTGTATCGCCTGGTCGAGTTAACGTCCGGCTCGATCGTCATCGATGGCGTTGACATCGCAACGCTCGGACTCGAGGATCTGCGCCAGGGCCTCGCAATCATCCCTCAGGATCCGGTGCGTCGCGACTTTGAAATTGAATATGAGAGTGCTGACCCTGATGTCCGATGCTTTAGCTCCTCTGTATGTGCCTCGCATTGATCCGGTCGTGGAAATGCCCCTAACGGATTGACAGTTTCTGGCACACTCCGAAGCAATTTGGACCCATTCGGGCACCACGACGATGTGCGGTTGTGGGACGCGCTGAAACGGGCGTACCTCGTGGAGGACCGCAAGGCGGGCTCGGTCGACGCGACGGAAGAGAGCTTGAACGCTAATGCTGGTAGCCGGTTCTCACTGGACAGTGTTATCGAAGACGAAGGCGGCAACCTCTCCATCGGTCAGGTGGGCATCAATCCTGCGCCGCATCCGGCTATCAATTGATTAGCATTATCTACTAGCGTTCGCTCGTGTCATTGGCCCGTGCCCTCGTGAAAGAGTCTAAGATACTCATTCTCGACGAGGCTACCGGTGAGTACCTCAATATACAATACTTGGCAGGACACCGTTCGTGTGCTCACGAGCGTGCGCAGCCTCCGTCGATTATGAGACGGATCGGAAGATTCAGGACACTATCGCTGTGGAGTTCCGGGACAGAACCATTCTGTGCATCGCCCGTAAGCGGCCTCGCCCCCGTTCCTGCCCGTTGATAGCTAACCTAGATCCGTTCTTCGAATAGACCGGTTGCGGACGATCATTGGCTACGATCGCATTTGCGTCATGGACGCCGGCGGGATCGCCGAGTTCGATACACCTGCGAACCTGTACGACAAGGTGGACAGTATCTTCCGCGGGATGTGCGAGCGGTCGACGATTACGTTGGAGGACATCCAGTACGCGGCGAAGGCGAGGGCCGTGGACGACAAGAAGCGTGTGCATGTAGAGACGCCGACGAGCCCGGGAAGCGAGTACGACGAGAAGGCCGGGGTGGAACTGGACGAGGTTTCATGACGGGTCGGGCGGAACACAGAGGCATAAAATTAGCTCTCGGGTGCGTGCGCATTGACGCTAGGCTGCGCACGACATGAAATACCTATAGACATGTATATTTCCGTAAACGTCCGTACGACTGTAACTGGGAAGGGCGTTTCCGAAACGCGTTCTCGAAATGCCCTTACGGAATGCTGCTACGAAAGTCTGTAGCATAGATGTCGCCGTGGGAATAGGGCAGATGCTCAGAATATACTGGACCAGATTGGTGCAACCAGGGGCGATGCATTGATGACCTCCTCCAGTGGAAGTTTTGACGATCAATCACAGCAGAGCTCTCGTCTTGATGAGGTCGCCAGTGGTGGAACTGGTGGCGCGAACAGCGGTGCCTCATTGACGAGGAAAGATGGTCGTCTGCTCTTCAAGTACTGCAAGCACTGATGCGGCTAGCAACACACAGCACTTACAGAGGCATGACGCGTCTGTGGCGCGAGTTCACCAATCCACGTTTCGCGTTGCGGAAAGGGCCTGTCCCGTGTACGGACATTGTGATATATCCGTATCTGCTCAGTGCACGCGCGTGACGCGTTTCTGCAATGAATGATAGGGCATTAATGGCAGCGGTCAACCTTGCAGAGGACATATACGGGCAGTGTGATCAAGGAGTGGCAGATGTCGGCGATATTGCCGTGATGGCTGGCTAGAAAGGGTCCGAAAGGAGGGCGCGCCGCTGGAGGCCGCTGGACCGGGAACTGAAGGACGCCTGTTGCCGACCTACGCTCCGCCGCCACGTTGTCTGATACCAGAGAGACGACCATGTGACCGCGCTGAGTGTTCCCGGGATTGGCCAGGGCCGTTGCAAGACGCGAGGCTCGGACGCAGTAGTGGTCGGCTACTGCCATGATGCCATAACTCAACGGCCTGCTAAACTGCCGGGAACAGTGGCAACCGCACTGTATTTATAAGTATCCATCCAGCCACCCCGTTATCCCAGCCTCCTCGCCCCCGTTGCCCGTTAACTCCTATCTACACCACCACCATGTCCCAAGACCCCATTCTTGCACGCCTCCTCGCCAACAACGCCCAGTGGGCCGCAGACGTCGAGCGCGCTGAACCCGGCTTCTTCGCTGACTGCGCAAAGGGCCAAGCTCCTAAGGTGCGGGACCGGTGAGCGTGCATGAACAAGGCTTGACGGTGTTCCCCAGGTGCTCTGGATCGGATGCGCAGACTCCCGCGTACCCGAGTCTGTCCTCACAGTCTCCAAGCCCGGAGACATCTTCGTCCACCGGAACATCGCAAAGTGAGTGCGGGTCCGCGCCCAGCCCAATCTATAGCCCTGACACGCCCGACAGTCAATTCCCCGCGTCCGACGACAACGGGCTCGCCGTGCTCACCTACGCCGTGCATCACCTCGGGGTCTCGCACGTCGTCGTCACTGGCCACACCCAATGTGGCGGCGCAGCGGCGTGCCACGCCGCGGCGAACTCGGCCACACCTGCGGCCCCCCCATCAACCCCGCTCGACCGCTGGCTCGCGCCCATGATCGCCTTGGCGAAGGAGCTGGGCGGCACGCCCGCGGACCTCGTCGAGGCGAACGTGCGTGCGGCTGTCGCAAACATCGCCGCCACGGAGGTGATGAAGAGCGCATGGGCGAGCGGCAAGGACGTGCAGGTGCACGGCTGGGTGTACGAGATCGAGAAGGGCAGCCTGAAGGACCTCCGGGTCACCGTCGACGCGAAGAGCGCATGAGGCAGATGCTTGATGCATGTGTCTGTTGCGCGGCATGATGAGGAGTGGACTTATGATACCCTGCAAAATGCAACAGCTAAGAACGAGACATGTAATGTATGATACCATCATGTAGACGCTTTGTGGAACTGTTCACTTACTGCATGCGCCAAATCGACGGCCAATGGTGGATTAGTCATCGAGGGATATAAGTGCCCTCGACAATTGTGGCACGCCAAGTGGCTGAGGGTAGTGTTGTCACTTGTGGACCCAGGCTGAAATACAAATATGAGCGGATGGAAATGGAGTTCCTCAACTGAACGATCGGCCGGTTAAATCATGTGCACGTTGCGGGGAAATCACAAGCCCATCGTCATCCCGCTCTTATGAACCTCTCGCTCTCCTTCCTCTGTCACCCATCCTCCTTGCTGTGAATCCTTGTCAACTGTCTGGTCGGCAGCAACAGACACCTGTGTATCACGCCGAGCACCAGAAATGGCATCCAAGGAGCTTCGTACCCTCACTCGCGAGGAGGTCGCCAAGGTGCGTGGCGCCGCCTTGCTATAGAAGGAGTGTTGCTCATTATCATGGTCCACAGCATAACACAGAAGGGGACCTTGTGAGTGACGAGATAATTTCTGTGGCGCTCGGCAATTGAGTGGCATTCGGTGCTACAGTGGGTCATTATCGACTCCAAGGTCTACGACCTCACCAAGTTCCGCAGCCTGCACCCGGGAGGTGCTTCCGTGCTGCTAGAGGAAGGGATCCGTACGTTATTGATTCCTCCTGCTACGAACATACATTCACCACGGACATGCAGCTGGCCAAGACGCGACGGAGGCTTTCTTCAGCCTGCATCGGTATGAGGTGCTCGAGCGGCCACAGTACAGGCGACTACAGATTGGCCTCATCCAGGGCGAGCATGCGAAGATCTTCCCGACAATCAACAATGGCGAGATCAGCAAGGTGCCGTACGCCGAGCCGACATGGCTCACGGAAGGCTACTACAGCCCCTACTTCACCCAGGTACGTCCCGCTTAGCCAGCGACGCGACTAGCCCTCAACTACCGCATATACGCAGAACCACAGACGATTTCAGCAGACCGTACGGAAGTTTATGGATGAGCACGTTTACCCCGATGCCCAGGTACGCATGCCATGTCACCGCCGCCGAGCGCCCCGCGCTCAGCCCGGCGCGTCTCTAGGCCCGCGAACTGGACGGCAAGCGTCCCTCCCAGTCCGTCGTCGACAAGATGGCGTACGTCCCCTCCCGTTCCCGTTCCCGGGCATCCCTACTCACACGAACACAGCGAGGTCGAGATGCACGCGATGCGCATGGGCCCGGGGAAGCATCTGAAGGGGCGCACACTCATGGGCGGGCTCGTCAAGCCGGAGGAGTTTGACTACTTCCACGAGCTGATCATCTCGCAGGAGATCACGCGCTGTGGTGCGCGGGGCTACGGCGACGGCATCAACGCGGGCATGGTCATCGGCCTCCCGCCCGTGCTCAACTTCGGCGCGCCGGAGCTCAAGGCGCGGGTCGTGCCCGAGGTGCTAGGGGGAAAGAAGTTCATATGCTTGGCGGTGAGTGGTTTCTGTGTCCGTAGGTGGGGCGGCGGAGGTTGACTATGTGTCGGTGTAGATTTCGGAGGCGTTCGCGGGAAGCGATGTGTTTGGGTTGCAGACCACCGCGACGAAGACGGAGGATGGCAAGCATTGGATCATCACCGGCACTAAGAAATGGATCACGAATGGAACGTGAGTCTCCTGCATGTCCTGTAGATATGGTCAGAAGTGCTAATGTGACTACGCACAGGTTCGCTGATTAGTGAGCCGTGGTATCAATATGTGTACGAGATCATTGCTGACAAAACTGCCTCATAGCTTCACTGTTGGCTGCAAGACCGAGGTGTGTTCTGCTTGACAGATTCCCCAGCATTTGCTCATCGTCACCATAGGACGGCTTCACTGTCATTCTCGTCGAGCGGGGCGAAGGCGTTGAGACCAAGCCGATCAAGACCTCGTACTCACCCACAGCAGGCACAGCATACGTCATCTTCGATAACGTCAAGGTGCCTGTGGAGAACACCCTCGGGGAGGAGGGTGGCGGCATCTTCGTCATGTTGAGGTACGCAGCCGGTCCTCTGCCATGCACTCCCGCTCATCTAGAGCGGCACAGTAACTTCAATCACGAGCGGTGGGTGATGTGCTGCACGTCGGCGCGCGGGCAGCGCGCGATCGTCGAGGAGTGCCTGAAGTGGACGACCCAGCGGAAGGCGTTCGGGAAGCCGCTCCACTCGCAGGCGGTCGTGCGGTCTAAGCTCGCGGCGATGATCGCGCGCACGGAGAGCGTGCAGAATTGGCTGGAGAATATCACGTACCAGATGTGCAACATGGTGGGGTCTTGACTTGTGCCCGCGCCCGTGCGGTAGGCTGACTCGTGGACGTGGACAGTCGTACAAGGAGCAGGCGAATAAGCTTGCTGGGTGCGTTGCTCGGGCATGCGAGTGTTGGTGTGGTGGTTGACCGGAGTGTGCTAGGCCTATCGCGTTTCTCAAGATGTACAGCACGCGATCCGCACAACAGACGGCGACGGATGCTGTCCAGATCTTTGGAGGACGCGGCATCACGCAGAGTGGCATGGGCCGTCATATCGAGCATGTGAGTTTCAGAATCAGCGGTTGGCTGCCAGTAGTTGGCAGATGGATGTTGACACACTGTGTAGTACCATCGGACTGTGCCGTTTGATGCACTCTTGGGAGGAGGTGAGGCAACGAGTCATGGAATTGAAATTATGTACGGTGTTGATGTGTGTTGCTCGCAGCCGAGGATGTTCTCGCCGACCTCGGGGTGCGGCAGGCGATGCGGAACATGCCCAAGAACGCACGTCTATAGCGGGGCGCTCACTGCAAGTTCACCTTGTTCACCGGGCCTAGATACCCCTCATTTATATACACACCCTACTGTTGTATTGCACGCATTCGTAGATATCGGTTGGCTAAGTGAGAGGTTGCGTGAATCGGAATCTCGACAGCCGACGTTGATCATATAGTTAGTGTTCGATCTTCTCTCTCACTATCGTGACCGATCCCGAGTTTGAACGCAAGAGGCGCTATGTGGTGCTCGAATGCCCTCGCCATGTCAGGTGGCCTTCGTCGTAGCTTAGAGGGGCGAAAAGACTTGACATATGAACCACGCTATCGACCTCTATGCGTCCCTCTGCTCTCTCGACATCCGCACGAGCAGCTTCAACGCGAGCATTGTCGATGTCTAGCCCAAAGGCAGTCCCGATCTCTGCGCTCCCTCTGCCTCCCTCCACCCATGTCCTCACCCGCAACCTCACGCCGGACCCGGCAGTCCCGTCGCCCTCCGACTTCGGCATCACTCTGCGGGAGACACCCAGCGTGCAGCGCCGCTCGCGCATGCTTGCGGCCAATGCACACTTCTCGTACGTCGCGCCGTGCCCGCTGCAGTTCCCCTTCCGCGTTGAGCCGCCGGAGGACGGGAGCCATGTCGAAGACAAGGCCGCGTATGTCGAGAAGTGGCTGTCCCAGCGCGAGGCCTTACAAGAGCGGCCACTCGCTGCGTCGGCGGTCCCAGGCGTGCTCAAGAAATACTACGCCAAGAAACGCGACGAACCGCGGGTGCTCGTGGCGTTGGCCGAGACTGCACTCAAGGACTGCCTGCCCCACTTGGATGTCGGAGATGCGTTCAGTACGCTTAGGACGCCTTCGTTGTCCGACGCACATGGCGACGATGCAAAGCCGGAATCTGCGTCCGACGAGGCGATAGACATGCGCCAGGAACTCATAGATGTCCTGGGAGGTCAGGCAGTCCTCATGAACCTCGGAGGGGAGCCAGAGGCAACATGGGCCCCCTGGTCATTAAGGTATAGCGGGCATCAGTTCGGAGCATGGGCAGGCCAACTGGGTGATGGTCGGGCGATCTCTATTCGTCAGTGTCCCCATTCCTCCCGTTGCCACAGGATTTAATCTCACACATTGGTCCACTACTAGTGTCCACCCCACACCCGTCCGACCCAGATACCACCTATGAGCTCCAACTCAAGGGGTCCGGGCGCACACCATTCTCCCGCTTCGCCGACGGCCTCGCCGTCCTGCGCTCCTCCATCCGCGAGTTCCTCTGCTCCGAAGCGATGCACGCACTCGGGATCCCGACGAGCCGCGCCCTCGCCCTCGTCCAGCTCCCCGCACTGCCCGTACAGCGCGAGCGCAGCGAGACGGCGTGCATCCTGACCCGCCTCGCGCCCTCGTTCATCCGCATCGGCTCGTTCGAGGCCCTCAGCCCGCCGCACACCGGTGTGTCGCAGCAGGACCCGGACTGGGACGCGCTGAGGATCCTTGGGGAATACGTCGGAAAGCGGGTGCTGAAGCTAGAGGGTGTCGACTGGGGCGGCGAGGGAGAGGGCAGTAAGTGGGGCGAGAAGCTGGTGCTGGAGAGCGCGAGGAGGAACGGGAAGATGGTTGCGGGGTGGCAGGCGTATGGGTTCATGCACGGAGTGATCAATACCGACAAGTGCGCCTCCCCTGGCTGTTTCTTTGGGCGTCATTGACGTTGTTCGGTAGCGTGTCGATCATGGGGATTACGATCGACTATGGTGGGTTTGTCCGCTGCTGTAGATCCCCCCTTTGACAAACACGCATTATGCAGGTCCTTATGCTTTCATGGACATGTTCGACCCATGGCACATATGCAACCACGACGATGGCAACGGCCGATACGGATACAAATGGCAGCCCAACGCTATGTGCGTCCGGCCTCCGCGTACATCGTCTCAAGGCTGATCACCCTGCAGTATCTTCGCTCTCCGACAACTAGTGAATGCCCTCGCTCCCCTTATCGGTGCAGAAGCCGAGCTCGGTCGCGCGGTCTCGCCAGGGTGGGCCGCGGCCGATGAGAGCAAGATCGACGAATGGCGCGAGAGAGGTTCGGAGTCAGTCAGAGAGGAGATGGAACGTGTCGCGCAGGAGGCATGCGCACAAGAGTACGGCCGCCTAATGCACTTGGTGCGCCTCTCCCCTTTCGTCCGTTGTAGGCTGCTGAACTCCCGGGCACTGTGAACAGCGTCTGGGCCTCCACCGCCACGACGCGTCCGACGAGGCAGAGTTATGCCGGCCGCTCCTGGACCTCATGGCCGAGCATAAGCTCGACTTCCACGGGACGTTCCGCACGCTTTGCGCATTCCGTTGCTCTACAGACGAGGTCCAACGTAATCTGCTCATCGACCGCCTCATCGGCCAGTGTGCGACTCCGCACAACCTTGACATGGCCAAGGCTTTCGACGACTGGGAGGTGTGGCTCGCTAAGTACTTGGTGCGGGTTG
Organism: Fomitopsis betulina; assembly: GCA_022606075.1. NCBI lineage: Eukaryota > Fungi > Basidiomycota > Agaricomycetes > Polyporales > Fomitopsidaceae > Fomitopsis > Fomitopsis betulina. The sequence goes on along the minus strand of JABYQK010000005.1, from coordinate 260,802 downwards.
AGAGCGAGCGTGGTCTTTGGGGAGGGGGTATAGACGAAGTGAGGACACAGGAGATGCGTGGAGCGAATCCGAGGTTTGTTTTGAGGCAGTGGGTACTGGAGGAGGTCATTCGAAATGTCGAGCGTGATGTAGACAGTGGGAAGAGGCTGCTTGCGAAGGTGCTTCAGGTAGGCCCTTGTGTTCATGGGCTTCGCAACGAGTCCCCTTATCCTTCACTCCCCGCAGATGGCATGCAACCCCTTCGACACTTGGGGTGCGGAAGATAAGGAAGACGACTCAACACTGGACGCCGAACAGAGGGAAGAACGTAGATACTGCAGTATCGGCGAGATGGATCTCCTCGGATACCAGTGCAGCTGCTCAAGCTAAACAGACCGAACATGTATACCACCATGCCGCGTTATTATTTAGTCGTATCAGATCGTTCCGTTGTGGTAATTGCACTGCCGTCCATACAGTATTATTACAGTACTTCCTCTTCGCGGTCTCCCTTCTATGTCGCGCTGCCGAAGATCTGGTACCGCCTGCAGATGCTCGGGCCGATCTCGTCGTATTGCGCTTTCGTGTGGCAGAAGCTGTAGAACTCCGGCTGTAATAAGGACGGTTAGCGTTGCTCGACACAGACGAACAGACGCACTTACCAAAGATGCGAGCAACGACCCACCGAACCACACGGCGTAGCTGATAGCAAGTCAGTCGAATACATCGTTACCACACTGGATAAGCACTAACCGTTGGCGCTTGTGCGAGATGACGTCGACTTCGACACCAGACGACTATGCCAAGTTTTCAGTCGGTGTCTTCAATACACACAACATCGCGGCGCTCACCTTGACGTGGCTACCGCTTGCGAGCACGCTGGCATCTAGTCGACGATCGACTATCTGCTTGATATCCCGCTTCAGACGTTGGCCGAAGTGCTGGAACATAGTAGAACCGCCCGATAGGACGATATTCTGGCGTACAGTGTATTGAGCTTCAATGATGCATTGCAGGCAGATCTTGACACACCTTGTACAGACCACGCCGGACATCGATGGGAGACTGTTGCACAACATTGTCGACGATCTCTGGGAGCGGGACAAGGAAGTCGGACGAGTAGATCTCAGGGTTGAAGAAGATCTCGGGTGCGAGGAAACGCTCATATCCGACATCCACCGTGTATTTCTATGTGAGATGACAGGTTTAGCCTCACAACAGATATAGAGGGGGGGACGCTCACTCTTCCTGTCACCGTGTGCTCACCATCGTACCGTTCGAAATACTTGTACGGCTCTTCGTCAAACTTCCGGAACTCCCTGACAATATCCTGGCAGACATAGCTAAAGTTCTCCTTTACCTTGCCCGCGACCTTCAGCTGGTCTTCCGGTGGGACCGTCGCCATCTCGCCACGCTCGCGCATCAAGTTCAGCACGAACTGCGTGATATCGCGACCAGCAATGGGGATGTGCTTGATCGCGCTGCCGATGACGTAGCCCTCCGCGCAGGGGATGACGTGCGTGACACCATCGCCGGAGTCAATGACCGTGCCGGTGAGTGTGCGCTCGCTGACGCGATTGGATGTCCACGACGCGGCCAGGGCGAGCACGGCTTGGACGGCGATGTACAGGCCCTTGATGTTGAAGGACTCGAAGAAGATTTCGGCGGTTTGCTCGCGGTTCTCAGGTGGGTTAAGTGGGGGTTCGGTCTATGGGCGCGAGATATCACATCGCATTGATATCGTAAGTCATAGACTGTCTGAAACGCACCAGTAGGAAGTAGTGGTCCTCTGGCTCCGCACGCAGGTACTTGAAGATCGTCTGCTCCCAGTATCGTTCCATGTGATCCCAGTTCTCAATCTGCCCATGGCGGATGGGATAATACACGCCGTAGCCTGGGGTCTGCGCATTCGCGAGTGCTTCATCGCCGATGAAGAAGTCGAGGTCCTCGACCCCACGCTTGGACGCGAGGTGTCCGGGTCGCGGTGGTACGGCCGGTCCTGATCGCGAAGGTTGCTGTACAGGGCCTCGTGTGGCAATAGCTGTTGGAAACACACTACGAGGGAGGATGAGATCAACGCATCCCGTTGACTGGACATACTACTGACAAGGAGGGGTCGGAGTTGCCGGCAAACCTGGGGGCAAGGTTAGAGCTGATCAGGGCAACAGCTATGATGGCCTACCCGACTTTCGAGAACCCAGTTCCGTTGTCACAGATGATGGGGGCCAGCAACGACATGGTGCTGAATACGGGGTCGAACAGATGGCAGCCGGCAGCACCGCAGCTGTGGCGTACCATACAGACGCGCGTTATCATGGTAGGCGGGGTTTCAATATCAATGGGTCGGTGGCGTAGTTGGTTATCGCATCTGTCTAACAACCTGTCCACAGAAGGTCCTCAGTTCGAGCCTGGGCCGACTCATATTTTGCTTCGCCCCACAACGTTTCCAACTCTTTGCCGAGCCTTGTGTTACTTACTTAGTACTTACATCGCACTGCACTCTTGCTTCGAGTGTTACCAGTGCGCCGTCTCCATTATCTTACACTCCTGGTACGACATGAATGGCACAACTCCGGAGTCTCCTTCAGGTGCACCACACATCGTCTCGCTTGTCCTGCAGTCTAAGAAAGCATTACAACATGGCGAGGCTTCATGTATACGGGCTAGTACCGTCTCAACGGCATCCGCCCGAATCACCGTGGACGTCATGAGCTTGGATGCAAAAGTACACTGGATCAAGAACGCCGTCGTAGAACAGTTGAAGGTGTGTTCGTGATACGGTGCTGCAATTGGCATGCATGGCTAATCGCCAGTGCTCATATTAGATGGCTGCGCACGTAGCGAAGACGATAGAGCATAAACGGACTCAGCTAGAGAATGCGGCACAGGTATGTCATCCCAGACTCATGCCCTTCTCGGAGGCTCACCTGGGGCACCTGACTTAGGAATGGGACACTCTTCGCAGTCAACGCACGGACGCGCTCGACTCTATCCTTGAGACTCTCGGGGACCAAGTTGTTCCGCCAGACTTCCATACTACCGCGTCGCCTGACGTGTCTCCGTTCGGCATACCTCAAGATTCGGATGAAGAACAAGACACCAAGGAGACCCAACCCGGCACCAGCCCTACAGACACACTGAGGAATATCTCGCGCCACGCGGATCCTCGTGTCAATGGCGGACGGACGGACCGGAGCAGCTGGAAGACTCTGCGAGACTTCGTGGACGAACGTGCAATAGAGGATATGTTGGATAGAGTTGAAAGCGACCGCAGTGCGCTAGATGTAAGTGGTTCACTAGTTGCTGCGAACGAGGAACCGAGTTGTATGTCTTAGACATTGCTCGCGCGCACGGCGGACCATCCGGAATACCTTATGGCCTCTATTGCAGCAATTGAGGACGACATGCCTGCAGAGACCTCGCTTCCCTTGTTTGACAATATCTTTACCGCCCAGGAAGATGCTAAGGAGAACATGGCTGCGCATCTCGAGAGCCTTGCTGCTCACTACGAACAAATGTCCAATATTCTCCACGAGCACGAGGCGGGTGAAGAGCTAAGCGAGGAGGATCTACGAGGTGTGTTGCGCGGTTGCCGGTAATGGTGCATATTCCCTTGACATTGCTAGCGTAGAAATGAAGAGGGACACAGAAGAGTTACCTATCATCCTTTCAGAACTGGAACAGAACATGAAGGCAATAGAGGATGCTCAGTACGTCGAGCTGTGTTCGGTCTCATCGAGGTTTCCGATGCATCAACATCTAGCGAACAGCTCCTAGCGGCTAAACGTGCCATTGAACAGCACACCAACACGTTAGCACGGACCTTGGATGATCTAGATGAGCTCGGCGGCATAATGGCAGACATGCTCGAACAACAAGAAGCAGTTGAAGTAAGGTGCATTGGTTTCCTACGATGTAGTCGCACTGAAGCAGCGCAGGCTGAGAGCACGGAACATCTCAACCTCTTGCATGACCACTTGATCGCGATCGACGATCTGCACCACCGTTATACGTCCTACGAGTACTCTTTCAATCTGCTCTTGTTGGAGCTAGCGCGTCGTCGCCGGTACCGCGAAGACGCAGAGCGGCTCGTCAAGAGCATGATCATTCAGCTCAACTCTCTGGCTGACGGTGAGACGATATTAACGTTGATGATTACCTTCGACTTACGATGGACGCAGAGGAGCTTCAGCTACGCGAGGAATTTAAGGCGGCTCATGGCATGTACCTGCCGGACGACGTATGTTTGTTCGTGCAGAATGCCCCCACCCGGTGGGCGGTTGTTCCCCAAGACAAGGAACAAGTCGAAGTGTTGCCTGAACTAGAAAACGATCTACTCGACAAGGCACGTTCACTGGACCATATCTTGTGCTACCATTGACACCACGCTAGGCCAGGGCAAGAGCACGAACGGCAGAGGGTGGTTTAGTCGGAAGCCAATCTCTATGATGGTACTTTGTATCATTACCCTTATTCCCGTCCTCCGTTATATGGAAGAAGAGGTTGTCGCAGTACGCTGACTTGGAGAACACATGGGAACATTAGCTACAGTCGGTCAACATGCGTTGTGACTGTGCATGGCAGTTCTCGCAATTGTAATCCCCTGCACGGAAATCGTTTGGAAAAAGTGGTGGCCGGAAGCTTGCAAGGTTGGGCAGCTGAGTGACGGTGGAGTCGACTATCACTGATCTGCAATTCATCCGTTGTGCAAATTGTTTCTTCGCAAGAGGAGTACTCAAGTCAGGTTCAGGACCAAAGCTCGGGCCTGCAGACAAAAGATGAGTCGGCCCAGGCTCGAACTGAGGACCTTCTGTGGACAGGTTGTTAGACAGATGCGATAACCAACTACGCCACCGACCCATGGTTTCACAATCTCTCACCGACATAACATGGCATCCGTTTCCAGCGGGGTTTAGCCACCACGGTCGTCTTACTGATCTCCTTCAAGTCTTACAAGTCTTTAGCTTCATGGCACGGTGGCCTCCTGTCTTCCTTGTTGACTGTGCTTACACGCGTGTTGCGATCTAGGTTTTCGCTATGTCGACTAGTATCGAGATTGAATATACTACTACCTCCCACCGGCAGACCTCCCGGCCCCAGACCTCATCGTCAAACAACGTGCTGGTCGCAGCCCGGTTGAGAACGGCTTCCCCTTCGTTGTTGATGGCGTCCCACGATTCTGGGTGAAGTACGGGTGCTACGCCTTCTTCCACTTGGGCGAAGCCCTTACACAGAACCAAGTGGCGCGAATCGTGAACGCTGACCCGGAGAGCGTTGTACGTGTGCCCGAAGTCTATCTCGTCTTCGTGTGCGAACGAAGGCGTTACATACATCGTCATGGAGTACATCGCCGGCGAAACTGTTGAGCAGCGCCAGCCAGGCCCAGATCAATACGCGGAAGGCGATGTAGCAGCTGTCGTCGCCGTCGTCAAACAGCTTTTCAGCCTTCGCGTGCCTCCGGGCACTCCTCCTGGCTACGTCGGCGGCGGAATCATCGGCCACGATTTCTTCCAAGAACGCCAATCCAAACATAAATACGCTTCGGTGAAGGAACTCCAAGCCCAGATCAATCGGGTACGCCTTTAATGTTGTCCTCAGTATCTCGCATCGCATCGACAGTTGGTGGTGAACAAGTTGGCAGCCGAGCGAGGGATTAAGGTCGACTTCACCGATGAGACCGCCCAAGGTCTAGTCCTTTGTCTATCCGACATCCACCCTTCCAACTTCATCATCGATCCTGAGGAAAAGGGCGTCGCTATCGACTTTGGCTGCACCGGCTACCTGCCGCCGTCATTTGTTTGTTATGCCTTGTGGCAACCGAGGAGGTTCACGAACAAAGTGGCTCGTCTCGTTGGCTATTGGGAATCCCCCCATTTGAGGGCGATGAGTGTGGCTGCACAATGGCTGCTGCTCTCGGGCGACAACTCCTGTGGTACGTAATCGCCGACAAACCTATCTCACTGCGCGGAACTGATACAACCTCATACTAGGCATCCCTAAATGACGTTAGAGTCATACGGGAGGTCCTGTCCTCGTTCCTGACCTGGCTCGGTGGTATGCGAGGCTTTGCCTAACGTTGCGCGTGGTAGATTGTGTTTGCTATTAGTTCTGGACACCGTTTGATGGATTCTTATATACAAGTTCACTATTCTTGCGGTGCTGCGAACCTCGCCCAGAAACACAGCCAACCTTGCTCCCATCCTGGTAAGCAACCATAGAATCCAGCTCCTTCTGCATTTCCCTCCTCGACGTCAACAGCATTCCAGCCCCCAGTCATGTCTGCCGGTTCTTCAGGTGCCCGCCTTGCTCTTTCTTCCAGCCTCCCCACCCGTAACGCGACGACCCGGCGCATGAGCTCGCCGGCGAGGCCGCGTCGTCGGAACGTGTCGACCACATGCAGCTGGCCCGGGCTCGAGTCCAAGTGCACGTACACCCAGCCCGCAGGGACTTCCTCACCATCCGGGCCCGGCGCGCGAATGCACACAGACTGATCCGAGCGGCTCTCGACGTATTCGGCGGTCCGGGCGACTTTGTTGTATGACAGAACTGTTTCTATGTCTCTTGTCTCTAATCGAGTTACTCGTGCACCTAGGAGCAACATGGCGTCGGGCGCGCTGATGACGAAAGCCCTAGCCATCGATGGGGGCAAAAGCACCTTCCGGCAGGGGGTGTGGAGGATTGCCTGGGGAAGTGCGCGGAGACAATTCCTCCATTTGTTGTGTATGGACCCTACGAGGAGCTTGCCAAGGTCAGTAGAGCTGGTCATCGGGACATGCTTAAACGCAGTGCGCAAGCTAGCCTGCATGAACGACGCGACGAAGGCTTCTTGCTCAGGTGTCGGTTCGTCCGCAGAGGAGTCCGCGGAACAGAAGAGACGCGATTGGTATGCAGCAATTGGTGGGCCCAGCATGAACAATGCGAAGAGCGCAGGTGGCGCCTCTTCGAGCGGGAATGACGCCCATATGGGAATGTCGGACGGGAGATCTCTGTACTGTTCATATGGTCCCAGTATTGCGAGCGACTCAGGGAGGAGGGGCGAGAGGAGTGCATGGAGTCGCGCATAGTCGCAGGCCTCGACACGGATCGACCGTGACAGTGGTGCGATCATAGCGATATCCTTCTCTGTATCTACATAAGCGGCGGTCAGTACGTGAGACGGTTTTATCAATCAACAAGACTCACAGTCAGGGATGGTCGCGTTGTGTTCGTAGGTTTCAAGTCCTGCCCGCCGATTGAATACTCGGGAGCATGAGTCATTACAGCGATAGGTGCCATGTGCACCACCACCTCGGGATCACTCTGAGTCACGGCGTTGACAGAGATCACATAAGAAAGGGAAAGGGCTGTATCTATAGGTCTTGTCAGGCAGAGCATTGGTGGGGCGTTAGGCCAGCCTTGATTGACTCAAGGACGATGATGTCCGACGTTGATGATATAGACTATTTTCCGCGGTCTACCGAACTACTGGCAAAAGCATCCCTGCGATATTAGTACAACGGCGACGGCGGAACAAACGTCATCCATGCGGTCGCCCAAGCCTCCTCCCATCCCTCTAGCCGCCTAAAGAACTCAGTGCTCTCCGCATTGCCCACTGCGACGTCTACCATGTTCCACCCGTTTGTCATGTCTCCCGGTTCCCCCGCCGCCTGCATTTGCCTCTCCTGAGCCCGTGCAAGTCGCTGCGCGACGACACGCCGCAGCACCTCCCCTCCGAGCCCTCGACGTTGGAAGCCATCAACGACGTTCAGCTGCCCTAGGCTCGAGTCCGCATGCACGAATGCTCACGCTACCAGAGCGTCGTCGTCGCCTGGACTCGACACGCGGATGGCAACCGACTGCTGTAGTCTACCTTCCACATACCAGGTAGGTCGCTGTATCTTATTGCGGCCTACGACCATCTCCAGATCGCGTTTCTCTAGTTGTGTCAAGCGAGCGCCTGGTGGCAGTCTCTCGTCGGTTGCACCTGCAGCAAACGCGCGGGCGGCAGTGGGTGGTAACAGGAATTTGCGCACAGGGAGGGATGTACGAGAAAAAGGGAGGGCTCGCAGGCAACTCCCCCATTTCCCGTGAATTGACCCGACAATGAGACCGTCTTGTGGAGAAATGTCACCGAGACCTCTTGTGTCTGCGAGATAGGCATATGCTGCTTGAATGGCAGACTGCATGAATAAGGCTACGAAGGCCTCTTGTTCGCGCGTAGGCTGGACATCGGATGCGTCTGCAGAGCAGAATAAACGCGACTGGTACCCGGCGATGGTATAGAACGCGAACGGATTGGGCGGTGTCTCCTTCGGTGGAAACGAAGCCCATATGGGCATGTCGAACGTCCCGTCTCGATGTTGCTCAATAGGTCCTAGTATCGTTAGGGATTGCGGGAGAAGAGGCGAGAGGAGAGCATGAAGTCGCGAGTAATCTGTCTCGTTGACTCGGAACAGCCTCGACAGCGCCTTTTCGTTGGGCATCTCCAAGAAGAAACACCGGTCTGCACATAGTCAGACAAGGACAGTGTCGGGCAGCCTGTCAACTCACAGATGCCGTTAGACTCAACGTCTTGGGTGGAAAAGGGCGGAGATAGTCCTTCCTGATGTTTCTCATATTCCAGCAGTGACCCGGCTCTGCGAGCGTCTCGTGACAGACGCGTCCGGTCACAGTAACACCATGTCACGCTGTCCGGACACGCGATCGCAGACCAACGAGGGCGATCGCAATCGAGGCTAAGGGTGATCTCAGACCCCCACGTCCGAAAGCTACTGTGTGAACGATCGAGCCATTATCCCGAAGTATGTTACTATGTATACAAACACTCGATCGCGCGTGGATAACTAAGGAGATGCATATCTGCACGATCGTTCGGGAGCTTTGCTCAGGGGGCGCATTTGAATTGGCCTGCCCCGGGCGTGTCGGCTAGAACTGCTTTACGTATCTGGACGAACGTGAGCAAGGAGGCATGGGGGAGGATGAGGGGCAGGGCGGAACGGGGACGCACGTTGCATCTATTTGCTTCACTTGTGGGAGGGCTAAGATCACCTTTCTTCGGTAAGCCGTTCCCTCTTTCTTCTGCACCGGGTTTCCTTCAAGGTAGACCGTTTCCAATGTGCTGATGTGCTTGAGTTGCGGCTCCAGTGCATCGAGTGTGACAACCTTGTTGTTATTCATCTATGCTGCTGATCAGTACCGGCTCGCGTAGTGCGGCTTGACAACACTCACCCACAACTCCTCGAGGTTGCTCAAATGTGATACATTCTCCAGCTTCTCTATGAAGTTATTTCCAATGTCCAGGGTCCGGAGATTGGTCTGACGTTCGTGTGTTAAGTAGCTATTAATGCCCTTGAAGGAGAGGCTCACATTCTTCTCAATACCCTCCAATCGCGTGATGCCGTTATGGCTGATGTATAACTCTTCCAAGCTCTCTAGGTTCTCGAGGCCCTCCAGCTTCGTGATACGATTTGACTGGATAGACAAGATTTTCAAGCGCTTGAGACCGTCCAGACCCTGGCAGTTCGTTAGCGCCAGTATGGGACAGGTAAAGTAGCGCACCTGTAGTTTCGATATCTTGTTCTTACCCAGCCATAATTCCTCCAATGCAACCAGACTGTCGAGGTTTTCAATATTCTGGGCTGGTCAGCGAATGTCTCTGCTGCATGGAAAGCAAACTCACTCTTATTCGGTTGCCACCAAGCTCCAGACTGCGTAGGGTCTGTCCGATGCGGTCCAAGCCATTGATCTGCGAAATTTTGTTTTGCACGAAGAACACCTTCTCGAGCGACGGAAGATACTGTATAGGCTCGGGTATTTGCCGCAGCAGGTTGAACGAGAGATCTAGCACGCTGAGCGAACAAGGCATCAGAGACGATCGACCGGAATCTCGCACCAAGTTGACTGCTCACGAGAGCTTCTTCAATGCGGAGAGCGAATTGTCAATTGATTTGAGCTTGTTGTCGTACAGATCGAGGTCTTCGAGCTCCACCAAAGTCTGCACAACTTCTGGATCTAGCTGCGTGATATAGTTCTGCCGCAGACATAGCTTCCGCAGATGAGGCCCGAACCGCTGCAGCCCGAGTCGGCTGATTGAGTTCAGTCTTGAATGGATGAGCTCTATCTCCTCAGTGTCGTCCGGCAGGTCCTCCAGGATCTCAGAGTCGTCTACATCGGCCTTCTCTTCCTCCTGCTCCTCCTCACCGCTGGTGTGTCCGTCATCCGGGTGGGCAACCGTCACAGAGCCTATCCGCGCACTCTTCTCACTGGGTATTGGGGTCAGCATGCAAACGGTGTTCGAGATAACTTAGGGGGCATACGGTGGCGGAGCCTGCGAAGCAGCCTCACCATCGGTAACGTTGGATTTGGCTTGCTCTTCTCGTTCCGTGTCTTTCTCCTGTTCTGTCATTGCTCACGAGCTCGTACGAAAGATGAGGGTAATGCAGGTAGTGTTGACTGGTGTGATCAACAGGCCGTTACTATGAACCGCTGCGATACGGGCGTCTGATGATATCATCGACCACTTCCAGTCACGCACTGCAACCACGCATTCACTTGACTTATCTCTACTCACGATATCTACTACTTTGCGCAACAACACGCCCATGTCCATTACCTTACCTTACCTAATTTTAGTATGGAAAGACATGCCCACGGTCCACAGAGACCGTCTGATGTTTGGTTTGTGTGCCGATCGAGGATGCCGTAACACCGATAGTCGCGCAAGATCACGATCGCATGCCGTTGGCCCACGCAAAAACGCGGGACGAATAATTGTAATATCTAACAAAGCCATGGTAAAGTACATAAACTAATAAAACGTCTGGTGCGGGAACGCGACTTCGCGTGCGCCGCGAAAGTACACGTATGGGTTGAGAAAGGGGGATACCAGTCGAGGGGATAAATATCACGAATTCACTGAGAGCCTTTTGCGATGGTGCGAATGAGGTCCATATGCGACTAGAGAACTGGGTGCCCTAAGCGAGGGGGCCACCTCACATGCAACGTCTACTCCTGTTTGTACGGCAGCCTCCTGTTTCTCGGGTCGATAGGGCTCGGCGGCAGCCCCTCGCGATCGTCCTGCATCTTCATAGGCCGCTCACGCTCATAGCTCGCGCTAGAGAAACTCGTGCTCAGCGGCGAGCCACCCACAGGCGAAGGGGTCATTCTTCCTCCATAGGACACCGGAAGGATGGGGTCCAAGCGCGGCGGCTGGCCCGGACCCGCAAGAGGCTGCGAGTAGCTGCCGTTGCTGTGCAGGCTACTGAGGCTGTTGTGGCTTGACATGTGGTGCAGCGTCGGCTGCTGGGATGCGTGAGACGGGGGGAGTCCATAGTAGCTGTTCGCGTAGCCCGGGTGCTGCCGACCAGATACATCAGGGTGCGTGTTCATCTGCGGATGAGACGGCGCCGGATAAGGCATATACCCCTGGTGCGGGTGGTGCTGCATGCCTGAACCAGGCGAGGGTGACGGCGAGGGTGACATGCCCTTGAAGCTCGGCCCAGCATGCGTAGGCGGGGCGTACAGGTCAGGCGCGCCAGGCGAGCCGTTTGACGAAGCGGACCCGAAGGATGCGTCGTCGTAGTAGCTTCCCCGCCGCGGAATGTTCTGATAGCCGGACGGGCCCGGCGACCCGGACGGCGAGTGGTCGACCTTCATCGAATTGAAGACACGGTCCTTGCGCCGGCGCGACTGCTGCGAGCCACCTTCCTTCTTCGCGCGTGATCGTGCAAACCGCAAACCACATCTGTTCGAGGTACGTGGAAGCGAGCAGCGGTCAGCCGATGGCGTCAAACAGTGGTCATGAGGCGGAGTATGCGTAAATGAAGAACACGGTACTTACGCATTGCAGAGGTCCTTTTTGCCGCTAGGGCCTTTCCGCCACTCTGGGCTCTGAGTCACCTTGCAGCTTGAGCACCGCGGCACGCCGACCGGAGGGTTCCCCGCGCTGCGTCCCCCGTTGCCGTACTGCTCCCGCGAATTGTTCGACCCCCGCCTGTGAGTGACTCGAGAGGGAGGTACGTGGTCGCTGCCGGGGGAAGGTGGAGCCTCGTCATGGGGCGTGTACGGAGATCCGGCTGGCGCGCCCTGCGGGCTGAACGACGGTGCTCCAGCGTGAGCTTCTACATAGGAAGGCGGTTGAGAAGGCCACTGGTGCTGAGGCGGAGGGGCGGGTTGCTGATAGGAAGACGAACGCATGCTGCTGACCGACGGGCCCGACGAGAGGGCACCGGCTTGGGCGTTCCATTGGTAGTGGGTTTGCGATGTTGGGGATTCGGGAGGATGTGACCAGCTATTGTTTGCATAGTTGGGGGGCGGATAATGTGCAGAAGACATATTAGGATACTGAGCGGGTATGGGCGGTAAGTTATAAGGGGGATGGGACGGGTCATGGTAAGGATGATTGGAATATTGTTGCGACTGCGCTGCGGCGTCATTGGGGTTAAGTTCGCGGGTGGTTGAATGGACTTTGTGGCAGGCGAAGATGATGGAGCCTATCTCAATGCGGTTAGCGTCGAACGGATGTCTAAGTTCCAATGAACGAACCGTGCGGGATGAAGATACTCTCGACTTCCTTGTTGTTGTCGACCCCAAAATGCATCGTTTGGTGTGCCTTGTACCTTCTGGTACAGCTCGTCTTAGCGTCCGTCCCCCCCGAAGCTGCGTTACTTATTTGAACGTCTTGGGCTAGCCGTGCGAAGTCCTTGGAGGTCGGCCCGCCAGGTTCCTGGTGTTCCGGAGGCCAGCTCATGTACAACGAGCGTTCCGGCTGGTTAAGCAGGATCTGAAACACTCGACTCATGGAGAGTGGCTGCGGCACGACAGCAAGCAGGCGCTGATATAAAATCTGGACCTGCTCAGTGCTCATGTAGGGTGTGCCACACCAGTTGGTCCAGGTTGTCTTGTTATGCTCGTCGTTGTCGCGAGGCGAGAGGTCCACAACCGCGTGCATGAAGCACAACACGAGCCCGTCAGAAGCCCAATTGATGACCAGGTCCACAGCCAGGTAGTTCGCGTCCACAGATACTTTGTCTGCGTCCACGAACTCATTGGTAGGACCTTGGTAGCCCAGCTGCCTGCGTACACGGGAGAGGCGAGAGTAGCGCACTCTAAGAGCAAAAAATTACGTCAACGAATCAGTTGGGGGACACGAGCACACGGGAAGCAGCGTGCGGAGTGCGTGTATGCGTACCGGGTGACGCTCCCATGCAGTGTCCGACTCTCCAACACACTGCCCAGGTCAAGCTTCGCGGAGGACTGTTCGTCCGGGTGGACATATGTTAGGAGCGACTTGCCAATGAGCGAGTCTGCCTGTTCTCCCAGGTGATGGGCGAGAACAGGATCGAGATAGATGAATTGTAGGTCCGGGGTGAGGAGGCACCAGTCTATATGCGAAGGAGGTCAGCATTTGAGCGCCGGAAGCACAGGCCTAGTGGGGTGATCGAGTGGGCGATCGTGGGGGTTCAAAGGGGGAAAGGGGGATCACAATACATACAGCAACGCGTCTGGCCGAGTTTTGGAAGACTGGGCTGGTGATCTTGGGCTGGCGACGCGGGTACTGTGTTGCCCGGCGTGGAGGGTGCGGACGCCAGCGGAGGGAGCTGGGTGACTGGAGGCAGATTGTCAAAGGATGAGAGCGGATGCATTGGAATCCGTGAGACAGAGCTGTGAATGGGCGGGAGCTGCGCGACGTCTGAGTGGGAAAGACCGTCGTAGTTCCGCTGGGAGGAAGTAAGAAAGCTCATGGTCTAGGATACGAGAGACTAGGGGAAACGTAGAGTAAGGCTGCGGCGGGCTTAAACCAAGGGAGTAGAGTAGGACGGCAGCGGGGCTTGCTGGCTGCGAGGACAGTGGGATGGGAGAGAAGGAGGACGAGCGTGGCCGTCGTCGTTGAGAACAAGAAGAGGGCACACAGGGGTCTGTGGCGACACGGGCGAGGCAAGTCAACACGAACAACCCCAGTCATCGGACCGCACTGCACTCAACCCGGCGTTGGTTTGTCGATCACGACAACTCCGATTACGTTTCTTGTTCTGTCCACGCCCTACTCGCTGCCTCCGCCTCTCTCCCTGTCCTTTCCTGCCTCCCCATGCGTCTGCCAGCGCAGCAACCCGCCGATGCCAGTCCATGCTTTCGCGCCACCGCGTCACGTTCTCCTGCCAAATCGGGCGAATGAAGGACGTGTGCATCCGCGCGGCCTCGGCGCACTCCCTCACGCCGCGATATAGCACCGACTGCACCCCCGTCCAGCCCACACCCGACGATCACACTTGCGAGCCCGCCAGGGTGCTGAGCTGGCAACGCGCGGGGTGGGCGAGACCAAAGTTGGACGTGGGCGTGGGCGGAAGATCAACATCCGATCACAAGATCCGCTTCTCGCGATCGTCAGGACAGCCATAATCAAGTCCGATATCGTCGATCGAGAGGCCGTATCCAACAAGCAGCGCTTGGGAGGGCTCGAGTACATGATCGGGGGCGCGCACAGACCACCGCACGGGATGCTCTCTGCGCCACCACCAGGATGGAGGCGCAGGACCGACGACGTCCCCAGACCCCCTCCTGACACCCCAATGATCGCTCGGCGGCCTGGCACCGTGAAGAGCGGACTTCTGCTCGTCACGCTATGGGAAACGTAAAATTGGCCTGGAATTGAGCGGAAGTCTACTGCTTCACCCCGGCGAGTCGCAAAGGCGGTATATGGCTATATAGCTGTGGTGTTTCCCCCGGACCTTACCTGCACGAGGTGTCCTACTGTCTCCGCGTTACGTGTGCATTGGAAGTGGCGCCAGACCGGTCTTAGGCTCCTATTGACAGAGCGTACACTAGTCAGAGAGGGACGCCGGCAGACAACAGTCAGGGATAGCATTTGTTCCTGAAGCAGGGCAAGCTTCCGGGACCGTCACAGTGCTCACTGTGGGCTAAAAGAACTTGTCCACACATCGCGAAAGCTTCACGTATGGCTTGCGTACTCCTCCTGCTTGTGCAAAACAAAATACGCCAGCACACGCCATTTTGCGTTGTGAGTTGCGCGGGCTGGAGCAACACCAGGGAACTGGGCCGACACATTGGAAGGCGAGCCAAACTCAAAGTGAACCATATGATCGGCGCAAGCCAAGCGCGCCGCCGGCTCCCTGTAACGCAGTCACGCAGAACGGTGTGACAGCGCGGAAACGGGCGCCTGAACCCAATCGAAAGTTGCGCAACCACGACGATGCCTGTCCCGACGCGAGTGCAGTACGAGAGCAATATATGGATCGCTGCCGGTGACGGCGACCTCAACAGAGTGAGGGTGAGTGTATTGCGCAGTCTGGTGTGGATTTTGCGCATAAGTTGCTATCTAGGAACTCATCGAAGGCCAAGGTCCGTAGTCGCGAAAACTCCACGCCGCGGCCTGGCACTGAGACGGTGGGCAGCCCTCTCTGCCAATATCCCAGACGAGAACACATACACACCAATGTGAGCAGTTGCGAGGGCTCACTTTCCTAGGCTTACGCTTCGTGCAAGGCATGCTGCGGCTTCCTACGGTCAAATTCATGTGCTCGACTACCTCGTTACCCAAGGTCATTATCCCGCACCCTGAGGCCGGTTCATCCACCGAAACGTTTATGCAGGCGGTGATGTGAATGTTACCGACGGCGATGGCGATACACCACTGTACGTGGTGGAGAACATCGAGACGGCACAGTGGCTTGTCGAGCACGGGGCGACTGTGCAGATGCAAAACAGCGAGGGTGTGTCCGTGAGTAGCGTCGCGCATCTTTGCAGCGTAATGGCTTACACACGCACAGCCTGCTCAATGTCTCGAAGAAGACTTCCCCGAGGTTGCCACATACCTTCACGGCCTGACTGCTACGCCAGGCACTGCTTCGACAGCGCAAGCTTCCGCGCAACAGCCCTCACAGCATGCACAGAACATCGCTTCCGAACACCTCACATCGTCCCTTATCGAGTCCGTGCAGGACGTCATGCGGCGCGCCGAAGCAGAGGGGCGTGACCCAGACGAAGAACTGCGGCAGGTCGTGGAGAGAACAGTGCTACAGGGCATGGTCACTGGTCATGGTATGAGCACGCTTGGTGGAGAACGCAGAGACGCTACCGAGGATGGCCCGACAGAGGGTCCGAAGCGATCTCGGACGGATGGCACGGACGGCGAACAGGGCTGACCAGTATGTTTTCATAAAGCAGCTGATCGTAGTGCTTGCATGCTAGTGTTTGTCTTGTGCTCCCCGAGTCGTTGTAGAACCTGAAACAGAACAACAATCTTGCCCTCGATATGTCTTTAAATCTGAGTCAATCGTATTTGTATGTCGATCATGATCGCCTCCGGGAGTCGGGCTTGTCATCGCCTCATCGCGCGCCCAGTGACGATGCTGTGCAGATGCATAAGTATACTCTACGGGAATCTACGCTACTTCCATTCAAGGGACTACGCTACTTCCAGTAAGGAGTACGCGGCCTTGTAACAGGCTGCATGCGACCAGCGACCGCCTTCGGCCCTCACCCATACGACTGCCCTCCTCCCGCTCAACGAGGTCGTATTTAGGGTCTCCCTACCTAAGACTAACCCCCACCTGAATCGGCCACCGACACCCCAGCGTGCTCACCCTCGCCGCCAAAATTGGCGCCATCATGTCGACCTTCACAAAGCACCTCTCCCTCGCAGAACTCCAGTCGCCCAGCAGCAGCGCGGAGGGCGAGACTCCGATCCTGCGAACCATCGCAGACGCGCGCGCGAAGGACTACGCAGGCGTATGCTGCCCACTCACCACGGAGGCATGGCGGGAGCGATGGAGAGGGATGTGCCTGCTGCCCATGAACGACGCCCACGACAAGATCGCTATTGAGCGGAAGGCGGAGGCGTGGCGCTCGACGCCTGCGTTCGAGAGGGATGAGGTGACGTTGACGAGGCTCGGTGAGTGGACTAAATCGTCCCTGGAAGACGGATGCACTGAAAATGGCCGCAGATGAGGCGGAAGGTGTCGTTGCGCTCGCGTCGGAGTGGTTGGAGTTGGATGCGAGCGACGATTGGGTGCGGCACGATTCAGAGACAGTATGCACATCTGTTTTCGTTCAGGGGACACCGTTTGAACGCATCGTGCATCAGGCCCTACTGCAAGAGCTCGCGTACGCATCCTACCTCAACATCCAGTCCGCGATCCTCCCACCCCCGAAGCACCGCTCGCAGATCGCCTCGTACGCACGCGCGGTCAATGCCTGCCTCAACGCCGTCCCGTACATGGAGCTCTCCGTCCGCATACCCATCTACGATCCGATCATGCTGCACGTCTCGTCGTCCACCGGGTCGGCGATCAGCGCTGCGACGCTGGCAAGCCCGAGCGTGCTCTTCAGCGACGAGCCGAGCGTGGCGACCTGGGAGATGTGGGACACGATCCGGACGGTCTGCGAGTATAACCCAAGGTTGACACTCAGTGCGTACGCTCGCGGCCGCTCGTCTGGAAAATGCCTTACAACCGGTGGCAGCATTGGATCTGACGCCGCCCATGCCGTCCGTGATCAGCGTTTTGAGCCAGTGGTCTGCAGAGCCTGTCCGGCACGTATTCTTACCTGCGTCGGCGTTCATCGCGAATGCGAAGGGATACCCGGTCTTGCCAAAGGTGACGCAAGGCTTTATTCGAGACATCATGAAGGTGCGCGAAATCAACCACCCCCCCTCCATGAAGGATACCTGAACAGCTCGCTGCATAGCTCAAACCCAATATCATACTCTCCGGTACCGCGTCAGGGCGGCACAAGAGCGGCGGAGAGGTCGTGTATTCACAATATGTGCGGCATATAGAGAAGACGAGCGCAGCATACAAAGCGGCGAAGACACCGGGAACGGTAGAACACTTTGCGCATGGATACCAAGATTACCTACAAGCGCCATTGCAGGTGAAGCTTAACACCTTTATTGGGGGGAGAGCTTGCTACTGATTGTGATGTTAGCCATTGATGGATAATCTACAAAGTATGACGTATCAAACATTCGAGCAAGACCCGGTCAAGTATAGGCAGTATGAGGAGGTGACTATCGTATCGTCTCTTTAATACTTACATGGCGTTAACGTTCCGGATAGGCGGTGTATGCGGCAATATCGGAATGGCCCAACAAGACTGCCAAAATGTTCGCGCTTGTTCGTATCTGCGTCAATGCCTTCTCACCGTATGTAGGGTGCTATGCGTTGCCGGAGCCGGCCGGGGTCCCCTCGTGGCGCGATGTCTTAAGGCGCTCCAACGAGCGAATCGCGAAGGGCTGATATATGCATTGGAGAAAAATCCGAATGCATATGTGACGTATGTGTTGTCCTTTCTCCGCCAATGTGCGTCGCTGAACCTCCCGGAGTGAAGGCTACAACAGCGCGTGCGTGATGAATGGGGCGAGAGCGTCAAGCTGTTCTTCGGGGACATGCGAAAATTCGACCTCCCGGGGAAGGTGGACATACTTGTCAGCGAGCTTCTAGGCTCGCTGGGTGACAACGAGCTGAGCCCCGAGTGTTTAGACGGCGCGATGCGTTTCTTGAAACGTGAGCGGCCACCTCTCTCGTCGTTCGCGATAACTCACCTTGGTTCAGCGGAAGGCATCTCGATACCTGCGTCGTACACGGCGCATATAGCGCCACTCTCCTCGTCCAAGCTTTTCAACGAGACGCGGACGACAAAAGACGTGAAGGCGGCTGAAACCCCTTACGTGGTGATGTTCCAGGCCATCAATATCTTAAGCGGTAATGGTGGGGGGCTTAGTGGCAACTGCGGACCTAAGGTACAAGAGTGTTGGGAATTTGAGCATCCGCGTAAAGACGCTGTAATGGACGAGCGAGGTGCGTTTGGCGGAACCTTATACGCTTCCGAGAAGATTGAATGATCATGGGCAGGCCTGCCGCCTACGAACAGTCATAACGCGCGGTCCGCCCAGCTCACGTTCCACATACCACACGCTGGCATTCTACACGGTCTGGGCGGATACTTCGAAGCCGTGTTATACCGCAATATCGGCCTCAGCATCCACCCAGATCGTATGCAATACATCTCGAAAGACATGCTGAGCTGGTTCCCAATGTTGTTTCCCTTCAAGGTTCGTTCCGTTGATCCGTCGCCTCGCGTCGTCGTTTCGCCCAGACTGACGTTGCCGCCAGGAACCATTATATCTTCCGAGCTCATCAGAGCTGCATGTCTCGATCTGGCGCCTAACCAACGAGCGACAGGTCTGGTACGAGTGGTACGCGGAGGCGTTCTTGCCAGTGCCGGGCTCGACGTCGATACGCGCGCAGACGGAGGCGGAGGCGGAGGGCACGCGGCTGCCGCACAGCGAGTTGCGGGACAGTGCGCTGGCGGCGGGGCGGAGCGACTCGCGCGAAGGGTGGCTGTCGTTGCGGTCGACGCCTGTGCTGTCACCGAGCCCGGTAGCGGACGCGGTTGACATTCCGCCCATTGAAATTGACGCGAAGGCAGCAGTAGAAGGCGACGCTGCCAAAAATAGCATCGGCCTCATCAAAATCGGGCAGACAAGCCTCCACAATCCCAAGGGTCGGAGTAGCTGGATTGGACTCTGAATCGATTCTTTTTTGCGAATAGCCTGTTCTTGTATGGAGGAGAGCTTATCATGAATTGCGCAGCAGGTTGAAGCACGCGACTGTTGCGATGGATCTTGAAGGAAAGCGCGCTAGACGCATGGCGCCACGGGCTGTCAGAAATTCAAGCGCCGCTCATTCGTGACCAGGGGGACTGCGCGCTCCTACATAAGCTGCCGTCGTGCTTCACTCGCATCCCATCTCGGCTTCTGTCCCCTCGACGAACCTTGTACAGGCGTACACCATTCCACTCTTTGCACCCAGCACATTCCTTAGAACTCAACAACAATGAAGTACTTCGTCACCCTCTCTGCTCTCGCTGCCATCCCGGCCCTGGTCAGCGGTCTCACCGTGAACACCATGTCAGTTCTCCTTTTTCGCGATTCCCCGTGGTACGACGAACTGACGTCTCGGTAGCACCACTGGTGTCCAGGAGTGTGGTAAGCTAGGTTGATGTGAGAGGTAGATTATGAGTTGACGCGGCTCTCCCAGAGCCTGTGCTCTTCAGCTGGACTGGTGGTTCGGCGCCTTACTATCTGTCCCTCGCCAACGGCAAGGACACCAGCTCTGCTCCGGTCAGTGTTGATGCGGTCATCGGTGATCGCGATTGCTGACTTGCTGTGTAGATCAAGAACTTCGGCCAGCTTAACGGCACCACCTACACCTGGACCGTTGACCTTGCCGAGGGCGTCACCTTGTGAGTGCAGATTGAACGATATGTGGAATGGCGGCTTACAGATGAACCCAGCACGACCATCCTCAAGGACAGCACCGGTACGACCGCCCTCTCCGATGTGCAGACCGTAGCTGCTGGCTCTAGCACCAGCTGCGCCAACTCCACTGTGACGGAGAGTGGGGGAGTCGTCGGTACCGCGTCTATCACCGGTGCGACTGACGGCGCGTCGTCCACCGCTGGTGCTGCGTGAGTCTAGCTCGATCCGGTCGTTATCGTGTTCGATGCTGATAAGAATGTTCAGGACGACCACCGCGGGTGATAGCTCGGCTGCCAAGTCCTCTGGCTCTGCTTCCGCCTCCAAGTCGAGCGCAGCCGCCTCTGGCAGCGCCACGACCACCGCGAGCGGCGCTGGTCGTACGACTGTGGGTGCTTTCGGCCTTGCTGCCGTAATGGGCTTGGTTGGCGCCGCTCTCTTCTGAGCACCATGCGAACTGTTGTTGTGTAGTTACCCGCTCTTGGTCGGTCTTGTGGTATAGAAGACATCTAGTAATCAGGGATTCTGTAATCTGTGACTTCTATGAACACATGCCTCCAAGCCACCCGCTTGCGTGCTATGAGTGTGAGTGTTGTGCGAAGTTCAAGTGATCGCCGCCTCGCCCAGCTCGGCCCTATGTTGGCTGGAGGAATTATGCCTTCATTCGCTGCGACGAGCAAATTCGAACGGTGATGAGGTGTAATATGGTGATGAGACGTGGTAACTCGTGCGCTATCGCTCGTACGTAGCCCAAGTATATGATGGGATTCTATGACTTTGAAATGAGAATGGTATCATTTATAAGCAGAGAGAGCATATCCGGCACTACACATAGTCAGTGTGGCGAACAGAGCCTTCAGGGACGGCCACGTGACAGTGTCGCGTAGAGCCGGGCACGAGATCCGACGCAATCGTGGCTGGCACGCGAGCGCCCTGCAGACTATCATTGTCCTCCCTTTTCCCTCTGACAGCACATTCATCCTGTCCTCGGAGTCTACCGCGGACTGCCCTCGCCACCACACACCTATCTAACGCCCCCTTACGTGCATCACTACCTCTCTATTTCTCTGGACATGTCTGTCGCCGTGGCCGAAGCAGAGCCGACACACTCCGTCCTCGCTGATACCACCAACTTCCTTCCTACGACCCTAGAGCATGATGAAGTTGTTGACCTCGCCACAATAAAGGAGGCCCTCCTAGAGACCCACGCTGTAGACGAACCAGCCTCCGCTGACGAAGACGCTGCACCGCCAGCAGAAGATGTGAAGGCGGAAGCTGATGAGAGCGCGTTATCTGCTGAGCTTGTGGCTCTGGTGAACGGGGAACAGGACGCGGTGCATGAGGTCGTAGAGGTACGTGTCGTACTCCCCATTCTACGCGCGTACGCCGCTCACACATCCTCTCTCGCAGTGCTCACAGGCCACCGTCGTCGAAGAGCCAAAGATCGATGCAGAGCCTGCTGCGGTTGATGGCGACAGCGACGCATCGGACGCACTGGAGGCTGCAAAGGGCGACCTCGCCCCGAATGGCCACGCGCCACACCACGTCAGTGCATTAGCCTAAGACGTGTCGCCCATGTGATTCGTAGCTGACGCCCGATTGATAACTGCAGGAGGCTAGTGAGAGCGAGGGCGTGGCACACGAGCAGGAAGCAGAGGCATTCGCCGCGAAGCCCGTTGACGATAGCGTTGTTCCATTGTCGGCTGAGCTCGAACATCCAGCTGTGCTTATCGAGGACTCACAAGCTGAGTCCGCCGCGCCTGCAGAGGCCCTGGTAGAAGATGCGCGTGTACAAGAAGACGAGGCCGAGGTAGAGGCGCAGTTGCACGATGGAGAGACAATCGAGACCGAAGTAGAGGATGCACAGTTGCAAGAAGAGGTGGTCCTCGATACCAAGATCGAAGACGAGGTCGTTGACCACGCGCCCCACGCCCCCACCCCCTCAGAACTAGCACTTGCTGAGGAGCTATCTGAAGCGGTTGAAGAGGCCCTCGCAGAGATCACCGAGTCTGTGCCTGTAGAGAAGTCTACGCCCGTTGTCGCTATCCTGCCTGACGACCATCCCGCTCTGGAGGAAGACATTGTGGTCGACAGTGCCGCCCCCGCGTCTGATGCGGTAGCTGTTGAGGATACACCTGCTGTGACAGAGGAGGCATCACCGGAGGCTGAGAGCACCTCTCTCTCGGAGACCACTGCCGTGGAGGAGGAACCTGCCGAGACGCTTGTCGTTGAGGAGACTACTGCTGCTGAGGAAGCACCTGCCGCCGAGGACGCATCCGCAGTCGAGGTGACCGATACCGAGACAGAGACCGTTGCTAGCACCGAGGTCGAGGTAGTCGCGGAGGCTGAAGTGACCTCGGAGGCTGCTGCTGATGTAGTCGAGGCAGTTGCTCCCACCGATGAATCCACTGCCGCACCTGAGCCGGAGGTCACCCCGTCGCAAGCAGAAGCAGCTCCCACTAGCGAGCCCACCCCAGAAGAGCAACCCATGGTGGAGGAGCCTAACGCGGAAGAAGAGCCTGCTCCCACCAGCGAGCCTGCCCCGGAAGAGGAAGTTGTAGAGGAGGAGCCTCCCGCGGAAGAGCGTGCGTCGGAGGAGCAGCCTATCGAAGAAGAACCGGCCCCGGTGGAGGTGTCTTCTATTGCTGAAGAAGTTGCGCTCCCAGAATTTTCCGCAGCAGACGAGGCCCCGGTAGCAGCAGAGTCAGTTGCTGTGGAAGACGTGCCTGCTGTGGAAGAGCTAGTTGCTCAAGCCCAGGAGCTGACCGAGCCCGCTCCCGAGACGCCAGCCGTCGCTGAGGAGTCTGCCATCATTGAGGAGGCTGTTCCCGTCATTGAGGAGGCCGTTCCTGACGTTGAGGAGGTCACCCCTGCAGTAGAGGTTGCTGTGTACGCCGAGGATTCCGCCCTTGCTGTTGAAGAGGTTGCGGTGGAGTCTGAAGTCGCACATGCCGTCGCAGACGCCGTCGAAGAGGTTATCATCGCTGAACCTGTAGTCGAGGAGACCGCGCCCGCTGACGAAGAAGTCGCTGGAGAGCCTGTCACCGAGTCTGCCGAAGTTCCGGCTGAGGTGGCTGCCGTGCCCGAGGAAGTAACAGCAGTCGTCGACGTTGTAGAGGTTCCTGTTGTTGCAAGTGAAGAGCTCTTCACTGTAACCAACGAGCCCGCTGCAGTAGAGTCGATTCCTGCGGAGGCCGTCATTGAGCTACCACTCGAGGAAGCTGTTCCCGTGGAGGATACTCAGGAGCACATTGCTGAAGCTGTTCCTTCCGAAAGCGCTCCAGTTGAAGAAACCAATCCTGCCGAAGTCGTTATCGAGGCTCCTGCCGTAGAAGTGGATGTGGCCGCGGAGCCTACCACCGAGGAGGTCGTCGAAGTCACTACCGAGCCTACTAGTGCGGCTGTTGACGCCGTCACCGTGGAGGAGGTTGAAGTCGCTGTGGAGGAGGTTGAAGTCGCTGTGGGTGAGGTTGAAGCCCCCCTGGAGGAAGCTGCCCCGGAGCCTACTACCGAGGAGCAGGTCGAATTCGCCGCAGAGGACAAGGAGGTTGAAGCCGCGCCGGAGGACAATATCGAAGCCACCGTAGAGCCTGGCACTGAGGTTGTTGCTGAGGTTGCAGAACCTACCGCTGAGGAGGTTGAAGTTGCTGTGGAAGAGGATGCCGAGATTGAAGCTACCGTCGGGGAGGTCGACACCACTGCGGAGGTGGTTGTTGAAGTTACTGTCGAGCCTGCAGCTGAGGAGGATGGTGAAGCCACAGCGGAGAAGCAGGTCGAAGTCGCCGCGGAGGAAGTCGCGGTGGCTGAGGAAGCCCCCGTAGAAGGGGTGTCCGTAGAGGAAGTCGCGGCGGAGGAGGAGGTCGATAGGGAGCCTTCCACCGAGGAGATTGCTGAATTCGTCGTGGAGCTGACTGCCGAAGAGAAGGTTGAAGTCGCTGCTGAGACTACCGTTGATGTTGTCGCAGAGACAGAGCTTGCCGAGGCTATTGCAGAGGCGGAAGAGCCTGCACCTGTCGAGGCCGTTGCAAAGGAAGAGCGTTCGCCTGTCGACGTCGTCGCAGAAGAAGAGGCGGAAGAGCCTACACCTGCACCTATTGAGGTCGTGATAGAGCACGCTGTTGAAACGCCCGTTGAGGTCGTTGAAGAGGTGGCTGCTGACCCTACGCTTGCTCCCGCAGAAGAGCCTGCAGTGGTAAGTGCGGACGAAAAACTTGGCTTTGGGGTCTTGACTGACAGCTACCATGCAGGAACCGGCTGTCATTGTCGAAGCGACCGAGACACCGTCAGAGGCTGAGGAAGTGGTTCAGCAAGAAGTTGTCTCTGAGCTTGAGGCGGCTCCTGCGGTCTCGAAGAGCGTCGCGGATAATGCGGCCGCACCTTTGGATGCACCCCTCAGCGATGTACCTGTAGAGGCACCTCTCGTTGAGGAGAACGTCGAACCTACGATCGCCGTTGTTGCCATTGACGAAGCGCCCGAAACCGTTGTCGATCCTACAGAGGTCTCTGCCCAGGACAGCTTACTCACAACGGAGAGTGCGCCAGAGGTCGCCCCCACTGAGGTGGCAGTCGAGAGCAAAGTCGATGTGCCCGTTGACAACGTGGTACAGGTGTGTGTCATTTTTTACTTTCAAGATAACGAGGACCTAAACCATACTGCAGGCCGGAAATGAGGCTGCGGAACCTTCCGCGAGTGAGGAACACGTGGTTGAGTCGCTTGGGGAGACCATCGCTGTAGTCGCCGTTGCTGCTGCTGTGGTGGATGCCGTTCTGGAGCACTCTGTCGAAGATGTTGCAGTCGAAGAACCTGTGGCATCGGCTGTTGTGGACGCCACACCGGATGTAGCACCCTCGGAAGCGGAGATCGTTGAGCCTATTGAAAGTCTGCCTGCGGAGGGATCAAGTACGATCTTGGCACCGGAAGTCGCAGTGGAAGCTCCGGAGGTCGTGGTTGCGGAGCCTGCCATCGATAACATCGAGGCACCAGTCGAGGTTGCCGAGGAACCCTCTGAAGTCGTTCCTGCCGTCACTGTTGTTGTCGAAGATGAGTCGGGTGAGACTGCCGTTGCAGTGGAGGTCCCTGCCCCCGAACACATACCTGCTCCTGCCGAACCCGTGGCGCGTCCGAAGTCGCCGTGGACTCCCTCGTACAGTGTCGTGAGGCAAGGTAGCGTACCTCCCGATGACGTCGAAGAGTTGGAGCAGCTCCCTTCTACTGCTGTGGAAGTCAATTCCGGGCCTGAAGTCGCGGAGACAACGATCCCGATCCCGGTCATCTTGACCGAAGTCTTCGAAGAACCGGCAAGTGATAGCCCGACGGAAGAGGTGAGTCTTGCTTGCGTCGCACTGCTCACCCTTGTCATGACACGTGTATCGTTTGCAGTCCAAGGTCGAGGAGCTCGCTGTGGCAACCGGTGAAGATGCTGAGGCACCGAGAGCATCGTCCTGGGTGCGCTCGTACTCGGTTAGCTCCATGGGTGCTAGCCCAATCCACTCACCGAAGGTTACTGCTGTCCAAGTTGAAGCAGCCGAGACAGTTGATGTACCAGAGGCGAGCGTGTCAACACTGCAAGGTGAGGATGCACTAGCGCCGCCGACCGCTGCGGAATCAGAGGTCGCCATCCCCGCCCCGCCTCCCGTTGAAGTCGAGGCTACACAAGTGGAGGCAGAGTTCGAGCCTGCTCCTACTATCGCTGTCACATCGGCAGCGCAAGATGTACTGGCGCCCATAGAGCCGGTGATTGTCTTGAGTTCTGAGCTGGAGAAACCTGACGTCCCGATCGAGTCTACTGTATGTAACCGCTTGTTTAATTCATCCCAAACTGACCGCTTCTGCCAATAGGTTTCTGAGCTACCTACGCTGCCTGCTGACGAGATTGAGCGCCCCAAATCATCAGCTTCTTGGACGCCGTCGTACTCAGTCTCTCGTCAGGGCACCAGCCCGTTGAGCAGCCCTCAGCCGAGTCAAAACAAAGGGCTAGAAGAGTCTCCTGCCCCTTCGGCGCCGCTCGTGACCGTGACTGCAGATTCACCGATCGAAGAACTCGCAGTCGTTGTGGGTCTTTTCTTATCATTGTACTCACCTCAAGCTGACCATTCTGGCTATTCAGGAGCCTCCGCTTCGTCCATGGACCCCTTCGTCGTACTCGGTCACCTCGCAAGGTCCTATCACGCCTGAGCCCCAGAACAAGGAGATTGAGCCTGAAGTCGCCCCTGAGAACAACTCACATGCCTTCCCTACAACAGAGTACAGCGACAAGGTCATTGCCACCAAGTGAGATGACACCATGCACCATATATTGTACATCCACTGATAAATCATCTGCAGGCCCAGTCTCGCGAAGCTCGCGCCTGTCAACGAGAACGAGCAGCTACAGACGGATGCGCAAGATCATCTTGAAGTGCAGCCCCCGTCTCCCACCACCATTCGTACTCGGCACGAGTCAACGACTTCGTCGCGGTTCTTCCCCGGTGGATGGTTCTCCAGCTCGCCGAAGCATTCAGAAGAGCTCACGTACGCCACGGGCGAGTTCCTGAAAAGCCCAAGCAGCGCTATCGAGTCGCCGGGCTTGGAGGTCCCGACAAATACACCCATTGACGGCAAGATCGACGAGAAGAAGGGTAGGTGGTGCACCATCATGTGAGGGAGTGTTGGGTTCCATATATGACGAAATGTGCGACGACCGATATAATGTCTATAATGTCAATGTCTGCTCTCTTGTCTTATCCGTCATTTACTTCGCAAGCCCTGCTCCCGCACGCATGTGCACCTCCTGCTATGCATACCTCGCATCTCACTATACAACTTACTGTACATTCCACTCTTCCTGACACTTACGCAACCTCTACTCATCCCAGTATTTCTTGAAATTGCGTTTGATTCGTTTTGCATGCAGGGTACTATACAAATGACTGTTCCAAGCGCCATGTGTGCAAATCCACCACCGAACCATGCAGCGTGAGAGAGCGGTGGCTCTATCGTGACCTTCAATGTCATCCTAGAGATAGTACCGATCACCTGCGCGCCCCAATAAGCTACATCCAAAAGCTCGAGGTACCGTCGAAACCGACCTATGTGACCCATGCCCGGCTCGACAACCCAGACCTTGCGTCCCTCTGTAGGCTGCTCGCCCTCGCCCTCCTCACACTCTAGCCACATTTCCTGCAGGTGGTCGTCCACAGCGCCGCACACGACCTTCACGTCTGGGAACGCGCGCTGCAGCATGGAGATGCCGCCGCTCCGCGCAGCCAGGAAAGTCACGAAGATGATGTGGTCCTGCGGGACGCCGTGGTCGAGCAGCACGCGGATGGCCATGAACGCCGCGGCGCCAGTGCTGATCTATTCGGGGGGAGGACGGGTCAGTGTGGGAGGTGTGGAAGGAAGGAGTGGGTGTACTTGGGCATCGACGAGGAAGACATAAGTGTTCTCGGCGAGATGTCGTTGACGGACGCACACGGGGAGCTGCAGATGCAAGAGGAGGGGCTCGCCCGATGTGGCTTCCGACTGAATGAGCATTGAACCGATGGGAATGTTGTTGATTACCCTCCGGAGACCCCGCTCCAGCGGACCTCCACTGAGTTATCGTTAACCCTCGGCATATGCACAGATCAGAGAGGACGTACGATCGCAAGATGGACACTCCGCACAGGTGCTGCGAGCGATGGTAAGAAGCCTAGGCGACACAATATTGATGAGCGACTCACCGGGACGTCTACCTGCTTTCCGTGTGCCTCGACGCCAACGGGGGTGATGACGGTCTTCGCACGGAATGGCAGTTCCTCCGTCGCCTTCTCCACCAGAAGTGTAGCAAGTCTGTCGGTGAAGAAGATGAAGTCCCCTCGGTTCGTTTGTGCATCTCGGAGGATGGTCAAGATACCCTGTCGCGCGTGTTGGACCTCAGAGTGGAATAGGAAAGCGGAAGCGCCATCCGTACCTTCACCTGTGGCGTCTGCGGCAGCAAGGTGAGGTTCAGATTTTCGCCGCTGATATCGAGTGAGTCGTGTGTGCCTAGGTGGCGCGGGCCGGTCCCAGCGAGGCGTTGACGAAGGTGTGTTGCGCGATCGTCGAGCTGTCTCCGGATATGTGTGGAGATGATGTCGATCGCTACAGCGTTGTCGGATCCTGGAACAATCTGTGCGACGACATCAGCTTGAGCGTCCTTGTGTGGTCAGGATGCCGGAGGCGTACGTACGATGTTGGCGTAGCGAGAGGTGGGTTGAACGAAGTGGTCATACGCGGGCTTCACGTAACGCAGATACCTGTACGGCGAGCAGTGAGTCAGCGACGACTGAAACCCGAGGCCCGAGGGTGCATTACTGCTCGAGGATCCCGTCCACACTCCTCCCACGCTCGGTAACATCGCGCTTGATGCGGCGGGCGAGCATGAGGTCTGAGTCGCATTGGACGAAGATCTATGCGAAGACATTGAATCCAATTCCAGCCACCGTACGTCGTGAACTGTACCTTCAAGTCATAAAGCGCTCTCAGTGCGGGGTCATGCAAGGCCAGGATACCTTCGGCTGAAGTGTACCATCAGTAAGGAGGTCCGCGATTCGGTGCTGTGCGGTACAGACTGATGATGACAGCGGCTCCGTAGAGGTACTTTGTCTTGTCCAGTCGCTGGTGCTCCGTGAAGGAGTAGATGGGGATGTTCGTTTGTCGACATGCTTTCAAATCTGCTAGACACTGCATCGAAGACCTTCAAAGCTCAAGTACACCTCGTATTCGGAGGGCATTTGGTGAACGGCGCACGCACAGAGGCGAATGACTCCATGTCAATTGCGTCGGGATGATCGAAATCGAATCGACTTTGGTTGGCCAGCCTCACTTGCTCTTCGGTATGTTTCTTGTAAAAGCTGTCCTGCCGTCCTCCTGTCAGGCCAGGGTCTGATTCACAAGGAGAAGCCTCACTTGGGACATGATGACCACCGTCGGAATAGACCCGAGGGCCTGCACTATACGCCGCGCGACATGTGTCTACTCTCCACTAGTTCGGGTCTGTATGCGACTCATTTCAGAAAAGACACATACCTTACCGCTAGCTGACCCTCCTGCAAATCATTCCGTGAGGTGCTGGTGACTAAATCGCGTCAAATCGGCGCACCAGCAATGCCAATCACGAACGCATCCGAAATCCTGTGTCCGTCCTCGCCATACCTGGGGATGGCAGTTCAACAGGGTCCTTGCAGGGCAGGGCCTCTGCAGAAGGTTTACCATGGTGGCCTTCCGTGGGACTTGAGAACCGTGTTCTTTTTTGCCTGCACGAGTATATCGCGCGTCGTCAAAGTTGTTGTTGTCCTCGAGAGCCCTGGTCGAGAGAACGTCGGAAGAGGGGATAATTTGTCGCCAGACATTTTCGAGTAGTCCAATGTCGACTCGGAGACAAACACAGGGTGTAGACACGTAGAATGATTACCCCGGGTGGTGAACGCACCGATACAACATGTACTGACCGATTCACGGGCGTCTCCTAACATCGCTTCGGTCTACTGGGAATAGCAGTCTCGTGAGTCTCTAGGCTTCTCACTCGACTCTCACTACTCTTCTCTAAGCGAGCTGTACCTCATCGGCACATCTGATAGTGGTATGCTTCTGAGTATCGAGAATACTTGACTTGTTTGAAAATGATCTACAACATCCTTCGGCATCGTGACCGACTTGCTGCAAGGCGTCACCGTACCAGGCGGCGTCCGCTCAGGGCGAGGCGCAATAACAGATGTGTATTCATACCAGTCGGCTTGTTTCATTCGCCAATTGCTCCCATCCTTGAGACCAACCCTCACCCATCAACACCCGTCAGCGCCTTGCACCGCTTCGCTCGACGAGCTTGATTAATTGATGGCGCCCGTAACCCATATATCCTCACGCACCTAATGCGCAGCTCGTTGTGTTTTCCCCTCCGTTTCCTTCTTCTCCCAATGTCTCTTCTCCCTCTTTCTCTTCTTGCACTCATTGGGAGCACTTATGGCATCTCTATTCCGTTTGAACGACGCGCCGACTACCGCTCAACCACCGTCTCTGTGAACCCCAACTACAACGGCAACCTTGGATGGTCTAACGGCGCCGGCTTTGTATACACGGCAACTATTTATGTGCAAGGACAACCTTTCCAGGTCCAGATCGATTCTGGTAGTTCAGACCTATGGCTGGACACTTCTGGCGTCACTCTTGACGGCCTCGAAGACACAGGCGTGACAGGCTCGATCGGCTATGTGTGAGTCGTCTTACACCCTTTGGTGCGCTAGCGACATTTAATCGAATGCAATAGCGACGGCTCGTCGGCGACGGGTCCGATCGAACTGGCCAACGTTACCTTCGGCGAGTTCACTGTCGAGGGACAGGCATTCAGTGCGTACTACTCGGACGTCATAGCCTTCCGTCACTCACATGATTGTGTCCAGTCAACGCGCCGGGTAGCAACGCAACTTCAGCTGGATTTGATGTTGGATTGCTGGGCGTTGGCCCGTGAGTGGCTGTCGCTACTTCTCATTGCTTATACTGATGACCATCTGACGTAGGCCACTCGGGTCCTCTGTTTTTGCGCAACTGGTCAACTCCTCCTACGATGGTTATCCTTTCTTGGTTAATGTAAGCCGTGTGGCTCGCAGTTCGTGGCCGCGGTGTCTCATTCCTTTTCAAAGGTATTCCGCCTCCAGCCGGACGAGCCCAACTTCATCGCCTTCCTGCTATCTCGTTCTGAGGCAGGCATCACAGAGGGCGGTGTGATGTCAATTGGTAAGGGATGCGGCGTTCATTGCCAAGTTCATTCCTGATATCCAGAATAGGCGAATTGGTCCAGGATTATGTAGCTGTTCTCGACCAGCCTGAGCTCCCTGTGGTCTCCGACTACTCGTGGGAGGCGTTCATGGACGGTGTCTACGTCAATGGCCAGTTTTACACCGGCCATTCGTTGGGGTGCGCAGGCCTTTTCTACTGTCTTCAATGGACTGCTCATCGCATAGTAGCGCCCTTGACGTCACTGCTGAGCCCGGCGAAAACCAGACGACGATCATTCTTGACACCGGGACATCGTATGGTGCGTATTCCTGGTTGCAAGAATTGCTGGTATATTTATTCGTGATCTTCCACTATAGCGACCGCGCCCCAGTACTATGTCGACGCCATGTATAAGGATTATCCCGGCGCTGTCTGGAACGACTCCATCGGGTTCTACACACTCCCATGTGACGCAAAGATCAATGTCAGTATGGTCTTCGGGTACGTGCGCATATGTCGTTGTCTGCCTGTCCAGTTGCTGACTAGGCCATTGCTATCGACAGTTCGAGCGTGTATCCTATGAACCCCATCGACGTCACGGATGTCCAAATCAATGAAGACGGCAGTTTCTTCTGCATTGGCATTTTCGCACCTACTCCTGATAATGCTGGAGTCGGTGAGTGACCCAGGTTGCTAAGCTAGGTTCGTGCGTGCTGACACATAATAGATTTCATTCTCGGCGATTCGTTCATGCGCAATGTGTACACGCTGTTGAACTTCGGCAGCAACTTCACTGGGAATGGCGATGTACCGCCTTACATGCAGATTCTCAGCGTGGGTTTGATTGTTCTGCTTCCAACGTTGAAACTGAGGGCATGGTTTCGCAGGTCACGGATGCAGACGAAGCATTTGCCAACTTCGATTACGCCAGCGCCCTGCGTCTCGCGCAGGCGGAGTTACAAGCCCTGGCAGATCAGTACAACATCACTGCGACTACCGAGGCTGCACCGCAGACGACCACGTACTCGCTCGTCGCGCCTAGCTCCGGATGGCAGACCGCCTCTCCCTCTGTGAAGACCTACGTCTACAGCTCGGGAAGCGCCGCTGCCGCCGCTTCCACGCCCACACCCACCGGCTCGTCCTCGTCCTCGGATTCTGACTCTAACTCGAAGCACAACTCCGGCGACGACGACGACAGGCTCGGGAACGACCTCGCTGCGAATCTCGCCTCGTCCGACGCAGACAATGGCTCGGGCGACTGGAGCGCGCTCCTCCGCAACTCGTACATCATTATCGGCCTGCTCGGCGGCGCGATCTGCCTGCTCCTCGGCCTGCTTATCAGGCTCGTTGTGAACAGCCGGAATAACAAGTACCGCGTGGCGACGGCCATCCCGGCCGGGGCGTTCGGTAGGCCATATGAGCCCGAGAAGGACGAGGCATTCACGACGCCCTATGATGACCTTTCGCGCCCGACGGGCTCGCATTGACGTGCTTAGATTAACCTGCTCTGCTTATGTCGCATGTGCTCGTGCCAGGCTGAACGGTGTTTCGTGGGCCTGGAACGCTTATATCCTTGCTGTCTACTGACTGCATTTTCTGTCGTTGGCGTTTTTTGTGTGTGCTAGGCCTGGACACAGCCGCTCGTTGCTCGCTATCGCTACCATACTATTTACTCGGTGCGATTTTAACTTATCGAGATATCCGACCTTTTTGTTTGATATACATGTCGTTTGCTGCTCCACAAACTGCCAGAGGCTCTGAGCTGGTAAAGTATGGTCTTAGCAGGATGTCGGCGACATGTGGGGAGTTGGCGACAAGTACTCAGGGAACCTGTGAGATTTGACTGTCCGATATTGACAATTGTGAGGATGCCATATATAGCAAGATTCCTGGTGGATGGCTGCGACACATGTCTAGAATAGAGCAATGGCATACATAGGTGACACACTAACTAGACATCAAGTTCCTAACTGTCTGAAGCATCTTGACCTGGTTCAGTATCGTTCTCCACACGTCTTTGTCATGGTCCCTCGAAAAGTACCTGTCTGTATCTAGCTGGGGGAATAGGCGGTCAAGGAAAGAAGCTACATCAACAGCAGGTACTGAAGGGACAGGGAACAACTTCCGGATTGATAGGTAATTGAAGACAGTGTGGGACAAGTTCATAGAACTCTCGTTCCACATCAGGCTTAAGGCGGAGAGGCTCAGTGTGCGCAAATGCGGACAAGACTTTGCAATTTGGGGGAGGACGCTAAGAGTGGGCACTGCTGGCATGGCATCCTCAGATCGCTCGGGAGATGGTAGTATACTCCAGTGGATCTCTAATGAAACGAGCATTGGCCAGGCCGAGGCAAGGGATGCCACATCATCATCAGACCAGTATAGATGACTGGTCGCAGAGATATTAATTTATAATGCGGAGGAGGCATGTGAGAGGCCGGGAGACAATACCGTCTCCTAGACCGTGTGTCTCCGCGGAAGTGAGAACAAGATGTTGTAGAGCACCAAACCGGGCTCCCAAGAGTTTGGTTAAGTCAGAGAGACGTGTGACATCGCTCCGGGGGAGCTTAATGCACAAGACTCTGAGGCTGGAAAACTGGCTCGGTGGAAACGCCGTGTGGCCCATCCTGACCACTCTCTCGTGCGTTCTGTGGACTGTCTCGATACCATTACCTAAGACGACGTGGCCAAGACAGGGCGACCCACAGGCTGCGGATGTCCCTTGCAGTCCCAGTGCATGTATAAGTTGATTTATGACTGGACAAAAGGGTGAAGATCTTGCACATCGCAGTACCAGATTTGGTCCGTTGAATGATGAACGGTGGCCACGGACGATCGACGCATAGTTGAGGTCACAGACTCGACCGCAGCACATCTTCCTGAAATACCGTGGTGCAACACCGAATGACTTGTGGTCGGCCATTCATTCGTGTATGCAAATAGCTATCAACAAAGGCTGTGAGACGCGAGAGAGATAACTGTGTGTCGGGGAGTGCAAGATAGTAAGCAGTCATAGATGGGGAGAATGCAAGAGTCGTGTATGTGGAGTGTGGAGTCCGGGCGGTGCGAGCGTAGACGTGGGGCGTGGGGGGGGCGTATCGGAATTTAAGAGACTATGAAACAGTGGGGAAACTAAATGTGTACTTATACACACAATGATTCCAGATAGATCAGAGCGCGCGACGAACAGACTCGAGAAGAATACAAGAGAACAGGGAGAGCGCGGAATGGGCGAGGGGAGGAAGACGGGCGGCATTGTACAGTGTATGTATATGTGCTAGCGTAGCCGTAAGCCATAGTGTCCTCGCAATCTAGTGTGACAACGTATATCGTAATTATTAGGTACAGAAGGCGAGAAACAGGGCTCCACCCCACCTCTCGTCATGTCGTCATGGATCCACGACGGAGGCTCGCGCCGCGAGCGTCATGAATCCGAGGGTGTAGCTACGTAGTGGATGGGGGCAGGAGCAGGAACTGAGTCATCGGAGGGAAGCTGTGCGCCGTCGTATATGGGCGCAGAGGCATCCATTGAGAGCGTGTCTTGTATGTTGCGGTCATAATCGTGAGGCTCGTGCATCTGCTCGTGAAGGTCATGTAGTATGTGTTTGCGAGCGACGACGCTAGGATTGTACGTCGATGCCAGGGCCACTTCATAGGCTGGGCAAAAGCCTGCCGTACAGACGGTGCTGGGGGAGGTTGCAATGGTACCGAGAGGAGACGCCGGGAGGGAGTCTAGGCGAATCTTCAACGATGCGTCGATGAGAGAGTGTGTTGGGCAACCATGAGACGGAACAAGCTCGTTCCCCAGCACGGGCTGGACGGTGGTCGGTTTGACCTCGGCTTCCTCGGCGCTGACCAGGGTAGAGACTTCTATCTGTGTGTCCTCCGTCGAGGTGATGAGCGCCACCGCTGGCTCAGTCTGAGGACAAATTTCGTCCAGCGGGACTTTCTCCCCGTGCCCATCCAGGCTGCCGACGACTGTCTCGTCGCTCTCCCGCCTCTCCGCGCTCGGAGGCCGGGGAATGGCGTCCGCCGAAGGCAGCAGATGAGCGGGCAGTTGGACCGTATGCACATCCTGCCCTGTGAATGTGGGTCGCAGGGTTGTTATGCCTTTCACACCTGGCCTCTGGTTTGACTTGAACTCAGAACGAGCCTTCTCCTTCTCACGCAGAATGCACCATTTCTTCGAGAGACTCGGCGGGATGGGAGGCTCTCCGATGCGCAGCTTAGGATGGATCGGACCCGATCTCTGGAAGCCGGAGCCCGGAGCCCAATGGCGGCGTGGAGGGGGGGCAGCTATGGAAGACAAGTCCGGTGCACTCGAGCTGACCGGGTAGCCTGCCCAGTCGGGGAGGTGCCCATGTCCGTACGC
Source organism: Fomitopsis betulina (assembly GCA_022606075.1). Taxonomy (NCBI): domain Eukaryota; kingdom Fungi; phylum Basidiomycota; class Agaricomycetes; order Polyporales; family Fomitopsidaceae; genus Fomitopsis; species Fomitopsis betulina. The sequence goes on along the minus strand of JABYQK010000005.1, from coordinate 225,483 downwards.
ACCGAGCAATGGATGACCGTAGTGGTAGGGAAAACCATCGTGGTCGAATACAGAAGCGACGGCCGTGGTAGACGACGCGCTCGGGAAGGGGTACTCGAAGCGGGGGGAGAGGTCGAAGGGTGTGCCGATTATGGCAGCGGAGGGTGAGTTCAGCGAAAGCGAACCGAGGGAGGGGCAGTTGCACGGGGAGGAGGAGGGAGGGGAGGTCTGGTGCGAGCCTGTGAGCGCTGCGGCGGAAGAGTGGGCGGGAGGACCAATCTGAGCACGACGCGTCAGAACGTTGTCAAAGAGCGTAATAGACGAGTCGGCAAGCAGGGCGAATCCGCCACCGCCGCCTATCGGCCCAACCAACTGCAACAGCGCGGAGCGGAGGAGGAACTGGACACTCACCTCTGTCACTGCATTGCCATTGGGTTCGATCGTGAAATCCTCAACATCTGGGTCGGGGGTAGGGCCAGAGGCTGTGTCGTCACGATCCTGGTCGAAGAAAGAACCGATAGAGAATGGAGCGGGCCCGGGGACAGTCTGTCCGAGGTGATCGTTGTGGACAAAGGTGGGTGGGACGGTAGGCATCGAGGACTCGCAGGGCCTTGGCCAGACACGGATAGGTGATATGGTCAACGAATATCTCGTGGTCGTGCACAGGCTGGGCGATGCGCTACAGTTCGCTTTAGAATCTAAAGAGGAGTGCAAGGGGAGAGCGCTGCTGCCTGGATTGGGCGATCCTCGTCTGAATCCGAATGCGAGAGCTGGTCCTGGCGCGAATGCCGGAGCAGCGCGGGGCGTGGGGTCCTCCAACGCGGTGCTTGACTGGAGAAGCCGCGGGACAAGTAGGCGTGCCCAGCAAAATGCGGGGGGCTACCACCTCACTCCCACGTGGCGTGCCGATACGCCGCTCCCGCTGGCCTGCACATATCGAGTGCAACCTTGGCTTCCTCAGATTGACAGGATCCACGTCTAATACACTCTAAGCCGACGCGCTTACGCTAAACTGGTAAAACGTTAGACGAGCAGGTGGGGGCGTGGTGGTTCTGTGCGCTTCTCTCAGCTACGGTATGACGCGTAGGGTAGTGAGCGTTGGCGACGACCTGTCTATGCACCCACATGGCCGCTCGACGATCACCTATACAAAAAGTCCACTCCAGCTGCTCCCACTCATCATTTAACTAACAATGCCACTGTAAGTCTTCATGCTGGACATTAACTGAAGTTGCTCTTAGTGTGTTGACTGCTGAATCGTCGTTGCGCACGGCCATCTGTATCGCGCTCCTACTTGTCGGTCCACCTCGCATGCAGCTATATACGCAAAATTACTCAGGTGAGATAAGTCCACCGCTCTTCAGCGTTGACACCAACTTACTCGTCACTGCCCTGTTCGCTTTGTCTCAGTCACATTGCCCCCACAATCTTCAAGCGAGCCTCGCAGAATGCTTCCACTAGCTACTCTCCACCAATCTGCACGCTGAACAGGATCACAGAAACTCCCTCCGCGTACATCCATCGAACCCATCACGATCATCCTTTACAACGCGTCGCACGCCCACCCCGTCACGTACATCCTGCTCAACGCGTCGCACGACCACCCCCCGAGCGGGATCGCGGTGCCGCGCGTATACATGCGGACGAGGAACGCATCACACGTTTACTGTGCTCGAAGATTTCACCAAGTACGCGTGGGGACCCCGTTCAGCGCTGCCTACATACTCCAGTAAGACGACGGCCCGCGCTGTCCATTCCGGGAACACTGAATTGATGGGTCTGCACGGCTACGATGGAACTGAAGTGTAGCCTCGGATGGTATACCGTCACGATACTTTCGCTCAAGCTCTTCCAGGGCGCACTCCTCGCAGTATGGGAGCATGACCCGGCTGCTGGGGCGATGGGCAGCATGTCTCGGCAGGACAATGTGCTGCCAACCGGGCTGGGAGCGGGAGGGTCCTATATTGACAACAGTGAGAGCGCAATGTCCCGGGATTCCGCCTCAGCTTTGTGCAAAGTGCATCTTGAACGGCTCTCACGCTATTGCAGTATCATCGCTAACGATTGCTTGCAGTTTCTCGAGTGTATTGATGCCGCGTCAGATACACCGGGCCCACTCATAAGGGATATTGATCTCCGAGAATATCGCGCAAGGCTCGTCGATCAACGTGGACCTGGATCTTCTGATTTGTAGCTTGGTGCGGCCACAATCCATGGAGGTCGTCCTGCTAGGGCGGCATTATTCACCGCGGCCACGGCCCCCAACATTATTTATTGACGTCGTAGGCTGGCTCGACTTGAATGCGTCAAACATGCAGGACCAGATATTTCGTCGCATAGCTGCCTGGGACCGCGGCCTTCCCACTCCCTCCATGGCCTGGGTATCGTGCTCTGTGTTAGCTCGGCGGTACACAATAAGCAGTCTCCGTGCATGGGATCAGTTATAGCACGCATCTCACAACTATTCGGCTGCATCAGATGATTCTCCGGTGATCTCATTGCGATGCCACCGACTTATGAAGGACGTCCGACTCGACCGCCTCGTCTGCCTCTTCGCGATGGCACGCTCCTTAGCAACTCTGCTCGCCGGGCTGGCATGTTTGGTGCCTCTAACCATCGCCTGGCAAACGGACTGCGAGTCGTTCTCGCCTGAAGATGCGGCCGACATTACTTTCTTGGGAGCAACGTACTACCCTGCGAATGCTACAGTTGACCTTGCTACAAACCAGTCTACCATAGACGTGGACAATTTGCCCGCTTTCTGTCGGCTTCAGCTCCATATCACGACGAATACGACGGCCAACTCGACGTGTTACGCGGAGGTTTGGCTGCCCGACGCGTGGAACGGTCGTTTCTTGACTGTCGGGAATGGTGGGCTCGCTGGCGGAGGTGTGCACTGTGCATCGGATCTAATCTTATGTCATGGAGTCTTGACTGAGTTCACACAGTGGATGTTGCGGCGCTCGGGTTTGTTGCCATCCCGCAAGGCTGTACGTCCCCAGACCATACTTTTGCTTTTGTCTGTGCAACTGATGCACTTCGGGTGAAGTCGTTGGCGTAGGCACAGATACAGGACATGCCTCTGGCGTAGGCGAAGGATTATGGGCACTCGGTAACGATGTAAGTGTGCGCTGTCTCGGCCTCCGCGCGCTCCTTTGACTTGCTGGTCACAGAACGCAATCATTGACTATGGCTGGCGCGCACTTCACCTGAGCATCGTCGCCGGAAAACAGCTCACTGAGCAATACTACGGGAAAGATATCAGCAAATCGTATTATATGGGGTGCTCGACAGGCAAGTCTGTCGGTAGAAACGAGTAAACGTCATGATTGACACGATATCATGTATAGGAGGCAGGCAGGGGTACGTACCAATAGTATGTCTGGCGTACATCTGTTCAATGCTTTTTGGTAGGCTGAAGGAAGCCCAATCCTTCCCTGACGACTTTGATGGCATTGTGTGTCTTAATGCTCTCTGTCCGTATTTGAAACTCTTATTGTCATACAGGTCGTGGGTTCTCCGGCCAACTGGTTGACGCACTTGCAAGACTGGTCGGCCCACATCAGTCTTGACGTCCTGCCCGCCGATGGGCCACGCTTCATTAACGCGTCCACTTGGACTGACGTCATTCATCCCGAGGTCTTGCGGCAGTGTGACGCTTTGGATGGGGTAGGCACGCAAGCTCAATCTCTGCGAGAACGTCATACCGACGGCCGTACTTCATAGCTCGCCGACGGTATCATCAACGATCCTAGACTCTGCGCGTGAGTCTGTACGTCATGTAAAGTCGCTCACTGATCGACTGCGGAAAGGATAGGTTCCGTCCAGAGACTCTCGCATGCCGCCCGGGTCAGGATACTGCTGCATGCCTTACGATCCCGCAGATTGACGCTCTGCATAAAATCTATGCGGACTACTGGGAGACCAACCAGACGTGGATCTTTGGGCCGTACTATCCAGGCGGGGAGACAATGTATGGGAATGGCCTGGTTGCTGCAGAACCGAATGCGATCCCAGTCAGCTGGTTCCGGTACTTCATCACAAAGTGTGTGGCTGCTCTGATTGTATACGGTACCCTCTGACCCGTTGGGCACTTAGCGACTCTTCGTGGACAGTCGAGGACTACAACCCGTCTCTCATTGAGCTTGCGGAAGAGATAAACCCTGGGCAAGGCAATGCGCGTACCCCGTCGTGTGTATGGCGTACACTTGCTGACGAAGCCTTTCAGGCTATCAATCCTGACCTGACGGCATTCGCTGGTCCCGGAAGGAATGGAAAACTCATGCATTACGTCGGCTGGGCAGACCAGCTGATCAGCCCGGGAAACTCGTTGCATTACTACGAGACCGTCCATGCATTCATGACGTCCAACTCGGAGCTGGACATTGACGACTTCTATCGTCTGTATACGGTCCCGGGTATGAATCATTGGTGAGTAGCACGACTCCGATACTTGTGACGCACATTGATATGGAGTTGGTCGTATAGCGAGGTAGGTCTTGAACAGTCGCACTGTGTTCGCTGACCGACTGGTCCTAGGGCGGATACGGTGCAAACGCGTTCGGCACTGCTTCGCAGGCATCTGGTGGCATGCCGCCGCTGTCGTATGAGCCGCAGTATAACATCCTCGCTGCCATGGTGCAGTGGGTCGAGGAAGGTATTCCTCCCGATACACTCTATGGTGTGTACTGGAACGACAACAACTCGACGAACGGCGTAGGCTTCATCCGGCCCATCTGTCAGGTCAGTAGCGCAGGCTATCAATTTACTAGTTGCTGATGTCCTAGACAGTACCCAACAATGTCCAGGTACATCGGAGGAAATGAGACCAGTCCAGAGTCCTTCGTCTGTGTCTAGCCTCGGCGTCGTGTCTGGCCACAGGAACAAAGAGGCGTGACAGCCACTGCAAAAAGAACGAGTGACGCGTAGTATGCCTGTTCGTGAAATGTGATGCTCTCATTACTCGATTTCCATTAACGCGAATCAACCCCGACCAATCCGCGTACGTTAAGTGATAGTACTGGGTCGTAAGAAGGATACAACAACAATCAGCTGTATGGCGTTAACGTTCAAATGTAAGGACCCTTAGTTCAGCATCTGATCGGCGGGGCCGCGTAGCGATGTACAGTGTAGTTTCCGACGGAGAAACCACGAAGCTTGCGGCGCCCGTCGGCAAACGTCATAGGCATCTTTTAAGATGATGGTGAAAAACCTCAGTGAAAGCATTGATTTATCTTTGCAGAAAGAAGGACCTCATAGGGGAAGCTGGTCTCTAAGCAAATATGGACCCTTAGCTCAGCGGTAGAGCATCTGATTCCAGCGTTCTGCGCAATCAGCATCCAGAAGGTCGTCCGTTCAATCCGGGCAGGGTTCAACTCCCCTTCTTTTTTGATTGTTCACAAGGTGCAATCTTTCATCTTGTAATTTTTTATTCGTGTGAAATATCCCCAGACTCTTCGTTGATCAACACCATCATCGTACTTCGCAAGTGCATATACCAATAAGCTTGACTCTATAGTCACTGTTCAGCTGAGTTTGAAACGGATTAGCAGGTCACGAGCGGCTCCGGATACCAGCGCTGGACGGTTGTCGTGCGCTGTCCCGCTGTCTGCATGATGGTCCGCTTAACTGTCTCTGCGGGGGGCCGTACACCACTCGCGCGTGAGCTTCCCATCACGCTCACTTTTGACAAAAGCGTTGAAGACCTGACGGTCGCCGACGTCAAGTTGGCTATTGCGGCACAGTTCCCCAGGGTGAGTGAGCTAGCTGCACGCGTCTAAGAGTCGTGTGTGCTGACCGTGTCGTAGTTCTATCATTCACGGCAAAAGCTGTCCCTCAAGGGGGAGAGGAAGGCACTCGTAGACGAGAACACACTGCAGGAAGCGGGCGTCGCGGATGGTGACGAGGTCGCGGTCAAGGACCTCGGGGCTCAACTGGGATGGCGGACGGTGTACCTCATCGAATACGTGCGTTGATTCTGATCCTCTGCTGTTTCTCGCACGGCAACTCTACGACAGGCTGGTCCCCTCTTCATCCATCCATTCTTTTACCACTATTCTGCAGTGTACGGAGGTCCCCCCGTCACCCACAGCCGGCTTCAAGAGTGAGTACTGGTTGCCTTCTATCCTTTTCCGATACTAATGAGGCTCCAGGATGGTTTACGTGATGATAATGGTACACTTCATCAAGCGTGAGTGGGAAACGCTTTTCGTCCACCGATTCTCGCATGGCACAATGCCGTTCCGAAACATCTTCAGAAAGTGAGTGTGAGTTGCCCATTACGGGCTGCAGTCGCCGATACCACCCCAAACCCCAGCTCCGCACACTACTGGCTATTGAGCGGTGTGCTGCTCGCTAGCGTTCTCTACAGCCCAGCGTACAGCGACTACTCCCCCTTCATCATCGGTACCGCTCGCGATAAGCCACGGTTCCTCATGGGTTGTCTAGCCCTGTGGGCGGTAAGTCCCTTGTCTCGTGCGCGGCAGGTTCCTGGGCTCATCCCTTGCGTAGTTCGCAGAGTTTTCAAACCTTCACGCACATCTCACTCTGCGTGCTCTTCGGCCGGAAGGCTCGAAGACGCGGGCAATACCGTACGGATATGGCTTCTCACTTGTTTCATTCCCGAACTACTTCTTCGAGACCCTGTCGTGGGTGGTCATTGCCATAATGACAGGGAGCTATGCGGGTCAGTGTGCACGCATTACACAGCCCGACAGGTAGAAAACTTACAATCATGCTTCTGTCATTAGCTTGGTTGTTCGTAGCCGTCGGTGGCTTCATCATGTCGAAATGGGCAATCAAGAAGCACAACGCATACAAACGCGAGTTTGGAGAAGCCTATCCGCGCCATAGAAAAGCTATCATACCGTTCATCCTTTGACAGGGCATAGAATGCGAGAGGTTTCCTGGGTGATATTCCCTCACAGCGGGTTCAATAGTCTTAAGGGGCGGCATTCTTACCCTCCTGCGATTGTATACGATAGACGGGGTTCTGCTGTTGTCCGGGTGCCTTCATGTGGTGCAGTGCAGTTATGGAATGCTATATGCTAGCCACACTTCGCCGGCAGTCTCGTGCGCACCGAAGCCGACCCCAACCCACTGGCTGATCGTTCCTGCCACCAGCGTCTTGACCGCCCAGCCGAACAGGATGATGCTCGTAGTGAGGATGGGGTGACAGTCTAGGACGACTGAATGTACTACATCAGCAACCGGACGTGCCTGCAGTCATGACGAAATCGCATCACCTCGAAGCCCGAAGCCCGCAGACATGCCCCCCAGGACATTCCGCACAATCCATTCCCGGTCAAGGCTATCTTCGTCCAGTAAGCCAAGTGCCTGGTCCACCAGTGGATGCTGTTCCGCGATTAATGGAACCGCTGCGCTGGGTTCGACGGGAGCCGGCCGCCAGATCGCCAATAGGAAGAGCAGGAAGAGTTTCGTCAAGGACGAGTAAAAGAGCGTAAGCGGTATATGAGAATATCTGAGAACATCTCAGTGTAGCGAAAGGGTTGATCTGCAATGACAGCGGACCTGAACTCTCGCCGAATGCCAGACACTTGGGATGGGTGCGAGGGTTCAAGCGGTTCAATGAGATCGAGAGACCGGAGGACGAAGTAACAGGCAATCATGATACCAGCGTGGAATGTGGCCGTTTCTGCACGTTCGTCTCGTGTAAGGCTCCACCTGACTTGGCAATCTTCCATACGAACCTACAAAGCAACCGACAAGAATACGGAGGAAGTTGTATATGGTCTGGATGCTCCAGTCGGGAATGCCCCCTTGAGGGGCATCAATGCGAGAATCTGTTCTGATCTATAAGTAGCTATAGCGTCATGGGGCAAAACGCGCTCGTACTGAGATGTGTCCACCGGATGACTGATTACATGAGAATAGCACACCAATATGCAACGGACGACGTACACGCATCCAGCACGAGGAGTGCCATACCGAGCCGCGCTATCAAATACCACCTAGCCTGCATACAGGAGACAGGATTAGATGTGCGGACTGTATTCCAACATTGAATCGCGCACCTTCTCCCTCACACGTTCCCATGTCTTCTGGTTTTCTCCCGTTTCGGGGGACCGAGAGGACGCATGACGATGCGGCAAAGCGTCGGATTCGGGTGCAGTCCCAGACCTTCCTACCTTCCTTGCGCCACGCCCTCGGTTGAATAACAAATGTCGATAAACGTCCCGTTTGAGGAGGATCAGGTCTAGGAGGAGGGTGAGCGTGTCGTGCTCTACATATGGGTCTGCGAAGGCATGGCATGCCTCCTACAGAGGGCCAAGTTCACATATGCGCCTGTATATGTTTGTCAAGAACTTACACACGGCTCCAAGCGCAAATTATAGGCGGACTCGTAGACGGTGTAAAGAAATGGCGTTGAATGAGTGCAGCTTGTGCATATAGGCATCTCGCGTGGTCGCAGCCTATGTCATATGTTGATGACTCCTGTAGGGGAGTGGCTCTGGCGTATGTATTGACGAGCCAGGAAGTAGTTCCTGTGAACGGTTCTCCGCGTTTTTGTTACCCTAGTGTAAAACAATCTGCATTGGATAACAGTCGCGTTCCAAGTCGCAGATCGATGGATCTAACACCTACCTTTGCTTCGCTGTGAGTGAGGCGCAACCAAGGTGGTGGTCGCTCGGATGGCAAGACGGAGCAAGAGCACGGAGGTCACGCTGGTACCACCACGATTACCACTTTTGGAAGTCTCATCAATGGCTGACGGTCGCCCGTGTCACACGTCCTGCGAACACACCGACCGCGACCATGGCACCGATGGCTGGCCAACCTTCTTCTAAGGCTCTTAATGCTATTCTCCCTCTGATAATAGCAGGGCAATCATATGAAGCTCATCAGAAAGCGCGAACATTTGCGTCTAGATACAACAAATCAGGCCAATACGACACCGCGATCGACGTCCTATTCCAGTCCGCGCGAGAACTGCTAAAGGCTGGTCAGCAGGGAAGCGGTACAGACTTGGCATCGTTTATGCTGGATGTGTACGACAACAAAGGGGAAGAGGTGAACGACGAGAGTCGAGGTGCGTGGAACACCGTCTGAGAGACACGACCGATGCCTGATTACTATACTCGTTTCATTTATAGGTCGTATAACCCAGCTTATCGCTTTGACGGGCCCAGGAGGCACATGGAGGAAGACTATCACTGACAAAGCTGTCTCGTGAGTCATTCGATGCTATTATCCTTACAGAACGCTCATTCGGGATGCGGGATGAAGCTGGTCAGCGAAACATGGACGGAGTCCTCCTGGCGATGCCAGTCTCCATCATTACGTTGGTGAACTGCTTTACAGAGGTATGTTACTTTCCCTGGCTAATCATCCGTAGCTGATCATGGGGCCATGCAATTAAGAGGGTGCCTTTGAGCAGGCGGAGCGGCACTTCCTAGCCTCAGGGCAGCGAGACAGTGCGCGACTCCTCGCCCAGATGTTTGTGGAGTGGGCATCGGCTGGTGGCCCTCCAGGCACATTTGCGCTGCGGGGGACCGTACCGTAAGTGTCATTGCCTCTGTTCAATCGAAATCGAACGTTGACGACTTCTCGCGCGCTCCGTTTTGTCCCTGCCGCCAACCCATGAATAGCTACCTTCTCAACGGCAACATACTCGCAGCACGGACGTTCATCACACAATTCTCGTCGCAGATTACGTCCAAACGTCCCGAGCTAGTGTCCACCCTTCAATCAGCACCAATACCGATCGAGAATAGCAAGGGCGGCCAGCCAGACGAGATAGTGTTCACCACAGATTCGGTGCTGAATTTCACTCAGCTTGCCGTGCGGACATGCCAACGCGCCCAGGGCGCGCAAAATAAGGCGATGCGGGAAGCTTGGATACGACTATGTGGGACTTATCAGAGCAAGGGCGGACTCATGAGCACTAAGGAAGTGCGAAAGGTGAGAACTTGGCTTCCTCTTTCCATGCGTGCGCCGTCGTCTTGGACATCAGAGACACACGGGCCTGTGTATCTGCATCACCTGTTCTTGCACATGCACAACTGAGCTCTTCGCCCTCGCCTGCTACGTGCTTTCTTTCTTGCCGTATGACCATGCAATCCATCTCTAACATCTCTTATGCACTGACGTCAACAGGCACTAATCGACCTAGCGGAACTATACTTCGCTATTCCTCCCCCAAGAGCGCAGGCAGCTAATCCGCTGGGTAACATGCTGTCCGCCATGTTCGGCGGGGCTCCATCTCCCGCCCAGCCCGCACGTCGCGTACTGTCCCCACCTCCTGTAACGAAATCGCCAGGACTGGACTAGACCACGCTTAACACCAACCCGTCCCGAGATGTACCATCAATGCACCCCGGCCAGTAGTTCTTGTGATGCATCATATTGCCGCACCATCGAATGCCATAACACCATTGGGCTTACGAATACTATATGCGCTCGTTTTCGGGTGATCTTTGAAGCCATTGATATCATAGCTAGGATCTTGGTGGACTGCTTCTGAGGGTAGTGGTCTTTAGCCGATCGGTGGTCTGCACGCCCCGCGGTCGTCGGCTAACGGGAAACGACCCGAGTTACAATGTTTCCCGACAGTGGAGGACAATATTAGGCATTCGGCCACCCTTGTGCCATCATGAACAGTACAGCCAAAGAATAGCAGGCACCACACTACCAGTGGTCAATCTCCAAGGCGTCATGGCCAGCGAGTTGAATACGGTTTTCAAGCTTATCAGGGTCGTTGGCACAGCATGTGTACAGTTTACAGCATTCCGTGGTCTTGTCGATCACACGGTATATCATAAGATGTGAGGTACGACGTATGGGAGACTAGTATGACTACGCGAGCATTAGTACTGACCTGGGCTCCCGTAGACTGAGAATACGCACACAATGATGGTCGAATGGAACGGGTATTGAATCAGCGGTAAGCTTTCCTTTGGCATAAATGTCCAAGCTCCCGGTACTCAGGAACATAGTACATACAGCGCGTATGGGCTCGCTGGCAGTCTCTCAAGCGGCGCGCGCCATCACCGTCTGGCGACTAAACACCGCCACTTCGCCTCTGTGCTAATCCAGGCGACTGCGGCATGCTTGGCGGGCCAGGCGGTACCGTGTCGCCGTTGATGATGTCCTGAATGGCGGCCTCTAGTGCATCCACTCTTGTAGACATTTGCATCACTAATAGCGCTGTGAGATCACCCAGAGCAGTGGAGGTGGGAGCGGTACTGCTCACTACGGTCGAGAATTTGAGAAGACATATCATCGAATTTAGTGTCCAGTTGTTCCAAAAGCGATTCCACCTAAAAGAGGAGACTAAATCTGACTGAATATGACAGGCGGGGTAGGGACCTCCTTACAAATGCAGTCAGCTCGTGTGGGCTAGATATGTCCCCGGGATTTGCATTCTTTGCGGACGACGGTGCGGCAGCCGAACCGGACGGTGCAGGGAGCTTAGACGGTGCGCCAGCTGCGCTGACATTCAAAGGCAGGGCAGGAGAGGATGAAGGCGGTGGCATGGTTGGTGTTGGTCCCGGAGAGATCGCACGCTTCACGGCAGCCCGGCGATCGGGTACTAGTGGCACGTGGCACTTCCATTAGGCCACTCGCCCTTGCTTCCCCAGTTCCTACACGGCCAACGAGATGCGCGCGAGTTCGAGTCTTGCTCGCGCAAGACATTTAATTTATTTTGCCGGGAGACTCATTTCCCTATTTGGATGTATGACTCAGCAGCCACCTGCCTCTGCGGGTCTCCACCGGGCCGACGAGTTCGCATTTCGCTTGCAGTCCAAGAGGCCGTTCATCTCGCGGGCACCCAAACGCGAGCGGCATATCAGCTCGCACATGAACTGCTCGCAAACTCAATTCACCCCGGGTCACAAGCCACACTGCGGTCCACCTACGAGCACTTCGTTGACTGTGTACTCTCATGATCTCGTCGCTGCTTCAAGATCATCATCTTCGCGGAGCTGCCGTGAACACTTCTGGAACAACATCAGCGCGAGCAGCAAGCTGCTGCTCTTCTAGTGGCCGCCTCTGTAGGGAAGCATCGCGTCGTACACTACTAATCGGCCGAGTGCAGAATACGTTTCAGCTGTCTGGCCCTTTACCGAGACAACGCGACGTGGCTAGACAACGTTCGAATCACGGCGGCAGTGGGCTGCACGGTTTGGCAATTTGCGGGTACAGTTCGTTGCCAGCTGGATCCTCCCAGCTACTTACGTCGTTTTGCCATGTCATGCTTGTTGGTCACCGATATCCGCCCGACCGCCGAGGTTACATATGTCTCTGGCGGCCTCAGGCTTGAACGTGAACCCTCACTGTAATACCCGCGTTGATGGCGGAGAATCCGCAACACCCGAGGACCGAAGACCGCGGCGATGCCGTAGTTAAACCAGGCCAGAATGCCTCCTCAAGAATCCACGGTCCTCTAGGCCGAAGTAAAAAGGAACCCATTGCTGACTTATTGGCTAGTGGCATCATTGAGCGCGTATGCACAGTTCTCGTGGGACGATCCTTCATCACGGCCTACCATTTCTCACGCAACCACGCAGCTCTTCACGTCTCTCGTTCGTGGCCACGTCCTACTGGAACGTCAGGAAGTCTACAGTTGTTGGCGTCTGTGGGGCGCTTCTCCGACGACGACTCAATATTCCGCGATGCGATCAAAGCGTCGTGGCAAGCTGATCAAGTCTCCTACAGCGTGCTAGTCGGACTCGACGGACAACGTGTATGCTTACCAGTGTCCTTAGGACGCTAAGCTGGGACGGTGGCGCATACTAACTAGTTCCTAGCGATGACTAGCAATCAACTGTTCGATTCCTGCGGCGGTCCTTTCCTGCCTTTTCGATGCACAAACACTGTGTCAGTAAAGGATGCCAGGGACCAAGCATATTAAGCGAATGTCTGACGTACTCAATCAATAAAGTACCGTGGTCGGTAACCATAGTCTCGGGCACACTCTATGTCACATTCTCAAGGTTGCAATCCCATCATGGTCTGCGTCGGACTCTCTTGCCAGCGGCCTCGACCACCCTTGCGTGTCCATGTGGCGACAGTGGCGGAATCTGATCCCGACTTGCCCGTTCTAGTGACTTGACACTTTTACTCGGAGGGCGCCCCCATCAAGCCGAGCTGTGGAACAGTGCCGGACCTGGAAGGCAGCAATACCATCCTCTGTAAGGTATTTTTACGCGATTATTCCATGCGATATTTCCATTGCCGCCGCCCCCCCAGATCTTCTCTCTTGACCAGGTCGTTCCGCCGCTATCCGCTAATCCCCCTTGATGCAGGGTCCTCTCAATCGTATTTAACCCCTACGTGTCGATCTTCTGCTCACTGTCCCCTGTCTTCCATTGACCGGTACCGTCTACATCACAGCTATGGGCTCTTCTCAATCTGTTACTTCGCCACCGCGTGACTCACGCCGCATCTCACTTCCTCCACCACCTAAACCTTCTTCGTCACCGGACCCGGAATCGACGGACGGGGAGATCCTCACGTTCCCTGACCTCGTGAAGTCGATCCCATTCCCAATCCGTCTCAATCCCCATACTCGGCTCGCATCCGCCGAGTCCGACGCGTTCATCATGGAGTACGGGAAGTTCTCGGAGAAGCAGTTGAAGAAATTCGTCGGCCTGAACGCAGGTCTGCTATGCGGGATGTGTTACGCGGAGTGCGAGCCAGAGCAGCTCCGTGTTTGCTGCGACTTCATGAGCTTCCTCTTCAACCTTGATGATTGGAGCGATGAGTTTGACACGACGGGGACGAAGGGTCTGGAGGAGGCAGTGATGAACACACTCTGGCATCCAGAGACGTATCACTCTGATTCGGTGGCAGCGTGTACGGCCAAGTCGTGCGTGTGCAACTTTAATTTATTCGTCACGACGCTAATCAATTATGCGCGTAGGTGGTGGTTACGCATGCTCAAGACTGTTGGGCCCAGATGCCGCCGGCGTTTCGTCGATACTCTCGAGCTCTATTTCAAGGCTATTATGCAACAAGCCGCTGACCGGGCGGCAAAGAGGGTACCGGAGCTGGAGGCGTACATTTCCCTGCGTCGGGACACGAGCGGGTGCAAGACAGGCTTTTCGCTGATTGAGTATGCTGCTGGCATCGACCTGCCGGATGAGGTCGTCGAACACCCTGTAATTCAAAGTCTTCTTGATGCAACAAACGACAGCGTCAGCTGGGCTAACGTAAGTCCTAGCCACGCTTTCTTGGCGCTTCGCGGGACTATATTAGACGCTGACCGCCTCGGCAGGACATCCTCTCTTACAACCGGGAGCAATCAAGAGGAGATGTAAGCTAATTAATGATGGGGATTATCCTTGCACGCTAATCATTATTTGCCTGCTAGTCACATAATCTCGTCTGCGCCATTATGGCGACCCTCGGGCTCGACAGGCAAGCGGCCATTGATTATGCTGGCAAACTCTGCGCGAAGACGGTCGAACGGTTCCTTGAGGGTAAAGCTGCGCTGCCGTCGTGGGGTCCCGAGATCGACGCACAAGTCCAGACCTACATCCAAGGCTTGGAAGATTGGATCATCGCTAACGCCGAGTGGAGCTTCATGACCGAGCGGTATTTCGGGAAGGATGGCCCGAAAATCCGCAAGACGTTGCAAGTCGCCCTCTTGCCCGTAAAGGGCTTTGAATGAGCGGTTGGCTGTTTGCTCGCGCACACACCTTCTCGCTGAGTGGACATAGTCCTCGGCCTCTCATTCAGCCACGCTTTCGTCATTCGCTGTTGTGTGTTTGTTTGTCCTTGCAATGTCCACTTGCTATCATGTTTGCTATCCTTATCTTAATACAGCACCCCATACTCCGTACTTCCAAGGGTGCGTACTGTGTTAGTGTATATTCAGATGTGCAGTCTTGCGGTCGGTTACACATGGCCCCCACACACTCATTATCCTGTATAAAAGTTGATACCATGCATTCTGCGAGCCATGAATCGTCATCCTTTGACGTAGTCGGTGTGTTCCTTACCACCATGGGGCGGAAATGAGCCATTTGCTGCAGTAAGATGAAGGCGGACATTCCTTGAGGTGGGTAATAGTTCCCTATTCATGGCAGTCGGACTTACTCTTTTCCCGCTACTTGTCGTGCCTGAGTAAGGAGTTAAAGCCTCTGTCCCCGGACCCCTTTTGGTGAATGTGACCACTCGTAACATCTGAGGTCATAATAGTGTTTGTTCGTTCGTCATTCATTTCAAGCCACACTGCTGATCACCAGCAATACTTAGCAACTTGGACAACCTTCTAGAGCAGTCCCCCTCTGAGTTGAAGCTCGCTCGACCGCATCCCCACCACTGTACCATCGCTCCTGATCAGACTATTACTCTAGATCAGACTGCCCTCGCCTGCTCTCATACCGGACTCCTTATGTGCGACGGCGTGTCCCCTTATGCAAGCTAGGCACAACTGCACGAGAACGAGACCGCACATGACGGCTAGTCGCACACATAGATAGTGATTTCGCCCACCCGAGAATTGCATCCAGCCTGGTGCTCACACGTTTTTACTCGAGCACTGAAGGTTCCAGCAGTGTGTCTCCCAGGCGGGAGTCCCTTTCCCTCACTCATAAACATGTTACTTTTCATTTCATTCTTCTCTTATCTAAACTGTACCATCCCCAGTACTATCCTACCTATTCTCCTGCCTCAGCAGCGAGCGACTGCCTAATCTGATCCTGATCACGAGAACCATGCAATGTACCATACGAGCGTCGTCCACATAAAGCCCAGTCCTCGAGGACGGTAAAGCGATTTCATCAGAAAGAAATGTGATTGCGGTGCGGGCATCACTAATTTGGCACCCCCGCTTCAAGGTCGCCGCTTCTTGTCTCGTACCAGGCGACAATACCGTGTTCGGGTGCAGACCAATCTGGCAAGGATGGGCACAAGACAAATAGATGCGTCAAGATAGAGAGCCTCTAGGGTCTTCGAGAGCTCTAGCACAGTACTATTCATGCCAAGCTGCGGTCATAGAGCTGTGTAATTTGTCTAGAGCGCACAGCTACTTCACTTCGACCTGAAGCGTGACAATGGGTCGAACTCCTGAAACAGGAACTGAACGACACGAGGCATCACAGAAGGAAAGTTTCAAGTGCGTGGTCTACAGCAGGGTTTGGCGCATCTTATCTCCTAGACGGAATGACCCACTCACCGTCGCGCCCTAGGTTCGCCATATTCTCATGAGACAAGATCCACTGACGAGGACGGGGAGACAATTAGCTTGTCTAGCGAAGGCAAACAAGGTTGGTCGTAGCTTACGAGTTACGGTTCGCCGGTCAATACGTTCGGATGAGCAAACAGATGAGTATGTATACGACCCTTCCCGACAGTCGCATTGTCGTTCCCAACGGATCCTGTGGAAAGGACTCAAGGTCAGACATGGTTGCTATGCCGTTCCAATCCGGGCTCTTACCATCTCGTCACCGCATATGATATAACACTCCCGAAGGGGGTTCATGTGACTTCTAGCAGCTGGCATTCATATCGGCATTCTATGCCTGGCAGATCAGGCCATGGCGAAGTTCCGCTCCTCAGCCCGGCAACTGGATAACTTCGTCAAGCACCTCCTAGATCGGCCCATCTGTGTAAGGAAAAAGTATCGACGTTTACCGACAGTACGGGGGCGTTCTGTACTTCGTGACATCGGGAAGGGTGTCCTATGGCCCACCCGACACCGAAGATGGTAGATAATGCCCTTGTCGGGTCGATCTTCCACAGTTCGAGGGAGCCTAGCCAAGTCACGAGTCGAAGCATCTCGGAAACTCTGCTTCCGTAACAGGGGACCTTACTCAAGGTTCGTAACGGAGTGGTCCTCGCGAGCGTGCCATTCCCACCGTGTGCATTCGTGGGCCCGTCTCGTCCGGTTACTATTCGGTGTTCAATATATTTTAGGTATTCTTGTGACCCCGAACGATAGTGCAAGTTCCACGCACCTTGCGAATCCTCGGCTCATTTGCCCGTGCTCTAGCGGGGTGGAGCAAGAAGGCTACGATGAACTGTTCTCTCGCTTCTTATACAGACCGAGATGGGTATGTAGGTAACAGGTCTCATGGAGAGCTTCTACTGCTACCTTGCCTTTGGCCTTCCGGCACGCAGTACATCGACGGACGTGCACGGACGAGGGCAGACCAGCGGCACCTGCCGTAGAACCATCGCTTGCTTCATCACGTCATACAGATATCCGAAGAACACTGTTCGATATGGCTATGTTCGATATGGCGATGTGGAGTGGGACCAGGGTGAACATGTGTCATGATGCAGGGCCGCAACACCGTGGGTTAAAGTCAAAGACTGGCGATTTTAGTGTTAGATTGTAATGATTTCTACATTCACTTGAATGAAGTCATCAGCTCACCGACGGTATACGGGACTCCCGGAGCCTTCTAGTATCACGACCGCCTTCTCCCGCGAACGCGATAGCGCCACCGGATAAGTACATAGGTGAACTATGTCAAAGCCTCAGGCTTATAGCCGAAACTCTGTCATAAGAACGTCGGCCATGAGCGGTGCCGTAGACCAGTCTGGGTTCCAACTTGCACCGCAATGAACATACTGCAAGGATCAGTGTCAGCAATCCAGAGCAGAGGCGCCGAACTAGTGAGGGCGTTCACTATGCAACCCTGCCGTAATGAATGGCAAACGCCGGTTCTCTCCAGCGTGAGATTGGAGAATGCGTCCCGGAGAGACGCATGTATCGCCGCATGCTAACGACTTGAACTGTGTTGTAGTGAAGAGACGCTGGGTAGGTGAGCGATGGCCCACAATAATGCGACCCTTCGAGGGTCGAGTATGTTGCGGCACTATGACCATATATATAGTGCGCGAGTAGCGACGCCACCCACGCATCTGCGCATCCGGTCGGCACGTCGGAGACTATATCGCTGGGCCAGGGTGGCGTTTCGCTGATACCTTGTTAGCATATATAGACTGAACTTGCCGCGCCGTATCTCGCTGCGATCGCCGCAGCCGTCTTGTGGTTCCTGTCTTTGAACTGAAACCCGGAATCGAGTGGAAATGAATGTCGCCGGCTCAAAAAAAGTCCGGGGTGCATCCCCATGAACCCAGATATGCTGACACGCGTGTATGACAAACACCACTGTGAAGTGTGACATCAGTGTGCTGCTCCAACCAATGACAAGAAGCTGGGAACATACGAGGGTCAAAGTGTATTGGCCACTAGCGGGAAATCACCCTATCACGGGTCGAGACACAGCTGATCATTTTTTACCTTAGTTGACAAGGGGTCATACCAGCTGCGAGCGCGACTATAGCCAATCGTACCTGCATCTAGACTGTATGCGAAGGTCGGATGGTATACGGCAGATTGAACGGGCGGTCCCGACGAGCTTGAGGCCCAGTTCCCAACACGTTACGAAAATCACAAGGGCTATGATGAGTGAGCACACGGTAGTGCTCCGATGTACATTTATAAGTAGGCTATCACACCGCTGCCAGTGGCCGGTATGGCGATGCCCATAGTTGTCAGATGCAGGCTCACTTCAGAAAGACAGTAGGACCGACTTGATATCACCGAAGAACCTGCTGGTATTTGCGTTGCAGAGTGACAGCGTCCAGTGAGCGATCCAGTGCTGTCTCGTCAGAAAAGGTTGGACGACCGGAGCCCAACAAACCTGGCTTGGCTCCCATGTATCAAGCTGCGCCAGCAGTCAGGGATCCGGTGGAGGTACTTTGCTGGAGACGAGGGCTTGCGTTGAATCTCTGTTCCTATCATTTGGCAGCGCGCAAGTATTTCGCAAGGGAGTGGTAGGAATACAGTCGGCAACTTACAGACGAAATGTGATGGAAGGTGAGATGGAAGAGGCCCGGTGGATTGTGGCCGGTCTACGCGCGGGGTTTGATTTATTCGGGCGGAGCGGAGAAGCCGTGGCTGCGCTGCATCCAGCGACGGCGGAACTCGAAGCAAGATATCACGTACCGATCCCGAAAATACCGTCGTCGCTCTCAGGCCAGACAAATCCTTTGCTGTCTGGCCTTCTGCTGCAGCCTTGACGACGATTGAGCGGCCCTTCTCAGGCATCTTCCCGCAGACGACTCCGGTAGTCATCTCACTGGCAGCCGCCCCTCGACTGAGCATGCGTTAACCGCGGTGGGCATACGGGAGTGGCGTTCCTTATGTGAGACTCTATTTCTATGCCAGCTTCTCATGCACTCGGGTTTAGCAAGCCAGGTGCTCAAGGCGTGTTTATCCGATGATGTATCCTGGCCGGCGAATTTCGACCAAAAGCAGGGCAAATGGGCGACTATTCCTGGTTATGGTTCTTTTCGGCACCCAGTACCGGGCTTTCGTGACTGTAAACCTACTTCTTCTCCTCATGTGTCGCCAGCCGAGTCCGTTTCAAGGCCAGCCACACCGCTACTGCAGATACGTATCTGCTGCCTGCGGCACTTGCCCCTGTCGTGCGCAATTCGAAATTTCTTTGCTTTGGCGGTTTCTGGCTCCTCGCGCTGGCAGCAGGGAAGACGTATTATATGAGGACCATGATGTCAGTTGGCTAGCTGCTACCATCGCCCCAGCTGTCTGGTTGCAGTGCCGCGGGATGACCCGCACTTAAACGCGCAGGCACGACGCCTCATTGCTCACGGATTGCCGCCGCGGAGTTGGCCAATCGTATGTATGTACCATTATCGTGAGATTCAAATCCGAGCATGTCACTTCGTAATGACTTGGGACAATCACGATGTCACAAGCCTTGTATAGCGACCCTGCATTGTGGGTACCGGCGTCGTAGACCGTTCTCCCGTCGGACCCATTTGATGCAACGATCCTTTCCTCTGTGGTTCTTGCACAAGACGCACCCAAGAAGTCTGGGTTCCTGGAACGGTATGGCGGACGTCCTTAAATGCGGATTCTCGCTTGCACCATCCCCCCTCCATCCCCAGATCCTCATTGCGTCGCGCCGCCCTGCCATCACAATCACTCGCGAACATGCCTTTGTCTCAACGATCAGCAACAACTGCGACCGACGTGCAGCCATTCTGCGGCTATGTTGATACAACGGAAGATGCTCTTCGACTCATAGAGGTACGTGTCACTCAACCTCTCGGTCATTCCAATATATCAGGCTTACGCTTTCCCCGCTTTCCGTCGGTCCTCTCGTATCCCTGATTGTCCCCCACAGGCTGCGCGAAGAGGCATTCTACCCCGAGTGACTCGTCGTTTGAACGAGCTTGAACGCCGATCCATGATTAGAAGTGGTGCTGTCTTCGTCTTCAGCGTCGAGGAGAGCGGAATCAAACGTTGGACAGAAGGGCTGGCATGGTCCCAGTCGCGTATATCAGGCAATTTCCTGGTGAATCCTCTGCCCCTCGTCATGAAACATATTCGTAGACTCATCACACAGCGGCATCAGATCTACAGGGAAGTAACCGACAGAAGCAGCCTTCGTGCTTCCCAGCAGTCGTCCGAGACGTCTGACATAACACAAGGCGGCCACAACGTTGACGGACATGTGATGTTGAAGCCTAATGGACTGATCAAAAAGGTTCTCCACTAGTGTACTCGTAGCTGGCGTGCTGGCTGACAGTTGGTCTACAGACGATTACTGTCAAGATCAACGGCTCCGACCACCACCTTATCTCGTACTTCACGCAGGACGATGTACGCTCGGGAAGGTTACACAGACCAACAAGTCGCCCAGACCTCATGGCACTCAAGATACCGACGGAACTTCTACAATCTGCCAACTTCCGATACCCATTGAAGCTCGAGACGCAGTATACCACGGCCGAGGGGCAGTAGTAAGCGTTCTTCCTCGGTTTTGCGCCGTTATGCTCAACATGCATCTTCGCACGTGCATCAGCGACGACGCCGACGACGTTAATTATCAACGAAGAACTATGTTAGGTCAGGCTTCCCCCCATTCAGCCAGAATGGTGGCTCGGACGCCGCACCTAGGGGCGGGCCCCTCCCCGCTGGAGATCTCGGGTTTCTCACGCTCATCGGGCAGTTCGCCAACCAGCCCTTACGCCTCGAGCAGAGCGTCACAGTTTGACGCCGTTTATCCCCGGCTACAGACAGACATCGGACATCCTGTATCACCATCGGGCTCTGCCCATGCCGCCCATTCGCCTTACAGCGCTGCTGAATCTCCTGTTTTGGACGATATTACGTCGCCATCCTGGTCCCCATCCTACTCCTGTGGTCCAGAAACGTACACTATGTCGACTGGCGCTCCCGCAATGTACCAGGCCCCATTGCCGATCGGCCACTTCGACTCGGCTCACTTACCGAGGGACGAAATGTGGGCCGAGCAAGCCCACAGCAGTGTGCGGATAGGACGCGGTTACGAGCACGACATGCATCGGCTCAACATTGGGGAGCATCCCGAGTCGGTATGGTCCCCTGCGATAGCCACAGTGACGGGTTCTCAGTACGCGTCGGCACCGCCGACGGGCGTGTCGATCACTTCCCAATTTCCGGCTGTTCGTGGGCGCGATCATGTTCGGACCCGTTCCGTCCCTCCAATATGGTCATGGGGGCAAGACTCTGCTCATTCGCTCTACCAGCTTCCACCTGTCTCTCACCCCATATACGCTTCGCATGGCGCGCGCCACTCGCCCACTTGAAGTGGACGTTATAGCGAACTATTTTTTATTATAGTAGTTCTAGGGCCCTCGTCCCTCTCCGCACTTGTATTCTGTAGCCTGAATGACATTATATGCCAACAACACCAACTCCGCCGCAGGCCCTAATGATGCATCACGGGCCGGATCCAGGAGGTGACCACACGATACACATGAACCGAAGGCACTACGTCATAGCGTGAATGCCAACGAGCCTCCCTGGGATTGTAAGGGCCGCCAGGATTCAACGGCGGTATCCGAACCACCGTCTGATCTCGTCAGCTCGTCCCACCTATGCTTTTTCCGCAGTCCGTCTCTCGATGAATCCCCGTATGTTAGCGTGTCCGTCCAGGCTGCCGAAGAAACACCGCTTGGCCGGATTCTCCCATAGGACGACGTCCAGCTGCTTGGCATAATCGAGCACGTATTCATAATCTGCTTGGGAAGCGAACGCAGTGTATAAATATCCTGCCATGGAGAAGATCAGCACCCGCATGCAATAGTGCCTGCAAATAAGCGGGGATGACTTGCGAACCTTCTTGTGACTTCACCCTGTTCTTCTCCAGTTCCCAGAGACGGACTTGATCTTGCACGGTCACCGGCAGAAGTGGTTTCTACGCGCATCATCAGATAAGATGATCCGTGCGATTAAGACACCGGCGGCGACGTACGTTCTTGCGCATTTGTGGGTGGGCGTGCGTCGTCAGATAGCTGATAATCTGCGGCACCGCATAAATAACGGTGTTCAGGAGTTGACGAATGCCTTAAACTTACTTGGTCCGCAGTAATGCCATTCAGCAGGGCCTTTTTAACGCTCTCCCGCGTGATCGCACCGACGACGAGATTCGGGAATCGAGATTTCAAATTGACGAAGAGATTGAGCACGGCGATCTGAAGCGGATTGTCTACACCGATATCAGCCAGCGGCATTCATATTACGAGAATTACGATACGCACCGGTGTACGCGTACAGTCGGTAATTTGTCTCTAATACAATAAATCCTTGGTCATGCGAGCCACCCCCCGTGCTCCGTGATGTAGGTAGAGGCGGTGACGACGAAGTCAATGTAGTGGCTAAGCGAGACGGGCTGAACCGACGTGCACTAGCCTGAGCACGCCGAGATGGTGATATCAGAGGCTTAGTAAATGGCAGAAACGCAAGATTACGAACGCTGTGCTGCCAGATCAACCCGTAATTGCGCAAGTCCGCGAGCATAGCGCTCTGAGTGGGACTCAGATTCTCCGTTGAGAATTCCTGCATGAAATCGAGATCAGGATCAGTAATAGCCTATCTGGCACAAAGACACCAGACATACCCGACCAAGTTCCATCGTGGATAACATTAGCAAGAAGCTCAGGACCTCTACCATATCCATTTGCCTCTCCTGTTCCGTGAAACACAGTATGACAGGAGGGTCACGTTTTGCGGAAGAGAAACCCCTACCTCCGCCATATGCAGAAACTGCAGCAACAGCTCCCACAGTTGGGCATGTGGGTCGTGCAAGAGAAATTGGAAGCCCGACGATGTTATCTGCAAGACGCCGCCGCTGATGTAGATCTCAGCCTCGTCCTCATTGGGTGATGTTACCCGTGACTTACTGCATTTTTGTCATGAGACCGCTACGTTGCAAGAGAAAAAGAACTTCCTGGGGAGGCTTCGTGGGATGCTGGCCCGTTCCGGACGATACCATGTAGTGGAGAACAGTCTGAATGGGCGAGCCTGTTAGACGGCTTCGCGAAGCTCAGGGTCGTCGAGGGCACACCTCCCAACGTTCAAGGGCATAGGCGTCCAACGTGGCGATGTCTGGAGGAGGGCACAGTGGGTCGGGTTCGACCGGCACTCCAAAGCTTCCCGTCGTTCCTCTGGATCAATCAGAAACGGTGACGTCATTGCCTAGGTGTATGCTCACCCGCCGGTAATAGCTTGGCGCAGTGACGCTCGGAACGTGGAGTTCAGTGCCAACTTTGTCGTAGATTTCGGGATGATGTGAAGACGCGCTAGGTTGGAGAGCGAGTCGTTGTATGGTCTGACTCAGTCGTTCAATCAATGTGAGTGAGAACAAGATGACGGTCATACTTTCTGCCTTCATGGGTTACCCAGGCGGACATGGTAGACATCGGAATGGATGACTCGAGCCACAGAAGGTTCAAAATTAGCTGGCGTTCGAGTGGCCGCAACAGACTAGTAAGGTTGCGCGAGTCAGGTTGCATCAACCAAGTAAGCATCATGCATACCGGAATATGGAAAGACATGACGACGGCCGTTGATAGAGCCGCGTCAAGGCAGTCTGTGATCGGGACTGTAGAAATGCCAGAAGGATATGCGGGCTCCATTCAGTGTGCGTGGCAGTGGTTTCTGGGTTGAGTTCGACGGAGGGCATGGTGCTTCAGATGGGGGCTCGAGCGACAGGCCCTCCGTGTGCGCACCAAACCTCGATGTCGTGAACGTCGAGTCGTCGATTGAGCCTAACTGACCGTGCGCGCGCCACTGAAGGCGTGCCTGCCTTATTTGTCGATTGCTGATTCGCACGATCTGCCGCCACAGACGCGTCAGCCACACGCGCGTCGCTTTGCTTCCAGTCCCACTCGCCTCCTCCCATACTTGCAGCCGCAATGGCTCAGGACGCTGCACACAACGCGGCATTGAGTCGTAAGTGTAACACTAGCTAGACTAGGCGTCCCGGTTCAACAAACTTTCAGGTCAGACGGGGCTGCTCCGGTCTCTCGTCTCTCAGGATCCCACTCTCGTGAATGCGCCGGATGTGGTGGGTATTTGCTGGAATACGACACTCACAGAGATACAATTGCTAATTTGATATCAGGATGGTCGCACTCCACTGCACTGGGCAGCATCTTCTGGAGCCCTCGACATCGTGAGGTATCTCATTGATCACAAGGCGGATGTCGATAGCACCGACAACAGTGGATGGACGCCCCTACAAATAGCTGGTTAGGCTGGTACCCGATAACGCAAAACGCTCTCGCTGATGATTGAGCAGTCAGTGCAGGTCATGAAGATGTCGTACGCGAACTCCTCGGCGCTGGAGCAAACGTCAACCACAAGAATGACAAAGGAATCACACCTTTGTAAGAATTGCATATATATCCTTTCTTTTTGTTCTTATCGACTTTGATAAGGCACTATGCCGCTTCCAAGTTTCGCGTAGACGTATGACACTCGCTTGATCGAACTAACGTCGCGCCTGACTCTCCCCGCAGATTGGCAAGCTACTCATCTCTCGAGGAGCTGACGTGCGTATGGCGGCAGACCTCACGTCGTCTTGATTCTGACGACCCCCACAGATCAATGCACGCGACAAAGCGAACCAATTATCACTGTAAGTCCTTGTCTTGCATTCGCCCGTGTCTTCGCCATATATATCCCAAGATCCGAAGCCACCGTGCTGCCACCACAGGGTCGACTGGATTCATCAGTCTTCTGCTAAGCCCACCCGAGGGATCCCCCAAGACCCGGCTAAACACCGCTGACCGTGTGGGTGCGTCATCCCTTCTGCTTTCCGCGAAGATCTACTCTCAATTGCACCACCTACGCACCAGGTAACACGCCTCTCCATCTAGCATTGGAGTCTGCGCATGCAGAAGCCGCCTGCCTCCTCATCGAGGCTGGCGCAGATCGCACTCGCGTAAGTCGTCTGACATTAGCCTGCACCAACTTCACGGAGCTGAGGAGACATATCTATTGAATGTGACAGGAAAACCTCGATGGCGAAATGCCGGAAGATCTAGAAGGCGTCGGCGGACAGGAGCAAAGACGGGCGAGGGCCTATGTCATCGAGCGGTGTGGGAAGCGGTCATGAGGCGGTTGAGGCGGCAGGGCTCTGCATGACAGTGGTGCAGGTGGAATTGGGGAAGTGATACAATCTAAGTCTGTACTCGCATGGTGTCTTACACATTCAATGGCGCAGGAACTAGAATGACAGATCGGTGCTCGTTCTGTTCGCACATCCGGCCTAGCCTCACTGGCTGCCGACGCCAGAACCGAGAAACTGCATCCGAAAATTGACCATCGGCCTCTCCCAGCACCGCCGTTTGTACACAGTGACATGGTGCATCTGCGCGCCATGCATCCCCTTATTTATGATCGAAGACGTCACTCACAGATACAATGTGAAATGAGCAGACGTTATGCTGGTAACTCGAGGCGCACGGGCACGAAGGGTCAACTCAAGGTTCTACCGATGTACGAACCAGTGTAGGGTGCGAACTGCTACAACTTACAGATGCAGCGACCTGTGTTTCTCTCGACCATACTGGGGAGCTGGTGCCAGCAAACCGCGCCCTTATGCGACTGCTTTGTTGCCTGTCTGCGACGGTACAACGGTAAGAAGTTTGCCAGGGAATTTGGGCCTTGTCTGATACACTCAGCAGGGCAAAAAGTTACCGTCTCCGAATATGCAGGTGATCGTCCGAGAATTTCATGTTGCAGGCCTGCCCCCCTCCACCTCACCCTATGTCGCGGCAACCGTGACTCCGCGAAGCGACATATATGAAGTCCGAGCAGGCCGATCCTGACAGGGCCCGCGTCTTCCCTACTTGTCTGCTGTGCTTCTTGGACCCTGACTGTCAACAGAGATGCATACGCGGGCCGACTCCTCACTAAACCATACCTACACATCAAAGCATCAGACACTTGCATGGAGGGTTGTCCCTGCTCACGACCCGGCGCGAGCGGCGTGGCGACCCGAGGCTGGAATGCGGCTGTCCGCGATTGGGTAGCGAGTTGAGTGGCCAGTTCGTAATGATGAGGACGGAATGATGAACGCGCGCAGGGGGGCTTGTACGTGATTATGGGTCAGCTCATATACACCGATACAATGTCTGGGACCTGGTCACGTTTAATTGGACGGCCCACTCCGTGGGTTCGGCGGACATGAATGCATGCCCGCTACGTTGTACTTACTACGTGATGGCCCGACTGCGACCGTGGTCCAAGGACTCGGACGATCGGGCCAACTCACATCCAGGGCGGCTGTATCCCTCCTTGTTCGCCATTGCGACGGTGGGGGAAATGAAAGCCCGGTGACACGTTGGGCTTTCCCACACGCGGGCACTGTGGGAAGGTACGATGGATTGGCCATTGGCGTCTGCGTGTTCTCGGAGCATAGACTTTGGTTCGGGACTGATTGCCTTGTTATAGTCGATCATCACAGCGGACTTCAGAGGAAAGGCTCCGAGTGACGACTGCACTTGCGGTGAGGATAAAGCCTTACTACCTGGGCAACGTGACTGACCTTGGGTAGTGCGAAGATGGCGGAATTTGTGCGCTCCACCAAGACAGATGTCGTACAAAACAAGCAGGCACGACGGTCAAGCCTCCTGCGGTTCTGTCCGCATGTTGCCCACCAAACACAACACAACCAGATCCAGGCAAATGCAGGTCAACTTGTCTTCCGCGATCCCGCATTGATGCGAGCCGTCGGGGTTGCTGACTATGATGTGTCAGTTAAGCTCAGGCGCCGACGGAGCAAAAAGGTGCGATCGCTCAGTTCCGTGCCGCGGGTATCGGTCTATTTCCATCCTCGTGTAGATCGACAATCTATCCTTACCAGTCTGGGACGACTCGTATCGAGAGTGTAGAGTCTCACTCCACGACGCAAGATTCCACCAGATCACATCGCTCGCAACCTTGTCCGACATTGTAAGTTCGTCCCGAACGAGCCCGCAATTGTCTATACAAAGCGAGGCAGTCGGTGTAGGTTGTGCCTCAGCGGTCTCAGTCACGCCGCTGGGGCATTCATCCGCAGTTGGCTTATCGATTGTGCGCTCGAAAGACAGCGAGCGGGGTGCAGGCGCGTACCTCACTGGGCTTGCATTAGTCCGGGGAAGGGACTATTGAACGTTCCTTTTGCCCTCCTTCTTTTAGTTTTATTTGCCCATCATGCAACGTGTAGACCGCGCTACGGTGCAGGGTCGTATGTGCTAACCGCGACAAGGCGGGAGACAGAACCTTGAGCTGCAGTCGCAGCACACCCAGTCACGAGAGCGTACCATCATCAACTTCGCTTCGATCGTCGGCTCCCGCTGTACTGTGCACATACGATAATCCCAGGGGCGTAGTGTAAGACCTCCATGCGGACATGGCCAAGTAACACAGTCAAGGCTTCATGCCGATGCTCTCCTCTAGTTGTGGAGTAGGGCTCCAGTCAAGGGTGTGTTTCGCGAGAAATTGCAGACCCGAATTCAAAGTATGGATATGTCGACTCCATTGAGCGCACTGCGCGGCGGCCTACTAGTACAGCTCCTTCGTGGAAAGATACATCTCGAGCTACGGACGTATGTCAATTTCTGCTTGGCAGCGTTCCATCTCAGTCGGAGCCAAGGAGCGGGAGCATTCCGTGACTAGCGGAGACCTCACGATGCCATCAAATTTAGGTCAGGTCGGACAGTACTCAGCTGGCCTGGAGGCTGCGCAGTGAAACACGTCCACCTGAACACTGACGCCTCAATGTCGACCTTTGGTCTAGGATGAGCCGTGTGCTCGCCATGGGGATGGACAACAACGATAGCTATGCCCCTGGGCTCCTGTTTCTGCCCCACATCCGGGATCCTTTAATTCCCCTCTTTTGGGAGCAGAAGCTTTGAATCCCTGGGTAGATTCGCCCTGTCATGATTCGAGCTGGGGCATGTGGCCAGGTCAAGGCTCAAACGTAGGAACGGTAGGCAAGGGGGAGCTGGCATGAGATAGGGCTGTCCCCCTGGTCTACAAGGACTCCCACCACACTAGCCGGGGACATTGGTGATTACGCTGGTCGCTGAATGTACTGCAAGAGCGACGCGCGGGGAGTGCATATCAATGTCAGTGTCCGTGAGACTGAGCCGCGGGGCACATGAAAAGGTGGGCGGACAAATACTTTCATCGATTGTGTTCCCCTGTGCCCTGCCGCCGCCGTCGTCTGAGAGAGCGTCTTCGAGTGTCACGCTAATACTCGGTGAACGCAATTTTCAAAACTTGCTTTGCGCAGAGGTGGAGTTGCTACTCAATGGGAGAGGGAGGTGACTGCTCAGCATTCGAATGGCCGTGGTCATGGAGAGGGCGATTGTGTGTAGAGCAAGCCGGAAGTCGGCGAGCCGCCATATTGTCCCGGCCGCCACTCGTGCTGATGTCCTGCCACTTGTCAGCCATCTTCGGCGACGGCGAAGCGGGAACACGCCTACCTTGCGTAGCCCTCGTCTTATCTCCAACCTTCATCTGCGTCGAACATCCGCGGAAGCCGAAGCAATTCGTCATGCGTAGCTGGTACCCCAGATTCCTTCCTTTGTCTCCTCCGAGCTCCGAGTAGCCTATGTCGGTAGCTCCAAGGGCAGAAGGTGGGTGCCCTCGTCCATTCCAGTGCGTCATTTGATACATCCTTCGACACAGAGTTTACCACCAAGGCGGGCAGACCGTCCACATCCACAGCCTGCCAGCAGCGGAAGGTTTCAGCTCTGCCTCACGGCGTGGAATAAATCGGGTAGGCCGTGTGCTGCGAGGGAAGGCTTGCCTTGGAGCAATTGAGAAATTGGATGAGTCGTAGCATGTGCACTGCTGCAGGTCACATAGGCGATCGCCTTTGGTAGCCCAGGACGGCTGAAATTGGTGGGCCTCTTCTAGTGCCGGAAAGACAAGCGCTCTGCATGTTATGTGGTTGACTATCGAGTCATCCATATTCCAGCCGGAGCACTGGTCGAGCATTGATTACAGAGTCACGAGTACGAAGACGGTGAGTTCCTTTAACAACAGCACTATTCGGATACATCAAGCTCACTGATCCACGACTCAACTCCAATCGTTGCAAGTCTTCAGATATGAGAGACGGCTGAATCGCCTTCCCCCGATCTAAACAGTCGTGACACCGCGACGACCGTTCGCCTCCTCCGAGACTTGCCACCGCGAGACATCGGAGACTCCAACGGGCAACTGATCGTCGGTGTGTGTTGTGGATTATGCCTTCTTCCTTCCTACTCGAAACCATGCACTCCGTCGATTCGCCGGACCTTGAACGCGCGCCGCCGCAAATCCTCGACGAGCTCAGAAAGAGCGGCGTCGGAGACTGGGGATCGGATCGTCACGACGATCAGCGGACAAGCGCCCGTCTACTACCACGTACCAACCGTCCACCCGGGCCGGCGCTACGTAGTTGTGACTACTAGTCACTGCGGTAAGTAGTAATACTACCTGCCCACAAACCTGATACATGCGCGCAGCACATTATAGATTCCACGCGCAATATACGGCAGCTCGTACGCGTGCTAAAGTTCGGTTTAACCGCGCTACTAGCCAGGCTGAATTGTTTGTAGCACCGCCACAGCCGCTGGTTCGAACGCATGAACATCGTCGTGGTTTTGAGCAGAGCAACACTTTTTTATTTTCACTGCACACGGTCATGGCCATCGTTTCTTGGGATGTGTAATCTACATCCTGTGCATTCAGTAAGAGGCCGAAACCCGCGGAAAGGTGGTCGTTCAGCCCGTGTTCAAATCGAACAAATACACATCCAAAATCAGGTTCAAGCAACTGTGTTACTCAGAATGAGCCTTTAATATGGGTGCAACTCGGGTCCAAAATGCTGGTACTATTGAATGTGGCCCTGGGGCCCTGGTACAATGCACTCATTGCCTAAATTTTCAAAGAATGGGGTGGTTGAATTATCCCGCATGCCACGGCGATGATTGCGTCATGGCACTGCGACAACCCCTAGAGCTGTTGGTACCACCGTGCCTTAAAATCCACACCATATGTTGAGGAGCGCTCGATTGGAGGAACTCGGACGACAGTGGTGAATTCCGTGGTGTCACAATCCAAAGTCAGTATAGGCTTGCCGCGGCTCTCTGCGAGCTGCGCTGAGTGTGAATTTGCAGTCTGCTCACTCCACACTCTCCACACAGGCGTCCGACGTCGACATCGGTATATCAACTATGAAGATCAAACTTGCTCCTCAGCATTCAAGAAGATTGAGAGATCGAATCATGGCCCTCCTTACAATTATCGAAGTACTTCTGTTAAACTTTGCAGGAACACTCAGCGTAGATCTCAACGTCCCACAAATGGAGCAAGTTAAGGGCGGGTGCAGTTCAATCTACGCGCGGGAGGAGCGTTTCTGTAGTGTAGCCCTAGATCAATCAATTCGCAATAATCCTGTTCATATACCATCTCTTTCTTCCCTGTACGCCTGTGTTTATTTTGGACATGCTTGGGACAAATTCTTGTCACAGTCTGCGAACCTTCCGACCATTACCCACGAAGAAGCGGGCGCATTATTCTCCGTGGCTCAATGTTGTTCCTGGGAAGATAGCACGTCGATGGTAAGCACCGTCGTGATGTCTGGGTTCATCACACCATGTCGCGGGTTTCTGACCGTGACAAAGGCCGTTACCTATGGTCTCTAACAAGCGTCATTGTCAGAATATTGCTGCACGAACATACCAATCTTACATGCTTTATACCGCTCCCCAAGTAGTACATCACCCATCAGGGACGTTTACCTCTCCGAGATCAACATCTAGCTTAGCTCGATCATGAGAATGTGTACCAAAGCGAATATAAATGTGAGCTATAGGTATTCAAGGTGTGTCGGTTGGATCCCAGTCAGTTACAAGATCTGACAACACATGTAAGCCCGGATAGAGTAGACGGCCCTGAGAAACGCACACTCATCGAGGCTGTCTAGATGGTCCACCTCCTCCGGGGTCAGCCCGAAGCTGTAGACATCCAAGTTTGATCGAATACGCTGCTCCGACGAAGACTTCGGCAACGGTATGTAGCCCTGACAATGGCGGATCAGATATTGGATGTCTGACGATGGAATGAAAGCATGCCTTCTGGAGGGAGTAACGCAGGAGTATCTGTGCCGGCTGCTTCCCGTACTTCTGGGATAGGCGGATAATTGACGGGTGTTTGAAGCGGTACCCACGTACAAGCGGCGCCCACGCCTGACAACTGTGTTCATGGTCTATATCGGGCTATAAGCTTGCCTGCTTACCTCGAGCGCGATATCATACTTCCTACACATAGCGACGATATCCACACGAGTCATGAACGGGTGTAGGTCGACCTGGTATACGATGTGAGGGCAGCAGACTGTGCAACGAGGCATACAGACCGACCTGGTTGATAACAGGAGGTTCGACATTCGTGTCCACCATCTCCTGCAAGTGCCTGACTCCGAAGTTGCTGACACCCACGCTGCGTACGAGCCCTTCTTTCCTTGCCTCGAGGATTGCCTTCCAGCTCTCCGCGCGCTTCTGTGGCCCACCGATGGGAGAATGCATGAGGTACAAGTCGATACACCCTAGCCCTGACTTCTGGTATGAGCGTGCGATCGCAGCCTTTGCGGCCGAATATCCCCCGTTATTCTGCAACTTGGTAGTGAAGAACACCTCGGAGCGAGGAACACCGGTGGCAGCGCAGAAATCACGGATCGCCCGCCCACAATCGCGTTCGTTGTAGTACCACTCCGCTGAGTCCTACCGTTGTCAAATGACCAGATGTACAATAGAGATAGCTTGACTTACGATGTGACGATAGCCTGTCTGTGTCGCATTGGATGAATGGGTAGCGAGGTACAGACAGAACATAACTCACCTCTAATGCATGTTTTACTGCATCATAAGCTTCTTGACCGTTCATTTCGTAAGTCCCTGTGTCCCATGGAAAGTGCGGGTAAGCCCTCTTGTACTGCGCATCAGCTGATGTTCCCTACCAAAGCCCATGATGGGAATCTCGTTCCCGTCTTGAAGCTAAATGTTCGAGTGAGATGAGCATAGTGAACCAATGTGGATTGAGACCACTATACGAGCCTTCATCGTGGATTGTAAGGTTAGCGCCATCATGAAGAAACGGCGTTGTACCGCAGAAGACGGCCTAAGTGCGTAATTTCGAGCCGTGCTTGCCCACTGCGAAGGGGCTCGGAATCGAGGATACAGAGATGTGATGAGTGAGAGTCCCTTGGAAAGAGTTAGTAGGAGAGAAAGGGGCGATGTCATCGATGCCTGACTCGGAACGGAAGCGGAAGGCCATCCCGCTCGCCGCGGCATCCTGCCCAATCGAAGGCCCGTCTTGAGCTTCAAGTTAATGAAGCATGCGAGTGACTAGAGCATCCATGCACCAAACTTTGACATGGTCGCAATGACCCCCAAGTCCAACACTGGCAGTACCGAAGAGACCTCCGATGCATGAAGTATTTTGCTGGCCCGGGATGATTAGAATTGTGACGTGAATTGAGTGCTCACTGCTAATACTAGACTGTAGCCAGGCTCCCTCTTTGACTCGATCAGGGGCTGCTGTATAATGTTCAGAGCATGCCTCTGAGCATCTCCCTCTGCCTTCATCGACAGCACTTACTACTGCTGCTGGGGGATTCGACGTGTTCACAGATAAGTTCGTGTAGCCGGGCGGTTAGGCACTACGCCCGGTGGCGTGGGAAATACCGGGCGAGCTCGTTGCGGACACAACGCCTGGCCATTGTCCTTAACTCGTCTTGTAACACTACCCCATCTCCCTGCTTCTTACTGAGACCCCATCTACGACCTTTCTCAGTGGTCAGATCATCTACTCGCTCCTATCTGTCATGGCCACCATCGGACTTCCCTCGCACACAGGCCCTGTTATCCGAGAACACGAGGTTATTGACATTGATTCTTCTGACGAAGACGAGGTCCAGCTGGTTGGACAGCCCAGTCAGCGATCGCATGCTGGAGGATCCGGAAACAACGCCAGAAGGGCGACCAGAGGGCCCTCGGGGTCGAGCTCTGCATCTGCTATCGTGGTAGAGAGCGACGATGAAGACGCATCGCGCCTCAGAGCTGGACATGGTACGGATCCTCGTCTCCCTCCACAACAAAACATGAACGATTCTCACATTTTAGTCCGGCGTCGGTTATTTTCTCCCGCACCGCCTCTCTCGTCTTTGGATATTCCACCCGTTCCTCCTATCCCTCCTCAATTCGCAGGAAATCAAGCATTCCCTTTACATCTTGGAAGACGAGGAGTGGCTGCTCCTCCGCCTGTCATCGTTCCGAACCCACGACCATTCCCATTCGAGGCACATATCCGCCACCCTCTCCCGCGCCGTCATACGCCCCCCACGATGTGCCACCCTTTGCTCCGGCGCCTCGGTCTCACCATCACCCTTCCATGGGCTTAGGCGGTGCCTTGCTTGCGCTCAACCGACAGAACGATGTAGAGGAGGCGAACAGACGACAACGAGAAGCACAAGAGGAGCTTCAGAGGCAACCTTCAGGTTGGCGCCGCTTCGTCCCTGCATTCTTCGATTTCTTCCGCGAAGACGAGTCGCAGCCAGCACCACCACGGCGTTTACCAGGAGATGCTGAGATCTACCCTGGAGGTATACTGTTCAATGGGCCTATCGACGATCTTGAGGACCTCGCTATCCTCAGGGATATCATGGACAACCAATTTGGTCGACGTGGGCCCACGTTTGCGGTGCCCGAGCGTCCACGAGAACAATACTACAAGCCAAACTACACACATCCTGGGAAGCCTGCGCCAGGTTTCACGTTCGATTTCGTTCCCCCAGAGAATGCATCCACTTCTTCTACTGCTTCGCCCATCATCGTGATTGACGATGACGAGGACACGGTAGCGGCATCGAGCAAGGCTTCGACTTCTGCAAGTGGAGGCCAGGGTGACGCACACACTGCGTTAGTCTGTGCTCACTGCAACGACCGTCTTACACTATCGTCCGAGAGTACAGCCCCTGAAGCGGAACTTGTGAGGCGACGAATCTGGGCACTACGGTGTGGCCACATGCTGGATGGCAAGTGCATACAGGAACTCATGAAGCCGGCTCCGCCGCCACCCTTGGCGATCCCGCTGGAGGAGTCAATCGTGACGTCTGACCCTAAGGGAAAAAGGAAGGCGGTGGACGTGCCAAGCACTGATGTCACTATGGACGCTGGCGAGACCGACGTACTCGGGTCCAACCATGCGAAAGGGAAGGGGGGAGCTGTAGGGAAAGGGATGACGACGCCTAAGAAGGGCAAGCGAAAGGCGGCGGAGATGCTGTCAGAGACGTGTACCCCTGTCGTGGATGGGCTGAGCGCAGATGCAGTAGTCTCACCCCCAGACGATAACTCTATGCGCTCTCGTCTGCGACCCCGTCACCCTCGCACATCCGCACAAGGCAGCCAAGGCGTGGAGCCAGGGTCTGCGAGCGTACTTGTGCTTCCGATGCCGTCTGCTGTACCTCCCCTTCCGCGGCGAGGTCGGGGGTCCGCTGCAACGCGTAGGAAGGGCAAAGGAAAGGCAAAACCGAAG
This sequence comes from Fomitopsis betulina, assembly GCA_022606075.1. Lineage (NCBI taxonomy): Eukaryota > Fungi > Basidiomycota > Agaricomycetes > Polyporales > Fomitopsidaceae > Fomitopsis > Fomitopsis betulina. The sequence continues at coordinate 190,652 of JABYQK010000005.1, read as the reverse complement.
CTCGAAGTTGTCCATGAGTGGGCATGTCCCGTGGCTGGTTGCGAGCAAGTGCACGTCAGTCTGTGTATCGACGGAGAGTGGAAGATGGAACCCGAAAGAGGGGCGATTGGTTTGTTCCTATGAGCTGTACGTCATTGTGTTTCGAATTGTCGGGGCGGTCTCTGACAGGGTTTTGAACTCAGGGTGTTTTGTCATGTTGAGATTAGGATTGCATTGGACGATTGACACAACGGCGGATTCGACACGCAATGCGTCCCTATCTTGTTCTGACCCTAAGTGGTATCCCGGTAAGTGCGTGTGTTGCCCATGTCCATGCCGACACTGTCTACTATGCGAACGCGCGTTTTTGCCACCGCATCTCGACACCGCTTGATGGCCTTGTCTGCGAGGAATCGCTCAGATGTGAGTGTGAACTCCAGCGCCGATTACACTTTGCACTAACATCCGTATTTGTTTCCATCCTCGGGAGAATTGTCTCGCGCCGCTTGAGGGCCACGAGGCACATTGCAAACTGCTCCCGCCCCTGCACCTCTGTGCACTGAGGCCTGCGACCCTCGGCGTTCACCCCATGGTGCCATAGCAGCGAAGGCTACCTCCGCAGGGATTAGTCAATGCAGATATTGTGGCATTACTTGCGCACCGCTGTGCCGTGGTGTGTGCGACGCACCTTCTGGTGGTCGAAGCAGCCCCGCTGCAACCTGGTGGCAGACCACTACTCGTCGCACCTCTGTACAATGGTGGCACCAGCCGGAATAACCGAAGTACGATTGTGTGCTGCGTCGCTTCGCAGCGGACAGCTTCGTGTGTCCCAGAGACGCAAGGCGCATTGTTCGCCACCTCGGGGCCAACCGCATGGCCGAGTAGAGGCCGTCCTTTGTGCGTCCGCTATCCCTGTCACAGGTCCTTTTAGGCGTCATAAATGTCTACGGACGTGCGTTATACTGTTGTATGTGTGGCCAGGCCGCAAGGCACCAACTACCATACCTTTGTGCATGTAGCGTGGTTCGTCCGAACAACTTCTTACACCACGCGGTTGATCGACTAACTCCTGCTGGTATGTTCTTGCCTGTGCACGTATTTCGTGTGGACGGCACGCATTTCGCGTGTCTGCTGACTCTCCCCTGTTTACACCACAGACGGGACGTTTCATTCCCATACCATGACTTATGACTAGGAATATATCTTAGTTAGCTGACATTGAACACGGATTCGTAGTTGTCGGCGGTACCTCCATTCACTACCAGTGACATGTCGTCCAATTCTTAACGCGCGCTACCGCTAGTTGACCCTCGTTGCACCCACGACCACAACCTCGCCCACGACTTCGACACAGGCTAACCTCATTTATCAGCGGACAATGCGCGTGTGCAAGGACTCATGGTCGCAACGCACGCGAATCGTGGCTCCTCGCTGGTACACATTGGCCGGAGATTGGTTGCATGGCCTATCGTTGCGGCTCAAACCGCTCGATATCTGAGCCTTCTCCAGCCTCCGCGTTACAAACGAGGCTGCCGATCCTTTCATGAAAGTCGCCCTGCTCGGGGCGGGCGCAGTGCAGTCCTCCATATCTTCCGTCCCGTCCTAGGACTCCCCTCACCCTCCTGTACCTTGCCCGACGTAGAGAGAACATGGATGGACCCCTGAGCTTTGCCGCTGACGACGACAAACGCATGCTTTGCCGAGAGTACAGATGGAGCAAATTCGTGCGTACACGATCCCTTGTGCCTCGTCTGAGAGCTACATCATGCGTATTATCCACAGCTCACGAAGTGGGAGTCGCTGCCCCGTCTTCGACTGGAACCGCACCGCGTCCTTTACGACTGCTCGGTATGCGCATTTACGAACACGATAGGTCCTACATGCCCATGGTGTATGAGTGCCTGTAGAACGAGGGTTTCAGGTTCACCATGCGCCCGACGCCGCATCAGTTGCCCACAGCTGCTAAGCGAGGCGCAGCAAGCGCAAATTAGGAGATGGGAGACGCGGCCTGCCATGGTGACCCGATCATTCAACCAAGCTGTGTCCACTAACAAACTGCCGGGATGCGAAGCCGCACGTGTCCGTGTTCGACCCCGCGTACATACTCGTCGACAGACCCACCGTAAGGCTGCCGTCCACTCGACCGCCGACCTTGTTACTGCCATCACATATGTACGTCCCCATCTCTCCACTCACCACACCCGCTGAGCTGTGTTCTGCTGCAGGATGTCGAGCTAGAGTTAAGACCATTCCTCAAGGAACTAATGAATATGCACGACGACAACCATACGACCAACACCATGCCCGACCTACCAGCCAAGGCCCGTATTATTGGCCGACCAGACAGCACGCCCGCAGATACCAAAAGCATCAGCGCGTTCTCGACTTCTACTTCCTCTCAGCGGACACTACGGAGGACACAGAGGGTGCCTGCGCTGCGGAAACGCTCCTCGCGCACACTGCGCAAGCATTCTATGCCCATTTTATCGAAGACATATTCCAGGCGTGTGGACGAATGCGAACAAGTTCTCCCCGTTCAAGCCTTCCTGCCGTCCTGCTCGCCTTCGCCAGCCCCCGTCCCCCTGATCCCCCTGGGCCATCCGGAACGCCCTCTCTACACCGCGATACGGAAGAATATGTCTGCCCCTCCCGGCCTCAGTGCACCTCGATCTGACGTAGGTCATGGCTCATCCCTGCACACCGTCCTTCTCGAGCGCGGTGCTCATTCCCTGGACATGCCTCGCCCCGCGACCTTGGGCCGCTCCCACCGCCTGCAACAGCCAATCCCGGCGTCCGACTGGACTTCCGGGTGCTCACTCACGGGCGAGGCGGAGCTGCGTCCCGATCTCGTACGATGCCAATCCGTCGACGTGGTTTCACATCAGTTGCGGGAAGTCCACCTGGGAGGTGTTAGGGAGAGGGTCAAGAACCTCGGGAAGGGGCTCAAAGAGTTCCTACGGCGAACGTGAGCTCTCTGACTCGCCGGCGGCTCGCGGCATGGTATGGTCTGTCGATATGCTCTCTAGAATCTATGTCTGGTGCGTTCAGCAGTATCTCTGCTAATGTGGTGTTCAGTATCGCTGATGCAAAGTTGCGTTCACGCAGAACTCACTTATGTCATCGTCAACGTCACCCATTCTCGCAAGCCGTCATCGACGGTCGCACAGCGCTTACCCCTGCTTCGTGGCTGCGACTAGAAAGCCAAAAATACTTTGCTTCTACATGCCGTATGCATATTCGTAACCAAAGATACTAATTCATGTTCGCACAAGCGGATTACCCTCATCCTTCTCCGAAGCTCGGTGTTTGTGCGCATGACCTTGTATTCAGTAAGTACCAGGTGTATCGTCCCCGATGCTAGTGCACCTGACCCAGATAAGTATCTGCATGTCGTCGATAGGGTTGTCGGTAAGTCCGTCCGGCCACTATCGTATTCCTCGACGGCCCCATCACCGTTTATGGCTCATACCCGAACTCTACAACAGGGGACTTTGCTCCTGATACTTCCACAGTTGTCTCGTCTCTGACCTACTACGTCAGGCGTCTTGCCTACGCTCTTGGGAAAGGACCTGCGTGCAAACGATGCCACCTTCCCAGACACGGAGTGCCATGACAGGTTGCAGCGATTGGCCGTGAACATTGTGCCCAGTGAATCTTCCTTACCCAATTGCCTTAGCTGTCCAGTGTGTTGCGCACTTTCTGCTTGTCGCCCTCTATATATTGTCGCTTGAGATAGGCTCCCGACTATTTCCGCTGTCAGCTGTCCTTGCAATTTTTGTGATCAATCCTTGTATGTTCTGACGAGAACGAATGCAAGTATGTTCTGCTTCCTTGTCGCAGCTGACAGGTGGCCAGGACTCTCAGCTCGCTCCGACCGGTTCTGAGACGTACAGCAGTATTAGCGATGCAGTCCAGGCTGGTACCTGTCGGCGTGGACCTTGCGCCGCTCAGGCTTTGTCCGCCCATGGGAATTGATGGAAAAGACATTTCTTGAAGGTTGCGAGACGAGGAAGGATGTTGACTCGACAGATTCAACGTAATATCGTAGTTTGTACGTCTGCCGAGCACATTTTAGATATTGATTGATGCGATATACGACAAGCGAGCCCAACAGACGATGGACAGGGAGCGTCCCGCGCGTCAGCAGACTGCAGAGGGAGGGGGCGCTAAGCCGTTCCGCCCAACTCATCACGAACATCCTCGAGCTCGAACACTTGCTTCATGATCGTCTAGATTCTATTATAATGTCTCCTACTCGGTCTCTCTTCTAATGACGGAATGCCATATCGTATCGGACGCCGTATCAGCAGGGACAGGCGCAGCGTGCGTGACCATTTGGAGCAGCGCAGGCGGTACTTCATCGCCCAATTACGTTCAATGAGAGTACATCCCTATCCTCGGAGATCACAAGTGCGCAGGCGAATTCACCTATCTTCCATGGACGATCTTTAGATAATGTGAGCGACCTGCAGTCCGGGGCCGTCAACGGCGAGATAAAGCTTGGGATGCGCCGGTCATCCTCCCTAGTCTCGCCTCGCCCCCCTCTGTCCTCTCAGCGACTCCTCCCCTGTCCACGTCGTGCACTGGTCCGTAGTGCAGATGCCCCGAAACCAGGATGAGCGATTCGACGAGACCACTGCGCTCCTGCCCGCAAAGGAGCCCAAGCCTGTGACCCCCCTTCCCACACTGCAAATCGGGATCCTCCTCTTGTTGCAACTCGCAGAGCCTATCACCTCGCAATGCATCTACCCGTTCATCAACCAGGTCTGTATCACTTCTGGGTCCGTGACGGATACATCTTTAACGCCTGGTTGATAGCTCGTCCGTGAGCTGGACATCACTGGAGGGGATGAGAGGAAGGTTGGGTACTACGCTGGGATGATTGTGAGTACCCTGGCTATCCATTGAGCGACATTGCCTTCACGTCTATGCGCATACAGGAGTCTGTGTTCTTCCTAACGGAAGCGATGTTCGTCCTGCAATGGGCGCGCATCTCAGACTACATCGGGCGCAAGCCTGTCCTGCTGACCGGTATGGCAGGGCTCTGTATGTCCATGATTTGCTTCGGGCTCTCAAGGACGTTTTTGCATCTGGTTCTCAGGTGTGCTACCTCACTATGCTATATGCGACCCAATATTGACTGTCTCGCTTTCCCTAGCCGATGCCTGGTGGGTGCACTTAACGGCAACATCGGTGTTATCAAGAGCATGATGGGAGGTGGGTTAACAAAACTTGGCAGTATGCTCGGGAAGCTCAATATGTCGTAGAGTTGACTGACTCAACGAACATGGCACAAGGCTTTGCCTTCATGCCCGTTGTGTGGTCTGCAGGTGCCACCATAGGGTAAGCACTACCCGCGCGTCCCTACATTGACACTGATGTCATGTCTCCAGACCCCTCATCGGTGGTCAACTAGCAAAGCCTCATGACCGATGGCCAAATGTATTCACGGCGCCGATATGGGCGCAATACCCTTACCTCTTGCCGTGTCTTGTCTCCGCGTCTTTCTCTGCTTGCACTTTTGTGATTGCATCTGTCTTCCTGAAAGAGGTGAGTCTCGCTCGATCCATGTGGTACAGTCTCGCACGGACTCACCACATGCTCTCCTCAGACCGTGAAGCGAGGGCCCAGCAAAAGAAAATCAGTCCGCATTCTCGTGCAAGCTGAGGAAGACCCAATTCTGCGAGAAGAGCCGCTCGACAGCCCTACGACACTCCGTTCAATCCTTGTTCCCCCGGTATTGCTGTCTGTCGCTAACTACGGCACGCTCTGCTTACTCGATATCGCATACCGTGCGATCCAGCCACTCTTCTTCAGCACGCCCATCGCGCTCGGCGGGCTTGGCTTCACGCCCGCAACAATCGGGCTCGTCCTAGGTATCTACGGGCTTATGAATGGTTCCTTTCAGGCTGTGTTCTTTGCTCGCGTTGTCCGCTACTGGGGTCCTAAGCGCGTCTTTATGGCCGGCATGTTGTGCTTTGTACCGCTGTTTGCCATGTTTCCCGTGATCAGCGCGCTCGCACGCTCGAATGGCGTAACTGCCATTGTCTGGGCTGCCATCATTCTCCAGCTCGCCATCTCGGTGATCATGGACATGTCCTTCGGTAAGTTAGTCCAGTTCTATGTTCACTGACTCAGGTTGACTGTTCTTCGTGTCTCAGGTTGTATCTTCATGTTCGTGACCATGGCAGCACCGAACAGACGCAGCCTCGGCACGACAAATGGCATCGCCCAGGTAGTTGCCGCACTTCTACGAACTGTCGGACCTGCATCGGCAACATCCCTCTTCGCTCTCTCGCTCGAACACAACTGGCTCGGCGGTGGCGCAGTATACGTGATATTCATCCTCCTTTCCTGCGTGCTGTGGCCGGTGGCCATACCGTTGCCGTATGAACCATGGCCCAGAAATGACTAGGTGACAATATGCCTGTGTTGCAGGGCTCTGGGGTGGCGGAGAGGCAAGGGACAAGCGTGCCTTCGGTAGAAAATTTGCTGGGAACATTGCTTTCAGCCTAGCGCTCACGATATTGTTATGTCTTTTCACGTCAGTTTGTTGGATTTTCATAGCTATCGACCACAGGTAGACACCACGAACACTGATTATTCATGTATTATAGTTCACTGCATCTGAAGTGTTCAAATTAGATCCCTCCATCGCACGAGCACTAGAACTGTGTCCCATGGTCTCGTATTTATGATCACCGTGTTGTTCCTTCGGTTAATAGCGGTCACCCATGACTCTCACTATGTCTTCGCAAGGTTGAGGAGCATACCTAACCTGGCCGCCAGGCTACACAAGGTTCAAACTTACACCTACATTATGCGCTGCCGAGGAGAATGAAAACTCTGTACTAACCGGCTGCAGTACTAGTCTCTTGATTGGAAGTGCTCGGACCGATGTCTAGCGTTCTCCGAGCCGTACATATGCCGTCAGTCCGGTTTCCGGGCATTCACCGTATGCACACTACTTGCTTTGGACATGAAAGTCAGGTCCCATACTCGGAGAGCCCCTTGACCTTGAAAGCCATGAAGTGAAAGTGACCACACTCCTCGTCCCTGCAGGGTGCAATGTTCTGGAACATTCACAAGTAGGGTTTGTATAGAGGTGCCTCACATGGCTGAAGCCCGCAGCAGCGGCCATCAATCGGAGAGGCACAAGAGGCATACTGAGCAGAAAGAAGGCATACAAGCGACTACCAGGCTCAACGAAGAAGTGGGTAGACAGGCGGGTCTGCCTTGGCCAGGCTGATGATCGCGCTCGCAGCACAGTGTCGGGGAGATCAGTGCATGTGATGTACCTGGCAGTGGCCACACTGATCGTGTTATCGCGTTCGACATAAGCATACTATTTGCATACCAAAGCAGGGTTGGAGAGCGTTGCACTGTGCCTCACTACACAATTAAAGCGGAAGTCCTGTGTGGGCCTTCCCCAGCGTAGTCAACGGTGCACATAAGGCAGAATGGAAGCCTGCTCACCGGAAGGAAAGCGGTGTGGACAAGGCGTTGATCGCATTCGCCTGAGTCCGCGATTCTGCACAATCAGCCCCGCAGCCCTGCACTCAATCACACCGTGTGGAGGTTGCCACGTCGAACATCGACATCCTGCAGCATGACAGCGATGGTTGACGTGACCAACAGAACTATCGAGCATGCGGCAAGTCGGGCCACAGGTGGTGGAAGCTCAAGAAGGTGGCCAATTTTACCCGGACTTTCATGTCGGCGGTCCGAAATAGTGAGCAAGAAACTGCGGGGAGCTTCGTTTGGTCGGGTAATTTGGCAGCATGGTGCATGTTGTCCGTTTCATTCGTGTTGTAAGCGTGCTCTGGATGTCCTCAAGGAATATCTCATCATCCCTGCCTGCTCAGTGTCCCCAGTAGTACAGGAACCGCTCTCCCTGAAATCTGGAGAAGGTGTAGGCCGGCGGGGCATGGGAGCATAGTTACAGCCGGCTTGTCCCAGTCCCCCATTAGGAGTCATCTAGGTCGCCCAAGCCTGCGGCTGTTGATCTTAACGTTAGATGAGTCTAGCAATTAGACAGTCCGCATGGACAGCGTACCTTCCTGCGCGAAGTACCCATATAGTCGGCCAGACCCTGTATCGGGATAATTCTAAGGATAAAGGCATCTCCCAAATAGACTATCCGGGAGTTTCCGTCGCCATAGAGCCCTTGCGCAGTGTGTTCAGCAGCGTGATATAAGGTTGCGATGAGTGGAAGAGAAGCTTCAAGGGCCGCAGCTGAGATGTTGCCGATTGCGCAGCAGACCACTTGAGCACCATCCCAGGCGGCGACAACCATTCCTGACAGATCGTTCAGTGCACATAAGGGAATTCAAAGGTGCGTCAAGCATCGTGCTAACCCCTCATCGTTGCTAGTGAACAAATGAGCATGATACTGCTTCGGTAATTATTGCAAACGCGAGGCGACAGGCTGCCAATGGGGGCGTGAAGGGTCCAGCACAATTGAGACCATTCAAATGCTCACACGGCGCCTCGCCTCTGGTGGATTCCGCGCGTATGATCGCAGACCCTTTAATTTCATCACTGGAGGGAATCTATACAATACAACAGATTAGTTTCTGGAGGGCTCCCAATACAGTCAGGAGACGCGCTGCGTACCGCGTCGGCCATACATCGCCTTGTGGGCACAGATGTGCTTTTGAGTGTGCTGCAACTCCGAGTTCCTGGATGCTGATCCCTGCGACTGTGTTGTCGAGAACCTTTTGAAATTACGTGGCAAATACCGGCTAAACGGCGGGAACAACACCAAATGGCCACATGATATCAGGCGATTGACTATGTTTACAATAGAACAGGGATTCTTGGTGCAGCAGCTGACATAGGCGAGGAAGCTGGTGCACCAATCAGTCCGTCAACTCGCAGGTGTAGGACGTCGGGTCCAGCTCATCGCCACCAGTGTAGTAGAGTGACTTTGGATACTGTACAAAGACGTCAATTGCGGGTCTCGATTTGAAATGAGAAGAATCGAACGTGCTGACCTGACAGAGCGGGCGAATGGCGTCGATACCACCGGCCACAGTATTGTTCTGGTAGTGTACCGCGATCAGAGACGATGGCGCGATGCCCGACTCGACCCACTGGACCATAGCAGCAAGCACGTCATACTGGGGGTCATGGTTCAGCGGTGGCATATCGTTGGATGCTTGCTGCACGGCACCGAACGCGTTCGCGCCGTCACCTCCCTGCATTCATATAAGCATTGATTCCCAATACTAATCCAATGGTAACTGCTTACATAGCTGATGATCGAAGGATTCAGTGAGAATGGCCTCCACAACTCGAGTTGGACCGTTGCTCACCAATGCTCCATCCCAGGGACTGTGAACAGCCGGTAGAAGTCATCGATGTTGGTGCCCCCGCTGCTCATGAAGTTCTTGACACTGTCGTAGTAGTGAATGCTGCCACCCGGACTGATGATTTCATCTGCCCATCCGACATAGTGGAGAAGCTTCCCGCCTTGCTGGGCGAACACGCTCAGATCGGAATCAGTCGCCTGCAAACGCGGTCCCATAAGTGATGCTACAGGTGAGCCATCCGAGACGTACATCCGACTGGCCTGGGTTGATCTTATCACCAAGAGCGATTAGAGACGAGTTGTAGTCACCAAGCGACCACTTGGTGTCACTGAGGTTGCCGCAGCTGTCAGTGATAGTCACCGACTATTATCACCACGGAATACCTACTTCAGTAGCATGTAGCGGAACCAGCTCTGGGAGATCGCTGACGGCTTCTCGACGTAACCCGTAGCATAGGCATCTTCTCCGCCAGGATAATACTGGCCAAAGACCCAGTCATTATCCACGACATAGTCGGAGTAGATCTTCTCCAAGGTATCAACTTGCGTCTTTGTGAGACAACTAGATGCATCTTGGCCAGACTGACAAAGCAGAACGGATGTATTCAAGCTGTACGTGCTCAGCATGGGAATGAGCATCAACACTGAATTAGAAGACCTTACATGCAAAGCCTGGGATCGTTGATGATCCCATCTGTAAGCTTGAATTATCTCGATGAGCGTAAGCTAAGGAGCAAACGAGGTCGACCTACCCCGTCAATATCGTCGCACTGGTTAAGGACTTCTTTATGAATGACATTCTTCCAGAGATTTTCGCTGATGTACCGATCCGATGTATTCGGCTCCACGAGGCTGTTCAGGTACCCAGCCCACATCCGCAAGTGCGAGTGCCAAGCTGCTGGGGATCCAATGACCTGTTGGGTACTAAGGAGGGGCATCATGAGCGAAAATGTGGACCCACCAGGCCATCGAACTCCTCGGGGAAGGTCTGCATTTCCTTGAACCTACAGTGAGTCAGTACGGGATCCAATTTATGTCCCGCAGGTATAAACGCACCCGGAGCGACCACCTGAAATCATAAGTCTCGCTCGCGACACCACGAAAGGGTGACCTGCACTCACCTTGGGAGCATCCCATGTAGTACGACTTATTCTGCGCAGATCCATAGTACTGCTTCACGACCTCCTTTCCGACCACAACGCTGAGATGCATGGCTCGCCAGCCCCAGTCGACGATGGCATTCTAATTGCAAGTCAAAAACTGCTATAAAGCGTCTCGAGGTCTCCTCACATCATCGCCTGGCCCAGCCCACTGGGCACTCGTCACCTTCGACGTGTGGCCTTGGTCCGTAGATACTCCAGCATCTGGGCGACAGTCTCGTTAACTCAAAAGCCATAGAAACGCCAGTACAACGTACAGCTCTGGTTGACGGCGATCAGGCCAAGCTCGCCGACGTTAACTCCGCACTAGGTCAGTCTGACAGCGACTACAGAGAAGCGGATCTTGCTTACTGCCTCCGGCAAATCCGCCATTGCCAAAGGTCAAGAAGCGGTTGTTCCACGAGTCGGGCAGCCAGACTTCCGTGTGTGCAGCGGAGTTCGCGATCGCATTTGTTATGACTGTAAGCTCGACGCGGCAAAAGTCCTGGAGGTCCTCAGCATCGAGGCTGGACATGCTCGTCGAAAGCTTCACCCGCGTGCCTTTGGGGTAGTATGTTGTGTTGGTCACGGTGGCGTTCGTGTTGCCTGAAAGTGTGAACGAAGCGCATTTCGACGAGCTAGCGCCATCCGCCAGGACGACCGAGGCCAGGAAAAGAAGGCTAGAGAGAGCGGGAGATACCCTGACCATGAAGAAACCGAATGGTAAGAAACGAGAGTAGTAGGATTCTGCGACAGACCCACCTGGTTGATGAAGTTCGTCGGAGCCGGCAGCGATCGCTTGGACTGTCATGAGACCATCAGAGATCTATGACATGTTGACACGACAGCGCGGATGCTGATCCCAACTGATGCCCCGAGAGAGCGTCGAAACACTGAGGGAGGAGGTACAGGCTCACTGGCAGCCTACAGTGCGTCACTGCAGTGCATGCCAAGCCCCGGATCTCATCAGCAACCCAGCTTTGGTGGGTTTCGGGCGTTGTTTCGAGATCGTCTGAGTCGACTTGCCTGGCTTTCCTCCTACTCCCAAGCTGTCAGCGGCCGCTTACTTAGCTCGGAGCTAAGCAAGCGTAATCATTGTAAGCGGTGACTGGTGTAGATCAAGGTCACGATGACATACTTATGGTTGTTCGTGGTACATGGTACATAGCCCGGTGCTGCAACGAGCTTCCTCAACAAGGTCGTATCTTGGGTCTTCAAGCTTCACGAGCGAACAGAACGATACAAACGTGACTTGGAGGTAGCAGTGACATGTTGTGTGACATCTGCGCGGATCGCGTTCTTGAGGTTGATCCGTTTCCGCCATCTCCGCAACTGCTATCGACGCTCTCGTTGTTTCGTGTCGGTCCTCTCTGTTTTGAAACCGTGGAATCTGCCATGAATGCCAACAATGAGTCTGCATCAGCCCCTACCGAATAACTCCCCTTCGGGTACTGGCCGCCGCAAGTGACTACGGTCTGCCACCATACGCAGTCGCGAAGGATCAAGGAGCCCTACGCTGTAGCTCTTTCGAGCCCCATCCCCGAGCTTGGTGAGCATATGTCATCCGTGCCATGAGTCGCTCCAACTATCGCATCCTCTGCACGCCCAATCGCGCGAGTGCTGGGGAGGCCGCCCCCTCTACGTACCTCGCCCTCCCTCCGCGTAGACCGGCATTGGTCCTTGATGCGCATAGCCTGCGAGCCCACGCTTGAACTCCATATCCCGGAGCTTTGCAAGTACATGTGCCCTGTGCATCTACAAGCACACTTGTGCGATACAGCCAGTTTACAAGCATGGCTCTGCCGTGCTCCCCGAGTATCATGTGCAGCCCACGACGTCATGATATCCCAAGTACCAACTCATGCTATTGCAGCCTCTGACCCTCAATAGCGTGCTGTGAAGCCTCTGCCCTTTAATATATGCTATTATAGTCTCTGACCTTCGGTGGCATGCTCTCGCAGCCTGCTGATTAGCGTCCTGAGTATCAGCATTTGAACGAGCCCCCGGCGGCACGTCGCAGTACCGGAACCGGACCGGGGACCGAGAGGTCGACGATCAGGCCGCCGGACGCGTCGACGGCGAGCAGCGGACCGGGCATGGACCTCGCCGTGCTCATGTGGATGATGCGCTGACCTGCGTACACCAGCCGATGGATGCTTCCGTCCTTCCCTCACGTAAACCGAATAAATGGAGCCTCAATCATCCCACCCCCATCCCCAACACTTGCACGCCTCTTGATTACCACTGTTAAGGACAGCGAATACGATGTCGAAGGTGGCTTCATCAGTGAAGGCGGCCCTCAACCGCACTGCGTTCGTGACGGGTGCCGGCCAGGGCATCGGGCGCGCCATCGCGTGCCGACTCGCGCGGGACGGCTACGACATATCCATCGCAGACATCCCGCCCGCGAAGGAGAAGGTGAACGACGTGATCAGGGAGATCGAGTCCTATGGCCGTAAGGCCATCGCTGTGTACGCTGGTGAGCGATCATCTGCGGTAGCTCGTGGACCTGTGCTGAGATGACCCCGTGGGCAGATATGCGGGAGGCTCAGCAGATCTACGCTGCTATTGAGGAGACCGTGGAGAAGCTAGGCCCGAACCTCTTCGTCAGCGTCGCCAACGCTGGCGTGACGCAGGTCAAGCCGCTGCTGGAGTGCACACCCGAGTGCGTCCCCCGCATCGCATACGCTGCCCCACTCTGATGAGGGCGCTAGGTTCATCGAAAACGAAGTACGGCTCAACATCCTCGGTCTCATGAATACACACATCGCAGCCGCAAAGCAGATGGTTAAGCAAGGCTTCGGCGGCCGCATTCTCGGCGCGGGTTCGATCGCCTCGTATCGTACCGCGGGTGAGCCTCTGCGCAACACGCAGAGCGCGTAGCTGAATTATGAACCAGCTAACCTCGCGCCGTACGGTGCGACAAAGTTCGCGGTCCGTGGCTTCACGGAGGGGGCAGCTAAGGAGTGGGCGCAATACGGCATCCGCGTCAACGGTATGTCGTAGCTCTGTCTGCGGTGCCCGCTCTCTGACGTCCATCACAGCATACGGTCCTGGTATTGTCGATACCCCGATGTGGGAACATATCGACAGGGAGCTGGCGCACATTGTGAGCCATGCCCGATGCTGGGTCATTGACCGAGGTTGACGTCGACGTGCAGGAGGGCATTAGTGTGGGCGAGGCCAAAGCCCAGCGCGTCAAGAACGACATCCTGCTTGGGCGCATCCAGGAGCCCGAGGACGTCGCGAAGCTCGTCTCTTTCCTTGCGTCGGAGGAGGCAGAGTACATCACTGGCCAGACGATCAAGACGTGCGGTGGTGCATCGTTGTGAGATTCGGAAGTGCGAGTCACTAGAACTCTTGGGTTACATGGAAGTGTGATAGACGGGTCTCTTTGCATCGCTGCGGTCGATGATGTACATTATGCTAGGGAATAATTCTAACAACCCGAACGCACCGACGGGTATTTGCCCATGCAGACCAACGTTATCTTGGGCGTCAGACGAACCCGCGACGCCGCCAAGTCTCTCATGATCACAGACGCATTGTCCCCGGCGGAACATGCATTCGCTCATCGATCTGGGCTCCCAGGGACCAGTCTTGTGTCACCCAAGACACGCAGGCTAGTCGTGAACTCGATTTGCAGAAGGCCTGGCGGGGGCGAACAACAACACCTTCCAAAGTGGGCCATCCCGCCCGTCGCGACTGGGAGGGCCCAGGCTAGTGCGCGCCACGGACGTATTGCTTATCTTTCGTGCAAGACACAGCAGCGGAGCGCAGGATGACAGCGATATACGCGTTATCTACATCAGCGACTCTGTCGACTTGTCGAGCCCTCGCCTGCGATACAGTATAAATCCTCGTGGTCCAGCAGTTTTTCTGCCCTCACACTCTGCAGCGGCGATGGCGAAGACAAGGATTGCCGCGTACTTGCGCCCGTCGGCGTGGGCCCTCGAGCCAGAGCCCTCGACGTTTGCACCGAGTAGCAGATGGTCGAACAAGGACATGGACCCGGTTCCTCCGCGCGAGGTGAGCAGCCTTTCGGGCTCTTCGTCGGGTGGACAATGAACGCAGCCTTGTAGCGGACATGGTCCACGGTGAACTACGTCGCGTACTGGATCTCGGACGCGACAAACGCGGCGGTGTGGGAGCTCGCGTCGAGCATGCTTGCCACCGGCCTGTCATGGTGCGTCACTGCGGCCATGTAATCACACCCTTACGACCGACCTCTGCTGCTCAGGCGACAGGCTCTACCTGCGATCGCGGTCGGGCATATCATCGTCTCCATTGTCATGGTGCTCAACGGGACTATCGGGGCCCGGCTGCACGTAGCCTTCCCTGTGCTGAACCGGTCCTCCTTCGGCTTCTGGTTCAGCTACTTCAGTGTCATCAGCCGGGTGGTGCTCTCCATGTTCTGGTTTGGCATCCAAACATACACGGGGTCAGAGTGCGTGTACCAGGTGTGCAGGGCTCAGTTTCATGTCGGATACGACTCTGATGCCTCGCAGATGCTGAAAGCCATCTGGCCTTCTCTAGTGACACTCCCGAACCACCTCCCCGCAAGCGCGAACATCACCACCTCCGGCATAATGTGCTACTTCCTCTACTGGCTCATCCAGGTACCTTAACCCTCTCCCACTCCGCTGGCCACGCACTCACCCGCCAGTGCAGTTCCCCTTCATGCTGATCTCGCCGCAGCGCATCCGCTGGCTCTTCATGGCGAAAGCGCTGATCGTGCCCGCGATGTGGCTCGCGATGCTGATCTGGGCGATGATCAGGGTGCCCCCGCGGGACGGGCTCTTCGTGCAGCACGCGACCGTGCACGGCGCGGACATGTCCTGGGCATGGCTCAGCGCACTCAACAGCGCGCTGGGAATCTACGGCACCCTCGCAGTGAACATCCCCGACTTCACGCGCTACGCGAAGAACGAGCGCGCGTACGCCCCGTCTCCTTCCTCCGCGTGCTTCCCCGCTGATGCACATGCGCAGGCAATACGTGCAGATCGCGATCATCCCGGTCGCGTTCACGCTGTGCGGGTTCGTCGGGATGGCAGTGACGAGCGCGGGGATGGTTCTCTATGGCGAGACGCTGTGGGACCCGCTCCGGCTCATCGACCGCTGGGACAATCGCGCCGCGGCGTTCTTCGCGAGCCTTGCGTGGGTGCTCACCACGCTCGGCACGAACATCTCCGCGAACTCGCTCTCCGCCGCGAACGACATGACCGTACTCTTCCCGCACTACATCAACATCCGCCGCGGCCAGGTGCTCTGTGCGCTGCTGGGCGGGTGGGCGCTGTGCCCCTGGGAGATCCTCGCGAGGTCGGTGGTGCGCGCCGATGGGGGGTGTAGCTGACGAGCGGACTCTAGTGCTCAAGGGTTTTTGACCTTCATTAACGGCTACACCGTCTTCCTTGGACCGTTCGCTGGCATCATGGTTACAGACGTGAGTATTACTAGTACGTCTATGCCCATAATCTGCTTACTAACAGCGAGAACCAGTACTGGCTGCTGCACAAGGGCAAGGTCGACGTACCTGCTATGTACAGACCCCATGGGCGATATCACTATACCTACGGCTGCGTGAGTATCTGAATTGACTCTGCACCTTCGCGACTAACGCTTCATTTACCCAGAATTGGCGTGCCGTCCTTGCGATCCTCTGCACGGTGCCGCCCCTTTTCCCAGGCTGGATCAACTCCATCAACCCCAACGTCGAGGTCGGCAATGCCGCCCACCTCTTTGACTTCGCATGGCTGTATGGCGTACGTCACCGCGTCGTCGTCCACAAGAGTTGTCTGACTCACTGACTCCACCCTCAGTTTGTCGTGGCCGCGACAGTGTATTACGTCGCGTCCGTGCTGTTCCCCGCGATGGAGACGTACATGTCACAGGCAATCCTCTCGGACGACCTGCCAGAGAGTGTATCCAGCCGACCCTCTGATAGCGAGGACGAACAGAAGAGCATCGAGGAAGAGATCAAGGAGGCGGGGCATGAGCGCGAAAGTAGGGCATGACGCGTGACGACCAAATGATACTGGAGCCTCAGCAAATACCGTATGTAAACCATCTACGGCCATACACAAAACAATGTAGAAGTAGAGCCCCGCGTAAAGACGGGCGCAGAATGGAAGATATTTCAGAATCGCGTTTTGTAGCAATACAAACACACGGTATACAGTGGCGCAGAGCGCACACACCAAACAATCACAAGAGCCAACTAAAACATACACGTATCGCAACACGAGAACTGAGCCCGGCTCCCCTGTATCTCTGAGGCTTGCACCCTCACCAGGCATCCGTACACGTCCTGTCCGGCCGCTTGCTATTCCGGCCCTTGCACGAGAGCTTGCCGCAGTCCTGGCACGCGTTCGTGCAGAACGCGCGCCCGCCCTTACCCTTGCACTCATTCGAACCGCACTTGCAGCAGTGCCGGATACGCTTCTGATTCGGCTCCGACAGCCCCGAGTCCGGCGAGCTGTCCACGATCGAAAACGTGCGCTTCAGTAGGTTCGCGCTCGCGTTCGCCGTGTCCGCCACCGTCGGCGGGACAGACGCTGGCTGAGGAGGGGCAGGCTGGAAGTACGCGTAGGGGTACGGGTACGGCCCATAGGACGGGACCAAGCCTGGGTACTGCCCGGAAGGCGGCGCGCCGTTCGCCGGGGGAGGCGGGCCCTGACTGGCGGAGGGCGCGGGAGGTGCTTCCTCGGCGTGGCCGTTCGTGCCGGGGGCGTTGCTGGGCCCCGCCTCTGGCTGTGAGCCCTGCTGTTCTGCAGCCCCATTATTGGCGTTCCACGCGTCGTTGTACTCGGTTGAGGGCTGTGCATGACGCGTGTCATTGGTGAGCACCATACGCTGGCCGTGCATACTCACATCCTTCGGATACTCGAGATCGCCCTCGATTCGCGCAGCCTCTTCGTCATTATCCTCATCTTCCTCTTCCTCCTCCTGTTGGTGCTCGTGGTGGTCAAGTGCCGGGGGCGCAGAGATAGACGGCTGCGTGTGAGGAGGAGGAGGAGGAGGAGGAGGAGGCGGCGGCATCTGCATATGGAACTGCATCTGCATCTGCCTCGTACCCTCGTCTTTGACCGGGTCCTGCACCGCCCGGATGACGTCCAGGATCGGTTCCTTCCTCAGGCCGGCGCGCAGGCACGCGTGGACCATATTCCACAGCGCGATCGACACGCCCATGCCCTGCCAGTTCCAGATGTCTGGACCAGTCCCGAGGTCGGGCGCGCCCTGCAGGAGGTACGCGGGGAACTCGTCCTGCAATTTCGGCGGGAGCGAGCGAAGGATCGAGGCGTCCGTGCTCGCAAACTTGCGCCCCTCGGGCGACGTCTGTTGGATGCAATCGGGACTCGTGCACACGTACTCGCAGCCAATGATGTAGAACGGCTTGCCGAGGTCATACGCCTTGATGGGTCCCGAGCTGATGCGGCCGCGGTTGATGAGTGGCATGCCACAGGCGGGGCAGGATATGCCGTTGAAGACGAGTGGCTGCGGGTCCCAGTAGAGGAAGCGGTGGTCCGACGGCGTGCGCGCGGTGGATGCAGACGCCGTCAATGAGAAGTATACGGGGGAAGAGGGAAGCCAGAACGTCTTCAGCACAGAGTAAAGTGTGGGGATGGAAGGTGTGTTCTTGCTTGCAGGCGCCAAGGACGCAAGGTGCGACCGAAACGCGTCTTCGATGTTGGGACCCGCACCCGCCACGGAGTTGGGCGCTGCGAGGGAAGTCACTAGGGCGGACAGGAATATGTCCGGCCTCGCGCGGGAGATTTCGGTCCAGTTGTCCCTATCGAGGTTGGGATCAATGTGGAATGCAAGCTGTGCTGCCGGCGGCGGGGGCGGAGGAGGGACTGGCAGTACGGCCATAGGCGGCACAGAAGCCCTCCATTGCGCTTGCATGGGATAGGGGTACGGTTGCTTTCAAACCCACGATATGAGCCACTGCGAAGATGCCAACGACGGAACTGCCTACCGCATATCCCTGAAACGCAGCGGATACAGACTGACCCCCGCTCGCGAAAGAGCCGGGAGGCCGCTTGCGAGGTCGACCAGGTCTCTTGGGACCGACGGAGCCCGCAGGTAGACCATCCTTCCTTGGGCGACCCACGGGCCTTTTAGGCTTGACTTCAGCATTCGGGTCTAGCTGCTTCTTCCCGCTACCCTTGGGGCGCCCTGGTTTGCGCTTGACAGGCACTTCTGGGATGATGGTGTCCGGACCGAGAATGACCGCCTGGCCGTTGAGGTGCGGAGGCGGGGCTGCGCTGGGGTCATTTGGAGCGCTGCCTGCTGGCTGGGTGACGGGCGGGTGCTGCGATGGGTCCCCGAGTGACTGCGATGCCAGAGTACTGGTGAGACTATGAAGCGATCCGTCGGCCATCGTTCATGCAGAGTGGCTAGTGTTCCGTCATTTCAGTATGAGTCGAGGACAAAAGTCGAGACAAGGGATGATAGCAATAAAATTGGTATCGCAGATACTCATGTCGTTGCCGGTGATATGTATTTGTCGTTTTACGAGGACCCGAGCGGGTACCAAAATATGCCTCGCCGAGGGCTGCAATTGAAACGACGGGAGTGACGGCGGGATGCATTATGGTGGAGGAAGGGGGAAGAGAGAAAGGGGGGAGAATGTTTCTCACCAGGTTATGAACGACAAGTCTCGTTGGAGGACAGCGCGCCCGACAGGTGATGAGTATTTTCAGGAGGCGGGCAGCAAGTGGCTTTCTGAGGGATATGATGGTGGATAAGTGCAAGGTAAGGCCCGTAAACGTAAGCCACGCACCCGGCAGCGTTGGCGCCCGCTGCGGAGTGTATTTTACCTTACCTTATCAGGAAACTCTGCGAACCCCGCCACCGCGTGTAGAAATGTTTTATTTCTGGCAGTTGCAATTTCGTCGGTGCCGCTGCCACGCTCCGGCTGGGTGCCGTCGAGGGCGTGTTGCACTGCGAGGTGCTATTACTGCACTCTGCATGCCCTGTATCCTGGAGTCAGTGCGATGCCGAAATATGAGACCGCGGAGAACATTCACCCGGCTGACGTCACATATAGCCACCCGAGGCACAACCACAAGCCTACAAAACGCTCTCTTGTTCTATCTCTCCCCATTACACCCTTGCTCCTTTCAATACACTCATGGAGTCCTTCCTACTGGGCAGAGGAAAGAAGTTGCTGTCTCAGCGCATCCAGGACTTTGAGCCACCGGATCCGTTGTACGAGACCTACACCGACAACAAAGGCCGGCAGAAGAGACGAAAGGTGCGTTGCAGCTCGATGGGTCACTGCTTACTCTAATATATTCGGTACGGCAACAGAGAGAGCTGCCACCTGGTCTGACGCCTCGTGACAGGAAGATCCTGCAGTCAGTCAACCGACGTGCTCACTACCTAGACAAGGGCTTCCGCGTCCTTGGGATGCGCTTTGGGTGGACGTTCGTAATCGGTGCGTGGAACCATCCTCCCTACATAGTGCTCTTGCCTGACCTCACGCTGCGTAGGCATCATTCCTGGAGCAGGAGACGTTGCAGACGTCGCCCTCAACTATTTCCTCGTCGTCCGCAAGGCCAAGCAAGCAGAGTACGCCACCCCCTCCCTCCGCTCCCTAACCTAGTATTCACACGCACGTACCATCAGGATACCCGAACACATATACCACCAAATGCTTGCCAACAACCTTATCTCCGCAACGATCGGCTTCATTCCCATCGCCGGCGACATCATGCTCGCTGTCTTCAAAGCCAACTCGCGCAACGCCGCGCTCCTTGAGGTGTTTCTCCGCGAGCGCGCGGCTGAAATCCAGAAGGAGCTCGAGCAGGCGCAGCAGGTTGCCCAGCATCTCACTGACGTTCAGGGCACGCAGACGCGGCCAGGGGCGCCGAAGAAGGAAGGGAGTTGGTGGGCGCGTCGGCAGAGCAAGGGCGTGAGCAAGAAGGGCCTCAAGACGACGATTGCGAGGGGAGAGCCTCCTGTTCATCGCCCGAGTGCATCGGGAGATAGCAGGTTCGTAGAGGCTGTCTCTTCGTGAAGGGATAACGTCGGGCATTTTAGTGATCTCATAGGTCACATTGTTCATCATTCGCTTCCTTCCTTCCAGTGCCGTACTTATGCGTTCTCTGTTGTACATCATGCATGTCCCTACACGATGTTGTTCGTCTTTTGTATGGTTCGGGTTCATTTATTAACGGATACATTACAAATCGCAAAGTTGCATTCATATTCCACCTAATAAACATCCTGCCCACAAAGGTGTCTGCACTTAACAGACATGGAAGGGGACGCCGGCCTACACGATGAATGCTCAAACAAGGTACGTTGGCTGTTATAGTGTATTTTATTTCGAGTTATTTTATTTTTGTACACGTCTATTTGTTTTTGCTAGACCACCTCTAAGGGTGTAGGCAGAGGAATGCTATTGGCAAACAATGGCCATCCCTGAGACATGGGAGTTGCATGCCATCTCCTCAGCAAGCCCTCGTATAGTACTCGCGACGGCTGGCGATGGAGCGGCGCGCCCGGCGTACGGTGGAAGTTGCTTGCATCAGTCTCTGGTCCAGCAGCGGCGACGGCGTGCACAGGGACGCCGGGAGTCAGAGGGAAGTATCGCCCCGACTCGTTGGGCGCTGCGGCTCTGTTGAGGGGTGCACCGGGCGTGAGCGGGAAGTTGCGCTGCATAAGCTCGCCGGGAGTGACGATTGGGTCTGAGGCGCTGTCCTCCTGCACGCACAAACCCGTCAGTTCTTGGCTTTGTGTAGGAGCAATGCTGCATGACTCACCATGATGCGACGACGAGATGTGTAGGGACCAGGGAATGCGCCGTTTGTAACAACGGACTCTTCCGGAAGACTCATCCCGAGCCCAAAGAGTGCCCGCCCGCCATCCTGCGTGAACTCTGGCATGGAAAGGACGGATGGACGTTCGCACGTCTTGCCCGGGATGTACATATGCTCCGCAGGCGTACTAAACGGCGTGGACGGGAGACTGCGGTCGGCGTCGCCGATAGGCGAGGCATCCATCCTGCTGGTGATAGCAGGAGTGCTGGGGTGCGACTGCGTCGGGCCCACGTTGCCGCGGAGGGCGGGCGGGAACAACTGGGCCGGGAGGCCAAGGCCGGTGACAGGTACTACGACATATCGTCAGCGTGAGTATTGAAATGAGGGAATTGAAGTTCACATTCGTCGGTGGCGGCCTGCGCCAAAGAGCCCTTGCGTGCCTGCGCGCGGGCTAGAACTGCCTGCAGCTCGAGTCTACTCGGGCGGAGCGAACCAGTCGCTTGGGCGCCCGAGTCGGGGGAACCAGTCCCGGAGAATGACAGACCCTGGCCAGCCAGGGCGGTGGAGTAAGTGAACGAAGATGCAGACATGATAATGTAGTGGATGTGGTGTGGTGTGGTACGAAGCTGGTGGCCCGACTGGCGGTAGAGGCCCGCCTTTTATGCATTTTTGCAGGTGGGACAGCGGGTGCGCAGATGGATACAGACGGCGAGCTCGGATGGATGCAGGCGGCAAGTTCGGACGTTGGATGCAAGTGGCGGCCTCCAACTTGGGTATATCCGACTCGGGTCTAGACCTCGTCCTGGACCGTGGCACTGCAGCAGTCAGTATTCAAACACACCTGACTAGGACGACTCCTTCGTAGAAAGAAATTCGCTTCAGTATACAAGCGGATGGACAATTAGTGTACATTTCAACATAATCTTCACAGACTGGAGGGTGCTGAATCTAGATAAGGATGTCACGAGATGTCGCGGCCTCATCTGTACGGGCGCTCGATTATCTCACAACGGCCCGCCACCTCCTCCCGCATTCTAGAAGATCTACAATTTAGGATATGGGACACTGCCCGTTCAAGTGAACTACCGCGTGAGCGGACCCACAATGACGTTGGACCGTAACCTTGACAGGTGATCATAACAGTTGTGCCGCAGTCGTAACGAAGTCCTTGTTTCTTTGTTACCTACCAGGGTTGCAACTGAGGTCGACGCGTACTACTGTGACTGCGTCCTGTCGACTGTGCGGTGACTACATCATTGTGAGTCACGCGCCTTTCCATTCTTGCGAACCCTCGAGCCATGCTCTGAGCTCTTATAGCCCAGGCGTAGAAACCTGGCCACAGACACCCCTATATCATGCTTGGAAAGGAGCACAACACTTCAGCGCGAGTGGCTGCGATGCAAGCCATGGTGATAAAATACTCGTCCGACTTCCCTCGCCACCATACTATTCTTCTCAGAGCTGCCCAACCCCCCGCGGACGTAGTCCTCCTCATTGGAACGACGCACCCTTTGGGCAGCCAGCTGCTTGTTAGGCTCGCCCAACATGCGAGAGTCAAGCACGTGTATGCCCTCGACGCTCCGCGCAAAGACCAAACGACGACGCACGAAAGGCTGATCAAAGTATTGGAAGAGCGTGGCTTAGATGCCGGAGTACTGGGCACGGACACAATCGTGCTCGTGGAGGGCGATCCTGCGCAACCAAACTTTGGTCTCCCTGAAGACACGTACAAGCAGGTACTTAACTCGATAAAGCAGAGTTGCGAGCAGCCTTGTGCTGACGTGCAGCTATAGATACATCGCAGAACCACACTGATAATCCACACCGGTATGCACATACCCAACTATTTCACATGCGCACCGGTTGAATCAGTACACTCTCAGCATGGGCAGATGACCTCACGGCCAACCTCCCCTCATATGAACCTCAAGTACAAGGCGTCCGAAATCTCATCGACTTCGCACTCACCTCAAGTTACCCAGCGCCTCCCCGCGTGCTCTTCCTAAGCTCGCAGGCCGTCTTGCAAAGTGAGTCTTTGCTCTCCGGCGTAAGCACACGTAATCACAACTATACACAGACGCGCCGCCCAGCGCACCCTGCCCGGAGTCGCCCACAGATCCCCGCTGGGCCGCAAGGACAGGCTCCGCCGAGGCTAATTGGGTCTGCGAACAGATCCTCTACGCCGCAGCGGCCGCACCAGAGGCGCGGACACGGCTGAACCCGCTCGTCGTGCGCGTGGGCACGCTCTGCGGGGACGGTGCCTGGGCCCCAGACTCGAACGCAGATGCGGATGCCTGGTTTCCGTCGCTCGTGCAGAGCGCCGCGGCGCTCGGGTGCTTCCCCGACGACTCGAAGGTGCGCACGCCCACTGCGGAGTGATCGCTGCCAATGTACAATCTATACTCACACAGCCCCCAGGCCGTCAACTGGCTCCCACTGGACCGCGCCGCGGATGCGATCATCGACTTCCGTAAGGCGTCGAGTCCGGAGACGCACACCGTTCACCTCGCGCACTCGCACCCCGTAGCCTGGCACGTCCTCGCCGCGGCTGCGTCAGATGCCCTCGCCGTGCCGCTTGTGCCCTATGATGTCTGGCTCGAGAAGCTGGAAGCCACAGCGACAGACGGTAAGCCCCATGTGCTAGAATGGCTGCCGATCCTGCGTAGATTAGCGCAGAGAGGAGGCCCGGGGGGACGAATGGCCTTCGGGTTCACGGACATGGTCACGACGCTCGCCATAGAGGCGTCCCCGACGCTCGCGGATGCGGATTTGCGGCAGCTCAATGGGGAGGACATGAGCCACTGGGTGGCTTCCTGGCGCAACGTCGGATCCTGCTGAGTCCTCCACGCACGCGGCTAGTCCATCCCGGCATTCGGTGACATCTGTACCATGGACCCTATTTGATGAACCTAAAATTGGCTTGTATACTGTTGTATAGTATCTTGGGAGTCAATCGTCGCGATTTGTAATGATGTGGGCGCCGTAATATTATCACCGCAACAGATGGTGGCAGTATGATGCAGAAGAAAGCGTGCTATGTGGGTGCTAAAGTGGAAGTGCAGCATGAAGATTGTTTGTGATAGTGCAAGTAGCAATAGATATGAACTATGTGGTAGAAACAGCAATGCGACGACGTACAAGTAAAGCAACATAACCCAGATATTGATATACTTCCAAAGCGCCGTCCCTGCATAAAAACCAAAACAATGAATACCTCTCTAGAAGACACGATTTTGCGAGGTCGGGATGCCATTGGCCATCCTGAACATATTGACGACGCCGGACAAGCTCGAATACTGCAGGAGACGCACAGAATGTCAGCCAATGTCACATCGCTCGATAGAAACGCTGAGCAGCAGACGCTACTCGACACGCACCCCGTTTCCCACAAACACTTGCGCCCTCTGCCCAATCAGCATGTCCATGGCCTGCTTCACGAACTTCTGCTCCCAGTTGACCTGCAGGTCCCTGCTGCTCGCGACGGTGCGCCAACCGCCCGCCGCGTGCAGCCCCGCCCGCAGCTCCGCAATCCACTCCTCCGCGCCGTTCGTCATGATGTACACGTCCGTGAGCGGCGTGTGCCCCTGCGCGTGCTGCGTCGCGCGCTCCGCGACCGCGCGCTGCACGATCTCGTCAACGCTCGGGAAGCAGTGCGGTCGCTGCAGTGCGATGCGCGCGTCGTCGTCCGTATCCGGCGGGTAGTGGAATTTGTCCGGCATCTCCGCGAAGTCGTTGTTTGCCTCGAACCTCGAGCCCCACCGCGCGAGGTTCGCGCAGTGCTCGCGGAAGTCGCCCCGCCGGATGTGGAGCGCGAGCAGCCCGGGGATGGGGCGGTACCGTGCGGCGCTGGGCGAGACGAATCCGAGAGGTGGGTGCGCCATGGGGATCGCGCCGAGCGGCGGGGCGTAGGTGGTGGTGGGTGCGAAGACTTCCCGGTTCTGGTCGAAGGCTAACTCGACGAGCGGAGCCCAAGCGAATTCTCGGAGGATCGGAGACTTGGATAAAGAGGGCCAGGCGTCTAGTAATCGATCCCCTTCACCAAACATGCTAGGCAATTTGCCGACGGTTAGATTCTACTATCAGGTATGCGAGTAGAGGGCGGGACATACAAGATGTCAAAGGTAGGGTATGAGTTGTGCGGAATCTCTATGCATTTTTCTGACGCGTTACCATAGACCTTAACCCATTTCTCGAGCATGTTCCCCGCAGTTGCGGTGGTTCCCAGGAGCGCCATGACATCCTCAGTACGGAGCTGCCTACGCTCACTCTCCAGGCACACTTTGCGATAATACTCTTCAGTGACAGCGAAGGGCCGTGGGGCGGACGGATCAGTCACAGAGTGCGCACCCGTCATTGGCCCTGCATAGCCCGTCGTGAGTCTCGATAAACATACCGGAAACACTGATGAACACACCTGCCAGCAGCGCTGTGAGCGGTATGGTGGAGGGTATCCATTTGTCATTGAAGCGAGAGAACTGTGTGCCGTCTTCCCGCCAGGTATAGTTATAGTACACAAATCTGGAGGCGCCAGGGGTTATCACGGTCGTATTCGCGAGTACTGAGGATGATACAGCGACTCACGTTCTATTCATACGATATGCCAAAAGTGCATTCATGACCATTTCTTGGAAAACATTGCCCCACCCACAATCTGTGCACAAAGTCAGTGACGTCAGTATCATTGTCATGCTTCTCAGAGACCAACATTGTAGAGGAAGGATCTCCAACAAAGGAATTTATAAAAGTCAAAAGGCTGCATATATGCGCCGTCTGTCGTGGGCGGTAGAAGCATAGCAAGCTGTGTCCATTGAGAGGAAACGGACCCACTTCGCGCATGGTCGGCAATGAAGAAATACTTGGTGTCCGGGGAGTCGCCATGCTGCGCAGACGTCTGCAGCTCGTATTCACGAAACCTAGCCCAGTCTGGGGGCAACCGGTCATGCTCCGGGTCGACTACGCTGACTTCAAGAGGCTGAGGGTCAGAGCTGGCGGGTAGATGGCGCCAGCGCAAGATGACAGAGAAGCAGAGTCCAAGTGCGGTTAGCGTCGCAACGACGACGAGCTTTGTGTACCGACGCGTGAGCCAGATGTGACTCCTCGAGCTGACGGGTACGCTGCCGTTGACTCTGGGAAGAAGATCCGTCTGGGAGCCTACGCGCGTCCTAGATGGGCTACGAGAGTTGGTCAGGTAACCGGCGGGCATGGGGGAGGGACGAGAAGAAGACGGGAGGGGCCAGATGCAGGGACACAGATTTCCGCGAGGGTAATGGGGAGCGTTTCGTTTTATATTGGAGACAGTAACCCGCGTGTGCGCGTCACCCGCGATGCACACTACTGGGCTGTGGCTGTCGGCATCTGCTATCCGTCAGAGAATGTATACGGTGTCTGTAAGTACCGCAGGAGCCGGACCAATAATCACTACAAAACTAGAAGATCTCACTAAAATGGATTTTGCGCCTTTTGGGGACATATCTTCCCGTTCTCTGTGCAGGGCGGAGTCTGGCGGCATGCATCGCGGCGGCCATGATGCACAAGGAGCACGTCAGGGATGATGTCAGCGACGCGTCCAAACGTCACTCCGAGTCCTCGAAGAGGCTCCTCGCGGCTCGCCAACCGGCGTGGCATGCAGATAACATTAACAGTGCATTCAACTCGGTAAGCCGCGCTTCAAAGCTTCGAAGCTTCACGAGCGGGTTATGTCCTCCACTGCAAGGATATTGCAGTCTTTTGGCAGTGGCCCGCGGCGCCCGTTTCCATGCTGCGGTCTGCAGACGATAAGAAACTATATTGTCGGTGAGCTCAGGGGAGGAGGAGGCTCTAGGGTAGGCTGTGCAAGACCTACCGAAGACCTTAGGCTGTCAGCTGCCTGAGGCTAACAACTGCGGCTCTCCTTGGAACTGCCAACTGAGCAGGCGACTTCGAACACTTCCGTGCCATTTCGAGACCGCCGTTGTTTTCTGCGTCGACCGTGCATGTAGCCTGATCATTGGAAATTGTTTTATCTGGAGTCATGAAGGGGCATTCTGGGCGTCGGGTTGCACCAAACTATGCGGTGACAGGCTGACAGCCGCCTGTGGAGGACCGTCTCCCGGAGCGCTGGCACTTCATCAAACCTTCCGATCGTGGGTCCGCCCAACTCCGCCGCCACTGTGGCGCACGCCTCCAGGTGACCGTGGTCGTGCCATTGTGAGCTTGAAGTGCTTCGCCGCTGCCGTCTAGGGCTTGAACGACCTTGAGATGTGAGTAGCAAAGGTCGGGCTGCATGATGGGATACTGCAACATGCGGCATGACTCACAATCCGTCGAAGTCGGCCGTCGCACCGACAGCGAAGTTTCAGGCTGGTAAACGATCGTGATCGGAATTGACAACACGCAAATATTTAGCTGCCAGTGAGTTGTGCTCACTGTGATAGTTCAACCGTGTTTGACAAATTGCTTGTAATTGTATAAGGCGTTCGCCTGAAACAGCGCTTCCTACTACGCTAGAACAGTAGCCTCATGATACGTAAATGAATACCGCGATGGATAGACTGATAGGGACCGGAACTGGACCAAACCAACCTTACATTCGCAGCACCTACTAGCAAAGGTCTGGATCTATCTACAAATCAACATATCAAGAATACGTTCACACGACGCGTAGATGGTAGAAATTTGTAAAGGCCCGCGGCAAGCAAGGTCATCACGTCTAGCAGTTCCTCTACCCTCGTCTCAGCGCCTTATGCAGCTTCAAAGAACAAACCAACCTTCCTCCAGTACGCCAGCCACGCATGTGCATCTCCCGCACCTAGTTGCCTCAACTCAGGGTCCGCCAGCGTCGGCGAGGCCGCCTTCGCGCGCTCGACATCCATATCCGCCATACCCAGCGCACGCCGCCCGCGCCCTGCCTTCTCACCCATCCCACGGAACATCGGCAACAGGTGTAGTGCGCGCAAGCTCTGCACGGGCGGCGCGGCGGCTGAGGTCCCCGCGAGCGATTGAGCGGCGTACTGCTCGAGCTTGGCGAGCCATACCGCATAAGGAGTGAGCGGCACATTGAGCTCGGCAGCGATGGCGGCGGCGAGTGCGTGCCAAGCGACAGGGCGAGGGTGCACGAGATGTACAATGTGCGTCGGGCTCGATGACTTCCTGAATTCGACCAATGCGGCAGTGGCGAGGTCGAGCGGAATCCAGTCTACGAGCTGGGCGGAGGGATGGTAAGCGACATGCGCGAGCGGGGATAGGACGAGGGGCAGCCTACTCACGTTGACATCGTCTGGGAAGCAACCCAGGGGCACCGAGCTCTGCACCAGCGACGGGAACCACTCGTGCGCATTCCATGTACCGTCGGGTCCTCCACTGACCTGACCCACTCGCGCGACCAGCGGGTCGAGGGGTGTTGTCGCCGCCGCCGTGAACAGAACCTGCTCCGAGACCCACTTCGACTCGGCATAGCCTGTTCCTAGGGCGTACTCGGGGTTCGACGATTCCTCAGCGTTGAACTCTTCTGGCGGGGCACCTAGCATAGCAGGCGTGTGACCAATGAGGACGAAGAGGTGGGGGCGAAGACAAGCACGTACTCTGAAGCGTACCCATGGAGCTCTCGAAGACAAGCCTGGGGGGTTCAGGAAGCGGAGAGGTAAGTGCAAAATCGATGAGAGCCCGAACGCCCTGCACTTGGGGCTCGAAGGAGTTGAGAGTGATCACGAAGTCGACGCGCCATGCTGGAGGTCAAGCATGGTAAGAAATGGCATGTCCGGTTTTAAAGAGCGAACATACCATTGTGGATTATGTGCGTTACCGACTGACGAAGTTCCTCATACACCTTCTCTCCCATACCAAAGCGCGGCTCCACTATTTCACCCTCTAGGAGCACAACCTTCTCCGAGTCTAGCACACCTGCATCTAGCCCGCGGTCAATCAGCGCAGAGCGCTGCCTCTCGCGGAGCGGGAGCTGGTCCCGTGACGGACGATTCAACGCATATATGCGCTCGACCTCGTCATTGGCGAAGAGCTGCGAGAGCAAGTGGCAGCCCAAGCTGCCCGTCGTTCCCGTCACTAACACGACGTCGCCCTTGGTACGTCTCACACTCGGGTCGGGCTTGTGCACGGGGAAGTCGTAAGTGTACTTCGCCACCATCGCACGCATGGCGTCGATCCGGCCTGCGGTGGGATATCCACCGTCGTTGGGGAGACCGTTTCCCAGCGCGGTTGAGAATATGAAGGAAGCGAGCTGCACGATCGTCGGGTTGTGGTAGACAAAGCCTTCTGGGACGTGCCGCGCGTCGATCTTCGTCGTCTCACGTACAGCGCGGAGGAGCGTGTTCCGGATGTAGGTCGCTTGAAGGCTGTTGCACGCGTGTCAGCGAAGTCGTTGTCAGCACTTACCGAGTAGTACTCGCCTATCGCATCCATTCTGGAAGAGATCGCCCTCGTCGGGCACAGTGCGGCCCATGACCTGCGCGACAACCCGACGCACGAACTCGGCTGCCGAAGCAATGTCCCAACTTGTTGGAAGAGGGACTACAGACTGCGAGCTTTCGTCGACCGAATCGTACAATGCATTGATTTCGTCTTCGTAGTCCTTGGTCACGACCCCCCGGCGTACGGTGCGCTTTGCAGTATACGAGAACGGCTTGTCAGGTTTCGCCACCAAGATCATCTATGCAACGAGCGATACGAGCCGATTGGTCAATATGCTGAAGCCGGGGGCATGATTACTACCTCCTTAAATAGCCGCGAGTGCTGAGGGGCGAATGCGTTCATCTTTAGAACCGTCGGCCTGCGTTCATCGGTGAGCAACAGTGTTGCAACATAGTCAGTTGTCAGTCAGACGTACCAGACTTTGTTCCGGAACTCCGCAAGCTTAACTTCATCCGAGGGATCGAAGCTGTACTCTGGCTTGGGCTCGATTATAACACCAACCTGGAGTCGCCCACGGCCGAACATGACGCATGCTCGTACGTGCGGGTCCTGTTTCATGGTTGTTTCTGAAGTGCAGCAGCGAGTTAGCCATCACTTACACCCCGTTGGAGCCCACGCACCCAAAGGCCCGGGATTCGTCTGCGCATTAACATGTCAGTCAGTAAGGGGTAATGAACAATGAACTGTCAGAGACCTTCTCGCCAGTGCTGTGCATGATCTGCTCATCGCTACGCCCCACGATCTTGTACAGGCCCTTCCTGGTCGGGTGGGAAGTGACGAGGTCCGAAGTCGCGAACGCGTCAAGCCCATCGACTTTCGTGTTGATCACATTCGGGCGTAAGAATTCGTTCTCCTGCAATATATATGAGCTTGCTCAATTCCTATCGAACACCATAGGGAGTTGGCTTACCACGATGATAGGCTCGAACTGGTTGTCCTCGTGATGTTCCAACTTTATCGTCAGGAACGATCCGAAGCGGAAGTAGTCCCAATCGCTGTCGCCTCCAGCTAGAATCGGGGGGTCAGATATGAGTTCAGCTGTGAGGCAAGACTTTGCGCTTCTTACCAGGAAAGATCACGCTTAGTGCGCCACCTTCAGTTCTGTTTGTCTAGTGAGAGAAGCCTCGGATGTATGAGTCGCTCTGCACGTACGATCCCAAGAGGTTGAATATTTTCACGCCATGAGAGACCAGGAAGTCACCCCTCTCTTTATTGAGCGGACCTCCACCATACGCCTGTGGGATTTTGTATGAGGCTGGGTTCGGGAAGACATGTGCCTACTACGCACTACGCCATGCCGTCCAACAAGCGATTGTACGTGCTCCGGGTTATACGACCATGCCTGTATGAACAAGTTTGATAACAGACCAAAAATAGATACTGCATATACGACCCTCAACCACAGCAGGGACAGTCAATATGATATCCGCATTCGTCGTTATCGCATCACGGATGGTGCTATCTGGTGTAGGTGTCGTTGGGGGAGTCTTCGGCGCGGGCAAAGCGAGGACTTTTCCACAAGAGACCTAGTCGAGTAATCCATGACGTATGAGTGTCTGCCTGTGATAGTTTCGGTGCTGATGCGTACCCCGAAGAATGTTATGATGATACCTAAGGCGTGGAACATCGGCATGCCGTGCAGGCAGATAACCATGCCAGTTAGATCACACTCCCCATAGTGAGGGGCTCTCACGATCTGTAATAGCGAGCGATGGGTGAATGGTATTGGCTTGGGGAAGGCTGTAGAACCTTGGTGCAGCAGTTTCAGGTATAATGAGAGCGCTATTCATCATGGATGCGGCCTCACCTGAAGAATGCAGGAGGAAAACAAGCTGCTGTGGGCTAGGCTTTTCGTATGGGACGTCGACCTCTACAGGCCCGAGATGTTCGCTATATAGATCACCGAAGACCGGCATCTGCGACGTCGTTAGCACCGTTACAGATGGGTGCTGAGACTTCAGTGTCTGAATCGCATCCGCCGCGAGGCTCTGCATGGCGGGATCGAGCCCGACAATCAAGTGCTTCGCGCCCGTCTTCTCGAGCAAGTGTGCGACGCCCGCAGGTGAGTTGCGCGTTGAGATCGGAAACGGTACATATCCTGCACGCATGATACCCATAACTGTGGTCGCGTACGGGATCGCATCTGCGCATGTCTTTGAGCATCCACCGCGCCTTCACAAGCATACGCATGCGCACCTGAAGCTGACAGTATCGCGACAACAGGCGCCTTTTCTGCGCCAACATTGGGTTGCCATCCAAGCTGTTCTCTGACGAGCAGAGCACTTCGTAGGATTGCCTGGATGCTGCGAGCCCATGTGATAGACTTCACAGTGGTGCCATCCTCCTCCGCGTACACGAAGAAGGGGTGGTTCGCGGAGTGTTGTCCGTGGAAGTCAAACAGTTCAGGCAACGCCAACGAGCCGTCGAGAGGCGGAACACAGAAGGTGGTGGAGGTAAGGCCTTGGGTGTGAGGAATAGCGGGGAGCATGTTGATAGATGCCGGCATAACGTGTAATTGCGGACGGCGTTAGACAACGAGGTGGTTCGTATGTGAGCGGAGCAAAGAGATGTTGGCAGCTCCCTGGGTCCTGCAGCAACTTTATACACAGTGTGTATGTCCAATCATATCGGAGGGTGGTCAGAACAGAGTAAACTTGATTACGATACCCGGCACCCCAGGTGCTCAGTGCGGCCTGCGACGTGGAAATGGCATCCTGATGGAAACACACGCCTACGCTTCTTCAGCGGTCGCAGCAGTGTATGTCGTTCTAACTTCTGCGGAAGCACCACGGCCAGTATCGAGAAGTCTCTGGTGATGTTGATTGTCATCACATTCATGATTCCGCCGCCGTGATTCGACGTGCAGAACCACTATCGGGGAGACTCATGTCTGTGTCAGAGTAAGGCGAAAGAGAGAGGCCGAGCACGCCCCAATTGACTCGATTTGCATACTGTATGTTATTCAAAAAGAAACCTGTTAGCAGTGATGTGACACCACTGGCCCCATTTTGGCCCATAAAGTTGTGATGATAGGAGGTAGTCCCTGTCACCTAGGTGGGAAGAAATTGTCTGCAGCAGGCGTCTGACCAGCACTGTTTCCCATGCACGTATAGCATATAATTGCACGAATCTCTAGACATGAGTGGCCCACGGTGAGGCCGTAACTGCGGTAAGTGACCTTTTCCAGCTATCACCTCGGCCAGAACGAACTCACCGAGCTTTTCGAGTATTCCGAACCCCGGTCCCTGTCTGCAGTTGCAACTGCTCAGCCTCCGTGCGCTCAGAGAACTGGCCGACAGCAGGGAGGCCACCACGCGCAAGGCTGGGTCACTGACTTGGAGGTGATGGTCATGGCCAAGTGGCACAAATGCTCTCAAGCGCTCAAGCACGGTATTATTAAAAACATATGCAAAGATACGCTTGGATCACCCTGCCAGGCCTACGTAATGACGACCTCCGCTCTCTGGGCTCATGTCAGCCAGCCATATGCCACACTTGAACCCAAACCTGAACCTCTCGGCTTATAGGGACGTTGAGCCTGATCATATAATAGACCAACACCGGCGTAGCGGCGCCAACAAACAACGGGCGTCGCCGCGATTCAAAACGACGTAGTAGTAGTACGTAGTTGCGGCTCAAGCGCAGAACGTGAGAGCCCTGCTAGCCAAAATGATGAGTAGACGTGGTAGCAGACAGACAGACAATGTGGATACGCGGTTTAGGAGTTGGTCGACAACGATGGGATTATGGGACGGATAGGGAGAACCAGCGGCGCACGCGCACGTATAGCGTAAGGGGCTAAAGGGAGACTAGAGACACGACGAAGGCGAACACACAGTGACGAATTGAGGTGAGACGAGACAAGAAGACGAACCGGGGGCTAGGAGAGGGGGGCGACGCGACCTACAAGGCCGCGTGGTTCTGCAGCACGTCGAGCCTGCAGGACATAGGTAGGACACAGTCGTACACGGGTATCATGTGTGAGATTGCGCGCGGGCGCGTTACTTCCCTCGGCCGGGGATGATGCTCAGAACGAGCCGTGGCCCGTGAGGCCCATCGTGCGCTTGTGCTTCTTCACCACACGCGCGGTCGACGTCGGGGCTGCGACAGTCACCTCGCGGCGCGCGTTCGCGGTCGCTGTCGCGCTACTGTGTCCGAGCGAGGAGATGTACGCGTCCTGGAAGATGTCGTTCTGCGCGCCGTCGTGGAAGCCCATCTTGTCGTTGTACGTTGGCACATCGTAGTAGCCTTCGAACATCTGAGGGTGGGTGGGGTCAGGACGTGCGCATACACAATGTGGGATGTGGGACGTGGGGACGCACGTTGTTGCCCTCCGCCTGGAGCCAGTATATAGGATATTTGGGCCCGATAGTACAGTTGCCAGGGTTGGCGACGAGGCCTGTGGAGGTGTCATCGCCACATCTGCCACGGGTATTAGTTAATGGGATGGAGTCAGAAACAAACTGGTTCAAAACGCACTGCCGGGCAAGCATCTGCTGTCCAATGGACGTTGTACTTGTAGCGCCTGTGACCTTGCAGTTGAAGCTGTTCATGTACACTACAAGCACCATTCAGCAGATGTCTCAAGCTCAAGTTGAGGCTGACGCTTACTCTGCTCCGCCCCGCTGTCGTCCTAATGTAGACACGCTGTGAACATCTGCTCCAAGCTGTATCTAGAAACCACTTACCGAGTGGATCCAGAACCACGCGCAGACGCAGTTGTCGCCCGAGCACGCGGGCAGCTCAGCCGGCACCTGGAACTCCGTGTTCAGATACCACACGCAGGACTGGTTCACACTGAAGATAGTGAAGTCGTCCGGCTGGACGTCATTCCCGCTGGTCTTGTCCGCGATTGCGAGCGCACATCCCTTGACGTCATCCTGGCTGTTGGTGTGGAACTGCGTCGAAGGTTGACCTGGACAGGGCCAGTTGCTACCATATCCTGCGTCCCCTCTGACACGTTTGTCGGAATGACGTGCAGGAACTCAAGGCTAAGGGAGACGCACCCTTGGGAAGAGGCATACCACGAGGTTGCACCCTTATCGCAGGACAGCTCGGCATTGATGGAGCCACCAGCTGGAAGCTCTACAAAGGCGCCTTCATTCGGAGGGTAATCGAGGTAACCGTGCTTAAAATGGGCATATCTGTCAGGGTGGATAGCAACGCGAGCAAATTGGTCAAGCACTCACGAACCACCACTGATCGAACGGCATGTTCACTAGCGGTGTTTGGGGGCGGTTGTCGTAAGAGAACGTCTGGTCTGTGACATTGAAGCCATACATGGCCTCATGCCAGAACGCTACAAGGACAGTGGTCAAGAGTCCGCTCGGCGCACGCAAAAGAGGGCGCTCACCGATGTGGGCCGACGCCAGCGGCGCGAGGGCCGCGAGGGGGAGGAGGACCGGGATGTAGGAAAGCATGTTGGGAACTGCGAAATGAATGCGAGTTCGTAAAGAATGTGGGTGCCCGGTGGGCAGGACGTCCTGGCTGAGGAGAGAGCGGGAGGGGAGATGGGGAGGAGGAGGCGGGCACTGCACGATTCAAATACCAGCCGCGCAGATGGTTTGAATTTGATGACGCGGGTGGTCTCCGCCGAGCCGACGTTCCTCTGCCAGCACGAGCGTCCCTGCCAATGTCGCCTAGACGACTGAATCCTCTCCTCGGCTCGGAGATCTTCAACGAGCCCTATCAGGCAGGCAATTGCCCTTCCTCCCTCCGCCCGCCCTTTCTCCCGCGCAACTATGGCTGTCGCCATGCCGCATGCGCTGTTATCGTGTCAGAGTCGCTTGCGAGCAGGCAGCGGGCATGAAGGCTGTCCTTCGAGCTGCCAGTGCATATGGCTGCGGCGCCAGCTCGCCATGCCGGAGCGCCGGATGATGGCCGAAAATGCTCTCCGCGCCATCTCGATCAAGATCTCAACAGGAACGTTGGGGTCGTCGCTCCCTGTGCAGGGCGGTTTAGCATATTGTTATCAGTGACGTTCAATACTATCGCGCTCGTGTTGAACCAGCGTACGTGTCGACATGCCTCTTTCGACCGCCAAGGTACGCGACGGGCTGTAGAGTCTGTCTAGAAAGCAGCCTAGTTAAGCGTACTTCACTCCTTTCGCGTCTTATAATAGACAACGCGCAGCATCATCCATGTATGGTGCAGTTCCCGCGTGGATGGACCTGGGTCGTACGTGTGTATCAGGTGTACCGGCCTTGCCACATATACATCATGCCATGGTCAGGTATTATTTTGATGCCCATTCTCGCGGAACATGTCCAAGGGTGGCCTCGTTTGACTGGCGACATCAGGGAGCCGAGGCCGACCAAATACCGCCCTCGAGTGAACAAACCTCGCGTCAAACGATGATACGTTGAGATTCCGTGTGAAATATGCATTCCGACCCATCCATGTCCCCTCTTGGTTAGCCATGGTCGACATGCTCCTTTGAACCATACGAGGTGTCCTAGCTGAGCGGATCAGCGTCACCGGCTCAGGTGACTTCTTGCCATTATCAGCCTCCAAAGGCTGTATGCATGCGAAGGTGAACGGCGTACTGACGGGTACTGACCGTCGTTCCGTAGAGAACTAGTCTACTGCTCTAGTCACATTCTGCACTAGCCTTGATAGATGCCGCACGATCAGGTCAGCATAGCTGGCCTATTCCGAGATTGCTCAGTCAGTCCGTGTAGGGTTGTGGGAGTAGTTGTATAACACCAGGAAGATCCCGCTGTCCACTTACGAAGGCGCTTCCATGGATGGGTCACGGTGGATTTGGGGTGGGGTTTGATGGTGGATTGGAGGGTAGTAGACGGTCGCAAGGATCTTGATGTCAAGGTTGTCGAATTTGAGGAAATAGAGACTCTTGCTAACTCGATTGCGAACCCAACGACTACCCTAGACCAGATCATCGTCACGATACGATGGAGGACACACCGATAGTCCACTCCTATTGTTCACATTTGCGAACTGGAAGCCAGTCTCCAGGTTGCGACTGCGACTGCGGTCGAAAGGAGAGCGTTTCGACTAGAGGGGACCATGTTGATACTGAAAGCGACGATGGTCCAGAGTCAGACGAGTGTGACGCTCAGCTGAGACTGGTGTACCGACGGCCGTTCGGTGCGCACGAGCAACTTATAATATCGTCAGCGGCGTACAATTGGCGGGAAGGGGATGAGAGCACAATACGCACGCACTGCGCGTGGAAGTTCGACAGCGCTGCCCGGGCCGCTCCGGTTGACGCTGTGAACATTTGTGGCGGAGTAACGAATTTGACGGTGATTTTGATGATGACTGGTTTGAGTTGCTACTGACTCGGATGCCACTCGCCGCGGCCGTGCCATCGATATCACGCTGCCCCGACACCGGTACCCACTC
This sequence comes from Fomitopsis betulina, assembly GCA_022606075.1. Lineage (NCBI taxonomy): Eukaryota > Fungi > Basidiomycota > Agaricomycetes > Polyporales > Fomitopsidaceae > Fomitopsis > Fomitopsis betulina. Next base: position 153,687 of record JABYQK010000005.1, on the reverse strand, counting down.
GATAGCTCGGCTGGAAATCTTCATCACATTCTTGTTGACTGTGCCGGTCTCAAGAGGAGGGTTGGGAAACCGCTGTGCCAGTTTGGTGCCAGTGCTCTAGCGTAAGTCGTTGCGGCTCTGAGTCGGGCGTATTCCGTCAGTGCCAACTCACTGCTTCGTCACTACATTCCTTTCGGTTGTAAACTTTCGAGATTCTGTCACTCTCCAGTGAGTGCATTCTTGTAGATGCTCTGAGGCCACCGGGAAACATTCTGATATCCCTTGCAGACTGTGCAGTAAGATTTCACAATGTTACATCATACTAGGCTGTCCGAACAAAGAAGAGCACCTCATAAGTACATGTATTTATGAGCATATTTGTACACAGCAAGGCTGCACGTCGGCCAAGAAACCTCGAGTTCAGAACAAGGATCAGTAGCGAGCACACCTAGACCCAGAAACGATCTAGGACCGCAAATAATGCAAGGTGTGCTTGGCCACTGGGCGTCGCCTCTGACATTCGCCGGCTTCCCTTCCAAGAAGAGGTGTAAACTGTTCTTTCTTCTGGGAGTGGCAGCCTTTCGGGGGTACCAACAAAGTTAGGGTATGTGCCAGTGGCTGCGCGTACACGTGTAACGATTGGGTTTCTCAGAGGGACGAGCCACTGTGCCTTGTGGCCCTGCTACCCGCGGCTTACACGAGGTGAGTACCGTAGCCATGGGCCCGTTTTGGAAACTCCCTTGTACTTCGGCTAGGTGGCGGGCGGCGGTTCCCGACATTTGCGCATATAAGCCTAGCAAGGGAGACCCCTTGGCAGCCCTCTACTTCACTGTTCCTGTCGACCAGGGGCTGCCATCATTTTGCCTCTTGCCTCCTGCTCCCCTCTTCATCGGGTCTTCTTCCCTTTGCTCGTGATGGACCACGTCGTCTCCTACGCCGCAGCCGTCTCGGAGGTCAATCCTGATAACAGTTTATCAGAGCCGGCCATCTACATGATTCAAATTCCTGCCCCAGACGGAGATCTGTCTGGCGATGACGCTGTGGCCCAGATCAAAGGGAATCAATGGGTGGCTGTGGGCGATAGGATTGTAGTCGCGGAGGTCGTGCAAGAAGTAAACAAAGGACCTAGATTGCGGCCACTGCGAATCGAGGATAGGGTTTACACTAATTATCCTCCCATTCTGTTGAAGAGGAATATGTTCGACCCTCATCATCCCGATTACGCGGAGTTCCACAAGTGCATCTCCTCCGAGAAGGAGCGCATCATATGGAAGGTACGCACTTCGATCGTGGTTGTTTAGTCAATTACTTGATTTGTGTTTGGCCACTTAGTTCGCTGACCATGCCCGCGAAGGACGGGATGGATTCTTGCTTCAACGAGACGGTCGATTGACGCCCTATTCCCATATCTACGACCATATGACCTATGTCCGGGATTCTGGGCATGGTCATAATGTCCCCTTCGATGGCGCGATGGGTGTCAACCCACTGGACACTATCGGACCTCTGCCTTCCTATGACTCTGACTCGTATTCCTACGACTCCGACTCGGAGGAGGAATTACAGATGGAACAGGAAAAGTCAGCTACCCGGGCTCGTGGTGCAGGAAAGAAGGTGAAGCGCAAGGCCGTGGTCAAGATCTCTCCGTATCGTAAGGGACGTCTGCCGTGGCCTACTTGTAAGAAGGCCACAGTCACGACAATCGCGAAGAGGGCAGCTCGGACCTTGCTGCGCAAGCCGGTCTCCAGCTGTATGTCATCCTATAAGAAGACTACAACCACCAGGCCGGCCGCAGCTTCTACCTCTGCCCCTACATCGTCGCGGAACAAGCCACCCGTGGCCACGCCCTCACCGAGGAAACCCTTCTTTGGTGTTGCGACCTCCGCTAAGCTCTCGCCCGCTCCAAGACAGACTTCTCCAGTCCGCCTCACTCGCTCGACTACCCGCCAAGGGCTCATGGCTCTCCCTTCTATTACACCCCCGCTTCCAGAGAGACGCCTTCCCGCGTATATTCACCCTGCATCTCAAGATTCTCAACCCGTGGCTGGCCCCTCTAGCCTTCGGATGGAGGACGTCCCGAAGACCGAGGCTGTCGACAGTCAAAGAGGCTACATACTCAGGCCTCGAGGCCCGCTCCGCTCAGGTTGACTGATGTCCACTCGTCCCGAGTACAGGCGCACTCAGAGCCCTTGACGCGTAATCGATAAAACCACATGATCCATGGCTGGCATTATCACCACCACTCATAACGACTTCTACGATGCAGGCCAACAAGCCAACAACGGACACGACTCAGAACGACACCAATCATGCGCTCCTTAGAATCTACTTTATATTACCGCCGCCCCTTCTCGTCTGTATCACCTACTCAACGCTCACTGTTTACTTCCCCTCTGTCTTGCTAGCGAATATCTCACCTCTGCCACTCATATCGCATCGCTCCCAGGCTAGAGCCTCTACTAGTACACGCTCCTTCTGCATCGTCCGCGGCTCCCTTCGATACGTCGTGGTCACCGCCAGTATCTCAGTGGTGACTCATATCTGTTATAATATATGTTCACCTGTATCTGCCTCCATGTTACAATACGTACGCTGATATTAATCGCCGTTATTTTCCCTTGGATTCTTCGGATTCAAATACGCAACATGACATCTAGCATCTCCCGTCCGTGCGCAACTTCGAGTTGGAACGCCGCACCTTGACCTCGTACCACCATCATGTCCGAAAGACGCCCAACCCCACCAACCCCTTCCCCCCGTCCCCCCGCCCGCAACGAGGGCCCTCCTGCCGACAAAACACCCTCAACCGCTCGACCCGGTTCGACGAGTGCTGCAGCGGCAGGCACATCGCGAACCGCGGACTACCACGCTCGCCCTAGTGGCAGCGAACGCAAAGCCAGCGCGTCTGGCATAACCCGCACGTCCTCGTGGCGTGAACGAACCAGGGGCAGTCCTAGCTCTCCTCTCGGGGAGGGCTACAACCCCCCTCCACCTACTGGTGAGACCGTGGTTGTCATGGTCGCAGACACTCCGGCGACGACCCAGTCGGCGTCGGAGACGGTCCCCTCTACCTTCCCTCAGGTGGAGGAGGACTTTGTCTTCGATGATGGAATGCCAGCGTCTGCATCGGAAGGCCCCGTCCCGTCGCTCCCCGAAGGAGCGCATTGGGACAATCTCCCTCCCACGCCTCAACAGCCGGAGAGAGCCGCGTCCCCCGTGGACACGATAATCAAAGACGCGGAGGATGAGGTACGCCCTTATCGTCCCCGTTCACACGGTCGTGGGAAGTCTCACACCTCGTTGCAGAGCGACGAGAGTAGTGATGACGACTCCACTGACAAGGAAGACGACCGCACGCTGCGGGCTGCTCCTCGCAAGAAGGGCAAGTCCGGGAGCAAGCCGTCGGGAGCGATCTCAGAAGGAATTTCTGAGGTAACGACGCCGAGCGGGGTCTCCTACGCGGGATCCTCTCGAGAGGCCACTCCAGCGGTCTCATTGAAGGGCGACATCGAGGTCATCGAGACCGCGAACTACGCGCTTTACCAAGACATTCCAGGTAACACACCGTATACGGCGATTTCGGCCATCGCTCGTACGCTCCGTGACGCCTGTGAGATCCTAGCTTCCGGGTCTTCGGAGCTAAAGAAGGCCATGCTCGACGATGTCAAGGAGAGCAGTCGGCTTGCTTACCCCCTGGAGGTTTATCACTCCGTTCAGATCGGGCAGCGCATTGCAGCGCTTGCTCGCGAGTACGCCAGCGTGGCTCCTAAGGAGCACATCGCTGAGATGAATCGGTGCTTCGACAACAACGTCGTCGGCCCCGCTCTCAACCAGGCCATTCAGGCTCTGGAGGACCGCGACTTGATTGTGAGGGGATTCGACAACGCTCGCGACATTATGCGCGAAATCGGTAGAGACACCTTCGGTAAGCCGGGGGCCGTCCAACAACACATGGAAGCTGTGGGTAACACCATGGAGTCCATGAGGAAGGTCATCCACATGCAGGTGGAGCGTTCGGGCGAGGAGAATCGCTCACTCAAAGCTCAGGTCGCGGCGCTTACAACGCTGCTCGAGCGGTCGAACCAGAACACGGTCGACGTCAAGGCGATGATGAAGGAGCTTCGCCAAGAGCTCGGTAGCCTCAAGGCTGCAACGACGGCTAGCACGAGCTACGCCGGCGTCTCTGCGCCCAAGGGCGCCGGACCTAAGCCTGCGGAGCCCCCTGCTCCAACCCAGGATCCGCGGAAGCGCCCAGCGCCCGCTCCGACGCCCGCCCCTGGCGGCGCGTCCAAGGAAGGTCCCCCGCCCCCCAAGAAGGCGCGTGGTGACAACGGCGCTGCGCAAGCAGCTGCGTCTGCCCCTGAGGACGGAGAAGTTGCGGAGGAGTGGAAGATGGAGTCAGTCTCTGACTGGGCCCGTCTCCGCGCCGCTGCCACCATCGGTGAGCTCGCCCCCACCATCCAACTCCGCGAGGCGTCGGCCATCGCGCGAGGTCTCGGCCTCGACTCGCGCCCTGCGGGCGCTCATCTCCCAGCCGCTGTGCAGCCTGTGGGCACCAGCGCTACCCCCGCGGGTCAGAAGGCGATCACTGCCGGCCCAGAAGTCAAGGCGAAGCCCGAGAAGAAGGAGAAAAAGGGCAAGCCCGTCGAGCACGTGCAATACGCGGGCAATCGGCAACAAATGGTCCGCACTCTTGTGGTGCGGAGCTCCGTAGCATTCACTGGGGGCGTTCCTAGCGTCTCCAGCGACGACCTCATCGTCGCAGCTAAGTCGGGCCTCACCGCCGCCACCGTGAACATGCCCCTTAAGGCCGTCATCAAACATTCGGGCAAGGACGCCATTTTGGAGTTCTTAGCGCGCCCCTCTTCGGAGGAAGTCATTGGAGTACGCAACTCCGTCATCAGTATGCTAGCGCTGAGGCTGCCGGGCACGGTGGCTTCGGTCGACTTCGCATCCCCACTCACCCGGGTTGGAATCGAGGGATTCCCCAAGATGCGCCAGATCCCGACTCTGGGCGGCCGCACCACGGTCGGGGAGTATTCGCAACACGAGGTGTGGGCGGAACTCCAAGCTAGCGCCAAGACGGATAAGCAGACGAAGGAGTTCGCCGACTTCGTCCTGGAATTCACCTCCGCGCCGGTCGCGAAGTTCGAGGGCAACCCAGGCGGCTCAGGCGTCTGGGCCTGCTACGTCAAGGACACGGTACGCGGCTCCATCTCGGAGCGGTTCTGCACAGATAAGTTCGCGATCAAACTCTTTGGTCGTGCTTACCGCATCCGGCGCCTTTCGGCCCGGAACTCGATGCCCTCGTGCACGAGGTGCTGGCGGTGGGGTCACTCCGCCGGCCAGTGCTCGCAGATGGGCCTGTTCTGTGGCCGCTGCAGCTCCAAACATCAAGATCTTGCGCACGAGAGCTCCGCTCTTTGCTGCGCGGGGATTCGCCTCCACAGTGGCAACGCTCCGGACGAATGTCCGCCGGAGCACGCCTACTGCCCCAACTGCAAGACGAAGGGTCACGGCCCCTCGGATCGCATCAATTGTAAGTTCTGGCAGCATTCGTCAGAGAAGAAGTGGATCGAGAACCACTCCGCGCGCGCGGAGTCGGTGAAGGATCAACTCGCGCGCGAGAAGAAGGAGCTGGACTCCATCAAGAAGACGCTCAAGGAAGCCAAGAAGGCTTCTGATGAGGCGAGGCAAACAGCGGAGACCGCCTTCATCGAAGAGGTGTCTCAAGGACTCGCGGAAGTGACTGGAATGGTCATGGACGCCTAATCTCGTGAGTAGTTGCCTTATCAATGACAACCTACAACGGGGCTGAACGGGGGGCTTCAGCGCGCAGCGCGTCCCCTTCTCTACCGGAGCCACTCGACCGGGACGCTGAGCTGAGAGCCGCCACGGAAAGGCTATTAGCAGGAATGGATCAGGAGTTGGGAGCGGGGGCGCGAGGCAATGTGGAAGCCGGCCCCGTTCCAAATTTAGATCATATTTTATACGGGCACGAGGGTGCACCGGACCATGTACATCACGACGTGGAAGTGGAAGCCGAAGCGGCTCCACAGTATACTATTCAGTGCGTATCAGCAAACGTACAGAAGTCTCACGAGAATACTACCCAGCTTCTCGAAAAGTACCGAGACGCAGACATCATATGCGTGCAGGAAATATTTTGGGGAAAGATCAAAATGGTCGTCTCCAGCAAAAACAAGAAGGGTGATGTGTATGAACAAACATGCGCGCACCGCAATTTTGCTTGCTATGGGGCAAGCAAAGACTCGCGGGTGGCAACATATGTCAACCGTAAGTGGAGGGGTGCGTTGCCCCATGTCATCACAGGTAATGTGTCACACAACGACACATTATTAGTCAGCATCAATACACCGGATGGGCCGTTCACGGTTCTCAACGTGTACAATGACAGCAATGAGCATGCGGCAGTCTCGCACCTGCTAAATGTGTCAGCGCACCTTCCTCCCATCTCTATGATGTGCGGAGATTTTAATTTGCGCCATGCCTCATGGGATAAGCGCACGCGGGAACACAACATGAACCCGCCTCATGCTCAGAAGAGCGGAGAATTAATGGATCTCGCCGCTGAGCTCCAACTCCTCCTGGTCAACAGTGAGGATGGACCGCCTACATGGCAGTCAAACAATGCAGCGTTGCCTCGATACACACTGGATTTGGTGTGGAAGAGAGGCGATTATGAAATACAGGACTTTAGGGTCCAGCATGGAGCCAGGCACAAGAGCGATCATTCGCCCTTGGTCTGGAAAGTAGTTGCGGGCGGAGCGCCCAACATTGAACCTACACTTGGGCGGGTTTCTAAGGAATCTTGGAAATTCAACGAAGATGTGGCTAAATTAATTGCGGGCCTCCCACTTGAGTGGGAGAGTGCGCAAGACATTGAGAACACCGGGGAAGCATTATTCTCCGGTATTCAAGAGCTCTGGAAGAAGCATGCTTCCAAACCCAATCGCACTGGCCATTCCAAAACGTGGTGGAATGAAGAGTGTGCGCAGGCCTCCAAAAGTCTGCATCTAGCCCGCAAAAGGACTAAGTTATTACGAAAGTTAAGGGGTTTAGCTTTCCGTACGCTTGGACGCCAAAGCGTTCAGTACGAACGGTACAATGACTTACATGATACCATGCAAAAGGGCGTGAAATCTGCATGTCAATGGGTAGCTGCCGCTTCTAAGCGCGCTAAAAGGGTCTTCTTTGATAAGATCATCGCTCACGCGCACCCGCAACTCATATCTAACTATGTTGCGTGGACGCGGCCTAGACGGCTTGACTCCAGCGTGCAAATTAAGCGCGCTGATGGCACCGTCATAGATAGTCAGGAAGACCTTCAAACGGAATTCCGAGAACAATTCACTCCGTCGGTTCCCCGACAAGTGGACATGAGTATTATGGACGAACTTCCTAAATGGGAAACTCGGACGTTTAATGACATCTCCAATGAAGAGATATCGGAAAACCTTGCGGACACGAGCAACACCTCAGTCGGCGGGGAAGACCACATCAATTGGTTATGGGCTAAAACCATATTCCATTGCATAGAAAAGAAAACGGACGAAAATGACAACGTCACGTACATTCATTGGGGACCCAAGGTCTACCAGTTCTTTAAAGCTTTCTTTAATGCGTGCATTAAAAAGCATAAGTTCCCCACTGCATTTAAGCGGTCTATAACGGTTGTAATCCCCAAGCCTAACAAGCCGGACTACACCAAAGCTAAAGCATATCGTCCGATATGCCTCCTAAGTGTGTTTGGCAAGTTATTTGAAAAGATACTCGCGAAGCGCATGCAATTTGATGCTCAGAAATTCGGCATCATGCACCCATGCCAGTACGGCGGTACAATGCAACACAGTACCACCGATGCTGGCATTGAAGTTGTGCACTTTGTGCACGAAGCTTGGGCACGAGATCTCACTCCTTCAATGTTGCTGTTGGATGTATCTCAATTTTACCCGTCTCTAAATCACAGTATTCTTGTTGAGATGCTGAGGCGCGAGGGATTTGCGGAGGACTTGGTGGAGTTCTTTGCTGATTATCTAAAGGGCCGGTTTACCCGGTACCTGTTTAATGGCAAGCTCACAGACGCCACTCCCACACCGTTGGGAGTGGGTCAGGGGTCTGCCTTCTCTCCGATGGGATCGGGGCTGTATATTGCTCCTATCTTACATAAGCATTTCCCAGTGGATCGAAAGATGCCTGGGAATGGCACACTAAAGTTCTATGTGGACGACGGTGCATTCATGGTAGCTGCGCCGTTGAAATCAACGATTCGGCGCAACATTACACAGGTAGAACTCAATGTGGAGTACCTGCAGGTTATGTTCCACTCCCTCAATGGCGACTTATTACGGGTCGGGTTGGGAGTAGAAGCTGACAAAGTGGAAGTTATGCACTTCTGGAAGAAGCGGAAACCGTGGAAGCCGGATAAGCCCACAGTGTTGAAGGAGTGAATTGGAAGTGGCTATAAAGGCAGTGAACGAACCTCTGAGGGAACTGCTGAGGGAGTCCTGTTAGGCACACAGGAAAGCAGAGGAAGGAACGATACATTAGAGGGCGTATCCAGCCCAGTATATATACATGTGTGAGACCATCACCTGATGGTCGATTCATGATGAGTCATAAGCGTAATCTACGTGAGTCATCGTTAGTAAGACGGAATCCGGAACTCCAGGTAACCGGTAATATCATATGCTTAAGGAGCGGAGGCCCGGATGTCCGGTATCTAATCTACTGAGATAGGACGAGAGATAATCGAGTCCTATAGATAAGATAAAGAGCAAAAGAGAGTAAGCGTACAATACGGTACGTAGCGTTGCAGAACATAATAAAAGTCCATACCAGGCAAGCCTGATAAGATAACGCCTGAAATGGTAGAAGTTCAACACTCCCACTTGTTCAAGACGCTATGACCATGCCAGTTGACGTTCGAAGTTTCTCTATTCCAGAGAGTGGAACGTTCTTGGTCAACGCATCTGCAAGCTGGTCTTCGCTCGCAACAAAGAAGATATCGGTTTCACCCTTCTCGTAGAATTCTCGAATGAAGTGATACCGTATTTCGATGTGTTTTGTGCGGCGGTCCACGGCAGGATTAACCGCAAGGAAAATGCTTCCTTGATTGTCCAGACACAAAGGAGTGGGAGCAGTCATGTTGTCACCAAGCTCCTGTCCGAAGTTCCTAAGCCAAGCCATTTGACGACATGCATCAGAGGCTGCTTTATACTCTGCTTCTGTTGAAGAGAGGGAAACAGTGGGTTGGCGTCTGGAAACCCAAGAAACGACACAATTGGCCATGAGGAACACAAAGCCGCTTGTGGAGTGCCTATCATCGTGATCTTCTGCCCAGTCCGAGTCTGAATAGGCAATTAACCCGGAGTTGGAATCACCGTCATAACAAAGCGCATAGTCTTTGTTCCCCTTAGGTAGCGCAAGACATATTGTGCGAGGCGCATGTGATGCTTCGACGGGTTCGAGGCAAACTTGGCGAGTCTCGTTATGGAAAAAGCGAGATCAGGCCGTGTACCGAGCATAGCATACATGATGCTACCAATGACGCTCTGGTACTCTGTACGGAATGCATCCGTTGCAGTTTCCATGTTCTTCTCCAAAACTGAACCAGCAGGTAGAGGTGTCTTTGCAGGTTTGCAATTAGACATTTGGAACCTCTCCAAAACGGTCTGAACGTATTCAGATTGGTCGACTAGAATCTGTCGCTTTTGACGATCACAACGAATCCTGAGTCCTAAGAAACGCTCTACTGGTCCAAGATCGGTCATCTGGTACTCCTTTTTGAGATGATTCTTTATTTGTTCAATGAACGGTTTAGAGTCTCCAAGGAGTAATAAGTCGTCTACATAGAGGACTACATAGCAGACTTGACCGTTGGTTTTACTGGAGTAAACGTAAACTCCTGCATCCGAATATGTCCGTATGAACCCTTGGTTTAGAAGAGTTCGGTGGATCTTAGCGTTCCATTGACGTGACGCTTGCTTAAGACCATAGATGGCCTTCTTGAGGAGGCAGACCCAATCCTCCTTGCCTGGAACTACCCATCCTTCTGGTTGTTCCATGTAGATTTCCTCTTCAAGTTCACCGTTGAGGAATGCTGTCTTAACGTCCATTGAGTCCATCTCCCAGTCTTCGAGTGCAGCATGTGCAAACATATATCTCAAAGACTCAAAACGAGCGACTGGAGAGAATGTCTCGTGGTAGTCTTCACCCCAGACTTGAGTGAAGCCTTTGGCTACTAACCGGGCCTTGTACCGACCATCATGCTTTCGCGCATACACCCATCTGTTCTTGACTATCTTCCTGTTCTTGGGACGGGGAACCAAGATCCAGGTGCCGTTCTGCTCATGAGACTTCATTTCAGAGCCTTCGGCAGCATGCCAGTGGTCCCACTCAGGGGATTCCTTGTGTCTGAACGCGAGGTAGGAACCGATTCAGAGTAATTGGCTTCCTTGAGAGCCTGCAGTATCATAAACGCTTCCGCTCGCTGATCTCCATGAGTATCAGTTCGTCGGTCGATCCGAGCCGGAGGCTCATCACCATAAACGTTGTCCCTATTCCTGTTCGGGTTCCTCCCAGCATTCTCTCGACGAGGGCGAGTATATACTGGCTGAGGAGGTTGAACAGGTTGAGGGCGTTCTGCAGGTTCAGGGAGCTCTCTCTCAGGTTCTCCCACTGGTTCCGGTTCGTCGATGTCCTCATAAACATCTTCGCTCTCTACCGGTAGAGGAAGTGGAATTTCGATCTGTTCCTCGTCATCATCCTCAGAATCAGAGTCTACAGGATCGAATAGTGGCGGACCCAGAGTCTTCGGGTTAGCCAAATCCTTACGTGCCGGAAAGGAATCTTCATCGAAGGTCACATCACGAGACACAACGATCCGTCGACTGGAGGCATCCCAGAACTTGTAGCCCTTGGAGCCTTGCTCATATCCAACGAAGATCATCTCGATTGCCTTTTTATCGAGTTTCCCTTGTCTTCGTTCCTTTGGCACATGCACGAATGCCTTGCAACCGAATACTCTAAAGTATGAGATATCTGGGACCGTGCCATCCCAGAGAGTTATCGGGCATTGCCACCTAAGGCGTCGCATAGGCTGGCGATTGTAAATATGGACTGCAGATTCAACCGCTAGCTGCCAAAAACCGTGGCTTAGGCCTGCATGATGCAGCATTGCCATAGCCTTCTCCATGATCGTGCGATTCCAGCGTTCAGCTCGCCCATTTTGCTGAGGCGAGTGCGCAACCGTCTTCTGATGAACAATCCCATAGGATTTCAGACGGGCCGTGAAAGCGTCAGATGTGTATTCCCCCCCTCGATCCGAGCGTACATTGATGAGTTTATAACCAGTTACATTTTCTGCCCATGCCTTAAAGTCCTCGAACGCTTGGATCGATTCAGACTTATGACGCAGGTAATAGGCACGTCCAAGACTCGAAAAGTCATCAAGGAACGTAATGAAGTACCGGTATCCACCATTGATTGCTTGAGTACGCATAGGACCATCTTCGTCAGTGTGAACCAACTCGAGAGGTTTTGTAGCACGTTTTGAAGACACGGGGAATGGAGCACGATGAGACTTGCCCCATTGACAACCTTCACAAGGGGATTGATCCTCAACCCCCACTGGATCGACACCCTTGGTATGATCAGGTAATCGGCGAATAACTTCCTTGGACGGATGCCCCATCCGGCGATGCCAGGTACGAAAAGGGGTAGACAGCTGTGCTGCCGTTTTCTTGTCCAGGACGTCCATAAACGAAAAGTACAAGTTGTTTAGGAAGTTGTACGGTGCTTCCATCACAACATTGCCAGAAACTTTGCCATGCATAAACGGTTGGTCATAGATGACCATCTGACCTGAACCTTGAACGAGCGTATGTCCTGATTTCTCCACAATACCAGTAGAAAACAAACAGCCAGAGGCCTGAGGAATGTATGCGACATTAGATATGGTAATCATCATGCGCTCCTTGCCGACTGTTGTTAAACCTTTGATGGTGCCAGAGCCTAGTGCTTCTATCTTAGCATTTCCTGCTGTACCAAAAACGACGGGAACCGTATACGGCTTGTAATCCCAGAAGTATTCCATAGAATTGACGACCGTCTGACTTGCACCTGAATCCATGAGCCATGCAATGCACTTGAATTGATGCGAATGAGTCTTGTTCACACCGGGGCAATAAAACGACGAGCTCAATTGTGCGGATCCAGCATCAGCAGACGCGCCATTATGTACAACAAGAGAAGAAGCCACTAATGAACCAGCAGTCCGAGGGGGACAGACTCTACATGAAGGGTCCGTACAAGCCGTGTACTTAACCTCCTCGACCTCCACCACCGAAGCACCTTGACCGTTTGACGAGGACGAACCGGACTGAGTGACCTTTGTACCGTCCGTGGTAGTGTGAACGACTACCGTGTTCGCCTTTTTACCGTTGCCTTTGCCGTTGCCACCCTTGCCTTTCCCTTTGCCCTTGTCTGTGGCCTTCTGTGGGCGCAAGTGTGGGTACTTAGTCCAGCATTGGTCCGAACCGTGTTTCTTGCCGCAGTGTGAGCAAGGACCTTGACCTTGATGCACCTTTACCTGGGAAGTCTTTGAAGCAGACTGTCCCATACCGGACCGGCGGAGAGATTCCTCGGAGAGAATTTTGCTCACGAGGGTCTCAATCTTCAGCTCCTTGAGGACGGTGGTTGCCATGATGGCTGACACCATTGTCGAGTAGCTTTCCGGGATTTTTGACATCAGGAGGAGAGCCTGAGTTGGCTCATCCAGCTTAATGCCGCCGTTGACAATGTCCTTGAGTACGGTTTGGATCTTTGAAATCTGATCCTGCATTGGCTTGTTGTCGTCCATTTCTCTCGACTTGATGAGAGCCGAGAACTGCGACCAAACGTATGCTGCGTCCGGGGTACCAAAATGCGACTTGAGAGCCGCCCACATGTCCTTTGCCGATTTCATGACCTCATCACCATCCTCACTCTTCTCATAGAGGAGGTGGTGGAAACTGTTATCCGTGCGCATGAGGATCACACCCTTAGCGCGGGCGTTAGCCTTCTTGTAGTCTGCCTTGGTGAGGTCACCAGCTTGGAGGGCGTCATCGGCCTCGATAAACGTTAGGTAGCCGAGCATCTGGCTCGACCACACCTTGTAGTCCGAAGACTTTTTAAGGACAGGGATACTGTCAGCCTTCATGTCCGACATGTTGGCGGTGAGGATATGAAATTCGAAGAAGTCTGAGACTTCTTCAGAAACGGAGGGCGGTGGTAAACTTTCAAGAACAAAAGCGAGGTCAGACGATAGACTTTCCTCTGCTTCTTCTTGAGACGGTGCTAGAAGTTCCTCTACGTCGTCTTCTTCGAAGAGATTCGATAGATCTGACGGTAAAGTAGTAGGAACAAACGATGGAGAAAGATGTACTGGAGAAACGATGGGAGAAGGGGATTGTGCTCGAGAGCCGGGGATAGACGGAGACCTGTACTCTGGGATAGATGCAAGATGTTGCGGTTCAGGTACAGAACCCTCAAAGAAGCTTAAAGAAGCGAAAACAGAGTAAGAATTGTCTTCTTGCCAGTGGTCAACTGGGATACCCCAGCCTGTGTCTCTGATGTATGGACCAGACCACCTATTCGCACAGACTGTTGTGTCACACGGCCAAAACTTATATTCAGTTTCTTCAGGCCGGTAGTGATAGTCCCTTCGTTCAGTGACGTCGAATAAATGCTGAAGACCTCTACAGTTGTAGGGTGTTTCTTCTTCTGATGCTTCTGCTTCTAAATTGTCGTCTAGCACTTGCTCAGACGAAGCCACAATGTGATGCTTGACTTATATGATATTCCAGTGATGTATGCAATAAAAACGCTAGGTACGCCGACCTAATCTACAAAACGATCCAGTCCAAATAGCCCCCGTTGGCTATGCTCGTTAGGTCCTTTGTGACCTTTCTGTACCGCTTGACTAGCGGTTCCTGCGGCGTCGAGAATTCGACTGTGCCGACGCAACGGCAAGCCCACGAGATGCTGTCTCGCTGCTGCTTAGACCACTGGTTGGCCTTGTCGAAGTTGTCGCTGACCCAGTTGAGCTGGTCTGCGAAGCGGTGGAGAGCGCGCTGGGAGTCTCCGAGGAGCGACTCGAAGAGGTACTTCTTGTCGAAGATCGCTTGGTAGCGCTCGATGGTGGCGCTAACCTTCTTCTCTAGAATCCCGACGACTTCTTCGGTTGACTTCTTCTTGAAGTCGGGGAGCGGGCGAGGAGCGGGTGCTGAAAGGCGTTCAGCAAGTGGGCGCGGCTGAGCGGCGGGGTTGGAGCGGACGGGAGCGGGGAGCGGATGCGACTGGAATCACAAAAACGTTAGATACGAGATCGAACTTGATGCGGGTAGAGTCGGCGTCAACGGACCTTTCTCTCAGGTCTCGTTGGAGGATAAACTTTTTGCAAACGGCGCGAAGGCCCACTGGAAATCCGATCCTTCAGTGCCTTGGGCACTTCAGGTCGTCAAACGCTAAGTCTCTGATAAGACTAGCAAATGCTACGCTTACTCCTTGAAGCGTAGTCTTGAGATCCTGCAGGGATAAAACAACTAGGTGTGCGCGTGTAGCGCAGGGCTCATAACCTGTTGAAGGAGTGAATTGGAAGTGGCTATAAAGGCAGTGAACGAACCTCTGAGGGAACTGCTGAGGGAGTCCTGTTAGGCACACAGGAAAGCAGAGGAAGGAACGATACATTAGAGGGCGTATCCAGCCCAGTATATATACATGTGTGAGACCATCACCTGATGGTCGAGTCATGATGAGTCATAAGCGTAATCTACATGAGTCATCGTTAGTAAGACGGAATCCGGAACTCCAGGTAACCGGTAATATCATATGCTTAAGGAGCGGAGGCCCGGATGTCCGGTATCTAATCTACTGAGATAGGACGAGAGATAATCGAGTCCTATAGATAAGATAAAGAGCAAAAGAGAGTAAGCGTACAATACGGTACGTAGCGTTGCAGAACATAATAAAAGTCCATACCAGGCAAGCCTGATAAGATAACGCCTGAAATGGTAGAAGTTCAACACACAGGTCCAGACGTAGTGATCGAGATTGATCGAAAGATCAATCACATCGTTCCAAAGGTGTCAATGAGATATTTAGGATTCTATCTGGATCCTAAATTGTCATTCAAATCTCACATCCGCTTCTACGCGGCTAAAGCAGCCAGCACGGTGTCCACTCTCACCATGCTAGGCAACTCTCTTCGGGGGTTCACCCCCATGCAAAAGAGACAATTATACATAGCACATGTGCTCCCGCTCATGTGCTATGGCGCGCACCTGTGGTGGAAACCTGGGTGGAAAGGGATTGGTTGGATTGCGAAAGAGATGCAGGGGGCGCAATCCCGAGCCGTCAGATGGATCACGGGGGCGTTCCGAACGACCCCGATTGGAGCCATGGAATTGATCGCCGGAGTGGTTCCTGTCACGAGTTGACGAAAGCGCCCAGCGCTCGGCGTACCCTCGGCCTTCGGTCTACCCTCGGCCTTCGGGCACAGCCTCGGTCATCGGCCAAAGCCTCGCGACCTTGTCCATCATGCCAAGACAAGTTCCACAATATTCCACACCCTTCCGATCCAATCACGACGCTCTGCGCACAGACCACTGTAGATAGCTTGCCCTAAACACGGGCTGTATATAAAGACCACCCCCTGCTCCCCTAGAGACTCAGTTTCGACCTCTTGTCTCTAGGTGAGCAGGGTGCCCCCTGTACCAGTTTCTTCTACAACTAATGTATACTTGTCTCTAGCCCTAAGGTTGAGTCCCTGACTCCCTTTCAGTTTCAGATAAGAATCAGTAAGTCGAACGTCCCGGGTTTGAAGTAGATTGTTAGGCTGTGACTAGACCTTAGGTCGTCACATTAGGTCGAAACTCCTCCCACCCCCGACGTTTGTCGATTCTTCTTTTTCTTTAGCCACTCCCTTGCCGATCCTCAGGCACAAGAGGTGCTGTCATCAGACAGTAAAAGTCTTGTTCACTAGTGACAAGCAAACGTGCCGCCTCCCAGGTGTAAGGGACTCTGCTAGTTAAACTAGCCGTGTGTTTCCAAGAGGTCTCAGTGACTGTAGACGGAAGCAAACGTGCTAGGGCAGAAGGGACATAGGTGCAATACCTCGTCCACAAACGTTTGGCTCTAAGTGTGGAAACTCAGCAGCGACTACCCTGATTCCCCACCTGACCTGACTGAGAGAAAGCAGGCAGACGCCGACACTACCTCCCTTTTTCTCGCAGCCAGGATCTGTTGTGCCAGTGCGCTGACTGGACGTTTGTAGTGCCTAAAGCCGCTCCTTCCCGCATCATCTGCGCCAAGAACGAGGCTACCGGCCTACTAGAGCGGATCGAGCTCTCTGACCCCCATCGATTCGATCACATCGGTAAAAGGCGGTCCCGTCCTCGAAAGAAGGAACACCCGTACCAACCGGTTCCTGGACGACGAGAAGAGCTCGCTCGATTAGCCGAGTTAAGACACACCAAGGACCTTCTGCAGAAGGAAGAGTACTCCAGACGAACTCTTGCAGAACGACTCCGCACGCCGCCGCCCCCGCTCATCGATCGCATCGAGCCAGCCCCGCCCATCGTACTCCCCGAAATCAAACCCACCCCGGAAGGGCTTCATTTCCGCAAGAAACAAGTCGTTTCTAAGGAACGAGCCTTCACACGGAAGTTCAACGCCGTTGCTACACGCCTCACTGCGGTCTTTGAGAACACCGATCGACTCCACGGAGAAAACGAAGAACTTCGCCAAGCAGTCCTTGCCAAAGGAAGACTGTTCAACAACCTCGCAGAAACCCTTAGCGAACGTGCACAAGAGCTCACCAAAGAGCGACGGTGGGCTAAACTAGACAGGGATCTACGGGCAGTAGGAGGGATATCGTTTAAAGACCTACGAGTCCGATACGTGGAAGTTTGTAACCAGATCGTCGCTCTAGGGAACGACTGGCTCGTAGTATAGATACAATCAACGTGGCTAGCTCAGCGGAACAGTTGGTTTGTTACGGCTGCATACACGCCTTCGACTCTTCAGACCTCTGCGACGTTCACTACCGCGAAGAGGAAGGCGAGTCTAAAATCTACGATTGTCCAAAACAACCGTGCCCCAATCGATATCCACGGTCACGAACCGACGACGGTGAAAGGTTCAAGGCGATCAGACGCACCAACCAACATCCGTTAGGGCCTCGTAGCACTCACGCCAGTCGGTCAGCTTCTCGAGTACCTTCACGAATCCCAACTCCCGATCCTCCTACACCTCTGCGCAATCCGAGCCCCGAACCCCCACGACCAACCCGTGGTCGTCAACCCACACGAAACCCCGGCCGACCTCCTGCAGGCGCACCCCCACCACCATCTCCCTCCCCTCCTCCTCCTAGCATGGCTACTCCCGATAAAGAAATTGCCAAGCTATTAATCCCACAGCGTTATGATGGCTCGACAACGCAAGGGGCTAAACTCTTCATCGCCCAGTGTAAAGAGTACTTTGAGTACTATGGGTCAGTGATTGGGTCCCTTCGTATCCAGCTTCTCGTAGTTCTCAATCTCCTGGACAAGGACGCCAAGGAGTGGGCCACTCAATATGTCGTCCTCTACGCGGAGGGCTCCAGCGCCCCGTTTGCCGATCTCGAGGCCTTTTACCAGGCTCTCCTGACTCGGTTCGGCCACGTCGACGACGCTGCAGCCGCGCAAGTAGAGATTGAGGAACTGGTCAAAAGGGACAAACGAGAAAAACGCACCGTGGCCGAGTTTTCAGCAGCCTTTGCAGGCCCGGCTAAGCGATCTGGATACGGGACAGTCGAGCTTCGCAACAAGTATAGGGACGGGCTCCCCACTCGGATATTCCGCAAAATCCAACTCGAAAGATTCGAGGACTGGAAAAAGTTGGACACACGGGCACTTGAGGTCGAGCAACTGTTGGACCTTGACAAGGCGCGAAGGCCTGAAAACTCCTTCTTCCAGCGCAGACAAGCCGGTAGCTCTAGCTCCAACAGAGCGGCGGCGGCCACTATCAGCGCCACCACTGGTAATGGGAAATTCCCCGGCGACTGCTACGGCTGCGGACGGAAAGGATATCGACGCAAGGAATGCCCCAACTGCAAGGATAAACCTCGACCACCCCAAGTACGAGCTACGGTTGCCGCAACAGCCACGACAAGCGCCCCGACGGAAGTCAAAGAGAAGGGACTCGATGTCTCAGCGCTGCTGGCTGAAATGACAGCCTTGAAAACGGAGTTGAGGGAACTCCGATCCCTTAAGGAGTCAGAGGGTTTTTAATTCGGTCCGCGTTAGCTGCTGTACGCGTTGGACCGAGGACTACGAATCGTTTTTCTGTACTGTCATCTGCAAATGTATACGAGCTAGATCACGAATCGCAACATTTTCACATACCTGTTTTGCTGCGTGGCAGAAACAGACAGAAGGAGATTACAGCAATGGTGGACAGCGGAGCCACCACTAAGTTCATGAATCGACGTTTTGTGCGAGAGAACAAAGTACGCACCCAGAAGCTGAAACATCCCATACCTTTGTACAACATCGACGGGTCACTCAACAAAGCAGGGAGCATTTCAGAAGTAGCAGTTCTGCACATGAAGATCGGAGACCACGAGGAGAAAGTGGTGTTTACTGTCACGGACATCGGTCCGGAAGACGTAATCTTAGGCTTGGACTGGCTGCGCGAACACAACCCCGAAATCGACTGGGAGCAAGGGTCCTTTAAACTCTCCCGTTGTCCGGATACGTGTCGGACAGAACCTATAGAACCTCAGTGGACTGCCAGTGCCACCTCAGGGAAGAGGCGACGGGCTAAGAGGACCTCTAAGGTTGAGAAGGGCCAAATGCGGGCTAAGGTGCTACCTGAGGAGGACTCAGAGCCCGAAGTCGACATTGATTGGAACGAGGAAGACCTCCTGGAAGCTTGGGAGCGCGGAGTGACTCTGCCGAACGCGCCAAAACTTTACATTGCCGCAGGACACACGTACTCGCAAGCCCTGGCAGAAGAGGCATTCCTTAAGAGAGAAGTCAAAAGCGTGGATCAGATGGTGCCAGAGAAATATCACGACTTCCTCGACATCTTCTCCAAAGAAGCCTCAGAACGGTTACCCGAGCATAAGTCCTACGATCATGCGATTGAACTGATCCCCGACGCCAAGACGTTCCACTCTAAGGTTTACCCCTTAGCTCCAAATGAACAAGTGGCACTAGATGAGTTCCTCAAGGAGCAGCTAGCGAAAGGCTATATACGGAAATCCAAATCACCGATATCCTCCCCTTTCTTCTTCATCAAGAAGAAAACCGGTGATCTACGCCCGGTGCAGGACTACCGTCGACTCAATGCGATCACTGTAAAAAATCGCTACCCTCTACCGCTCATCTCGGAACTCACAGACCGTCTACGAAATGCCACCATCTTCACCAAGTTTGACATCCGTTGGGGTTACAACAACATCCGGATCAAAGCAGGAGACGAATGGAAAGCCGCGTTTGTGACCAATCGAGGCTTGTACGAACCTCGGGTCATGTTTTTCGGGCTCACCAACTCCCCGGCCACCTTCCAGAATGTAATGAACGATATCTTCCGAGATCTCATTACAGAAGGAAAGATTACGGTCTATCTCGATGACATCCTCATCTTCTCCACCGATCAGCAGGAGCACGACCGAGTTACACGAGAAGTGCTCAAACGATTGAAGGAGAATGATCTCTTCCTTAAACCCGAGAAGTGTGAATGGGATGTGCCAGAAACCGAATACCTCGGGATGATTGTCGGCGGGGGAAAGGTTCGCATGGACCCAGTCAAAGTCAGTGGTGTTGCGAACTGGCCCACTCCCACCAATGTCAAGGGGGTCCAGCAATTCAGGGGATTTGCCAATTTCTATCGTCGCTTTATCCAGGATTTTGCCAAAATCACTCGACCCCTGGACAACCTGACCAAGAAGGACATACCCTGGCACTGGGGTGAAGAGGAGCAAAAAGCCTTTGACGAGCTCAAAAAGTGTTTCACGTCAACGCCCATCCTGGCTATCTACGACCCCAGCCGAGAAACGCGAATTGAAGTAGACGCCTCAGGGTTTGCAACGGGCGGTGTCCTCAGTCAGAAGCAAGACGATGGGAAGTGGCATCCAGTGGCTTTCCGCTCCCATGGAATGGACTCGGCACAGCGAAACTACGAGATCTATGACAAGGAGATGTTGGCTATCATTGAGGCACTTGAGGACTGGCGCCACTACCTCGAAGGACTACCGTCACAGTTCGAGATTCTCTCCGACCACAAGAACCTTGAATACTGGCGAACAGCACAACACCTCACGCGTCGACAAGCCCGATGGGCCTTATACCTGTCACGGTTCGACTTTGTCATCACGCATAAAGCAGGCAAATCCAATGGACGGGCAGACGCACTCTCCCGGCGGGTCGACCTTCAAGTCAATGACGAAGACGACAACCTCGACCAGGTGGTCTTAAAGCCTTCGCAGTTCAAGGTCGCAGCGAATCAACGAGGCCACGCTGCAGTCATACCGGACACAGCCATCCTCCGTCGCATACGCACCTGCTCCGACAAGGACCAAATAGTTGCCGAGGCTCTCGAGAAGATTCAGGATCTTGGACCTCCACGCCTTCAACGAGATTTCACCGAGTGGAATGCTGAACAGGGTCTCCTGTTGTTTAGGGGGTGCATCTATGTACCAAAGGACGTGACGCTTCGTCGCGACATTGTCCAAATGCACCATGATGCCCCGGCGGCCGGTCACCCCGGTCGGGCAAAAACACTCGAGTTGGTATCCAGGAACTATTGGTGGCCAGGGATGACCAAGTTTATCAACGACTATGTCGACACCTGCGACGTGTGCAACCGAACCAAGACCTTCCCGGCAAAACCCCAAGGACCTCTCAAGCCAAACGAGATTCCGGAAGGACCTTGGCAAGTCATGACCACTGATATGATCGTAGGGTTGCCTAAATCGCAAGGGTTCGACTCCATCCTTGTTGTTGTTGACCGGTTTACGAAGCAGGCACATTTCATCCCCTGCCATGAGACACTCACTGCCGAAGGTGCGGTGGAACTCTACATTCACGACATATTCCGACACCACGGGGTTCCAGCCAAAGTAATCTCCGATCGAGGCCCCCAGTTCGCATCGAAGTACCTTCAAGCCATCTACAAGGGCCTGGGGATCAAACCAGCCTTGTCCACGGCGTTTCATCCACAGACAGACGGACAAACGGAGCGACTCAATCAGGAAGTTGAACAGTATCTGCGTGCCTTTGTCAACCACCGACAGGATGACTGGGCCAAACACCTGCCCATAGCAGAGTTCGCATTAAACAACCGAGTACACTCTGCTACTGGTCACTCGCCGTTCTTCATGCTGACGGGATATCACCCATCGGCCATGGCACGATCCGGCCCTATGTCCACAGTCCCTGCAGCCGAGAAACGCCTCTCCCTGCTTGAAGAAGTCCGTCGTGACTGCCAAGCATCCCTCGAGTTAGCAGCTGAACGGATGAAACGGTACTATGACCGGCAGGTACAGGAGGCACCAATATTCCAACCAGGCGACAAAGTGTGGCTGGATGCTCGAAACCTCAAAATTCGGCAACCAAGTCGAAAGCTTAGCCCTAAGCGACTTGGACCCTACACGGTCATTCGCCGCACTGGTGACCTGGATTACGAGCTGAAACTACCCCCATCCGTACCTGTCCACCCAGTGTTTCACGTATCACTGATCAGCCCGTACAAGAACAGCCCTATCCCAGGGCGAATGCCCACAGAACCTCCACCAATCGAAGTCGAAGGAGAGGAGGAATACGAGGTTGAGCACATCAAGGACTCACGCATTTTCAGACGGCAACTCCAGTACTTGGTCAAGTGGAAAGGCTATGACGACTCGCACACATCCTGGGAACCGGCACGCAACGTGGCCAATGCTCGTCGCCTAGTAGAGGCATTCCATCACCAGCACCCATCCGCCCCACGCCGTGTGTCGGCAACAGTTTTTGGAGCCCTGCAGTTCAAGCCAGTCCCAGAACCCCTGACATCAGTTCACCATCGGTCGGGTTGGGAACTTGGGCTGGGCGCCACGCATGAGGTCATGCGCCCCTAGGGGGGGGTACTGTCACGAGTTGACGAAAGCGCCCAGCGCTCGGCGTACCCTCGGCCTTCGGTCTACCCTCGGCCTTCGGGCACAGCCTCGGTCATCGGCCAAAGCCTCGCGACCTTGTCCATCATGCCAAGACAAGTTCCACAATATTCCACACCCTTCCGATCCAATCACGACGCTCTGCGCACAGACCACTGTAGATAGCTTGCCCTAAACACGGGCTGTATATAAAGACCACCCCCTGCTCCCCTAGAGACTCAGTTTCGACCTCTTGTCTCTAGGTGAGCAGGGTGCCCCCTGTACCAGTTTCTTCTACAACTAATGTATACTTGTCTCTAGCCCTAAGGTTGAGTCCCTGACTCCCTTTCAGTTTCAGATAAGAATCAGTAAGTCGAACGTCCCGGGTTTGAAGTAGATTGTTAGGCTGTGACTAGACCTTAGGTCGTCACAGTTCCGGTGAAAGTGAACATCACAAGATACATGGAGAAGCATGCTCTCCGTATCAAAACTCTTCACCCGGGTCATCCCACCCGGGCGTTAATGAGTCATGAGTGGGAGCTCTCGGATGTCCCCACATCAGATCTCAACGCTGAAATGCCATTCCGAGTAGGAAAGCGCAGCAAATCAAAGTCCCCTATGGTGCACTTTGAGAAAATGGCCAAGACAACGAATGAAATATTCCATGTCTTAGCATCGGTATGTAGGCCTGGTGACAGGTTGATCGACCGGGATGGAGATGACGCCATCAAACATGTGTTGTTTCATCGTGATAAGCGGGATAATCATGATGACGACATCAAATCTATCCCAAGGAAAAAGGGCGGAGAAAATGGAAAAGTCAGCGATGATTTCAAAGACTGGATCCATAACACATGGACGCCTGCGGCGTCCACATACATGCATGATAGAAACACCCTGATCATATGGTCAGATGGATCTGTCATCCCGGGGAAAGATGACGATTATCTCCAGGTCAAAGGCAAGCCAAACTTGCAAAAAACGAAGGCATCGGGCGCGTATGTCATTACGCGCAATGACGAAATGGTCTCGGAGGACTCTTGGATGTCCGGGAAGTGCACGAGTTTTGATGCGGAGGTGCAGGCATGCTATCTCGGCGTCAAGGCAGCCATGGAAGTGATCCGTTCATCGGATCACACTATAGTAATTGCCAGCGACAATATTGGTAATTTGAGACGCGCTATGAAACCCAGTGGGGTTGGCTCCGGCCAACTCCACGGTGTGTGGATTAGTGAATATTTAAAGGAAATGAACCGCAAGGTTGTATTCCTATGGAGCCCATCTCATGTTGGGATTCAATGGAACGAGTATGTGGACAAACTCGCTTCCGACATTAATAAATCAGACGAACCTATGCCTGATTACAAATCATTTGCTTTCCGGGGACAAGAGATCCGCCAGAAAGTAATAGAAGATTGGTCGGACATTGCCGGCCTCAAGTACAAAGTTAAGCGCACACCGGTGGCGGGAGTCCCGGGTGTCCCTGACAAATCCACTCGCACTTGTCACAGTGCCTATCTAGGGTATGGTTTGTGGTGGGACGAGGGGTTAAAGCCTCGCACCACAGGCAAATCACCCTTCCTATCCCTAGGGAAAGTCGATCTGAGCAAGACAAATGCAGACGGCGAAGACAAAACTTATGAGGAACTCGCGTTCCCCACTAAGATTCGCAATAAGGAGGTAGCCCGATTCACGCGGGTTATCACTGAACACTTCCCAAGTGGGGAATACAAGAAGCGCTTTAAGCTTCTCCAACCGGGAGAATCGGACAAATGTCCGTGCCGCCTTCGTAACGGGTACCGGGAAACCCGAGATCACATACTTTTCAAGTGCCCGTACTACATGAGGCACAAGAAGTATGAGCGCAAGCCTTTCGTGGGTCCGTTCTCCAAGCGGGACCTTGCGCAAGGCAAGTCTTGGTACTCTAGGCGTCAACGGGGGTGGTCCTCGCTCGATGTCCTGAAGTTTCTCCAACTCAACCCTATGGTTGGCACGTTTGAATGGGCAGAGATCCTCTCCAAATGCAAGGAGGATCGTGCCCAGGGCAATGAGCACACCATGGCGTGGGCTAGACTAGAAGCGCACACAGTGTGGCGCGCTGGCAAAGTTCTGGAATTCCAGAAAGAATGGGACGGGCTTTCTGAAAAGGAACGTAAAAGAACCCAAAAAGAAGCCCACAGGAAATATGCGGCGGCATTTGATCCGTTGAAGGCAGAGAAGTTCGCAGAAGAACTGTACAGAACGTGGCAGTACAGGGACGCTGAGGAAATTCGGGAAGGCAGGCGCGAAGCGCTTGAACGAAATGAGATAATGGACGAGCCCTTTGTCCACATTCCCATCCGCGGGGTCATGGAGCCCGAACACATAGTACTGGGAGAGGAAGTAGTTCCTCCGTCACAAGCGGAGGAACATGAAATTGCCCCAGTCGATCATGAGGATCCTACCCTCGACTTTGCCCCTCGCGCCTCTCAATTAGAGGAGGAGGAACTCATTACTGCGCATCTAGACCAAGGGTGGGTGGACCTTCCTCATCGGGGGTTCATCTTACCTGAAGGGCGGTTGTTAGACGCGGAAGAGAGGGACAATGAGCAGTTCTTGGACGACTTTGGAATGCTTTATGTCATCACACCGCCTCCTTCGGAGGCGGAAGGAGAAGACTGAAATATTCAGTAGATACTCTGCATGTACTTAGAGTATGGAGTATAAATTCGTAGAATTAAAATAAAATAAAATAAAATAAACTTCGAGTTGGAATTGCTTACATAAGCACTGTGGCGGATTGGTGAATTTGACCGCGACTTTGACTGATGGTTGAAGTCACATCTCTGAGTCGACACCTGCAGCTGCGCCTCGTTGTCGTTCGCTCAGCTTCCTCCTTGTCGAAAGGTTCTCCATATTGGTTTTTGAGACATCGCACGGGATCAGACCAGGAGCTTGTGATGGCACGGCGTACTAGACAGTGGGAGATCGCGGCGGTGAGTGAATACTATTGCAAGTCAACTTAGCCACAGGGCTGTGAGGTAGCTTCCACAAGGATTGGTCGATGTGTGACGCTAACCATTTCTCACATGATATGAGAGGGACAAGTTGGAGGATTTGGTTTGACAAAGTCCAAGCTCCTCAGACAAGACCGCGGTCAGTACACCTCGCATAAGGCTACCATCTCACACGCCCATCTTACCGACTTACAGTGAAGCCTTCTGAAGTCTGTATCCATCCTATTTGCATGAACGAGCATTCTAGCTGGATGCGTATACTTCAACCAAAGGGCACTGTGGCGCGGGATCAATGGAAGATTCCCGGAGTCCATCACGATTCCATACATTGCAGGCGTTTGGAGCGGTGGCCACTTCCAGCCTAGGCAAACCTACCGGGCCTGATTTTCACAGGAGCGACGCTTCGTACAGTATCAGGGTGTATGATGGCTAGGCGCGCTTTCGCCGTGCTTTGTTTGCCAAAGGCAATGCCCCTGGGAGCTTTGTGTCTCCGCGCGCTGGCAGCCACATACTGTGGCATGAGGCGCGCCACCGCCCAGATCATTACCATGCACCCGTTCTTGAACTTCCTTGAACTTAGGCCAAGTGGCTGGTACCGAGACCTCGCTTGTGGATATAACACTGGCAAGGAAGCTCTGGACGCTCACCAACTCATCTCTCTTGTCAATCCTTCACCTTTCCTAGTGCCCTCAATCCGTCCCTTGTCTCACAATGATTCACGTTCAACGCCGCGGCGCGGTTGTTTCATTGGTACTCCCCGATGGCCACATAACAGAGCCGGCCATCTACATCATTGAAATCCCTACGGAAGATGGGCGGCCACTATCGGACGACACCGCTTTGGCGAAGATAATCGGAAACATATGGATAGCCGTAGGTGGTAGCATTGTGGTCGCTCGAGTCGTTAGGGTTCCAGATGACCCAGATGAGCCCACGGAGCTGCTACCACTGCAAAATGTGTCCACTGCCACTGCAAATAGTTCTCCAATTCGCCTGAACAACGCCATTCTTGACCCTCATCACTTCGATTATGAGGAGTTTCACAAGTATTATTCTCACGCAGCGGACAACATTGTCTGGGAGGTACGAGCCTCTAGTTGTCACCGTCGACGACTCGTGATTCAGTTCGGTTTGCATTACTCCACAGCTGCATATCCATGCGCTCCAAAGACGCCACGGATATCTTCTCCGGCAAGACGGTAGCCTCCTGCCATATTCGAATATCTACGACCATATAGCCCCCATGAGCGGACACCATCAACCAACGGGCCTGCACAACGGGACCGATGCTGACGATTTACACTCCAAGAACATGGGGATCGACCCAATGGTGACCGTCGGTGCCATGCCTTACGAAGAAGAGCCGCAGGCGGAGGTACAGAAAAAGCCGGGATCCCGTGCTCGCAGTGCAGGCAACAAAGTGAAGATAGAAGCTATGGCCTCCTCCCCAATCAAGGCACCGTCATCTCGTAAGGGATGCCCACCGCCGGCCCTCACGAAGACCTCTGCATCTACAATCCCGAAGAGGGCAGCCTCGCCGCGCAAGCCAGCATCTCGATCGGCGTCCCCCAAGAAAGCGACGACGACAAAGCCTGTGTCTGCCTCTGCCTCTACCTCTGCATCACTCGCAACACCGTTTCCGACGAACCGACCTGCCGGCCCGGCGCCCTTTCAAGGGCAGCCATACTTCAGTGCCGCTTCGTCTTCAGTCCAGGCCTCACCAGTCCGCCTCACTCGCTCGGCGACCCGCGAAGGAACAATGACCCTTCCCCCGATCACTCCCCCTCTCCCAGAGAGGCGCATGGCTTCTTCCAGGACCGCTGGAGCGCAGCCAACACCCGCTGGATGCCAAGTCCCTACCTCAAGTCAGACCGCTGCTGACCCCAGACCACTCCCGGCGTATGTTGCCCCTACGCCCCAGCCCATCCCTGGACCATCTAGTGCTCGGATGGAGTACGTCCCGACGGCTGAATATCCCGCTGGCCACAGCAATTTCGAGTCGGGTTTCGCCCAGACCCTCCATCAGTGGCCGATGCCAATGCTCGTCCCCGCGGCTTGGACACAGCATCAGCCGTACCCCGGGCCCGCTAACGGGCGAGCAATGGAGGAGTAGAATATGATTTATGGCTGCTAGTCCGTGACTCTCCACGATACTCACTCATTGCGACGATTGTGTTATCATATCTCATTTACACTGTGTTCTTATCCTGCTCGTTTAACTGTATTGGTTTGTCCATCGTCTCGCTAGCCATCTCTAGCTGGCACTCCGCAATCTACATAGTCATTCACCTTTAACCCATGTCGCTCTGCTGTATGACGGGAAGAAGCGACGTGTACCTTATACATGCAGTTTCCACAAGAAACTAATGTTATACGTCATTATACAGCACTGGTACAGTACATTCATCGCCCATAGGCTTGACCGCTATTGCTACATTTCTGATCAACTATCACTACAAGGTCTTCGAAGCCCAAGGAGAAAACTAAATAACGACGACGCTGCATCACAGAGCACGTCTCAATCATAAATGATACAGAGGACATCGCGATCATATGACCCGCCAGAGCCTGCTCCTGCGCGCGGGCTTGTACTCTTCGTCCTCGTCCCTCTTCTCCAGTGGAGTTTCGGGGCCAGGGCCGCGTCGCCAGAGCGCCCCCCAGAACTCCTGGAACCCGCTCTCCGTCGAGCGCCGAGCGAGCCCGCGCTTGCTCAGCACGGCCTGGTCCTCTGACTTGACACTACACACAAGGACAAGAGGTCAATTGTGATACTACACGTATCGGATGTGATGGAGAAGACGTACCATGTGCCGAGTCCTGGGGTGCCGGACGATGACGAGGAGGAGGAGGATGACGCAGTGGGGGAGGCGAGGTTCACATCTGCGTGGAGGGGGGAAGGAGGCGTGTTGAGCATGAAGGTCGACGTCGCGGGTAGGACAGATGAAGAGGACGAAAGCAGAGTCGAAGACGAGACGGAGGAGACAGAGGCAATGTGTGGAGACGCCGATAATGATACAGAAGAAGACAGAGGAGATCTCGCGGGTGATATAGGAACTGACGATGCAGACGCACGGGCAGTGGACGCCGCCGACAGCACAATGGTCGAGACAGATGGCGCAGCAGTAATCGTGACCAGCTGCGTGCTCACAACAGTAGTGATTGACACGCTCACCGACACCGAGACAGTGGCATTGCCAGCAGTAGACCCAGAGGATGCAGCAGAAGTCGCTGCGGAGGATGCAGGCGCTGTGGACTTCACAGAAGCAGACGACGCAGCGGATGTTGCGCCCGAAGAAACTAGACTTGAACTTGACGAAGAGAGAGAATTTGCAGTACCTGAGGTAGTTGTCCCGCCCCCGCTTCCGCCGCCAGCCGATGTCGACCCCGGTACTGGCGTGCCGACGATGGCCATCGGGAGTCCACTTGGCGCGCTCGGTGTGGCGGTAGGCTGCACGCCCGCGAAGTTAGCGACAGGGACGGTGCCGTTGACAGTGGGTGATGGCAGTCCACCCGGGTACGAGTCCTCGAAGATGTCTTCCTGCGCGCCGTCCAGGAAATTGTACAGATTCGTGTAGAATGGTGGCGAGTAATAGCCCTCGAACATCTGCACAGAATTTGCGTTAATGGCTGACGTGTGAGTGGGAAGGAAGGAGACGTACGTTGTTGCGTTCCTTCTGGAGCCAGTAGAATGGTTGCTTCGCGCCCCAGGTGCAGTTCCCGAAGTTGCCCTCGAGGCGATCGTTCTGCGGGTCGGAACCGCACCGACGCGGGACTTGTGGCTTGGCAAGAGCGACATCCGATGTCGCGCCGGTCACGTTGCAGCGGAAGCCATTCATGTAGTCTGGAGGCGCGTCAGCATGGAGCGCTTGGGGAGAACTTGGAGGGCGCTACGCACTCTGTTCACCACCGCTGTCAGGCTGTAAGATCGTTTAAGCTTAGGCACACGACGCAAATTTCGGGATGCCACACACCGAATGGACCCAGAGCCATGCGCATATACAACCACCCGGAGGGCAAGCGGGCATCCGCTCAGGGACTTGGAAATCCGTAAAGCGGTACCATACACATGTCTGGTTGACACTGAACACGGTGAAGTCTTCAGGCTGGACGTCCGAGACGTTGGACTTGTACGAGATCGCGAGTGCGCAGCCCTTGAGGTCGTCAATACCGGTCGTGTGGATGGCGGCGATGGGCGAGCCTGGGCACGGATTATTCCCATCTTGGATGTCTCCTCCGGGATCAGACGCGAAAAAGGTAGTGGCGCCCTTGTCGCACGCGACCTGCGTTGTGACAGGCTTGCCGGCGGGGAGCTCAAAGATGTCGCCCTCGTTGGGCGGGTAGTCGAGGTGCCCGTGGAACCACCACTGATCGAAGGTATATTCCGTGAGGGGGGACACAGGGCGGTTATCATAAGGGAACGTCTGCATCGTCACGTTGAATCCCCACATAGAGGGGTGAAAGAATGCTGCAAAGAATCAACAAACAGTGATAGTGGACTGGACCAGATAGAACATGCCTGCATGGCCAGCCACAAGCGGGATTAAGCCTGACAAGGCAGTGAGTAGAGGTAGGGTCATGCGAACCATGATGGTATCGTTAGTCTAACTGCTGGAGAGATGGCGCAGCCGTCTTAGAGTCCGAGCACCAGTCTCGAGAAGTCCGGAACCGAGTATGAGAGTCCGCACCCGATGGAGGGAAAGGTCTTTGGGAGGAGGACAGGGACGGCCAGCCGACACTTATAATAAAAGGCAGAAGAATGGTGGACAAGGAGACGCGCGCAGTGACAGTGTTATTGTTCGGATTCGAACCGAGGCTGACAGAAGCTGATGCGAGGGTAGCACGGCAAGTGCGGCTGTATATCATGTCACCATTATTGTACCATTTTCGGCTGCGTCACAAACAACAAGCAGAGGCACAAGCGGGCAGTCGAGGCGTTCGAAACAATGCTCGGAGACCTCTCCTCGAGGCGTTCGAAACAATGCTCGGAGACCTCTCCTCGAGGCGTTCGAAACAATGCTCGGAGACCTCTCCTCGAGGCGCACCGGCTCGAAGCCAAAGCTGCACAAACAACGCGCCTCGCGTCATCGCACAAGCGCCCGCCCTACCTTCGTCTCCGCGTCGCCTGGCCTGTACGCAGAAAAAGCTTCCTTAAGCCATGCGCAGAGCTCAGATG
Source organism: Fomitopsis betulina (assembly GCA_022606075.1). Classification (NCBI taxonomy): domain Eukaryota; kingdom Fungi; phylum Basidiomycota; class Agaricomycetes; order Polyporales; family Fomitopsidaceae; genus Fomitopsis; species Fomitopsis betulina. The sequence continues at coordinate 123,362 of JABYQK010000005.1, read as the reverse complement.
AATACGGAAGGCTTGCCGCTGTGACTTCATACGAGCAGGTGTATTGACTGTGTGTTCATTTATTTCAACCCCACTGACCGCATAGCTCTGACAGTAGTCTTGTTTCTAGATCTCGACCTCAATACTGTGATCTTCGCAAACTCACTCTTTCTAAGCTCTTCTGGGCTGCTCGTAGTCAACCCACGTCAGGCAGCATGCGATCCAGCCCCCACAAAAACACAATGCGGACCCTCGGGTCCCGACTAAGTATGCTGATCAGACAACATCAGGACTTGTCAAGTACAATTGTTCACTGTGTGACGCGACGCGTTAGGAGGTGTCCAGTCTTCCCCTGGTCCGTAACCCAGTTGCGGTCTCGCCTGGCTCCCATTCTCGGTCGCCAGAGTGTAGCAACCTATATGATCAATCTCTATCCGCGACTAGTTCTTCTATGACAAACTGGCTTACTTACGTCCCCCATGATCGAATCACGCGAGAAGTACTTCGCTTAATTATGACATACCTTCACAGAAGTCCGGGTAGGACGCGGGAAATGGCTACTTATTGACTTGGTTCACGGCCTCGTCCAGAGGCCAGCTGACTCGTACCGTCACCCAAATTTACAGCCGGGCGCTGTTCCACATGGCCGGCCTCCCTTCAAAAGCTCACAAGCTCAATGTCGACAGGGCCCGTCCCCGTCCTCCTGGCACATACACCTCCACAATGGTGGTGAAGGCAGCGGTCGTAGCCTGTGCACTGCTGTTGGCGCTGTCCACAGTCGCGGTCTCGAACCAGCTCTTGCCTACCGACGATGGGTCGACCACGACCTACGCATACAATGTTTCTTCATGCCCCGGTTGGTACTTCCTCTGATCATATTATGGCTTTTCACTCACAACTATATGTGATATGTATCACATATAGGATACAGACTTACTTCCTTGAGCGAGACGACGACAGGGTTGACCGCACAGCTGGAGCTTGCGGGAGATGCTTGCAATGCTTTCGGCACAGATATCGCAGACCTGACACTCCAAGTTACGTATGACACGAATGAAAGGTGACGATCACCCATAAGTACCCAATGGACCGTTAATATTGAACTACCCGTTAGATTACACGTCAACATCTTTGATACTGCGAATTCCCAGTTCACGATCCCGTCCTCGGTGATCTCACTACCTCCTGACCCTACCGAGGACTTCACTCAAAGCTCTGATCTTGTCTTCAACTACGACTCGTCGCCCTTCGGGTTCTGGATCACTCGGCGCTCGGAACCAGACGCGGCGCCGTTGTTCGACACTCGCGTTAGCTCGCTACCGCCAACACCGATCCCTCCGTTTAACGAGAGCGATCCGTCTACCGCGCTCGACGGTTTCAATCTCGTGTTCGAGGACCAGTACTTGCAGCTGACGTCCGCGCTGCCGTACGACACGAACATCTACGGCCTGGGCGAGGTCATCGCAAGCAGCGGGTACCGGCGTGATATCGGCGTCGGCGGGCCGGGCACCCTTCAGACGATGTGGAATCGTGACATTGAAGACCCGATTGATGAAAACATGTGCGTTGAATCGCAAACTCTACTGGTCATGAGCAGCTGTAACTAGCAGCTGATCCTCGCTTTGCAGGTACGGTACTCACTCAATCTATTTGGAGCACCGGTACGATGAAGCCTCCAACAAAGCGGCATCGCATGGTGTCTTCCACTTTAGGTGCGGCACTGTACCCTATGTACCAGAAGAACATATAGTTCAATGGACTACCATGATAGCTCTGCAGGCTCTGACACGCTGCTGTTGACGCCACCGGCATCCAACGTATCACTCATCCAGTACCGCGTCATCGGGGGCACCCTCGATCTTTACTTCTTCTCCGGACCCACACCACGGACCGTCATTGAGCAGTATGGTCAGCTCATTGGTTTGCCGACTTGGCAGCCTCTCTTCGGACTTGGCTTCCACTTGTGTCGCTGGGGCTACGCAAACGTTTCTGAGACAAAAGAACAAGTAACGCGCATGCGTGAAGCGAATATCCCACTGGAAGGTGAGTGTTATAGTGGATGAAACCTGTTTAGATATTAATGATGCCATAGTTATGTGGAACGATATCGACTTGTATCACGCGAAGAGAGACTTCACCACGGACCCTGTATCCTTCCCTGCTGATGAAGAGCGGGCTTTCATTGAGGAGCTCGTATGTTCTTGTCGCGCGGTGGGGCATTACTGCTGGTTGACGAATTATCGTATAGCACGCCAATCATCAGCACTACATACCGATCGTAGATGCTGCTGTTGCTGTGCTAGCCAATGCTACTGATGTCGTACGTCCTCTATTACTATCTATGTAGTCATGGCATTGATCCAATTGGCCATTTAGTATGACCCGTACACGCGGGGCGTCGAGCTGTAAGTGTGGCATCATTTTGGCAGTGTCCAGTCATTTTAACTTGACTCAGTGATGTGTGGGTCAAGAATCCGGATGGCTCCGAGTACATTGGCCAAGTGTGGCCAGGCTATACTGTACGCTGTGATGTCTCGTTCAGACGTCACGCTTGGCTCACTGAATTTTAGGTCTTTCCTGACTGGTTCTCGGAAAATGCTGATAGCTTTTGGGCGGAGGCGCTCTCGAATTGGTCGCAGAGCGCTGTTGACTTCTCGGGAATCTGGCTCGACATGAATGAGGTGTCCTCGTTCTGTAATGGATCATGGTTAGTCGCTCTCTATCCTTGAGCCCCGTCGAGCACTCACTCGAGGATGCAGCGGATCTGGTGCTGATCTTTCAAGCACGACTAAGAGAGGTATCGGAGCTAGTGACGAGCCCGGTGTAGACCTGAGTTTCCCGCCCTATGCCATCCACAATGGTGAAAGAGTTGCTCAACGCCTCACCTGACCCATCCGCTCATCGTGGTATCCTCAGGTTTCGGTCCGCTCTGGGTGAAAACACTGGCCACGAACGCCACCCACGCTGGCGGCTACGCCGAGATCGACGTGCACAACATGTGGGGTCTCATGGAAGAGAAGGCGACGCACCTCGCTGTGCAGGGGATCCTCGGCACCCGGCCGTTCCTCATCAGCCGCTCGACATTCCCGAGCACTGGGAAGTGGTCTGGGCACTGGCTCGGCGATAACTTTAGCAAGTGGGCGTACATGCACTACAACATCCAGGGCGTGCTGCAGTTCCAGCTCTTCCAGATCCCCATGGTCGGCGCGGATACGTGCGGCTTCTTGGACGACACGACTGAGGAGCTGTGCAATCGCTGGATGCAGCTCTCGGCGTTCATGCCGTTCTACCGGAACCATAACACTCTGGGTGCGCTGTCGCAGGAACCGTATAGGTGGGAGAGCGTCGCGAACGCGTCCCGCACGGCGATTGCCATCCGCTACTCGTTGCTACCATACTGGGTGAGCGGTGATCCGACATGGTTCTGTGGCTCGACCGAGCTAACTCCGCCTTCGTAGTACACACTCTTCGCGAACTCGTCGACGTATGGCTCACCGGTCATCAATGCGCTATTCTACGAGTTCCCGGATGAGCCGGAGCTGTTCGGATTGGACACGCAATACCTCATCGGGCGTGATATCTTGGTAACTCCAGTCCTGACTGAGGGTGCAACGACAGTAGACGGTGCGATTACTTACGTTAGCAGTGCAGTAAGGTGCAACACTCACGTTGATACTCAGGTATTTTCCCCGGCAGGGGCAAGGAAATCTGGCGCGACTGGTACACCCACAGCATAGTCAACGCCACTCCCGGCGAAAACACGACGCTGGACGCGCCTCTAGGTCACATCCCAGTGCATGTCCGCGGTGGTTCAGCTATTCTCGCGTTCTCAACGCCGGCGTATACCGTCGAGGAGACGCGTTCTGGAGGCTACTCCCTGCTGGTTTCTCTGGCGGCAGACGGAACCGCCTTCGGCACGGCGTACATCGATGATGGATTGAGCGTCCCGCCGACGCCCCATCTCGACCTAACCTTCTCCGTGGAAAGTAACCGCTTGATGATCAAGGCTGAAGGCGACTTCTCCTTGTCCGAAACCCTGGACACCATCACAATCCTGGGAGCGAACAAGACGCAATCAACCTCCATTCAAGTGAATGGACAGGATCATTCGGCTTGGACCTACGAGCCTAGTGTCCAGGAGCTGGTCTTCAGCGGGCTGGGCTTGGACCTGAATGACGCGACTACCATCTCATGGGCGTAAAGGGCTACGCTGCCATTTCACAAACATGGGCAATGCGATGACCAACTACGTATCACGAGTACAAGTGTACGACGAATGCTATACGGTGGAAGTGAAGTATGCTAGCGCATTGCCAAATCCTTTGATAGGTTCAACCAAAACCAAAGTGAGTCCGAGTCATACAGTCTGTGCTGCTGGCTGTCAGCATCGGGAGCTGGCGATCCTCTACAGAGAAGTATGCTTGAGGGTTCAAGGTGGATTCTAGGGGCAACCAAACTTATAGATCACTCTAAAGCCAAAGCGTAGGGCTTGTGGGCCAGTCCTGGTGCGTGGCTCATTCTCGGGAATACAACGTGTTCATGTCTACCGGCCTGAACAATCATCTATGTCATCTTGCAGGACCTATCAGGATCAGCTTGCTAAGTTGCTTGGAAGGCACGCGCCTTTAGTAACCCGTACGGGGAGTAGATCGGACACGATGTGCAGCGTAATATACCACTACAGACGTAAATCCGGGGCCAACTGGGGTAGAACAGATCAGACCTGGGTGTACTCAATAGATCCGAAGGCCCGGGGCAAGTCGCAATTCGGCCTACCTGGGGTGACACGGTCGTCATTCTGTCAAGTCCTCAGGAGCATTACACCCATGAAAGGAATGCGGAGCTTCGCGTAAACGCAGCGGTCGCTCAGCAGAGAAGAGGTGAGAGTCTTGCATACTACTTGCAATGGGCTTGCGATAGTATCTGCCTTCGGAGTCCATGCTCTTAATGGTACGCCGCTTCACACGGAGCTGACACCGTCAGTTAAGACCGCACGCCTTGTTCCCTCTTGTTCCGCGCCTGGGGGACCATTCCTCACACGTGTGTCTTCTCAGTACCTCAGTTCCCACTTGGACCATTGGTAGGACCCGTCCCCAGCAGCTCTTTCATGCGCACACAACGCAGACCGTGGCTCGACCTTGAAAGTAACAATGTGCTAGATAGGGGTGAGCCTAGTTGCTGTAGTCTATGAACTCCGAAGGGGTGGGAGGCATGTTAGAGTCGTCTACAGTTGGAGGCATTCAGCGCCGGTGACCCCGGTCCGCCTGGGGCCGCCACAGCTGATTAGGGACGATAAATCGGTAAGCTGGGGAACCAAACACCACCTCTCATTTTCACTTCCCTTCCACCATCCTCGTCGCGTCACACATCCAAGATGGCCGGCACACAGAGCGAGTTCCCCATCGACCTCAAGTCGCTCAAAAAGTGAGGATCGCTGCACCGCCTGAACCACTTGCTCACCGAATTTTGTTGTGCAGGGTGTCGCTGGACCCGACCAAGCGGCAGCTCACTAGTGAGCAGCGTTCGGCGCTGCTGTACAACATCCAGATCATGCGCGATGCTATTGTACTCTTCACTGCCACGGGTGCTGCACGCGGAGTGAGCGGACACACCGGTACGCCTGTGGACACTTGTGCTTAGCTCCATCTAATGCGACAGCGCTCTCTTAGGTGGTGCGTTTGACACCGTCCCGGAGGTCTCCCTCCTCCTTGCGCTCTTCAACGCGTCGACGGACAAGTATGTCCCCATCCTGTTTGATGAAGCCGGTGAGTTCTCCGGTCTAATCTTATCCGGGCGTGGGCATGGGTGGGGTATATAGTGATACGCGACCTGCGCATATACCCGTTTGTACGATTCTGCCCATGGACGCGCCATCAAATATAATCGACGCCCGCCCGTTCTCGTCCTCATCCCCGCGTAATGTCGATCACTTACGCCCTGATGCACAGGCCACCGTGTGGCGACGCAATACCTAGTGTCTGCTATTGAGGGCCACATTCCTCCTGAGCACCTTCTGCACTACCGTGAGGCCAACTCCAAGCTCCCTGGCCACCCCGAGCTCGGCCTCACTCCCGGCGTCAAGTTCTCGTCTGGTCGCCTTGGGCACGTTTGGCCCTGGGTCAATGGCATCGCGCTGGCGAACCGCGACAAGACCGTCTTCATGCTCGGCTCCGATGGCTCGCAACAGGAGGGAAACGACGCTGAGGCAGCACGCCTTGCCGTCGCACAGAACCTGAACGTCAAGCTCATCATCGACGACAATGACGTCACCATTGCTGGTCACCCTTCGGACTACCTCAAGGGTTACGACCTCGAGAAGACCCTCTCCGGCCATGGTCTCAAGGTGCTCACCGTCCAGGGTGAGGACATCGATGCGCTCTGGGGTGCACTTTGCGACGTTATCGCGCACGATGGACCTGCGGCTGTCGTTTGCAAGCGTCTCATGGCACCCGGTGTCGCGGACATTGAGGGCAGCACACATGGCCACGATGTCATCCCCGTCAAGGCTGCCATCAAGTACCTCGCTTCGCGCGGCTACCCGGAGACGATGGCAACGAACATCCTGAACAACATCACACCGCATGCGGTGCCCTACCTCTACATTGGCTCAACCAAGGAGGTTGGCGCCAACCGCGTGGTGTTTGGTGAGGCCGTCAACAAGGTTCTTGACAAGCTCTCGAAAGAGGAGGCCGCTAAGAAGGTGCTGGTCATCGATAGTGAGCGCTTTTATTCATATCTTGAGCAGCGCTCATAGTGTCCCATAGGCGATCTCGAGGGCTCGACTGGTCTCAAGGCCATCCACCAGAAACACCCTGAGGTCTTCATCCCTTCTGGTATCATGGAGCGTGGCAACTTCAGTGCCGCTGCAGGTTTCGGTTTCGACAAGGATAAGTTCGGTGTCTTCTCTACGTTCTCCGCCTTCTTGGAGATGGTTATCTCTGAGATCACTATGGCGCGTCTGAACTTCTGCAACATTCTCTGCCACTTCTCGCACTCTGGTGTTGATGAGGTACGTAGGTGCATACGTGTCATCGAACACACTAACCGACATGGTGCTCCCAGATGGCCGATAACACGTGCCACTTCGGTGTCAACTCGTTCTTCGCAGACAACGGCCTGGCGGATACCCAGTCGTGGCTCTACTTCCCGGCCGACGCCGCGCAGATGACGAAAGTCATTGAGCGGGTCTTTTTCGACCGCGGCGTCCGCTTCATTTTCTCGACGCGCTCGAAGGTGCCGTACATCCTCAAGGAGGACGGCAAGACGCGCTTCTTCGGGGACGACTACGAGTTCGTGCCCGGAAAGGACGAAGTCATTGTCGAGGGCAAGAGCGGCTACGTCGTCTCATATGGCGACATGCTCTACCGCTCGTGGGACGCCGTTCTCCGCTGCCGGCAGGAAGGCCTCGACGTCGGCCTGATCAACAAGCCGACGCTGAACCTTGTTGACGAGGAGACGATCCGCAAGATCGGCACCAGCCCGTTCGTGCTCGTCGTTGAGTCGTTGAACCAGAAGACCGGGGTGAGTCCCGCTGTCGTGGTGCGCAAGAAATTGTGCAAACTCATATTGGATGTTTCGTAGCTTGGCTCGAAGTTCGGCACCTGGCTGCTTGAGCGCCAGCTCACGCCCAAGTACGCTTACATCGGTACCAACAAGGAGGGCTGTGGAGGTCTCACTGAGCAGATCCCCCACCAGGGCCTTGACCCGCAGTGTGCGTACTCTGTCTACGTCACCAGTGTGCATGTTGGCTTACCGGCGTCGATTCTAGCTATCATCCTCAAGATCAGACAGCTGAGTAACTGAATGGGGTTCTCGGTTGCTAGGATGTTTCACGAGCGACGATAGTTAGCAGTTGAATAAAAGCATTGAATGTGTAAATGTATCCCATAGATCGTATCGACGCGAATGAAAGTCAATGTTTGTATTATAACGATCCATCAGTCAACGACATTAGTTAGTTGAAGTGTAGAGTTTGGCTGGTGGCGCCCCCAGATTGCAATGGATCGGCGGACACCGAAATGCGTCAGAGTACTTTAGCGAGGCTCGCGTCCGAACACGCTCCGGGCATCTTCGCTTGTCCGTCTCCATTTGCACGCCTCCACCCTATACCCCTCACGACATGCCACGCGAAATTGTGAACGTACAGGTGAATTGCGCGTATTACGGGCGTACGGGGCTGGTGCTGATTGCGCGGACGATGGTGTGCAGGTTGGCCAGGTAGGGCGACTCGAATGCCTCGGGGCGCAGTGGCTCATCGTGCGCGTGCAGGCCGGAAACCAGGTCGGGACGAGTTTCTGGGAGATGCTGCTGGCGGAACATGGGCTGGATGAAGACGGTGTGAGTGCTCAAGCATTCCATTCAGGGGTGTTTGCTTGTTTGACCAGAGTTGCGTTAGTCCTACAAAGGAGACGACCCTCTACAACTAGCCAAGGTCCGTAATCTGTCCTGATGCTTTATATAATCCTAAAAGGATACACCTCTCAGGTCGATGTCTTCTTTACAGAGGTCAATCAGCAAGGCCACAGCAGATATGTCCCCCGTAGTGTGCAGATCGACCTGGAGAATGGCGTCTGCTCGCATGTACGCGTTCTGTGGATACCACAGGGGCGCAAAGTCTGAAGAGTGATCCTTTCTTCTCTAGATCCGGTCAGGCAAGTTCGGAAGACTATTCAGGCCCGATAGCTTCATCACGGGCGAGAGTGGCGCAGGAAACAACTGGGCGAAGGGATGTGAGTGCGCACATAGCTTGTTAGTTGACGACTGACTGATGGGTGCGCTCAGTCTACACCGAAGGTTCGTTTTATACGTTCTAATGACATCTGGCATCTGTGCTAAACGAGCTGAACAGGTGCTGAGCTCGTGGATAGCATCCTGGTTAGCACTGTTGATCAGCCTCGATAATACTGTGTTTAACCTATAGATCGCATGTAGGAGCAAATCCGTACCCAGACAGAGGCATGTGATGCGCTGCAAGGGTTTCAAATGATCCACTCTTTAGGTGGAGGAACGGGTGCCGGCCTCGGCTCTCTGCTCCTGTCAAAGTTCCGAGAAGTTGTGTTTATTGCTTCCCACCGCGTCTGCCCCCTGATGTGAATACGGTAGGAATTCCCGGACAGGATGCTGTCAACATTCTCCATTCTACCTTCTCCTAAAGTACGTCCTACGCCACTCTCGATGCGTGAGCTGTGTTGACCTACGTTCTTGAAGGTTTCCGAAACTGTCGTCGAGGTACGTGTTGTGTGATCAAAGGAAACCCCAATCGCTCACAGCAGCTTAGCCGTACAATGCATTGCTATCTATCCACCAATTGGTTGAGAACAGTGACATGACTATGTGCATTGATAACGAAGCACTGTCAGTCAATTCAATTGACCGCAGAGCTAACGACTAACCTAGCTTATAGCTATGACATCACTGTCCGCACCCTCGGCAACACGGCTCCCGATTTTGCGGACTTGAACGTCGTAAGTCTCAGTATCTCGTCATCACTGTAGTTCCCTCCTGTAACACCTGCACTCGTAGCTCGTGTCGCAGGTGATGTGCGGTGTCAGTACTAGTCTGCGGTTCCCTGGACAGCTCAATGGGTGCGTCTGACTCCGGCAAGTATGACCATTGCTGCTCACAACATACTCCGGCAGCGACATGCGCAAGCTTGCGCTGAACCTCGTCCCCTTTCCGCGTCTCCACTTCCTCATGCCGAGCTACGCGCCGTTCTTCAACCCTCGCTCGAAGGCGTTTGTTCGCATGTCCGTGAGTGATCTCACATCAGCGTGAGTGTTTCCCGCGACATGCGTTGCTAGAAAGATCGGCGGTTTCTGAGGTTTTCCTGACCCGCACAGGCTCTTCGATAAGCGAAACTTGCTCGTCGCTTGCGATCCCAGGCTCGGGTGAGTGAAATTTGCCTAGGAATAGTGCGCGAAGTTGACTCTCGTATCTGCAGCCGGTACCTGACGGCCGCGACGATCTTCCGAGGAAAGGTGTCATCACGAGAGGTAAGTGTGATAATGTTGGAAGCACACTTGTGTACTGAGTCCACGTATCCTAGGCGGAAGTAAGCAGCTTTTATATCAGCCTTCGGGCCGCTCATTGATGACGTAACGCAGTCGGCCGTGTATGAACTTCAACGAAAGAACAGCAGCCAATTCGTCGAGTAAGTCATAGGGTGCAACAAGCTTACTGACTCACTGACTCCAAACTGAAGATGGATACCTGATAACGTCTCGGTCTCGCTGATTTCGGTGCCTCCAGTTGGCACAACTCAAGTGAGGGAGCCCGCTTTTATTACTCACATATCATCGCTCACGTAAATGATACGTGCAGGCGGCAACATGTCTCTCCAATTCCACTGCTGTGCAAGAACTATTCCAGCGGACCTTGAGTCAGGTATGTGTGCTGCGATGCACATTCGTCATGTGGTTAACAAGGTTTTGTAGTTCGTCGCCATGTACAAGCGATCTGCCTTCCTTCATTGGTACACTGGAGAGGGTATGGACGCCATGGAGTTCTCAGAGGCTGAGAGCAACGCCCATGATTTGATGTACGTCCATTCATGTTGTGTTTACCATCAGAGTTCTGACGACAATTGCAGCTCGGAGTACCAACAGGTACGGCTCCGATTAGGATATCATATGAGAGTCTTACTCACTTCTTTTGCAGTATCAAGAAGCCACGACGGAAGATGAGTACGAAGAAGAGTATGAGGACGAAGGCGTAACAGAGGAAGTCGCGCTAGAAGAATAGCATAGAAGCTGAAAGAGTGTGGCTGCCCCTCTTCTCCACCAAGGACCCTGTTCTCGTCGATGTTTCTATCTACACGAAAACTCTACCCATCTGTTCTACTAATAGCGTGCTATTGCGTCGGTTAATGCAGCGCTTTCTGTCCCTCACTGTGCAGGGCTGAACGGCCTTCCGACGCGGGACGTGGGTACAGATGCGTGATTGGGTTGCAACTTGGTTGTCTGAGGGGCACCGCGGGGAATCTAGGCATGTGCAGTCTTCTGAGCCGCAGAATGCAGCCATCCCATTGCTCGCTGACCTCGTCGTGCCAGTTATGCCGATGTTTCTCCCAGCAAATACGCCGGTCTTCCGCCTACCGTAATGGCGTCGGTATTCGTTACGAACAGCAATGACGATCACATATGTATAGGATCGTCTTCGGTAACGGTGAATGAGTACTCTGTACCAGTATATGACATAACGAAGGCAGGAACTCGGGATTAAGGTGCGCACCAGCCTAGATCAGTCCTCCGTTCAGACAGTTCATGCTACCTCGTGATCTTGTATGTTCACGGAAGGCGGACCGAATTGTATTGACTGGGATGACGCGCACCTTCGTCTTCGAGAGATAAAAGGGAGGCATTCAGGCTAGACGGCTCAGCCTCAAGGCACGAGCCTCGTACCCATCCCGTAACACAATGTCCCAGCCCGAACTCGGCCCGTGCCCTCCTCGCTTTGTCGAGCTCAAGCAAGAGATCTCAGCATCGTACCCCGACTTTGAGGCGCGCGTTACGAAAGCGTGGAACGAGCTCCTTGCAGAACTCGAGGTCGTGACTGCAGATATTGCCAAGCAAGGCACAGAGGCGAGCTACTCAACGATCGACTCACACTAGTAATATGATTGCTCATGGCATGACAGTACGTCCCTCAAGTGGACTTCTCGGAGCTGAACACTCTGAGCCCCGAGAAGGTAGAGAAGGTCCGCAGGAAAGGCAGTGTGGTCATCCGCAATGTTGTGGACGACTCCGAAGCCTCCTCGTGGAAAGAATGGCTGAAGGAATATGTCTCAACAAACCCAGGCATTGACGGTCAGTCTGACCGTTTGGCGCAACATAGTGCACACTACACTTTTCGCAGGTTTCCCTGTGGACGATAAGCAATTCTTCCAGCTCTAGTATGTCATGTTGTGCGTCTCGTCCAAGACTCTTTGACAGGTATTCCCACTCCAGCTGGACGAAGTCTCAAGTCCGCGCCCGCGGGCATCCCAATGTCCTTGCTGCGACGAGCTGGCTGAACAACATGTACCACGTCAAGTCCGGTGCTAAGATCGAGAGCGTCGACCTCTCGACCCCTTTGACCTACGCCGACCGCTTCCGCATTCGTCACCCAGGAGTACAGTGGGATGCCCACCCCCCACACGTAGATGGTCAGTACATTCATTCATGTCGCTCTGATATGGGAAAGCTCAACCATGCTATGATGGATAGGTGGTGCAATTGAACGATGGGAAGATCCCACCTTCCGGAAGTGCTTTGAGGATATCCTCACCGGCAACTGGCGTGACCACGATCCATACGACTTAGAGAACAGGATCAATGCCCGTAGCTCGCTCTACGGACGTATCGGTCAAGCAACTGTATTCAGGACATACCAAGGCTGGCTCGCTGTCAGGTTTGTGATGCTGTCGCTCAGGGTTGATACATGTTGACTAATGAACGGTTGTGGTTAGCGAGACCGCCCCGCATGAAGGGACACTGCAAGTCTTCCCGAACGTCCATCTCTCAAACGCCTACACCATCCTGCGCCCGTTCTTCCGACAGGTCCCAGGTACCGAGGATTCCTTCGACCCCAACAACTGGGAATATGGTGTGTGCCCTCGCCCGCTTCATGCTCGGATGTTAGTATTCATGGTCCTGCCAGACATTTCATCGTCCGACTTCCCGGGAGTTTACTCTACGGGCTCCGGCTTCCGTGGGCCCTGGCCGAACACGAAGACACACCCGCACATGAAGCTAGAGCAAACTATGGTGTCCGTTCCCAAGGTCTACCCCGGCGACATGGTCTTCTGGCATTGTGTACGTCTAGTCTTCCTCTTTTATACTACCAATCGGCTGACGTTATCGACACCACCAGGACGTCGTGCACGCTGTCGAGAAGGAGCACACAGGGATTGACGACTCTGCTGGTATGTATTTGTGTCGCTGTCCCCACCGCGCAGCTTACTCCCTATCCAACCAGTGATGTACATCCCTGCAGTTCCGCTCACGCCTATGAACGCGGACTACGTGCGCCGGCAGAAAGAACGCTTTGTCCAAGGCCTTCCGCCTCCGGACTTCCCGCCAGGCAAGGGCGAGTCGGAGTACGCTGGCGTAGGCAGGCCGGAGGACATCGATAGTCCAGTTGGCAAGCAGGCGATGGGTCTCGCGATTGAGGTCGCTTAGAGCCTCGCTACCCTGCGTGTATATACTTACTCTTCGCTACTTGTGAGCTTCCGATTGTATGTAATCACTAGGGCTATGTATATGGACTGGCTATGATGATTCACCGTAATTTGTGGCCGAGAACTCGCCCTGTGAACGGTGTTTGTTGTACATGCCTAGTGATACAATTTGTCTGATGCTGCATCCACTTTACCACTTGAGGTACGGCAAGAACTTGCCACTGCAAGGCCTAGCGTCAGCTTCGCTCTCACAACGGAGAAGACTAGCGAACGCACTCGAACGTCAGCACAACACGGTCGCCCTTCGGATCCGGCTTGCGGGCGACGTTAACCTTACAGTCGATCATGGACATAATACCGTCCCCAAACTGTCACCATTGATCAGTCTCGACGCGGGGCCGCAGGACGGACTATACAAACCTTCTCATGTATAATCGCCTTGTACACGCAAAGCGTAAGATCGCGTAGCCTGGCGTATGGCAGCAAGCTCACCTTGATAGCGTTGCCATAAACCATGACACCCTGTGCAGACATTCGTGGATCGACTCGTCGCCGCGTTAACATCTGCAGCGGAAAGCGTACCTCGTACAGACGGTAGAGGACAGGGTCAGTAGGGGGCATGGGCCCGAGGCCGCGATATGGGACGAAATTCGCGCCAAGTTCGGCCGCTACACTAGTGTGCGGGATCTCGAGGAACTGGGCGAGCTTCGCGAGCTCCTCTTCAGAAAGTTTTGCCTGTAGCAATACGTCTCAAGACCTGAGTAGCTCTCACAGGAGTCAAAGCGTTGTCACCTGTCCATAGAACATGGCCGCAACCCATACTTCGTCCCGCCCGATAGCTTGGGCGATCTGGTCAAATGTGACGCCTGCGACGTGGTGAGTGCGAAACAATGGTGAAGCCCAAACCACACACCCTTTTTCGCCTTTGCCTCAAACAGTGCAATGCTGATCGGCGGGATATCGGCGTACGGATGTGCGTTAGCGTTGATTTTCTGCGATCATGTTCTGTAATAGCGACAACTCAGGGTATGCATCCTCTACTCACCAACTCATGAGACATCCTGATGTTGTACACGGGGGAGCGTAGGGGGACTAGTGTTTGGTGAGAGCACCTGAGCTAGTCCGCGGGCTATAAGGGGGAAAGGTGGTCACACGTGCGCGTGATAGATGACCTATGGGATTGTGGTGCTCGGTGACTCGCAGGCTGACCGCGCTGGCGGCTAGCCGCAAGTATACAAGAGTGGTCAAGCACGGCTTTGTGTCTAGCAGATGGTTCTCCATCGATGCATTGTATCTACGGACTCCTGGGTCAAGGAGAGCTCCCACAAGTGATAGATGCGCGAGGTGAACGGGCAGCGAGGGAACATACTTACGCGCGGATGATAGAACTGAGCGCCCAGTGCCATCTGGACGTCGATGCCAACTTCCCAAGAACGCCTGGGGATGGGAAGATATGATGCTGCATGATGAGCGAACGCTAGCATACCGAGAACAAGACGTCACATTCCATCGAAACGTGCATAGAGAACAGCTAGGATAGGCAGTTAGCTCAGGCCGAGACCGGTTAGAGAGCACCGTACAAGTACAACACTACGTACTGGAGGGCTCATGACGATTTCGAAGGCTCTGCTACGTCGTCTTCATGGGGGCCTGGAGTCTGGGGGCTGTATACGCTCTTCGTCGCGTTCATTACCTCGTACAGTTGTCCCAGCTGTTCTGCAGACATCTAGGAGATAATCCCGTCAGCATAGAGGAGAGGGACTCGGAGATTACTCGCCTTCTCAAGCACTGTCGGGTCCAACTTCTTCCCCGAGAACCGCTCAGCGTCAGGACCAGATGGCAACTCATCCAGGTACACCTTCCATTGGGACAGGAAGCCAATGATGTGCACTTTGTTCGTTACATCTTTGTGGCGGCGAAATTCTGCGTCATGCAAGGTCAGGATTTAAGTGGAACATCCACACATGCACCGTTACCCGCTTTGACATAGTCGTCTCCAAGTGAACGCATCTCATACGGCAGGTGGCGGTGCGCCCGGAGGATTCGCCTGTACAACCTAATGGCCAGACGAGTGTTGAGCGGGGTGCATGGAAAGTCTCCGAGGCTGTACAACGCACGGTTTCGGGGGGAAAAGCGTCGCACTCGTTTCCCGCAGATTGAGTGGCCGTGTAGAGACCGACTCAGCTAGTCGTAACAATGTTGCGCGCATGCCGGCAACGATCTAACAGTTCAGTGGGACGAAGTCTAGTGCCAAGTAGCCTGTGCGCTGTCTCCGAAGAGCCCAACTTGTCTTGAGCTGAGTTATCGAGATTTATATTACGTTGTATGCGGAGGCTTCAGGTACAAAAGGGGCGAATCACAGGGCAGAATCGCGGTCGAGAAAAGTCAGTTGTCCTGCAGGCTGCTGCCGTCGTGGTGGGGGTCGAGATGAAGGTCGATGTTTCCGGCTGCGGCGGGCCCGCCCTCCGCGTGGCGCGCCTAATGCCAGTTTACTTACGCGAAACATTATATGGCGATAGCTTGAAGAGGGCTTCGAGTTATGTATCACTAGTACCATGGTGCTACCATCTTACATGAGTGAACAACATGCTAGACGCGATCAATACAGCATTTCTAGCTACTTCGTAGCAATGTATAAGACCAGGACTGAGATGGGATAGGTGAGTTGGGTGGCTGTAGATTATAAAGATCTTGAAAGCTCGTATGACGCATAGGATGAGTCGAGTCGACCTAGTGTGCGTGTTCCGCGGTCTCGCCATGCTCAATTGACTTGTCATCCTTCATGACCATATCCCAGAGTTCGGGTCCATCACGGATGAGACACTGGAAACAGCGTTAGCACGAGGTCTGTAGCGAGTACAGCAGCGCTCACAATGACCACCTCCACCGCGATGAGTGCTATAATGATGAGCTCCATCCGGTGTGCCGCAGTCTGAAAACACGAGTAAGCTCGTCACTCCGACAGATACTCGGACGAATATCGCCTCACCTCGGTCAGCAGCTCTCGCAAGACCGATTGCATCTACACATCCTGTCAGCGTCGACCGCATATTATGTGTATCCTCAAGCCCCGTACCTCAGCTGCATACGTAATTTTGTCGTTGACGGACCGAGTACGCGACTTAATTTCCAACGCCGCGCTGAGAGTATTAAAGTAACCTGGCGATCCCATGTTATTCTCCTAGTCCTACATGATGCAACAAATCTACTCACTTTCAAGCACAGGCTCTGCCCAGTAGAAGTCTGGTGTGTCGGCAAAGTTTTCTCTGTTCAAATTGAGCCCCTGTCTGAACTTCAGCAGTTCGCCGAGCTTCATGACGAGCTGTTGCCTGCTCATGCCCGGCTTTCCTGTCCGCTGCAAGGTGTCCGGGAGTAGGGCCATCGAAGACAGGTACTGCTCGAGCGACACCTCGAGAGCAGAGAGCGCCGTGGAACGGGAGAGTGCCTGGGAGTACGCGTAACGAGCGAGTACTGTCTCCTGCGGGAAAGGCGAGGGGGGTAGGTCCTTCGGCAGCGCATTATCCGTGTCCAAAGGGGGAGTGCGACCAAGGATGATGAGGTCACCTTGCAGACGGGTGTTTCTAAAAAGTCAGCGTCAGCAAGTCGTCTGGGGGTTACTACAGCGACACCCACTCTTCTGGATCGGTGACGAACTCGAGGTCCTCCGTCTCAGGCTCCCTCAGAGGCAGTATCTCAACACTCGGTTTTCGCAAATGCTTTCGCGCGAAAGACTTCGCCTGCTCCTCGTCAAGCCCCCAGCACACGAAGCTCCCGTTCCCGAAGATGAATATCTCGCCCTCCTTCCCGTTCTCGCCCCACTTCGGTATCCACCACGACTCGTGCAGGCTCCTGGCCGAGGGCGGCAGGTGGTCCTTCATGCTAAGGATGTTGTACCGTTCAGCGGTGGCCAGGGTGACTATGGGCTGGATGTCGCTGCGAGTAGGCGTCCGGTTCGAACGAATGGGCAGAGACTCGGCCGCAGCTCTCCGCAGCGTCGTTGAGGCTGTTGGCTTAGGCTTCGAGCCATCTTGGGTAGGAATCTGCTTTGTCGATTGAGCAAGACCCCTTCGCTGGAACAGCATGACGGATGGGCTCGGGTGCCAGCACCTCGACGGGCCGACGAGTCTGCGACACCATTGCCCTCTTGCTACTGCAAAGCTATTCATCTAGCTAGGTTAAGCTTTAGTTTTCCATCGACAGTGCAAAGACTCACCACCACGTATGCTAACAAGAATGACGGAGTTGCGGCGAAGAAAGAATATTGTTGAGCGCCCGAAACATCAGCCACACACGCGTTTGCTCGGCCAAGGAGCCGGGCACGCGTCAAGGCTCGAGTTGCCTCCTCCTCCGTCCGGACCGGGACCATATCAAATCCCTCACTATTCACTGTGTCGCTGTATATTAAGGCTCTGTGCAATGTGCCTGAAGAGAACCTGAATGCGGAGAGACAAGCTCCTCCGTCTTAATGCATATGTCTGAAAACTTAAGGGCTATGTACAGTAGTGATGACTAGTGCTACAGTCTCTACAAAACGAAGGAAAGTCTACAAATACGGCCGCAGAAGTCCGTGCCGGGGTATCATCCGATCGTTCCGTGATGTATCTAGAAGCCGAGTGGGTACTTGTGGGTCTAACGATCTACGATAGAATTCTGGACGAGGGATTAGGTGGTGTATTATTTGATAGTGGCGAAATGATGCTGTTTAAACGGGGTCGCTGTTGATGTGTGATGTGCAATGCAGGTAGCGGTGTTCATGTAGATGTGGAGTCCACGCAGACGGCGAGATTGCTAGAGAACGAAGAGCCTAGATAACACACCAGTCATTCAATGTTATCGTGGCCGTTGACACCGCACTTACCAGGATAGAACCAGAAGGTGACCGCGATGATGATATACAAACCTGCCGCAAGGTTTAGTACGGTGTTGGTCAGTAGACATGCCCTGTACGTACTGATGAGGATGACGCCCTGTAGCCAGTTAGACTTGCCATCCGCAACGACGTATCCCATGATGTGAACTATATGTAAATATTGTGTCAGCCGGACTGAGTTTGCATCACAATAGGACACCCACCCGAGATGTACAGGACCTAGAACATAGGAAGGATTGATCATGAGAGGGGCGCCGTCGTGAAATACTTGGTCCACTTACCACTGTCTCGAACGGATCAAAGAGGAGGGGGAGGGGCTTGTCGATGATCCAGCCCAGAATGACCATAGAAGGGATGACGAACAGCGTGGTTTGCTATAAACCATTCGCACGGCCTTTCAGTGGCTGCTTGATGGGCCGGAGATACACGGTACTTACAATGGATGATCCAACCGCGACACTGATGCTCAGTGTCAACTGGTCCCTGACAGAGACATTGACAGCCGTCACGCATTCTATTTGAGGGGTTAACCGCTTGAATACATGATCATACACGGGTCGGACTGACCTGCGATCGAGCTGACCATGGGCAAGAGGATCAGTCCAACCCACTCCTTGCTGAGCGTGGGCGATAAGCTATCCATGGAGTCGACGAGCCATTCGGAGTTAATGGTGACTAGCTGTCAGATGGCAATGACGGCGTCAGCGCACGACGCCAACGCTCACAGCAGTTAACGCGACACTCACGACAGTGACGGTAATCAGAAGCACGAATGTCATCGTCCAGCTCAGCTCAGGATGGTCAGGTTGAACTTTCTCCGCCGGATTGGAAGGAGAAACAGATGGGCTACGCCCCTCGCTGCCCTCGACATCGCTGTTCCCACCTCCCTGCGCGCACAGTCCGCCCTTGCGTTCTTCGGAGTACGCCGAAACGACATCGTTGACGCTGACGTGCTTCAGCCTCGTACCGCTCTCGAAAGAGCTCCGCCTGCTGTCCTCAGACGAGCTGGAATACCGCCGCGAGCGCTCGCTATTGTACCCTTCGCTCACGCTGGGCTCATGAGGGTGGTGCTTCCCATCGACCAGCCGCACAGTCGTGTCTTCCCTGGGGCTGCCCATCTCGTCCGGGGATAACGTCACTTGCGATGTCGCACCATATGGGGAGAGAAGGAAAGCCGCTTGTTGCCGCGCGCCGTTGCCGTCAGAGGGGTCGAAGGACGTCTCTGGGAGCTCTTCCACGGGACTGTGCTTCTCCTTGTCGACATCAGCGAAGCGGACCTTAGTAGGGGCAGAGGCAACCTTCGTCTGCCAGCCCAGTTGGGAGCCAACGTTAGAGTTTGAGCGCCGCATCCGAAGATTACCGCTGTTTATGCGCACACGCTCCGTGAATGACCTGACCGACTGCGACAGAGGGACAGTGGGTATCCTCTGGCTCGGCTTCGCTGTATCTTGATAGAGGTGCGTATGCGAACAGAGCTGGAAGATCAAGTACGCGAAGTAGACTGTATGACGTGAGCAACGTGGCAGTCTTCTGACGGCACCTAGACGTACTCAGCAAGAGAAGGAATGAAACCTATGAGAGAACTGTGAGCACGCTAGAGAACGAAAGAGAATGCTAGACCAACGCTATGACTCATCATCAGTAGATCAACCTTCTGCTCTCGCATAGTCGTATCCCCAGAATTCAAGGCATCGGCATTGTATGACAGCGCAAAGTGAAATGCGGCTGGAAGGCACACCGCACCGACGCCGATACTCAATAACGAGGAATGAATGACCGTGGCAGCTATCATCGACTACTGTGTTAGCCACGGTACACATTGATACAACTAACATACGAACTTGGGTCATAGTCTTGCTGATAGAACCGCAGACCACCGGCGAGAAAACACATCCCGAGAATGAGCACTGTCAAACTCATCAGAACAGTTACGAAAAGACGATGGAGCAAGGGAGCTTACGTTGCTTGCTGAGGATCGCGCCAATCACTACCAAGCAGAAAATACCAGTCAGTGAATCATTGATATATGAAGGTGATTTCGCACATGAAGACTGGACGACGTGCAGCTCGCACTTCCTCAAAGCTGTGATCTACGAAGGCATGTTCAGCCACGGTTTGTTGATCGATCGTGCTGACGCTTACCGCAACTACCAGTTCGATTCTTCGAATCCGATGTGAAAATGTTGAGCAACAATACACCCTTCGCCGCGCAACAACACTCACAAATTGCTCTACAGACGCAGAACATCAGTCTACGATTGCAAATTTGTTGGGCTCACGCACAAAGCTAGCGTTTATCAGGCCTGTCTTTGAGCCTCCTATACGACGTGACAGAACCCCGATGACCATGTCGTGAAGCTGAGTGCCGTTTCGAGTCAGCATTGATGGAACAAGTATTGCATACCAGCGATATTACCTTGACCAGGGGAATCATGGAGAGCATGCAAGCTAGACGATACCAATCAGTGCCCTGAACCGCGAGATATGCTGTCAATAATCATACCAGTAAAGACCAATGTATCATCGCCATTAGTCGTGAGTTTCAAAATCCACTGCAACGGGTTGTCAGTGAGACTCTGTGGGCGCATATACTCATCAGAAATACGCACCGATACAGGGAGAAGTAACATGAAGACATTGAGCCCTGCGTTGCGTATCATAGTGAGACAGCGAAAGATACAATGTAGATAACATGAACACATACATGAACCAAATAACACATGCCTCCACCCGTGCCAGGGCTTCAAGCGCTCCTTCTTGACAGGAACCGCCGGGGGCGCGTCTCCTTCATTCGGACTCGTGGTATGCGGCGGACCAGCGTACCAAGATGTGATCCGAGCTTTGATGCTGGCCCTATTTTTGCGCGGGTTCGTGTGATGATGATGAGGAAGTAGGTCGGTGGTCGAGGAGCAGGATGCAGCTGAGCCCTGGGTCGCGGTACGCGTCAATACAGGCATTGGTATCGGGTGCATTTCTGTAGGGTGGTCCCGCCCTTGAGGCGAGGTATATGCGCGTTCGTTTGGACAGCCAGCCGGTGGCTTGTTGGTCGGGGAACTAGTGAACATGTTGAAGTCTAAGATTGAACACGAATCTAGAGATGAAGGAGTGGATGTTCCGAGACGAGGGGGTTAACGAGGGGTGGGTAGAGTACTTATGGTCTGTGTTCTGGGGCACGCGAGCATAGGCGGATGATGGCGGCGCAGCTGAAGACGCGAACCTCGCCGCTTGCTTCGTTCTCCACTCCCTGTTTGCCGATTCCAGGACACCTGCCATATCTGGCATCGCGCGCCGCCTATCTTCGCGCCCGATCCGGAGTCACGAGGGGAGTCACAGGCTGTGACGTGACGCGACTTGCAGTCTTCCGAACGACGCCGTGCGTTGTCTTGCTGTTGCACTCGTCCTAGCCTCAGAAAACCATGTTCCGCGTCGCCGTCCGCTCAGCAGCCCGCGCGGCCTTCAGGCCGTCGCCCTCTGTGGCCGTCCGTGCCCTCTCCACCACCCCCGCCCGCCTCTCTGGCTTCCCTGCGCCCCCCATGTTCGGTACCGGTGCCAAGCCCGGTGAGGTCCCCACCGAGGAGAACCAGTCCACCGGTCTTGAGCGTGCTCAGGTCCTCGCTGAGCGGGAGGGCTTCCCCCTCTTCGACGAGAAGCCGCTGGATTCGAGCAGGATCGGCACTCTCGAGGACCCTATCAAGGTCATCTCCTTCGTACGTTCCGCATAATAACCGCTTTTACTGCGAAATATTCAATACCTCTACCGTAGGACCACAGCCGTGTCATTGGCTGCACCGGCAGCCCTGCAGAGTCACACGAGCTCCTATGGATGACCCTAAATGAGCACAAGAAGAGGCGCTGCCCCGAATGCGGTTCTGGTCAGTTGTGAACTTCTTTAGCTTCCCGTCACATTCTGAGTGCCTTCTAGTGTACGAGCTCGAGTACCAGGGCGCAGACGAGGTTGCCCTGCACGATTTTGTCGCCGAGCCATCGCACTAGACTTGGAGGCCTAACAACCTTCTCGCAATGTACCACCCTAGTAATTGATGCATTTGCTGGCATGGGCGTACTCCCCCGTTGCGTGTGGTTCGGTCGTTGCGACACGACGCGTCCGTTCTGCCAGCTCATCGAGCATCGGTACGTAGCCGAATCTTTCCGCGTTGTTGCGGGCATGGTGCTGCCTACGGGGATCTCTGCCTGTCTGGACCTGCCCGAGGGGAGGCTCGCCCCGATCGAGACCAAGTCTTGCACTGCCCGGATGATCGACAACGTCAAGTGCGGCGAGACTGAAGTGGTTATATGCAAGGCAAGTCGGCGATGTTGGATGTATCATGGGAGGGCGACTACATTGGTCCGTGCGAAAGGGACAAAGGGCCTGTTCGGCAAGTGCCGGAGTAGACGTCGTGGCCAATGGCCATCACTGATTTAGATGAGTACTGGTGTGGTGTCCTCCAGCGAGGACGAACCACGCTTCAGAGTCTCATTGCTGGTGTCCTAGTACGTGCTGCTCTACCATCATTCTCATGCACAAGTACTTATCATGTATGCATAGACAAACCTGGCTGCAGCCGCAGTATCGAGGATGCACGAGTGGGCGAGTGTACATCAAGCGAATACTGGACTCCATGATCGCACTCACGCCGACAACGTTCTGAACACCTTCCGCCATCCACCAATATCACGAAGAATGGCGCAGGTCTATATGATCCTTTTCGCTATGTTCGCTATGAAATGCGTTGCTTGCCCATGTGCAAGCAGCATGACGTCCTGTGATCTTCGACGTGACCCATCTACAGGCCGCCGCCGTACGACGCGAATGCCGACGCCTTGCACATTTTCCCTCCATTGCGTAAGTCCCTCCGCCGCTCTGGCGATGGTTGTGCTTATACAGCAAGCCGTCTGACGGACATGTATAGCGGTCACAAACGACTCGCAAGGTTAAGATACTTTGGAATCGCACGAAACTCAGAATAGGACAGTCAAACTGAAATCTAAGGCCGGCTGGACGATTGCGCCGAACCGCTGGCGGGAGCAGATCGTTATCTCGATCGTAAAATCACGCGAGCTTCGACAGGCGGCACGTAGATCTTGGCGACGGTCTGGAGCAGTCGCAGCAGCAGTTAAAGCTTGCACTTCAAATCCAGCGTGTGCAAGGTGCAGAGGGAGGAGGGCGAGCTCGGACAAAGTGGCGACCGATCTCGGGGGCGCCTTGGCGCGTAAGATACTCCATCAGCGACAAGCATGGTAAGCTATGGCTTGCATTATCTAGCGATATCTGACAGATGAAAGTAGGGCATCGAGTGGGAAGCCCTTGCGGCTCCAACATGATGGCATCTAGAGACTGTAGCAATAACCCACCCCTCTCGCCCGTATCCAAACATGCATGGTATTGACCTGGCTTCATGGTAGATCTTGATGTCTTTTTGATGGTTATGCTGCCCCAATCGCCCACATGCGCGGAGTGGCGACTCAGCCTTGCCCTTTTACGGACACACATCGCACGTAGTCGATGATTTCGGGGTTTGTTCAACGTGGTCGAAGGGGATGGCAGTGCAGCAGCCCTATCTCATCAATTCGCCCAGCTGCTAACAAACCGGCTGGCATAGTGAGTGCAGATCACTTCTATCTGATCCCCCAGGTGCGCTCAATGTATAAGTACCACCGACATTGCACACAGGCCCACCATGCGTAGTCCCCCTCCGTCCTGTTCCGCTTCCAGTGGGCTACCGTCACCGATACCCTTTCCATCATGGTTGCAGAACTGAGCATCATCTCCGTTAACCTCGCCACGGCGTGTATGGAGAGTTTCCTCTTCGGTATCTTCTTTATTCTCTGGTCCGGCTCTACCTACCTCTTCCTCTGCCGTGACAAGCTCGTAGCAAGTGACGTCAGCGCGGCTGCAAGCAGCCGGTCAATATGGCGAACACCGATGTTTATGGCTGGATGTCTTGTGTGTTTGTCGGTGACAGGGGTGAGCAACTCGTTTTGTACGCACATACAACATTCTGACTGCTTGTTAGCACTGGGTTCTGACCGTTGTGAGGCTATTCGACGCCTTCGTCAATTTCAAGGGTGGGGCCGAGCCTATCGTTGCCCTTGCGGACCTCTCGCGGTTGACGGAGGTCATCAAGACCGCATTTCTTGTGATCACTGTACTAATATCAGACGCAATGATTGTGAGTGGCCTCTCCGATTTACTCGTCCGCAAATTCTGACCGTCACCTCCCAGATCTACCGCTTGTACATTGTCTGGAGCTATAACAAGGTCATCATCATATTCCCTGTGATGGCATGGTGCGGATTGATCGGTACGTCCTGCCAGCGATCGTTCCGCCATTACAGCTGATTGATCGATATGTGTTGGCCACTCTACTCGTAGCCTGCGGGACCGGCGTATGCTGGCAATTCGCGGAGTACACCTTGGGGGAAAATGTCTTTGAGACGTCAGCGGGCCGATGGATCACAAGTGACTGTGTCTTCACCTTCGCGTGCGTAATCCCCCCGGCATCTGGTCCTTGATCCAAAAACTCAATGTGATCTTCCGTTCTGGATACGAACAATAGCACGAATCTCTACTGCTCTGGTGAGGAACATCAGTTTTGCCTCGCGTCCGACTGCTCACCTACATTCTATCAGTATTGATTGCTTTCCGGGTCTGGCGAACGCGGCTCGCCACACAAGCCTACGGTGGCGCGGACCTCATGGGTGCGCTCGCAATCATCATTGAGTCCGCGGCCCTCCAGTCGTGCGTACCGCCCCGGCTCCTCTCGAAGCTTCCACCCGCTGATCGTATCTCCCTATCCCCACCGCAGGAGCTGGAATCTCATCTTCTTCGTGACCTATCAAGTGGGGAGCAACATCCAGTTCACCACCTGCGACCTATGGGTGCCGATATGCGGCATCTCGCTCACCCTCATCAACCTGCGCGTCGGGCTTGGCTGGGCACAGAAAGCGCACCAATCCGCGTCGTCGGGCGCGCCGCGATCAAACATCTTCTCGCAGGCGCGCTCGTTCGTGTCGTACACCGACCAGAACTTCGCGATGCGCCCGCTCGCGGTCAACGTAACACGCGTTGTAAACAAGGAAGACGATTTCAGCATGAAGGCGGACTACTCTAGTCGGGGCAGCATCCTTCCTGTATGACACTGACGCACACCACGCCGTTATTTATCATATTTATTTATCACTGGGACGGGCAGTCCGCCAGTGCCGCCCTCCCAATGCAACGACTGTCCTTTTGCTCACATACACATATGTATTGAATCTCCTCGAATTTATGCACACAATACGTACTACGGTAACAGACCTCCGACAACTGTCTCGTGGACATACCGGTCTCTGAATCCCCAAGCAGGCACGTTGGGTTCGACACAGACCCCGCGACTAGTGCAGCCCCGAGGAGGATTTTGGTATGAGACCAACAGGCATGTTAGCCACCTTAAAGGGCCTGTCCCGCGGTGAATTGATATCCGGGGCGTAAATGGTTCACAGGACACACATCTCAGTAAAGTCCGACTCTAGAATTGTAGAGATAATAGCAGAATATATCATACAGCTGTAACAGTATCTACACTAATCGAGAGTGGGAGTGGGGCTACCCACGACGGACATGCCAGAGCGAACGACTGAAAGACGATGCGAGCCAAAACCCACCGAAGGGTAATATATACTCGAGTGTCTACTAATCGTTACCGAAACCAACACACCAGAAGAAAGAGAAAGAGAAGTCCACTACGCACCGCAGCCCACAATCACGCGGGTGCAGCCCTTGCCTCCCGCGCGAGCCGCCGCTCCTCGTCTATCCGCGCCCGCCGCCGCACGATCTCCCACCGTGCCAGCTCCTGCTTCAGCTTGCGCACGCGCTCGATATTCAGTGGATGGTACGACGTGCCGGTTAACCGGTGAGGCAGCAGCTTCTTGATCGGGCTCCGCTCGTCGACTTCCCCCTTCGGTGCGTGCGCACATTCACCGTCGGGCGCATTCTCCGCGCGGGTCTCCCAGAAGCGCACAGCGTGCCGTGGGTCGAAGCCCGCGTGTGCGAGTAGCCTGGAACGATGATTAGCGGGCGCAGAGGGAAGGGTGAGGGAGGTAGGCGTACCGGGCAGAGACGATGTCCGCCTCGATTTCTTGCTCGTGGCTCGTGCATATCATCGGGTACTTGGCAAATTCAGCTGAGCCCATCTTCCACACCCCTGAGAGGGCGTCGTTGATGAAGGGTCCGACTGGCGGTGAGGTGAGTCGCTAGTCGTCCGTTTGAAGTGGAAATACATACAGAGCATAGTGAATGGGAACATAAACGTCCGGATGACGTCCGTGAAAATGTTCACCACACTGGGTCCTACGATAGACCCGACAGATAGGGTCTCGATGTGGTGTGCGAGGAGCAGATGCGCAATTTCGTGCGCAAGGAGAATGGCTAGATCGGACGTCTGCTCTTCGGACGGTACAAGTCTTGGTGCAGGCTTCGCACCGAAGACGCTGCTGGACAGCATCGACCACCACGAGAGCTCCTCGCTCTGCGCTTCCGCCGTGACCCTGTCGAACGGATGTTTCTTCGAGATGTCGTCGAGAAACCCAGAGAACACCACGATGCCCGCGGCGCCGTCTGGGCCGAAGCCGTACGAAAATGCATTCGCTGCGTCTGGCTTGTCGACGACGAGGAGCGAGTACGGCGGGCCATGCACGGGGTGGATCTTGTTCTCTGTATCCTCACACCGCGACTTCATCACGGTACGCGGGTCTTCGCCCTGATTGAGTCGTGCGAAGTGCTCCGACTCTCGGAAGCGCTGTGTCAAGGGAAACTCAGACGGTGGGGGCAATGGTACCGCTTCGTCACCTGAAGTCCAGTCCGGTCTTAAATCCTTCTCAGCCTGGAGGACCGGGATGACAGCTTCAAGGCGGCGTAGGGTTTGCTGTACCCACTTGTAGCGCCAGTCGGAGGGGTCGATGAGTTTAGGCGGTTGACCGCCTGCAGAGAGAATCTCCCCGACGGCAGTGTACCAACCTGAGCCCGCTAGCTGGGAGGCGATGTCCTCCTCTTCCCAAGGTGATAGGAGAATGAGTCTCCATCTGTCAGAGTATGAGTTAGAATCCTTGACTGCGCAGGAGTCAGAGTGATGCTTCGGGTATGATACTGCTGTGACGGTGCCGAGAAGCATTTCCAGCGCTACTGCTCCACGCATGCATAAGTGGGGCACGTTCCAAGAAATATCCAGTCATTTGCAGTGCGTGCGGCGGGCGTACTGCTTGGTGGGGAGCCAACGTACCGACTTGACGTGCAGCCAGCCAAGCTCTTTCACCGGATCTTTGTGCATGAAGACAGCAGTGCTATACCCAAAGCACCATGGCGGTAAACAGAAGAACGACGCACCTGCCTGTTAATGGTGTCCGCTCGACACCAGAGAGAAGCGTGAAGACCACTACGATTCCTGGAATGATGAGAAGCAAATGCGTTATCTTCCGGGATCGTACCGCATAGAGGGCTGCGCGTTTGGAGTGTGCATCGAGGTCCATGTCCTTCCCTAACCCCTTCTGCTGCAGCATCTCTATCTTCCGGAGGATTTTGCGAGAACGCCATTGCGACATGGTGGATAAGGGGAGGAAGGTCAAGGCCACACGGAATACGGTCTCTGCGACAGAGAGGGCGGTTGATACCTAAAGGCAGAGCGGTGTTAGCGTCTGTAAGGCTATATGAGAGTACGGGACTAGGACGACCGACACTGTGCATCCAGGTAGGTCACGTATGGAGCTACTTTACATTGGAACACTGCATCGGTCGTACTAGAAGCCCCCATCCCTTGCAAGCACCCCAGGGGCCTGATGAACGGTCTTGTGGGCGAAATGACGCGTACCTTGAAGAACCAGATACATGGGGGCATGAAGGGAAGTTGTTGAGACTTGGAGGGATGGAGATGTCGCTTGGGAGCCGTTGTCGTGATGGGAAATAGCGGGGAAGCTGACCGTTGTCGATGCGAATAGAGTGCGGGGGAGGCCAGGACATGAAGAGGTCTGCTATTCGCCGACCATTGAGTGCGAATGGATATGGAGCGAACGACATGGCCCGACCAGCGGTTGGCGCGTAGAAATGTGGGGGATGAACTAGCCAGCAGCGAGGGGAGCATCGCAGACCGTCATGAAGGGGGGAAGGAGGGAGGAGGGACGAGAGACGCTGACCGGTCGCGGATCCTTGCACCAGCGTCTAGGAGTAACACTGCGATCTGCGTCTGAATCTCACATCACCCTTCGGCCACCGCCCACCTCAGACTCTGTGCTGCACCCGCAGCCTAGTTCAGGCGAGGTATATTCACCTCGACGACAAGGCCAGGGGAAACAAAGTCACGGAAATAACATTTCGCAGGGCCTACGCGACATCGGTCGAAGGCGTATTAGACGCCCTTCAAGCGGCCCCGCTGCCGGAGTCAGGCCTACGTACGCTTGCCGCCACTCGTACTTCCGGCTGCGCCCTCGTCCACACAACAATGTGCTATGCTGCGTCCACTCCTCGGCAGCAGGCCCTCCTCTGTACTCCTTAATCGTCTCTCCAGTGCAGCAGTCCATGGCGCGCAAAGATTCGGAACGGGCCGAGGACAGTTTGCCCCGCAGAGGGCTGAACCTCCGACAAGCCTGATCAACAGACTCTCTCTCTTCGGGACGCCCGTGCATGCGCGAGCATTACACGTCTTGCCCACAAACAACGGCTGGCCATTGTCTTCCGTGCTGAATGAAGCTCGATCGTCCCCTCCCGCCACCGCTCTCCTCACTCAGCCAGGATATGTTCGTGCTTTCCATTCGACGCCTCCGTGCAAGGGATGGCCTGCCATTCCACTCCTACTTGGGTTCCTCAAGGTACCTGTCAACACTGTAGAATGACATGGAGCTGACTGACGGCCTCTCCCGCCGGATTACCATGCTATCTGCAGACGTCCAACGCCATCCAGCTCGCAGGCACCGTCTCGCGCATAGCCCTGACCTTCCTGCC
Organism: Fomitopsis betulina; assembly: GCA_022606075.1. Taxonomy (NCBI): domain Eukaryota; kingdom Fungi; phylum Basidiomycota; class Agaricomycetes; order Polyporales; family Fomitopsidaceae; genus Fomitopsis; species Fomitopsis betulina. The sequence goes on along the minus strand of JABYQK010000005.1, from coordinate 94,385 downwards.
CATGGCTCTCGTGCACAGGATGAACAGCTCAAAGAGGCTGCAAAAGATCGACGCAAAGATCGCGAAAGGCAACGGGAACGAGGAGCTGCACAAGCGGCGAGAGGTGGTCACCGAGCGATTCCGCAACAGCACTCGATTCTTCTACCTCATCGTGTTCACGCCGATTCTCCTCTTCTGGCTCACTATCGTCTCGAGCATGGAGCGCACCCCGCTCACCGGGCGCTGGCGACTAATCCTCTTGTCCCCAGACGAAGAGGAGGACATCGCTGCGCAGCTCGCAGGATCGGGCTGGTATCGTGCCGTCGGCGAGATCCTCATGCAGAACGCGCCTACGCGCCTAATCGACGCCAACGACTGGCGGTACCAATGGGTTCTGAGTACGCTCCGCCGCCTTGAAAGCGTGATTCCGATCCTGTCATATGAAGAGCATTACCGCCCGGACTGGATGGAGTGCGGGTCCGACGACATTCCCCAGCCACCGCCTGCGAAGTACCCCCTCCGCCCGCGTCCCCGCGCATCCGAGTACTTCCGCCAGTTCGCAGAGGCTGCCCGTCACCGTACCGCGCAGACGCCGGCACACTCGATACCTGGCCCACCCTACTCTCTCCTGGTGGTGGACGACCCAGCATCGTCAAACGCGTTCTCGTATGGGTTCGGCCCGGATGGCGGCGGCGGCGTGGTCGTGTTCTCGGGCTTCATCGACGACGTCCTGCGCAAGCACCCACATGCGTCCATCAAGGAGCCTCAACCGATCTCGTGGTGGAAGCACATCGTCGGGGGTTTGTTTGGACTCACACCTCATGGGCCTACACGCCCTGTTCCCACCGCTGAGCAGACAGAGGAGCTGGCGGTTCTCCTTGCGCATGAGCTCGCGCACCTTGTCCTGACCCACCACATCGAGACGCTCTCCACCGGCACGATTATCTGGCCTGGTGTCATCACACTCTGCACCGACCTCGTGCGTTCGTTCCTCTTCCCTCTCACTATGTTATGTGCGTATCCTCGTGTTATGTGTATACACCTGCTGACAAAACTTGCCTGCAGTCGGTCCGTTCATCAATGATGCGCTCGCAGCCCTTGGGAAAGCGAGTTCGGGCGAAATCTCCCACATCACCGAGTTCTACACCTCCCAGTCACAAGAGATCGAGGCCGACATAGTCTCTGCACGGTACGTCCCAGCCCCAGCTCCCGCGCGTCTCGACCTCAACGCCGCCCACAGGCTCCTCGCCCACGCAGGCTTCGACCCGCGGCACGCGGTCCAGTTCTGGGAGGGCCGCGCGGCCACGCCGCAGACCGCGGAGTGCACGCCCGGCCACGCGGAGGAGGTGCGGTGCGAGGAGGAGAGCGATACAGTGCTGATGGTCTTGCCGCGACGCTGGGTCAGCTCGTCGCACCCCCTGAACACCGTGCGCGTGCAGACGCTCCGCCAGGAGCTCGTGCGATGGGAGGAGGCGCGCCTCTTGGCACGGGAGCGTCGCGAGAAGGAGAGGAGGGCCGCGCGGGACGAGGACAAGGGGTAAAAGTGTTCCTTCGTGGGTGGTATAGAGTGCTGCGTGCGTGTTGATTGGGTCTTGGTCCATACAGATACCTTGCTATATTTATTCATCCTGGTACTATATATGTATAACTAAGTCCTTTGTTCTGTATCTGTAGTCGGATTCAGCGTACATTGCTATCGCGCTTTTTGTTCAACTGCGCATCGTTCGCTCGTACTGTAATTTTCTTTACCGTCATCATCGGCGCAGTGAAAATTGCAATGGGACAACCCCTACTCACACATTCCTCTCTTGCATAGTGTGTCTAATGTCAGTCCAGCCATCTCACCTCCCTCGACAAGTCATGAATACGCAAAAAGAAGAAGGCAAACTTCCAGAGGAAGCATATGTCTGAAAAATTGGTATCACGGCTTTGAGTGGGACCGGTACACGGAATCCCCTAGTAAAAGGCGAGGGGATTGTTTGTTTGTACCAGCCCCAGCCGATACTTTATAGGTAGTGGATGGACGTCATGCGGCAGAGTTTTGCATTTCGCTCACCCGGCGGGCATTGGCGTCTCTCGGCAAGATCGCGTACGTCAAGTTTTAGTTTGCAGCTGTCTTATAAGTAGCTCACAAGCATCTCCGGCTTCATGCAAGCACAAGTTCAACACGCGGAGTGACCATGATCAGGAACTCATTAGAATGCAAAGTGGGGTCGTCCATTCCTCAGGCATTCTGTAACGCGAATATGATACATTGGTTTCCACAAGCGACTATCTACGCTCAGTGAGATCTATACGGAAATGAAGGTAGCTTCGTTGTAGAGCACGCCGTCAACCTCCACCGTGCCAGACGCTTCTGGAATGACTCCGCTGGGGATGGTCAAGGACATCTTCGCGGGGTTCAACCACTAGTATGATATGTCAGTGCGACGAAACCGCAGACATGCAAGCAGTACCGACCTGGTAGATGTACGGCTTGGTTCCTGCGGCATAGGCGATCATGGTCTTGATCACTGCCGGAACCTCCGCTAGAAAGTCGACCTTGTCGACGAGGCCATTGTACGCATCCGGCTGCCCGACGTCAACGACGACTGTCGCATCGAAATTGCCTGGGGTATCGGGGAGGATCGACGGTGCGGCCCACCGGAATGTAAGCTCCGTCGGAGCATTGTAACCTGTGTCAGAGTCCAGTGCAGTCTTGGAGTGTATCGCACGCGACATGACCTCCGCGGTCTCCGGTAGTGGTTCATCGGGATACTTCGTCTCCGCAGTCACGGCAACGAGCTTACCGCCAACCACGAGCGAACCAACATTGACTGCGACGGAGCCCGAGCTCGCGCCGTGGCGGCCGTACGCGTCGGTCGTGGTGAACTCCATCTGGATCGCACTCGTCCCGCCATGCGCCTCGCTGATGAAGTGCGCAAAGTTCCAGCGTGCGGCAACGAGATTGGGCCGCATTCCCTGAATGGCGTGGACGAACATGCCCGTGCCCTTCACGGACTCTGCGTGGCCACTGCGGATGACGACACCCGTGCAGGAGGTCGATGGCCAGAATCGGTGGACGACGTAGCCGTCCGGTTTTTCGACATCGTGACCGAAGTACGAGTGGCCGCCTTTAGGGCCCTTGCCGACTTTCCAGCCGGGAGCAGAGGCGGGACGCTTCACGTCCAAGGAGATTTGCAAGTCATCGGCGAGGTTGACCCGGATGGCGTAGGACTCTGCGAACTCGTCTCCTGGGTGGTCCTTGTGCACGATGCTGAATTGATCAGACTTGCTCGAGCGTTTATCGAGGCCTGGCGGCGGGGTGACAAAGTTGCTGACATTAAGGGACTTCCATACGCGCTCTTTGGTCTTCGGGTTGTAGAGTTTGCATGTGAATTGTATGGTAGGGTACCAGACACTGGCACGGGCACGGTGAGGACAACACGAAGGACTATGCGATGTAAGACGCACCCCAACGATGAGTGGATGACTTGGCACATCAAATGTGACCCATCATCCAGGAGATGGTACCAGACCTGTGTCTCGGCGGCAAATCCTCCCGGGCACGTCCACTCGGTGTCCTTTGGCTCGAGTTCGCCGAAGAGGTCGGACGCACTCTTTCCTGCACTGACAGGATGGAAATTGGGCGCCTTTGGATCGACTGGCGGAGATGTGCTGGATAACCATATAATTTTCAGTAGCACTGCAGAGAGCCGTATCGCACTTACGAGAAGAACGAGGAGAGCATGATGGTAGATGATAGGTGCGCAAGACAGTGAGTCGTAGGTCTCACTGCTTACCATATCAGGCGTCACTCCGGCCCGGTGAACCTAGCCGCGACGAGTGCACTGTGCCTGCAGGTTGATGCATGCTATGGGAAGACTGAATGGCGGCGGTTCGCCGTCACCATGTTATGCTGTACAGAACCCATGCCCAGCAAAGAAACGCCTTGTGAGTCACAAAGGGCCTGCAGTCTCGCTCTAGCTTCACTTTTCACCCCCTCCGACTCCCAGAGAGCAATCCTTGCAAAGACTCCGGGTTTCACAAGCTAGTGGACAGCGTTCTGTCGCGTCTGTAGACTGAATCTCACACAGAACCACCGAAATCACACACGCAGGCTGCCGTTTGCGTAGCTAGTCTTCGCCCGTCCTCCGCCCGCGTAATCACTACTTCCAGAACTCTTCATGTCCCAGAGGAAGGACGGGAATCACGGGGATGTGAGTTTCTTACGGAATTCGCCCATGAGAACAATGACGACGGTCATGGCAGGACAAATATGTCGAGCACCAGAAACTGCTGCAGACACCACCCATCCGCGATCTACCCTGCGAGCTACGCGACACAGTCATAGACCTCCTACACTCAGATCGCGAGTCTCTCAAGGCTTGTAGTCTAACATGTCGGACGTGGCTCCCACGCGCACGGTACCACCTTTTCCGTACCATATCCTTGGATAGAGGGGGCAGGGGGGACTCGTTCGCCCACCTGCTGCGATCGTCGCCGTCGATCGCGGCGTGTATCCAGGACATCGAGATCAACGGAAGCCACAGTTGTGCAAGTTGGTGGACGACCGACCACCGCAAGGGCATGTTCCCGTGGCCGACATTGGGTCCAGCGACTCGCGTGCATACGGAGACTAACCTTACAGAAGCGGATGCGTGGCTCCGACGCGTCCTCCCCGAGGATACGCACCTCTTGGCGAAAGTGAGGTCCTTGAGGATATCTGCTTTGCCTTTGGGCTCCACCCTGACAGAGGCACTGCGGCCGTATTTCCAGCAGATCAAGGTCCTATCGGTCGACGGATGCAAGGCCCTCGCGTTCAGTGACTTTATTACCTTCCTCCGCGCATTTCCTCGTGTCGACTCTCTTCGGCTACTCGATATCCAATGGCTGCCAAGGGGGAGCAGTCCGAGTGAAGAGGGGTCGGACACCTTTCCGCGACTGCAATCGCTCGAGTTGTCTCACAAGGTGGATGCGGCGCCTTTTCTGTCCTGGATTATCGAAGAGGGGGCGCATGACGATCTGGCTTTCCTCCACTGCTCAATCTCTGGACAGAAGTGTGCATCGGCCGTCAGCCGTTTGCTGAAGGCTTTGGGGCCTACGCTTGAGGACCTCGTGATAGGATTCCGCGACACTGCAGGTCCGTACTGATACGTCTCCGCAGTGATACGGCTCTGAGTTAGACTTGACCGCTAGACGTCCTGCGTCAGAGCTCGCTCGAGCTTACTCATTCCACCGGCCTCCGCAAGGTCCGCATCCAGTGCTCGGCCATCAGCCCGACGTTGTTACATTCCTCCTACCGCCCATCTCTATCCTGGATCGTAATCCTACTCTCCACTGCGAACTCCTCGCAGCTCAAGGAGCTCACCATCGCCGTCTACGTATCCGACCTCTGCGCGCTGAATATGGAAGGCCTCGACGTCGTGCTATCGCATGTCCGCTATATCGGGCTTGAGCACGTCGTCTTTGAGATTGATTTTCAGAATCACCCCGTCGACAAGTGGCAGATCGCGTGCGTCGGGACGCGGATGGCTGCTGTCAGAAAGAGGGGGCTTCTGCGGTTCGTGGCTATCAGAGCTCACACACTATAACCACACTACTACTCCGGGTCTCATATTATATATGCACACAAACATGGCTATCACAATCACCAACCAATCTACTACCTCTATCAGACTTTGGTCATATGCATGAGCATAATTAGTGTATGTTCTTGATCACCGTGTTGTGTATCAAGTCGACTAGTCCAACCTCGGTCGCTTCTGTGGCGGTTCACTATCCTGTCTCGCATCCGACGGCACACTCGAAGACGCTGCATGTGTATGCACTTCCACAGGCATTTCGATGTCTGCTCCTAGCCCCCCGCCAGTGGCGAATGATCCCTGTAAGGGTTGACAGATAGAGGTATACACGTTACCATTCATACGTGAACGCCTGCCCCAGTCTTGCATGGGCAGGGTGTTGAGCAGAAGATGTGCACTCACCGGCTCCGGTGGTTCATCTGGGTCTCGATATGCCCAAGATATGTCCATACTCTCGTCCACTGCCGCGCCGCTTGCTTCTCTTGAAGATGACGTGCCGGTGTGGCTGCGCGACGTTTGGGCTGTACGCTCGAAACGCATAGACCCGTTTCGCAGATCCTCAAGCACTTGTTTGTTCTGCGCGACGGAGAGGCTGGAGGGGTTTTGCAACGGGACTGAAGACGGCCATCCAATAACGCGGATCCTATACGCTGCTTCCAGCTTGGAATGATCCGTCCATTTCATCTCGGCGTTGCGGATGTCAGACGCAGCCCTGTAGCGACGGCTGTTCTGAGACTCTGAGTAGGCGTGACAATGTAGACAGTCTACCTCACAGCGTCACGCACGGCTGCGTATACCTCCGATTTCAGAGAGCTTGCAGGCCCTTTCTTCTTCGGTGGCGCACTTACGAGCGGGACGTCCGGTACCGTGAGCTCCCCGGGCTTCGCTTCTTTGGCTTTCATGCACTGCTCTTGAAATAGCTTCGCACCTGTAGTCCCGCATCCTCTATGTGTTCTCCAGAAATTGCGGCCCATGAGAGTTCCGCCGAGGAAGCCTTCGTCTGAGGGGTCGCTGGGGTTGACGACGAGGAAGAATGACTGCAGACCTGCGAGCTCCTCGAGCGCTTCGAGTATGCGGGAGGTAGCGCGAAGTATACCAGACACTGCTTGGATTGAACCGAGTGTGAAGTAGGGTGCTACTAGATCGCGCACCTCGTTCAGCTAGGTTGCCTTGAGGAACGCTGGCAAGATCGAAGAGGTCCCGGCAATACCACTTGGCTACCTGATCCTTGACCTAAGCATAGTCTGAGCCTACAATAATAAAGCTCTGCAGCCCCAGTGGAAACCCTACCTCTTGGAATGGGCGTGATTCACGCTCAGCGAAGGACTGAAGGTCGACCAGACTCTTGTCAAACAACGTCTGCAGTCTTTCGAGATACAACTGCAAGTTAGATGTATCCTCCACCTCCAATGCGGTCTCTGGTGGCATGTCCGTCAGCTGCATGGTCACGCAGGAGCAGCGAGATGTCGGGGGTGTGCCGCAGCACGACGTACTTAGGTGCGATGGATTGAGTCTACAACATCCTGTGGCGCTGGACAAAGGGAATCATCGTAGATCGAATCGGGCTCTCCCCGATCGAAATCTACGTTAATTTCTAAGTTATCCGTGCGGCTTTTAGTTGCTTTATACTTTTCGACGGCACATCGCTAGGTCCTTAGCATTCTGTGCCATGGGTCGGACACGCACGAAATCAAAAAAGGTCGCCGCACTCTCTACAAAAGCCGCGAACCCGGAGGAAAACAAGAGCCCACCCACCGTCGCCGCTTTGCTCGAGAAGGCACAGTCTCTCATCGTCGAATGCGACTACGATCTAGCCGGACGCTTCGCACAACGGATACTCGATCGTGAACCAAACAATGTGCAAGCCAAGGAACTCCTCGGCGTCGTGCAACTCGAGACAGGGGATCTCGATGCAGCGAAAACGGTACGATGCCCCCTCGCCGTCCTTCGAGATGGGTCACAAGCCCTATAGCTGATTGCAGACTTTCGAATCATTGCTGCCTCCGCGCGCAGGTGCACCATTGAACCCACCACCTTCAGCACACCTCTACCTCGCGCAGCTGAGCGATGACCCTCACGCGGCCTTGGAGCACTATCAATCGGCGGTTGACATCTTGAACGGGCAATTGAAAGGGAAGGAGCGCGAAACATATCCACTTGGCACGGACGATGACGAAAAGGAGACACGGCAGAGTATCGTGCGTGCTTTGATAGGAATGGTGGAGATTTGGATGGACCCGTCCTATGATCTCTGGTACGTGGTGGAGCTTTCCTGCGAGATGAGCGAGATTGAACCAATGGTTGTGGTAGCTTTGATCCCGCAGCTGACAAGAACTGCGAGGACCTACTGAATATCGCTTTGCAAACTGATTCCGGCAATACTGAAGCATTGCAAGCTCTGGCATCTGTGCGGCTCTCGCAGCAGAGACCAGACGATGCAAAATCATGTTTGGAACAAGCATGGACGCAGTGGAAGGACTTGGAGCCAGGTATGCTCACTCCCAATTGGACGATTATACCTAACATGTTCGTTTAGACGACGCGCGTTTACCTCCTATACCTTCTCGCCTTTCGCTCGTGAGGTTGTTCCTGGAGCTATCGCTCTTCCCTCCTGCGCTCCTCGTTCTACATGGTATCATGGCTGTCGATGACCAAGACGTCGAGGCGTGGTATCTCGAAGGATGGTGCTTCTTCCTCATGACTGAACATGCACAAGAAATTGGGGGCACGCTCGATGGGCTTACATGGGAAGAACTGGCGAAAGACGCTCGGGACTGTCTGGAGACATGTCAGACGGTGCGTGCACTACACTGTCACGAAACACCTAAACACTCATGTTTCCGCATCAGCTACATATCAACCAGGAACACCCGGACACACCACTTCTGGAGCACGTATGCGAGCTGACGAGCAAACTGGAGGCGTTAGGCATACAGCCATCTCCGGAGGATGTGGATGAAGATGGCGGGGATGATTGGGAGGACGCTGAGGATAGCGATCCCGGTGAGGAGGATGTGGAGATGTCATGAGATGGATGTAGCACCTGGTCCCGTCACACAACGTATTGAACTCGGATCTATGCAGCCTGGAGAAAAGTAGCTTACTATATTTGTAGAGCGTGAAGAAATGCAGTCAAATGTAGCTTTTCACCATGAGGCTATAATCGCATGTGAATGAGTCTATCACTAGGAATGTTATTGTAATTACCAATACAAGGACCTAGCAGACAGTCTATTATCTGAACAATCCTGAGTTTAATCTCCGAAAGCCTCTTTACCCCTAAATGTAATCATTGTCAGTGCTTACACAACGTCTTTACTTCGGTTTCGCGCTTGTCCGCAACGACCACCACCTTCGCCACTTCACACCATACTCGTCCGTCGATATGTCAATGGAGGAGAGTATTAGTCTCGAGGAGACTAACAAGATCCGTATCTCCTTGGGCCTGAAGCCCTTGACGGACGATAGCAAGCCTACCGACGACAAGGAGCAAGAGGCGCAGGACAACTATGCTAAGCAGCGAGAGAAGGAGTTGAAGGAGCGGGAGGCAAAGTACGTACACCGCATGCGTAAACCCGTATCATGCTCACTATCTCACAGGAAGATTCAGGATAACATCGCGAAGTGAGTACTCCCACACCGCTTGGCCGTAACAGTCGCTTCTACCCCTGCTGGCCGTATAGGCCCGCGCAGTTTGAGCAGCGAGCTCATTGGACCGTCTCTGTAGGGTGAGAAATCGGAGAGAGCTCAATGCGAAGCTGAAAGGTACGACGCTCGGCGATGCGGACGGGGACACAGACGACACCTTAAAATGGATCAAGAGGGCTAAGAAGAAGGAGAAAGAGTTGGCAAAGAAGCGGCAAGAGGACTTCGAGGACATGGACAAGGCTTTCCAAGAGGAGTATACGGAAAGTACGCATACACACTGTTGTCTCGAGCGTTCCGCTCACTAATGGCACCGCAGAGGATCTCGCCGGCTTGAAGGTCAGCCACGACTTTGAAGCGATGGAAGAAGGCGAGGACCGCATACTCACCCTCAAAGATAGTCGCATCCTGGACAACGAGGGTGAGCAATTATCAATATGCACGTGTCAGTGGGTTCATGTCTATCTAATCAGACGACGAACTCGAGAACGTTGCGCTTGCTGAGAACGAGAAGACGAAGAAGCACAACGAGCTTAAGATCAAACGCAGAGACTACACCGGGTATGACGACGACGAGTTCGCGCCTGGTCACGCAGGCTTGAAGCGGTCTGTCCTCTCGAAATACGATGAGTTCTTGGAGGGTGAGAAGGAAACTGTAAGTTGGTCCCGCGTTGATGTCGATACATACCTGATTATGTCTCAAAGGGGTTTCGTCTAGGCGGTTCCGCGCCATCTGTGCAGTCTAAGCAAGCGGAACGCGAAGCCGCCGGTGCGATAGTCAACAAGTCATTATTGTCCATTGATTATGAGAGTGTGTACAAGCGAAAACTACGTATCATCACCGCAGCTAACCGTTGCGCAGAGAACATCGAATCGGCGGATTACTTGAAAGAGGGTGATGTTGGATTCAAGAAACCTAAGGTATGTCTATTCCGTTACCGTCTGGTAACCATGAATTCACTGTATGTATTGGGTCTATCACAGACCAAGAAAAGGCGTCCTTCACGGAGAATTGTAGAAGACTCCGCCATCCCTCCAGTCGATGGTGACCAGATGCAGGTAGACGAGAAGCCGATTGTGCCTCGACAACGTAATCTGGACACCAATTTCGTAGATGATGATGAGCTTCAAGCAGCACTTGCACGCTCACGGCGAGCAAAGCTGCAGAAAACGAAGAAGCTCTCACCCGAGGACATTGCGCGCAAAAGTAAGCCCACTAGCCTGTTGTACTACCCGTGCCTCCTCATTGACTCCTCAACTCTAGTCGCGGAGGAGCGTGCCAAATCGGAAGGGCCACATGAAGTCATTAAGATTGAGGACGACGATAACGACGGCGAAGGTGGCCTGACCTTTGATGATACCTCAGAGTTCGTCCGCGCTATCACATACGATCCTATACCCGTGAAGAAAGAGCCTCCTCGAGAAGCAGCCCTACCCCGAGAGACACCAAAGCCACGCTCACCATCCGCTGACATCGAGATGCAGGAGGGCGACCAGGCGGTGGAAGAGCTCGAAGCCGGCGAAGTGCGTGTGAAGGACGAGGACGAGGAGGACGAGGAGATGTTGAACGCCATCCAGTACGCCCTTCAACAGACCGAGGCCGAAGAGAAGGCTGCAACGGAGGACTCCGACTTGGCCGTCGGCACGGCAACCGAACAGAACTACAGCTCCGGCATGGCCTCAACGCTCAATATCTTGCGGCAACAGGGCATCCTGCCCCCGTCCAAGGCGGACGAAAAGGAACGGGAGCGCGTACAGCTGCAGCGCGACGTCTGGCTCGCAGACTACCGGCGCATGCTCGCGCAGCGTGATCTGGAGAAGGCGATGTCGCGCGGCGGGAACAAGGACCAGGCAACGCGCGAGTACGAGAACCGGGTGCGCGAACAACAGGAGGCCCGCCAGGCGCTAGATCTATACAAGAACTACAAGCCAGACGTGAAGATCGTGTATTACGACGAGTTCGGGCGCGAGCTTACGCCGAAGGAGGCATGGAAGGCGCTCTCGCACAAGTTCCACGGTAAGGGCTCGGGGAGGATGAAGACGGAGAAGCGGCTGAAGAAGATCGCGGAGGAGAAAAAGAAGGAGGCGATGGTGAGCGGGGACACGCCTCTAAGCATGAACCAGGCGTTCCAGATCCGCCAGGAGAAGGCTGGTCAGGCTCATTTTGTCCTCTCGGTTGGTAATAGAGGGTGAGTTCACGTTATCCTCGACACTCAGATTTGGGCATGACTGACGGCCCTCCCAGCGCTGTACCCCAAGCGGCTGAGTTCCTCGATGCGCAGCCCCTGTCGAAGGGAAAGACGGAGAAGGCCAAGAAGAAGAAGAACGCAGGGAAGTCGTCAACACCGCAGGTCGACTTGAGCGGCTTCATGATCCTGCCCGCGCCAGCGGCACATATCGGAAGCCCCGCGCAGTCGGGCATCAGCAATGGCTCACCCGCGCCCCGGCCAGGCTTCTCGCGCATTTCGAGCGTTGCGCAGCCAGCGCCGTCGTCAAAGGAAGGTACCCCCGCGGCGTCAGATCGCACGAGGCTCGTCATCGGGCTGGGCGCGAAGAGGAAGGCGGCGGGGGATCATTTGGACTCGCCCCCGCCGAAGAGGCGGTAGTGCAAGGGACTCGTGAGGTAGTATTCTGGCGACATACCGTTATGTGACTATGTACAGTGCGTGTAATATGAGGATCCTTGGGTGTACTATGGACAAGAGATATCCGTGGCTTGAGAGTGAGACAGAACGAGAACTCAACGTCAACCCTCAAATAAGGGACGCATGGTGATGTCATGTACAAATATATATGCGTAATAAAATAGTGCCCGAGTAAATATACTATATGTCATAGGCTAGCCACACTCTTTAAGCAAAGGTCTTTAGCAACCAGACAACGACCCTTGTCGAGTCCGGTCCCGCTTTCGAAGGCCTTCACAAGGGACGCCTGGCCTTCGTCCACCCTGCACAGAAGAGGTTAAGTCAGGAGGCCGTATTCCAAGCGAAGGGCATACCATTGGACTGGATGGCCGTTCTTCTCTAGGACTATCTTGACGGTGGTCCAAGAGAAGCGAACTAACGAAGGAAATCCGAAGGTTGGATCGAGAGAGCCCTTGATCCATGCCTGCGTCTTCGGGTCTGAGGGGCACATCAGCACCCGCGCTTGCGCAAGTAAGGGAACCATCCTACCTGCCGGGTACCCGCTGCCCAGCTCCGAGCCCCATCTGGACTTCTCAGGCTGCTCCTCTGCGTCATCTGGCAGTTGCCCGATAGGCTGGTGCTCCTCGAACACCCAGCCTTCAACCGAAGCGTCACGCGTGACCTTCGCTGCGACACTCGCTGCGCCGACGATCTTGAACTTAGAATCGGCCTTCGCGGCGACGGTGAAGTTGATGCCCGGGAACGTGGAGCTAAGGTAGGCCTCGTAGGGTTTTGTGGGGCCGAGTGCGTCTACGTACACCTGTGTGCAAGGGTAGTGTGGGTGGTTGTGCGAGAGGAGGGTTTCGTGCGTACCTCGGAGAGCTCGATGCCGCGCTGAAGCACCTCGCGGATGAGCAGGACGGTAGCTTGCTCCGACTGGCGGTTCAGGTTCATGGGTGGTCTTCGGAGCATTCCGGAGGATATTGCTTGAGGGCTGTATGGTCGAGTCAGCAGCTTACAAAAGGGGGTGTCAATGAGAAGACGCACCACAGGACCCTGACAGACCACGCTAGGTTTTCAGGGTCAGAGCAGAGTTTGTTCAATAGCGTCGAGCGAGTAGCCGCAGTGAGCGTCTTGGAATCTATCTCCCCCACTGAGTCAGAGATGCGATGTTGATGGCGAAGTATATTGACGTACCTGCAAAGCCTAGCTTGTCTAGATCATCTTGGTATGAGGCAGGGCAATAGGCAATTCCGTATACGAGGGGTCCTAGTACAGGCCCTCTTCCAGCCTCGTCGACTCCAAGAATGTAGGGGCCTGGTTGGGTAGGACAGGGCGAGTGGTACGTGTACGAGGCGGTTAATGGCGCAGAGGTGTCGATGATGGAGGGAACGCTGCCCGATGCTTTGCTGTCTGCCATGTTTCCAAAGTAATTTATAAGAGTATTCGGCGCCAGGTTGGTTAATGTAAAGTGAGGATAACAAGAAACGACCACTCGAGGAGGAGAAGGAGGAGGAGAGGAGAGTGGCTGGAGACGCGTTTGGCTGAGACGCGTCTGTGGCGCTGCGATAACAGCAACAAACACCCTCTGAGAGCGATCGCAGGGAGCCAATCAGGCGCGATCCTCTTCAAATCATGCGTGCACACACTGGGCCCGCACTCCCACAATCTTTGCTCGACGAGTTGAACGGGCAGACAGGTACGCATGCATACCATCTCTCTATCATCTCTTGACCAAACAAGAGGCTTTGTAGACGATACTCACCACCGAGGACCGAAGGGAGGTCGTCAGCCCTCGAGGAAGGAGGCTAGAAAGCAGGAACGCGAAGGCAGGAAGCAGCAAAAAGTACACTTCTACACCTCCCATGTCGTCCAAAAGCCTCCACAGCCGAAGCGAGCTGCAGATAACGAGCACCCGGACTCGCCTCAGCGCAAGAAAGCGAGATTCTCCCAGCCTACAACTAAAGCTGCGCCTACGCCGCCTCGAGTACCTGCCATCGGAAGTGAATCAGTGCCACTAACGAAGCCGTCTGGCAACTCCAAGAAAGTCCCAAAAGGAGAGACACCTCTAGAGAAGGCCTCCCGTCGCGCCGATGCCGCATCGAAGAAGGCGAGAGCATCTACCTCGGCTCCTGCCATTGCCCCGCGCTCTGGTCGAGAAGGGGAAGAAGATGCGTACATTGCTTACCTTGAATCAAAGCTGGGATACCAGAAAGGAGGGAAGCGAACGACAAAGCATGGCCAGGAGGATGACGATGGGCTCGACGGTACATAGAACATTCTTCTTCACACATGGTTAAACTACCGCGTTAATATGATGCATACAGACCTGCTCCAGGATCTTGACAACATAGAGACATCTATATTCTCGACATCCAAGGTATTTGAACATACCTCACGACACTGCCCCTTGCTCATAGGCATCGGTTTCTCAGTCAAAGACTCGTCGACAAGAGACTGCTGTAGAGGACGCATCTGGCTCTGAGGACGATCACGAGCCAGAATCGGATGCAGAAGAGGGACTCGTCTCTAGCGCAGAGGATGTCGAGTCGGGTATGGATGAGGGATGGGGTGGTCTACAAGACGATGCCGACTTGGACATAGAGGGCAGTGTAGAGCCTGAGGCCGGTGGTTCGCCTCATAGCCCCCCTCCGAACTCAGATCAACCTTCTGGTATGCAACATAGCGACTCACAGTACCGCGGTCTCATGTGTTGTGCCTAGCATCCACGCCAGCTGCGCGGTATATCCCTCCGGCATTGAGGAACCGCCCGCAAGGCGAAGACGCAGAGCAGTCTGAGGCACAGATCAAGCTCAAGAGACAACTCAAGGGGTTGCTCAATCGGTGCGTCCTTCCTACAGTGCACTGTCTGCACGTATTCATGACATGTATGCGACAGGATGAGTGAACAGAATATCTCATCTATAGTAGACGGTGTCGAGGAGATATACCGCAACCATCGGCGCCACGGTCAGTACATCTACCCTCGCTGGGTCCCTATTTTCATGTCTGACCTCGAAAATAGATATCACGTCCACACTAACCACACTCATCGTCGATGGCATTTCCTCCCATTCCATGCTCCTCGACGCCTACGTCGTCCTACACGCGTCCCTTATCTCCGCACTCCACAAACTAATCGGAGTCGAGTTCGGTACGTGCGTACCACACCGGCACGCAGGGAATCGCTGACTAGTTGCTCAGCTGCGTACTTCGTGCAGAACACTGTCGCATCTTACGAGCGGTACTTCGCCGAAGTACAAAGTGAGCAGGTGAAGCCGGACGTCGACGTGGATGTAGTAGGCAAGGAAGCCTCCAACCTCATCGTCCTGCTCTCCGAGCTGTACAACTTTCAGGTCATCTCCTGTGTCTTGGTGTATGACATCATTCGCGGACTGCTAGACGGCGATCTCACGGAGTTCAAGGTTGAGCTCTTGTTGAAGATTACGCGGAGTACGTTGCATCAGCTGATACAGGCACGTCCACGCCACTAATCCGTCGCAGACTCAGGCCAGCAGCTTCGACAGGACGACCCGACCGCTCTCAAGAGCATCATCCAGATAGTTCAGTCAAAGCTACCTAGTCAAGCGAATGCGATGAGGTAAATCGTCACCTCTCCCGGACATAACCCCGTCCTGAATAGTCACTAGCTCACGAACACGCTTTATGGTCGAGACATTGACCAACCTCAAAAATAACAAAGTGAAGAAAGCCGCAGACAGTAGCGCCGGTGCGGACACCGTAGACCGTCTCAAAAAGTTCGTCTCCGGTCTAAGCAAGAAGCGCTACGGTACGCCCCCTCCCTCCCTCTCTGCCCTACGCTGACAGTTGTCACAGTCATATCGCATGAGCCCCTCCGCGTGAGTCTCGACGACCTGCACAACGCGGAGAGCAAGGGCAAGTGGTGGCTCGTCGGCGCGGCGTGGGGCGGTGACCCGCTCGCCGAGCATCAGGAGGCGCAGCAGCGCAAAACCACGGTCGATGCAGAAGCAGCCAGTGAGAACGTGCTGTTGAAGTTGGCGCGGAAGCAGGGCATGAACACGGACATCCGGAGAGGGATCTTCATCGTGCTCATGAGCAGCGAGGTGCGCCGAACCCCGACGTGCAGCTTCGCAGCGTTCATTCTGATGGCGGGCGCGTAGGATTATGTCGATGCGTGCGAGCGGCTCGCGCAGCTGAAGCTGACCGAGGTCCAGCAACGCGAGCTCATTCGCGTCCTCCTGCACTGTTGCGGCAACGTGCGTCCTGCCCCTGGTCCTGCTGTCCGCATTACGTCCTCACCGCATCTGCACTCCACAGGAAAAGACGTATAACCCATACTATACCCTCGTCGGGCAGCAGCTCTGCCGGGTATCGCACGCGCACCGGATCACGCTGCAATTTTGCCTGTGGGATTTCCTGCGTGACCTCGGCGAAACGGCCGTCGGCGGCGTGGAGATGATTAAAAATCTCGGCGAGGACGAGGGGTTCGATGTGAAGAACATCTCGGGTACGAGGCTACGGAACGTCGCGCGAGCCTTTGGGTGGTGGATCGCCAAGGACTGCTGCACGCTCGCGATCCTGAAGGTCAGCGCGCCTCAACGCGTCTCTTTTGATGATGACTGAAGATGTGCTCCACAGCCTGTCGACTTCACCAATCTGAAACCGCAGTCACATACATTCCTCAAAGAACTCTTCACGCAACTTTTCATTAGTACGCAAGTCTCTACACCCCTCCTCAGCCCCGATCCGAGCACCCTGTCGACGACGCGCAACCGAGACGCCCTCGAAGAAGTCTTCATCAAGGCGACACGCATGCAGAACCTCGCCGTGGGGCTGATATACTTTCTCGGCGAGGCGTTCCGCAAGGGGGACGAGGAGGGGTTCATTAAGTGGGCGATTCAGGTGGCAAGGGTCACGTTGAGGACGGGAGTGGACGTCGTTGCTGGGCTTTAGTTTGCTTATGCCTGCTTTTGGAACGCGACGCTGGAATAGACGTTGCCGCTTTTGCCTCCGAAGGAGAAGCTCGGGAAGGGTATCCGTGAGCTGAGTGCACGTGAGCTGCTTGTGTGCGGGAACGCATAGACAGAACCTACTGGTATGTCAGACCGGTCTCTGGCGTTGCGAATCTTGACTTGAGCTCATCCTCGGTGAAGTTACAGGCTGATGAGAGACTGTGTGAGAGGTCGGGTGTCAACAGACTCAGATGACTTACACGTTATGAGGAAGTAGCCTCCGGGCTTTACCACTGTCCCTATTCTCAACGGGTATCCATCCGCGATATTGATGCCTCGCTCGTCGAGCCCTGCCAAAGCCATTGCGTCGAAGGTGCCCTTGTCCAGAACGAGATCCCATGTTGCTGGCGAACCTTCGTTGTGTAACGGAGGGACGACCTCTGTAAGGAAGTCACACTCGATGAACGTGATCGTATCGGGTCCGTCCCTGCCCTCGTCCCCTTCACCTCCTTCCTGCGCCTTCGACAACGCGATGGCTCGGGCGAGCTGTACCGCGTCCGCACTATAGTCCAGCCCGCATATCCGACCCGGCGCGTAGCCCGCTTCGTGCAGGGCGAAGAGGAGGTTGCCATTCCCCGCACCGACCTCGAGGATGGACGGAGGAGGATCGGCGGCGACGTTCTCAAGAGCCCACTCTACCATCTTCTCCACGCTGTCCTCGCCGAACCTGCGAAGCGTGCGGAGATTGCCAATCTGTGCGAGCGGATGCGTGGAAGCGGTGCTACTCACCATACCTCGCCCTCGTCTCCGATCTCCTTGAAATTGGTTAGCTCCGATGAATATACTCCATCCCAGCTGTGGGCGAGAGTCGGTTCTGTGACCTGTGGGGAAGTGAACTAGACGTACTGCTTCTTGGTCCCGAGCTTGGATGGCGGCAGGTCGATCGCAGACATGAGTGCTGAATGCAAAGAATGCGCACGCTTAGTCAGCCGCTCAAGGTAGGATACACCCTGAGAGACCCTGGACCACGGAAACCCTGCCACTGGCGGGGGACCTCCACTATGCATGGCCACGGCACTTTCCAAAGGTGACGTGTGTACCAGTGTCATATATAGTATCTTGCGGTCATGGACAGAGATGTGCACGTACCGAAACCAAGAGGTCATATGACTGACGAGGGATGGCAATATCTAGGCGTTCACGAGCTAGCCTTCGGAATATAGAGGGAGAGAATGGACGGAATGGGGCTGATATTATAAGAATATAGTACAATAAGCGCATGAACGCGACGTGACTGAGAGTATAGGTAAGGGAATGAGCAGCAAGCACTTGTTGACAGGACCTCGGGACGCACCAGACACATTCACCCTGCTATCTCTTTTCCGCCTTTTCGAGCAGATCCTTCGCCTCGTTTATTTTACTGGCAAGGTAGGGTGAGCCGCCGCGGTCAGGATGGTTGGCAAGCATGATGTGCCGGTGTGCATCCTTGATTCTAGTTCTCAGCTGCGGGTTGTCCCTGAAGCGGACAAATAGGTCAGTGAAGAGCATATGGACATACAGGGAGACATACTTGAGACCGAGGATCGCGATAGCTTCCTTCCGGTCCATCTTTGCCTTGAAGCCACCCTTCACCCATTGCTCGGCGGCTCCCTGTCCTCTACGCAGCATCTGTCTCCCAACTACCGCAGCGGCAATAGCACCCACGCCGACAAGAAACGGTGTTGCCATGTAAGCGACCAAGACAAGGTGAGAGAGGGAGGTGAACGAAGAAGGAAGGCAAAGTGAAGGTAATGAATGAGGACAGCAAACAGCGTGTGTGCGCATGTGACAAGTCCGGTCACCGTGACGCGCCCATCCGAGAACTTGCACACAACCTTCATCTCCTACATACGTTCAAACGGAAGTTACCCTTCTGTTATCTGACGACTGCGATACCTCTGCACAGGCAACTTGTGAATGCGGCTGATAGGTTATCTTTCACTGCTTTACGGGAGTTTGCACATCCCAACTCGAGACAATACGGATGGTTATATGAAATGTGGACAGGTGCGCTCCTCCTTCCTCTGTGCCGGCCTCCAATGAAATTTTCCCCAGTGTGTGCGTGGTGTCTTACACGGCGGCTGCCAAAGATAACTCGGCCCGAGTAACACTCGAGGCGGTGTTGCTCCCAAACTGTAACTGCATAAGAACCGGCTCTAGGTGACTCAAAGGCGACCTGCTCTTGTACTCCCTGCACTGTTTCGCCATGGTCCGCCGCACCCGCACCCTTGACCAGACGCTGCTCCGCAGCTCTCACCCGAAAGTGACACTCATCGAAGTAGATGACTTGGCCAACTTTGCTCTCGAATCTTTCTTAACTCGCGCCGACACACTGGGCGTAGCATGCACCCAAGGATCCCAGGGCATGCTCACTCACATTGCGTTCGCGACACCGACGCGCGTCCTGTGCGTCTGTATGCCCAGCCTTGATCTGACATTCAGGGTGATGGCCGCCAAGCAAGCCAGAGCCGCATTGGCCGCGCAGCGGACCCCCGGCCGCGAGGCCCTCCACAAGCTCCTACAGAGCCAGGGCCACCGCAAGCTTGCCTTTGATATGGACAAGCTTGCCATGGCGCTCTATCACGACTTCGCACTGACGATCGCTAAGGGTGTAGATATTCTGTCTGCTTCGTGCTCCAAAGATCGGAGGGACATACTCGCAGTCGTCAAGATGTTGGGCGGCGAGAACGCAGTCCACAAACGCGCGATTCGTGACACGTTCCTTGGCCGGGGGTTTCAGGACGGCGGCGTGACGAACGTCGCATTGCGAGCGTGGGCTGCGTGTCAGGTACACCTGCGGCCGGAGATGACTCGGGAATTAATGAGCATCGCGCCTATTGATACGACCATTATACCGCAGCGCGTAAGACTACCATATGTGTCGACTATATCGAAACTAAGGTCTGCATGTAGCACCTCAAGTGGCTGGCGAAATTCACCCGGATCTCCTGGCAGCTGCATGACCTAAAGCCAACAAAGGTCACAAATGATGTTAGTGAAGAGTTCACAACCTCGAAAGATGGGTTGAAGATCGGTCAAACACGATTCAAGACGCGTATGCGGACCCTTGGCCATAACCAGGTAATGCCTTTCAATTTAAGGCAGTATCTCAAAGTGTTCATGAGTATCACGATAGAAATTGCACATGGAATTCACTCTGGCCAATGGTACTACGACGAAAACTAGTGGTCGTGTCAACGCGGTCGAGGGCAAGTCGGTCAAAATCAGTGTACAGAAAGCAGTAGCTTCGACGGCCAAAATCACTAAGGTAGTGACCTTCGGCAAGGAAGGTCTGACTGCTGCCCAAGAGGAGCGCGAGCAGGTCGTGCTCTCGGTGCTGCAACAGAGGTTGTCCTTCTTCGAAATACCTATCGTCCATTGTATCTTCTTCCAACAGGTGGACAGACCGGCACGACTATCGAGGTATACGTGTAGCCTCGCAGGGCGGCCTCTCAATAAATCGCAGGCCGCGGCCGTTGAGCGTATCGTCTCTGAGGATCCCATGGACCGGCTGTGTCTCATACATGGACCGCCCGGCACTGGCAAGACGACGGTGATCGTTGCATCGGTCAAAGAGCTTATGCACAAGAAAACGAAGAAAGAGCGCGGAATCTGGTTGCTTGCACAGTCCAACGTAGCCGTCAAGAACATCGCTGAAAAGCTTGCGAGCGTCGAATTCCTGGACTTCAAGATTCTGGTCTCTAAGGATTTCCATTTCCAATGGTGAGCAGGCCTCCTCGATACGCGCAGTGCGTTGGTTCACATATACTCGGAGGCATGAACATTTGTACGAAACGATTGAAAGAAACGTCGTACGCTCGGACCAGTTTTCCGACAAGGTGGATGAAAACGCTAGACTCCTCCTGGGCGTGAAGGTCATCCTGTGTACCTTGAGCATGCTCTCAAACCAGCGGGCGGCTGGCTTCACTCGCCTTGTTCCCGTGAAAACCGCGATCATCGACGAAGCTAGTCAGATCGAACTGGGCGATTATATCCCTTTACTGAAACGCTTCGGCAACAAGCTAGATAAGCTGGTCCTCATCGGCGATGATAAGCAACGTGAGTCACTCCACATCTAGTTGCGATTCGAGAGGCATGCTGAACGCGACGCGCAGTCGCACCGTTTGGACAAGACGACGTGGGCGACTTGCCCAGCATCTTTGAGTTGCCGCATCTACGACAAGACGCCTTGTTCTTGGATACACAATGTAGGCAAACCTTTCAATATCTGCCTCCGGAATTTGGGTCTGATGTACGTTGTCACTCGCTAGATCGGATGCCCACGCCCATTGGGGCATTCATATCCAGAAATGTATACGACGGTCGCCTTCAGACAAAGCATGACGTGGTCTCCCGACGGTCGTGCATCCTTGTAGACGTAAGCCATGGGAAGGAAACAAAGGTTGGTTGCAGTTGGACAGTGAGCACTGAGTCATTATATATCTACGCACTCGCACTGACATAGTAGAGACCCTGTAGAATCCTGAAGAGGTCGATGCCGTTGCCGCTATCGTGAGGAAGTACCACTCAGAGGGGAAGAAGTTCCGTGTCATTACTCCATACGACGCGCAGCGCAACGCTATCGAGCGACGCCTTAAAAGCACGGGATTGCCTTGGGAGAACAAATGTTTCAATGTCGATTCGTTCCAAGGTGACAAGCTCCCCCTCTCGAGTAGACAGTTGGCTCATGTGCTCGCGTTATCAGGAAACGAAGAAGACTACATCATTATCTCCGTGGTCCGTTCGAACAAACCGGGTTTCCTCACGAACCTGCGGCGGACGAACGTCATGCTCTCGCGCTGCAAGCTTGGTATGATCATCTGCACGAGTCGTGCATTCATGAATGACTCGGGTAAGTATTCACTCGTTGGCAAGCTCGCGCAGGAGTGGCCGGACGGTTGGACTTCGTGGAAAGATGTACTGCAGGGGAGGAGGCTCTAGGCCACTGCACTCTTGATCTTGTTTCTCTTCATTTCAATCCAAAGATATGATAACATCTATGAATCGATTGTAATCTGAGAAGTCATCGCGCTTGTACGGAAGCCGTATTAGTGGTGCCTCAGCTCTAGCACGTTGCGGAGAGGTATCAGCCACGCGCGAGCTTGCGCGTCGCCACCCCCACCTTGCTCTGAACCGCCATGGCCCCTCCGTCGATTCGTACGATCTATCAGTCGTTCCTTGATATGAACGCTCCTCCTATCCGTCTAGAGATACTGCCGGAGTCGAAGCTAACCGACGAACACTTTGACAAGTTTCTCACAAGTGCACCGACGTTCCCAAACCCGATTCGCGTCGGCATCGCTCCCGCGTACAGCGACAAAGACCAGCTTCTGGGTATCGCGGTGGCGACGGAGTCCAACGTCTTCGTCATCCAGCTCCAGAAGAAAAGCACGCCGTCGAAAGCACGCAGCCTGCTACTCACTAAACTCCTCTGTAATTCCGACTGCATGCTCTACGCCTTCAACCTTGCACCGCTCGCCCTCTCCCTCTCTCTCGACCACGGTTTGCGTATCCTGAACGGCATCAACATCGAGAGTATTTGCCCAGAGAGCCTGGAGCAGTACATATCACCGCTCGCCGCCGTCAAGTTCGCCGTAGGGGATCAGTGGCCTATCCACGAGGACAACGTCAAGGCCGCTTTCCAGGAGAAGACATGGGATCCTGCCAAACACACGTCGCTCGCCCTCAAGGCATGGCTGGCCTGCCGCCTGCCGGCCATCCCGGACCAGGAGGAGCGATTCAACAGTGTTCCGCGGATCAACACGCAGGACAAGAGTGACTCGGTGAGTGATCAGCTTGAGATCGAGCCAACTTAATAACTACTGATGATTGTCCAACGCTCCGCTTTGCAATCTAGGTGCTCGCCCAGATCGCCCAGATCGTGCGAGCTGATCAGCGGCTAGCGTCGCAGCGTCCGGACAGCTCGGTCAACGAGTTCAGCGCGCGCGTCGCCAACCGGGACAAGGCAAAGGTCCGGTCGGACAGGTTCCAGACGAGGATACAAAGATCACGTGTGAGTGCATTGGCAGGATGTGGTGCCATCATCGATTCACCCCTGTGTAGGACGTCCGCATCACTATTAAGGACGTGCATGGAGCCACGTATACCGTCATCGGGAAAACTGATGACAAGGCTAAGGGACGTGATGCCATCCTCAAAGCTAACGGGATCAGCTTGGAGGGCAAGACCATTGTATCCATTGTCACTGTTGGTGCAGACAACGACACTGCAGCTGAGCGTCAGAAGTCGTTGCATGTCCTCAGGGCACTGCAAGGTCAGGTTGATCTCTTTGAGAGCCCTTTCCAGAAGTACATCTGGTGCCCTGTGGATACATTTACTTGGCCTGAGTCCTTTGAGTCCTCTGATGAGGTCCCTGAGACCACTGCTCCCCAGCTCAATGACTCTCAGCATAGAAGTGTACATGATATGCTTCTCAACACCAATGCTGCCCGTGTCACAGTGATCCAGGGGCCTCCTGGGACTGGCAAGACCTCTGTCATTGCTGCCTTTGTTTGCTCCGCTATAGCTGGTGGTAGGAAGGGCATTTGGCTGGTTGCCCAGACCAATGTGGCTGTGAAGAATGTTGCTGAGAAGTTGATCAAAGTTGGCTTCCTTGACTGGAAGCTCCTTGTTTCTGCAGATTTTCACCTTGGATGGTAATGTCCATTCCTACAGTTTCTATGATCAACAATTGCTCACAAGCAATAGGCATGAACACCTCTACACAGAAATCAGCCAGAACATCATCAGGTCTGACTCATTCACAAAGAAGACTGACAAACTTCTGGGAGACTGTTCTGTCATTCTATGCACCCTGTCCATGCTTTCCAACCCAAGAATCAACAAATTCACTGCCTTGGTTCCCTTGACCACCCTTGTGGTGGATGAGGCATCCCAAATTTCAATTAATGACTACATCCCTGCCCTTCAACAATTCCCTTCCATCCGCAAAATGTGCTTCATTGGTGATGACAAACAGTGTAAGCTTTGTTCATTTAGTAGTTGTGTACATTCTCAGATTTATCACAGTGCCACCATTTGGGCAAGAACAAACTGAGGAGCTCAAGAGTGTGTTTGAAATCCCTCATCTGCGCTCAAGTGCTCTCATGCTCAATATCCAGTGTAGGTGATAGTTTTCTGAGAGTGAGCATACTATCTGATTGTTTTCTACAGATAGGATGCCTCCTCACCTTGGGGAGTTCATCTCAGAAGCTGTCTATGATGCACAGCTAGCCTCCAACCCCCTACACCCTGTCAAAATCCCTCAGAGCTACTTTGTTGATGTAGCTGAGAGCCAGGAAAAAAGAAATGGCACAAGTTGGATGGTGACATCTCTCTACATCTCCATGATTTTACTGTCTGATATCCATCCACAGAATGAACTGGAGAGGCAAACAGTCTTGAAGATTGCAGCCAAACTCCAGGAAGAAGACAAGGAATACAAGATCATCACTCCTTATGATGCCCAAAGGAGTCTGCTTGAAAATGAAATGAAGCAGATGGGCCTTGTCTGGCAGGATAAGTGCTTCAATGTAGACTCCTTCCAAGGTAAGTACTCTTATGATTGAGATGACAGCAGCACTCATGGCACACACAGGGAATGAAGAGGACTACATCATCATCTCCCTTGTCAGGACTCGTGAATTGGGCTTCCTGACTGACCTCAGGAGGACCAATGTCATGCTTACTCGCTGCAAGAAGGGCATGTTCATTTGTTCCAAGTGGGACTTTGTTACTGGTGTTGCTGCTAACACCCTGGTTGGCCAGATGGCCAAACACTGGGGTGAGGAGTGCTGGAAGCCTGCATGGGAGTGGGATGAGGAGGCTTGATATCAGGCTCATAAAGGGCCACAGTCTGCAGTCAGGTTTTGTCTGTGATAGTTGAACAAGGAATCAGATATCCTGTTTTTTTGAATCAAAGGTGTGCAGGCACAACATTGCATGTAGACCTCATATCCTCCAGTGCCTTTGTGATGCATGTCTTGAATACATCTGTTGATGTCAGCCGAGAGGCAAATTTCGACTCTATACCAAACTTGATTATGCCGGGTGCAGCAAGATCTACAACAGTGTCAGACAAGAGACTGGCCATCTAATACGCACTCACAGTTGATCCCGTAACCATCAGGATATGCAGCACCAAACCTATCACACCGTGAGCAGCATGAATTGAAAGCAGACACTGATGTCGTACCCTGTGCCGCGGAACTGATGCCCTTCACTCAAACCACTAGTACTCAGTTTCCAGGTCTGACTCTCCGCGAAGAGCAGGTCGTCGAATAGATCATGCCGTTCGCCGGCGGACGCGTCGAGCATCAATCGCAAACCGAGCAAATGACGATCGATGCCACGCCCGGTCGCAGCCTGGCGCGTCAGACTCGTATGTGTCTGCACCGCGCGGCGCAGAAGCGACTGACGCTTTTGCACCTGTCGACGACGTGAGTGATAAACTCATAGGCGGCGAGAGGCGGAAGGGCATACCGTGCTCTCAGGGTCGACCATGGCGAGGACGAACGCGCGACTGTCGGCAGTCAGCGTACGAATAGTCTCCGTCCGACCGTTCTTGAAGAGACGCGTCAGGCTAGTCTCGTACGTTGCGGTGAAGCATCCGCGCATCCGATACCATGCGAGCTGCATCGCCATCTGTATATACGCGTCGGGAGACAGACGGGCTAGACGAAAATAAAGTATGAGCCAGGCCCAGCGGAAGCACGTCGTGGGCGGAAGAAACGCACCTTCACCCTTGATCCAGTCAGTGCCGTACTCAGTGAACCACAGCAACCCGTCATCCGAATCCTCGACAACGGCCTTCACCCTTTCCTCCGCTGCGGCACACTCCCTTTGTATCCGTTCATCTACCACCCACTCGAGTCGCTCCCAGCCCTGGACTGACTCGGCGCTCAGCATGCGCTCGTCACTCGTGAGCGGCGGAAACACGTCTTCGTCGACGCTCTCTGCGACGGCATACTCTGCGCAGATGCTCGGTACGAGCGCGTCGCAGGGCGAGTGCTCGCCGGTCGCTCCCGCGCGCGTGTTGGACTCGACGATGAGCGTGTAAGCCTTATCGTACCAGCGATTGTGTCCGGGGCGCGGCGTGGGCCCTGAGCGAATGTTGTGCAAATGCGCAGTGAGCTCTGGGCCGGTATTCGGCTCTGGGAGGAGTGTGTCTGACGGAGTAGGCGGAAGGGTGTAGGTGTAGTGGTCGAGACTGAGTGCGAATGTGGAGTGGTTGATCGTTCTGAGAATGTCGTGGTTGCGTGGTGACAGTGAGAGTAGGTGATGGAGGTTCTAGGTGGAAACTTCAGTTCGCCGTGGGGGAAAAGGAAAGGTTGTGCCCACCTCTGCCCAGCGGTCACGGTCATCGGCGGTGAGCACGCTAATCGCCGTAGCGGCCCTCCCTTGTGATAAGCGAGTGTTGACGTCGGCGACCACAGCAAGCAAGCGTCGCTCGATCTCTGCAGGCTCCAGCACCCGCAAATCCTTGTCGAGCACCTCAACGACGTAGAACCAATCATGTATCATGACAAGGATCTTCCGAGCGTCATGGTCGACAGTTGATGGTCTGGTAGATAGAGCATCGCATGTCGGTTGAGGGAGGCGAGAGATGTTGAACATTTTTGCCGCAGTGTCTCGGAGCCAGATGCCTATGCATGCTGAGCAGCTAGCTCGAAACAAGACCGACGTCTAGACTCACCAGCCCGAGTGATTCCAACTTGGTCATCCGGTCTGGCGTATTGTGAGCACTCGTAAGCATCACATCTTCGCTACAGAACTCGAAGACACACCTCTCCAACCGAGTCTTCCACTCCACCGTGCGATGAACTAGCCATGCAGCCCTCCGCACCTGCCAACTCGTGACCCCTCCTGCGCCAAGATCCGGACGCCGCCCGAGGACCACGTCTTCAGGAACCACCGTGTCGTTGTGAAAGGCTAGCCACCAGTTCGAGTTGATGATGAGCGGTGCGCGCCATTCGTGATACGCCTTCTTCATCCAGAAGTTGTCATCGAGCCAGTTGGTCGGCGACTGCTTTTCAAGCGCTACAAAAGTAGTGATGCACGTTTAGTCTCAGTCCTCAATATGATAGACAAGGTGTACTGGCCTAGTAGGCGGTCCTGACACACCCTCCCGATGCCACGTTCGAAATCCTCTGCCCATGTCTCGCGAGTCTGTCGAGCTTCTGCATAGCTCGGACCTCCTCGGAGCTCATCCTCGAGAAGTAACGGTTCCAGGGATTGGAGATATTTGTGCAGCGTCTGGTGTAGGTCGGGTACAGGAAGGCGGGGAAGAGATGGGTGGGACGACATGGGTCGGTAACTGGCAGCTCTTCGCTGGACTGTGAGGTCCGTTTTACAAGGTGTTTTTATGGATTTGAGCGCAGGAACATAATTCATCGCCTGGGGCGTGCTAACGTTGTGATGGAGAGGTGAGTACGGGACCGGAAGGAACGCCTTCTGGGATGTGATCGGCGCCGACGGCCTTATATTCTTTTCCCGTCTATTGTATGAGAATTGATTCGAGCTGTGATGCGACGCACAAGACAACAATTTAGAGGACGGACGAGCTCGACACGAAGGACCTACGTGAAGAATAGCTGGGGTTCCTGGTTATATATTTCTTCCTCCGTACTAGTCTAGGATGGATAGTAATGTGTATTATGTTGGAATAGCACAGTAGATTAGGGCTCAGGCTTGGGCTAGCTGGTCGGGAGCAGCGTCGATTAGCGTCAACTTCAAAAGTCGACAGACGGAGTGGGATGCTTAGTCATGCTTCTCGTCCCTGAAAGGAAATTGGTTGCCAAGCATCAATGGGTCGAGAAACATGGCTGCTTTCATGCACACTTGATGCTGACGTATATGCAGGTCAGACTGCCTGTGATTTAGTAATGTACTGCGCCAGTGGGAAACGACAACGGAGCCCAGCGCCACAAACGCGATAAATTCTCACGTGGGCGCGTGTACGATCGTGCGATCTCCAAATCTGTGACAGATCTCATACGCCCGCATTCCAGTGCAGCGCGCACAGTCAGCGTACATCGCTGAATCACTCCTCCGGCACCGACGACTGCATCATCTTACTCATCCTCAAGTCCATCACTCAAAAGCAGGCTGTGCCAACTATCTGCCAACCACACTCACACCACAGCATCATCGATGGAGGAAGACCATCACGTACAAGACGAGCAAATCGAGGAGGGCGCCGAAGAGGAGTACATTGACCCGAACGACGTCTACATCGAAGTCGTAGACGATGGCGATCATACCATGGACGACGATGATGGAGAGGGCGAGGTTATTGAGGGCGAGGGGCCCCAGCCGGACGAAGATATCGTTTACGAGGATAACTCTATACAACACTTCCCATACCACCGCAAATCCGTCTTCGCAGTTTCTGCACACCCCTTAGCACCTATCGCAGCGTCGGGCGGCGAGGATGACCTCGGCTACATCTGGGACTATACCACCGGAGACGAGATCGTGAAGCTCACTGGGCATACGGACAGTGTAATAAGTACCGCATGGAGCTCCGACGGCGAGATGATCTCGACGGGTGGTATGGATGGCAAGGTCAGGATATGGAGGAGGGTGGGCAAGGAGAACTGGAAGTTGTGGGAATTCTTGACGGAACTCCAGGGCCCGGATGAGGTTATGGCGCGTACAGTCTACTCCTTTTGAAAAGGCCTACTGACCCATTGCGCTCCATTCAGTGGCTACGTTGGCACCCCAAAGGCAACGTCCTGCTCGCCGGGTCAAATGACTCAACAGTATGGCTATGGCAGCTCCCTTCAGGCAACACCATGCAAGTCTTCGCCGGACACGCCGCACCCGTGCAATGCGGAAATTTCACGCCCGATGGCAAGCGCATCATCACCGCCGATGCCGAGGGCACCCTGATCTTCTGGGACCCCCGCTCGCCCTCCCCGGTCTTCAAGCTCAGCGCGACAGACGCGCGGTTCGACATGCAGGGGATCACCGCGCTCGCGGTTAATCCCGCGTCGACACTTGCGGTCGTCGGCGGGACGACGGGGAGCGTGCGCGTAGTGAGCCTGAGCAAGGGCGAGGTCGTCAGCGCGCTCGGCGGGCACAATGAGGGCGAGAGCGTCGAGGCGGTCGCGTTCGTCGAGCTCACGCCCGGCGCGGCTACGCAAACCGCAGGCGGGATCGTCGTCACTGGCGCGACGGACGGCAAGGCGTGCATCTGGGATTTGAGTACAAACCGCCTGCGGGCAACGCTCGAGCATGAGGTGAGCAGATTCACGCTCTGGGCAGATTTGCCTGCGAGCGATGTCCTTACCCTCGTGTATGGTTCTGACTGATGTTTGCGTCTACAGGACGCGGTGACGACGCTGCTGCCGCTGCCCGCACCGAAGGGCCATCTGATCGTGTCTGGCTCTGCGGACAGGACTCTCAAGACGTGGGACGCGCGGACCGGCACCCTCGTCCGCGAGCACAAGGGTCACCACGGTCCTATTCTTGGAGCGACACTCGGGCTCGAGGGCGGGATCGTGGTCAGCGCTGGGGATGATGGTGTTTGCCTTGTCTTCACGACCGAGTGATGCGATCCCGGGCTTAAGGATTATATTATTTGAGGAGGTGCGACTATCATTATAGATGTAGCCATAAGATAAGTGTTTGCCTCCTTGTCCCTTACCGCGACTGTCGCAAAATTGCGGTTCAGACCTCATCATACGCTCAGCGTACACAACATAGAGACCGACAAGGCGGCGCCCGACTCCGCCCATGACATTGGTTATCTATTTGCTTGCATTCTTGGACTTTCGGGCGCTCGCACGCTCATTATCGTGCGCTTGAGGATTACGCGTGTCTTTCCAGTCAAACGTCATCCACAGCCTACCACGGCCCGTGCTATTATTATACATTAGACATACGGACGGAGCTGAAGCCTATAGAATGGTACACATGAGCATAGCGTGGTGTGCGGGTGTCGACTCATTCCGGTGCCTTTGTGTCCTTGGTGGCCAGCAAAAACCAGTTGAACCGCGCGTAGTATTGCCACTGCAGAACACTGTACGTGTTTGATACGTACTTGCACAACTCTTGGTCTAGATTTATGGCAGGGGGAGGCGTTGAAACGTGCCCAAGAGACTGGGCAGATCAGCCACAGTGCATGCTTGGCCGGAAACATCTGGAAGACAGATCTCCGTTCTGGTCGAGGTCGTCAAGTGACGCAGAAGATACAGTTTCCGAGATGAAGGCGTCCTCGTTTCCATAGCATGTCCAGTGGAATTCAGATTGCACTGACGTCTGTCAATGTAGGCGGGATTCTCATTTGTAGGTGGAGTGCGCCATAATGATAGGAGTAACGTACTTATCGAGGGCAGTTTCGGACATGAAGCACGGATCACTTGGCTTGGTCCGCAGTCGTCATTGATGATTCATAGACTGCACGAGAGAACTCAACATTTAAGGCCTCTTTTTAGAAAAATTGAGGAACATAGGAACCAGCAGCTCGTCACGCAGACCATGGAAAAGGAGGCGAGGGGACTGGGAGGGATCGAAGGAAGTTCGAAGATTAAACATGTTGCCGCCGAGCGCGCGGAGATACGGTGCCTTGTGAACCATTCAACCAAACAGGTGACGCCGGTTTTCTCCGCGGATATAAGGCGCTCCTGCCAACCCATCATCGTCGGTTCGTTCTTCCCCTTCCCACCAGCTCACCACACCCGTCTCTTCTGCTTTCCGCAACCTGCAAGCAAAGATGAAGTCTGCCGTCCTCTTCTCCGCTGCTGCCCTTGTTGCCAGTGTCGCTGGTTTGACTGTCAACACTCCGTACGTTGTCATCGGCGAGCGTCTATTCGTTGACCCTTAATCTGGTTGTCTCCAGCGGTTCCGTTGTTGAGTGCGAGCCCACGGCCATCACCTGGACTGGTGGTTCTTGTACGTGGCTCTCCCTTTCTTGTGCACAGTCAAGAGGCTGATTTCTTGTGTAGCTCCGTTCTACTTGAGGTATGCATCATTTACGCACAAGGTCAAAGCGGCATAGTAACGATGAGCGCGTAGTTTCGCCCTCGAGTCGGATCCCAACGGTGCTGCCCAGCAGAGCTACGGCCCCCTGCAGAGCTCGCCCTTCACATGGACGACCAACATCACCGCCAACATTGACCTCATCGTCAACCTGAAGGACAGTACTGGTACCGTCGCCCAGTCCGGCAGCTTCATTGTCCAGTCTGGCTGTACGTCCTGCGATTTCGCCGTCTCAAGCAAAAGCTAATACGATCGTTGTAGCAACCAGCTGCTTGACGAGCTCTGGCTCCTCGGCTGCATCTGGTTCCGGTTCCAGCACCAGCGGAACAGGTGCTTCGACCACAACCTCCAGCGCTGCTTCGACTGATGTGACTACCTCTACCTCGTCAGGCGGCTCTTCAGCCAGCAGCAGTGCCTCCTCCGCCAGCTCTGCCTCTGGGTCCACTCATGCCAATTCTGCGTCTGGCACCAGGTATGTTCTCCGTCATGCGCAATATCTCGCATTCCGCTGACACAATTCTAGCTCCGGCTCTAGCGCGACTACGACCACCACCAGCGGTGCACTCGCAAACGCCGCCAACATCCTCGTCGCTGCTGGCGTTGGTGCCGGTGTGATGGCCTACCTTGCTTAAGTGTGCGGGGATTCGGCAAAAGGGGCCTGCTTTAGTCCTGAACTCTGGCTCTCTGTTCTGAAAGAATCTGCTCTTGTGTTGCGTTTCCGGCGTCGTGATACCTTAGCTCATCGCGGCTCTTACAGTATTCGCCCCTTTTAGACACCACTGTTCGTAATACACGCCGAGGACTGGAACTCTTACCCCCTTTGTCTGAACCGTGTCTGTACTTTACACCGGTCTGATACCTGTCTTCGTTTGCTTCTTTTCGCCCTTCTTCCTGGCTCACTTGCGTTAGGCTTCTGAGCATAGCATTTGGGTTCTAGGAGTTCTGATTGTACAGTATACACCAGAAACGTCCTTACGATCCCGATGAACACGCTCAATGACTCTCGCACATACCAAATTGGTGTGCATTGAAAATTGGTGTGCATTGAATTGTAGTCTCGAATAGTCTTTGTGGGGTCCGTGGTTTCCTCAGGAGTGTCTAGAGTGGTGGTCCTGAGCAATCTTGCTATAATCCCACGTCAGAACATGTATACTCTGACAGCTATCTCTAAGTCGCTAGGCCTAGTAAGTAAGGTTTCTGTGCACAGGCGGGGAGCATAGTGCGGGGCGGCGTAGCACCGATCAGTGCATCTCATTCTCGTCACACTTCAGGTTACTCAACTCATGACTCTCGCGTCGGTCTGGGTCAAATCCATCCTACGTGCACATCCCATGCTCAATGTTCTCCTTCCCAATTCTGGGAAAAGAGAACGACGAGCCTGGGGAAGAAGACTACATATGTCCGACGACTGACGCTCAAGTAGATCCACATCTAAGACTTACATCACATTGGTTTGGCCTCCGATAACGAACCGTCAACATATATTCTCAACTTGCGCTTGAAACGTCGAACCGATAACACTTTGAACTGTGCAGACGTATATTTCATAGATTCTTTGACATACTTATGTGGTCTGATCTGCAGTGCATGAAAGATATGTACAAGACTGTGGCTCTGAGCATTGCAAGGATCGCGTGTGACATGACTAAATGGATCCCTCCCGGCTCCTGCTCCTGCTCCTGCTCTTTCCTCCTTGACTCTGGCGCGCCAGTTTTCGTGCATTCTTGAACCTGCTAGGACTTTACTCGTATATTTTATCTCTGCTAAGCCTCGTGCTGACTGATAGCACGCGGAGGGCGCGCACTACAGGCCCACAATCGCACCACCCATCGCACGAAGCAAGTCAGTGTGCTCGATTCACACCCATCCTGTACCTCTACGCCGTCCATTCCTGCCTGCGATGATCCATGGCACCCAGACCACACCCACACGTCGCTATCCCTCTTAGTGCTACTCCTCCAAGCGACCCATCTCCTACCTCCGCTTGGTCGTCCTATCTTCTACACCCGCCGTCGCCCCATGACCCCTCAGCTGCCAGTTCATACAGCGATTCCGAATACAGCGAATATCCATACCCTCAAGGCTCCCCGCTTGGCCCTAGGATCAGCCTAGATGCACCCTCAAGGCCAACCAGTCGCGCGAGCTTCACCGGCCAGGATAACGATCGCATTCGCTTTCCTGAGCCCCAGTTCTACCGATCATCTTCCCAGCGTAGTGCGCTGCGCCCTAGTCCTTCGGTCACTCATCGAGCTACGCGCAGTGAGCTGACATTCAGTCCTACTGTACGCCCCGGCTCGTCAAGACCACCGTCCTTCGTGTCGACGTCTTCGACGAGCAGCCCCGAGGTACGTCATATGCTGTTATTGGCCCATATAAACCCACTCCGCGCTCCAGTTCACTCCCACCGAACTTTCCGAAGAGCTATCTGGCCTGACGTATGTGTTCCCCGCGTTTCCAGTCTCTTCTCATTCATACATCCATCGTGCTAGCCTCGAATCGGAGGAAGACCTTCGGCGCTTCCAAGCCGGTGAATTGCCCGAGAATGACCAGGAGTGGTACAAGCTCGTCCCAGCGTCTGCACGCGAAGTACTCGACAAGCGAGAGGTGACTAGGCAGTCGATCCTGTTCGAGATCATCAAGTCGGAGAAAGACTATGTCAACGATCTCATACTAGTCAAGAAGGTCCCTATGTCCCTCGTCATTCATTGAGGCAGTACCTGACGGACTACTCTAGGTCTTCATAGAACCGTTGCTGAACACGTCCCCAGTCCCGCAGCACCGCCTCAAGGGTTTTATCAATGCGGTGTTTTGGAACATCGACGCGATTCGAGAGGAACATGAGCGGATGCTCGGTGCCCTCTTCGAGAAACAGCGCGAGTACCACCCGCTGATCGACAGCATTGCGGAAATTGTCACGGAACGTACGTCTCCACGCGCGACCGGCCCTTACGGCGTATTCACCGCCCGCACAGACGTGCTGCAGTTTCTGTCAGCTTACGAGGACTACATCAAGCACTACCCCCTCTCGGGTGCGCGCCACCGCGCGGAGCTGAAGCGGAACACGCGCTACCAGTTCTTCATCCAGCAGTGCACGCAGGACCCACGTGTGCGGAAGCGCGACCTGATCACCTTCCTCTCGCGACCGGTCACAAGGCTACCGCGTTTGAGCCTCCTGCTCGAGAACGCGAAAGAGCATACGGCGCCCGACCACCCCGACCAGGAGACGCTGCCCATCATTCTCCAGATACTCAAGACGTTCGTGAAGAGCACACAGCCCGGCATCGCCGCCGCGGAGGACAAGGTCAAGTTCTGGGAGCTCTGCGAGAGCCTGAGCTACCAGAAGGGCGAGATCCTGGTGCGTCGCTGCGCTGGTGCGGCTGCGACTGGCAGTGCGCTGACTATGGAGGGGGGCAGGACTTGGACTTGTACGACGATAAGAGGACACTCGTGTACTCGGGCCCGCTTGGGAGGAGATGGAGCGAGAAAATGAGCCAGCTAGAGGTGGCGGCGTACAGGTGGATCGATCTGCACGTCGCACTTCTGGACAACTACCGTAAGCCGGCCTGTGTTGTGGTGTCACACAGTGCTCACCACTCGTCCCATCGCAGTGCTCCTGCTGAAGCCGGAGAACCGTCCTGGAGGCGTCCCGAAACGCTCTGTCGTGTCTCGCGTAAGTCGCCGACATCATCCATGTCTCCACCCTCGCTCACCGTCTGTGGATCTTGACTCCAGCCGATCCCGCTTGAGTACCTTCGGCTCGGCTCGTTCTCCGACCAGCCAGAGAAACGGAAAGAGCAGGCGGAGGACGGAAGCCGGTTCCACTTCCGGAGCACGTACCGCGACGTATGGCCGTTCACGATATACCACGCATACGAGAAGTCACGGCGCCGGTATACGCTATTCGCGAACAGCGAGGCAGTCCGAGAGAAGTGGCGTAATGCACTGATGGATGCGCTCGCGGTGCGGGAGGCCCAGCAGGAGTCAAATATGGTGCGTGCTTTCGGTACGCTGATGTCTGGCATCAAGGATATATAGGCTGACTGTGACGGTGCGATGCAGTGGTTTGCGCCGCATACAGTCCATGAGAGGTTCTTCAGGTACTCGGAGTCATTCGCGCCTCCCATTGGGAACGTGACAGGGAGGATCACTGCGATGGCTCCCATGAGTGCGTGGGCCGTCCAATACTCTCGGGCGTTGCCAGCTAACTCGGGGCTCGGATAGCTAGTGGCGGGAAGAACTCATTGGTCGTCGGCTGCGCGTCCGGCGTGTACGTCGCGCTGCGTACCGAATTCGGTACGTCCCCACCTCCGTACCACCACGGACGCTCACTCACCATCACCGTCTCGTCGGCGCAGAGTATACGAAGGTGTTGAACCTGTCGAACCCGGCGAGCATGCTCGCTCTTCCCGAGTTCAACAAGCTCCTCGTACTATCGGACCACTACCTGTATGCGTATGCGCTCGACCTGGTCGCGCGCACGGCTGCTGGCCAGGCAACGACTGAGCAGCTCGAGGCGAGCCGCCAGGTTGTCGCAGGACAGGACGGGAGCGTGCTGTTCTTCCGCGCGGGGCGCATCGGGAGCCGGAACATGAGTGCGTGCTCTAGTATGGTTGCGTGTGCGTCGTCTGGTGGCTGATGATGCCATTAGTCCTGTATGCGTCGAAGCGGCTTATGCAAGTGCTCTTCAACGCGCTCGAGATATCATGGGTGGACGATGCGGCGTTCGCGCCGAGGCGCAGTGGCTCTGTTTCAACGCCGGGGCTGCCGTCGAATTATCGGCCATTTGGCGAGGTGTGTAACTTCGTGGTTGTGCTACCGCTCAGACTGATCACGCGATCCCTACCAGCCTATACCGATACCCAAAGACTCGCACGACTTCACGGCGTTGCACACGCGCATCGGGGTATGCCATGAGAAAGGCATTACCATCGTAGATCCGACCAAGTGCGTTGGAACACTGCTTTCAAGGGAGAAACATGTTCGCTGAGCAGCGTTTATACTACAGCCCGGGTGTTTCGGGAAACAATCCGATCATCCTACCCAAGTTCGTGGGATCGGATGGCGGCTCGCCGATGAACGCGCTGAAGAGCCGCTGCCAAGACGCGAAGCCGCTGGGTCTCGTGCGATGCCTGAACGACGAGATCCTAGTCATATACGACGGTACGTGCTGCAATACGATGCGGGCCCCGACTGCGTTGCTGATGACCTGCCGCAGAGGTTGGCTGCTACATCGACAAGCATGGGGTGCCCTGCCGCTCGGCAGGGTACCTGCGCTGGGAGTCGAAGGCGAGCACGTTCGTGCATCGGGGAGAGCACATCCTACTCTTCTCCCCGGAGTTCGTCGAGGTGCGCACGGTGCAGACGGGCAAGCTCGTGCAGGTGGTCGAGGCGGTGGACATGCGGCTGACGTTCCAGGGCGTGCTGCCGGCGGACGAGACGGTGCTTGTCGCATGTAGAGGGAGGGTGGATCGCGGGGTCGCCACGGACAGGATTGTCGAGCTGGTGGAGACGTCGGAGATCACGACGCCGCGGGCGACGTCTGCTGTGCCAGGGTTGTGGGATGAGTGGGATATGTAGAGCGGGATCTAGGATCTTGGAGTCGAGGATGTGTATGTACCACAGGGCGGTCTATGTCTACGTTATAACTATGTAATCTACATTTCTAGGTAGTGTAACGCCGTAGAATACTATTTCACTCATCTGTATCTGTACAGCGGCCCAAACGCGAGCCACGTGATGAACGCGTTGTTAGTCGCGCGGCGCGACCGAATCGAACCTGAATCTTGATCTCCTTCTTCCGCCTCCTCCTCCTCCTCGCTGCAACTCACCACACGCAACAACATACATCTGCGTCGTGCTCACAGTAAGTGCGAGTAGCCCATCTTGTATGTATATCCCAGCTATGTTCTGTTCAATGCGTCTGGACCTGCAGCTCACTTTCATATTGATCTTCGTGCATCGGTTGGACTGATGGAACGCGTTGCTCCAGCTGAACCTCGTCAAGTCCCTGACTACATGGATCAACTGCTGAAGACACGGGAGACATTTCGCGACCAGATCCGGACCGCTCTAGAGGAAGACCCCGACCCGCTGTCCGCGTACGACGGCTTCGTCAAGTGGACACTCGAACACTACCCCAGACAAAACCTTGCTCAATCCGGCCTTCTAGAGCTTCTCGAGGAAGCAACGCGCCAGTTCAAGGATGACGAAGCCTATAAAGGCGACCTCAGGTACCTCAAGCTCTGGCTGCTCTATGCGAACCATGTCGAGGACCCCAGCGTTATACATGCCTATCTGCTCAAGAAGAACATTGGGGCGGTGTATGCGCAGATGTACTGGGAGTATGCCACGGCCCTCGAGTGTGCCGGAAGGTGAGCATAGCCCTATCAGGGTTGCATGCAGGTCTTAGGTGGGAGTTAGGCGACCGGAGGCAGAAGCAGTGTACCAGAAAGGTATTCAACGGCGAGCGCGCCCGTTAGAACCCCTGAAAAGACGCTACGATGACTTCAAGAAGAGAACATCGCCCCTAACAAGTGTTGCGGGTGCGAACGCAGCGTATTGGAAGGGCGCCTCTATATCGACTCGTGCATTGCGACGCAACCCATTCAAATACCACACCTCCGATCCTCCTACCGCATCCTCTTCTACCGCCCCCGCAGCCGTGTCGCAAGCCGCGCCCTCACCACCTTCGTCAAGTCAAGTATCGTCCGTTGACCAGAAGCGCGAACGCTACGCCCTCATGCTTGCCCCGCCCGTGCCCGGCAAACGCCCCGAGAAGCTGCGCTTCAACCTTTCGCTGCTCTTCACGGAGGACGGGACCGAGTACAGCATGCAGGAGGCTCGCGCGCGTTCGATGGGGCTGCTCGGCAAGAAGTGGGCAGCCCCGCCCGAGGCAGCACACCGCGTGAATTTCAACGACGGGCCCAGCACGGGGCGCACGCGTACAACGCGCAAGGCGTTCGAGCCGACAGTCACGCTCGCGACGAAGGAGGCCCTGGCGGACGTGTTCGGCATGTACAACTCACCCGAGCGGTCAGTCCGCCTAGGCGCCGTCGTAGGGAGCAAGCACGCGCCGGTGCATAAAGTTGCACCGGTCTCGCTCGAGAGCCAATTCCGCTCGGTGGTCAGCGAGGAGAACCCTGCGAAGACGCCACGGAACAATGAGAATGCGTTGGCTGCTGCGAAAACACCTAAGGCGAACGAGAATGCTATGGTACCTTCGAAGTTGGGGCCAGGTAAGGCACTTGAGGACAATTGCCGCATATACTGACTGTTGCACCAGCGTTTCGGCCGTTCGTTGACGAAAACGCGGGACGCAAGGAAAGCACAACGCCTGCACCGCCCAAAGTAAGCGTCCTTCTCTTCCTTCGTAGCGACTCATATACTGAGGTACTACCCGAACAGTTCAAGCCCTTCGTCAACGAGGAGCCACCTAGCAAACTACCTACCTTCACTCCTAACCCCGGCCGCAGGGCGCTCACCGTCAAGGACGCGTCCACGCCGGCTGCGCCACCTAGAAACGAGCTCGCGCAAAGCACGAAGACCCCCGTGCCCTTCCGACCTGCGCCTGTGTTCTCGGTCTTTACTCCCGCTGTTGACCCTGCCAGTGACCGCCCTGCGGCGCGCAAGGATGCAGGGCCGGAACAGCAGGTCCAACTCAGGGCGAGCAGTACCTCACCGCCCGAAGTTGGGAGCGTCTTCACACCCTTTCGGGATCCGGGAGAGCCGATCAAGGTGTTCAGTCGGCCGCCTACACGGAATGAGAACTTGCCTGCGTCCGAAGTTGTGCCCACCCTGCAGTCAAGCACGTTCAAGCCGTTCGTAGATGGCGATGATGAGGAGCAAGCTCCTCAGGCTGTGCCGGCACGCAAGGTGCTGGGCGAGCGGCCCCCTCTTCGAGCAGCGTTTGCCCCGCTGCCTGTGGACGATGAGCCCGAGGAAGCAGAAGTTTCTCAGCTCGACGACTCGTACGAGGAGGACGAAGAAGAATATAACGAGCGGGTGCAGCACGAGCCGGAGCTCGTTCCCCTCCCGAGTGAGGAGGTCGAGGAAGACAGCATGTTTGAGGACGGCGAAGGCCTCGCCTCCCGCGCGACCCCGCTCGGCGGGCGGTTCGGCAAGTTCGACGTCATGACGCCGATCGCGGAGCGGACGCTCGAGTACGCCGCGAGCACGCGTTCGACACCGAACGATACGCGCAACAGGCCCGTGCACCAGGACCCCGTCGAGGTCGCAGAACAACTCGCGGCGGAGCTGCGCGAAGAGGAGGAGGCGGAAGCGCTGCAACGGAAGAGCACGGGACTGGGAGAGATTGAGGAGAGGACGGGTACGATGAGCCTGTCCGACGCGTTAGCTATCACGTCGTCATTCAAGCCCCCGAACCCCTGCAACCCGTTCGACCCGCCCATCGTCAGGACCCTCCTCTCGCTCATCCCGCCCGACCATGGCTTCCACGATCTCAAGGAGCATGACTCCGTGCGCATGGACGCGATGCAGAAATTCGCAAAGAAGCAGTCACGTAAGAGCGGCGGGAACACGTCGAAGGGCGTGCCAGAGCCCCGGGAAACTTGCGAGGTCGACCTCCTGGAGCGCCGCTTCACGATCCTGAGCAAGCTCGGCGAGGGCGGCTTCGGCGCCGTTTTCGAGGCCGTGGACCTCGACAAGCAGGCGGAGATGGATGATGTGGACGACGTGGACGAGGACGCGGAGGAGCAGACCAAGTTCGCTCTCAAGGTCGTCAAGCCGCGGAATCTGTGGGAGTTCCACGTCCTGCGGCGCATCCACCGCACGCTGCCCGCGGCGCTGCGGCGCTCAATTATCACGCCGCACACGCTGTACGCCTTCCGCGACGAGAGCTTCCTCGTGCTGGAGCTGCGCAAGCAGGGCACGCTCCTGGACGTCGTGAATAGGGCCGGCAAACTCGGCGTCCTTCAGGCGGGCGGCGGCGTCGAGGAGCTCCTCGTCATCTACTTCGCCATCGAGCTCACGCGCATCCTCGAGGGGATGCACCGCGCCGGCTTCATCCACGGTGATGTCAAGATCGACAACTGCCTCCTGCGCCTGGAGGAGGGGCCGGGCGGGCGGGACGCATGGCCGGATGCGTACGACACCGAGAGCGACAGCTACTGGGGCTGCAAGGGCATCAAGCTCATTGACTTCGGGCGCACGATCGACACGCGACTCTTCCCCGCTGGGCAGCAGTACATCGCGGAATGGCCGGCAGACGCGAGAGACTGCCTGGAGATACGGGAGGGCCGTCCGTGGACGTTCCAGACGGACTATTTCGGCCTGGCAGCGATCCTTTACTGCCTGCTCTATGGCAAATACATCGACGCGTCGTCACTGACCCTCGTGTCAGACACGGAGAAGCGGTACAAGATAGCGACGCCAATGAAGAGGTACTGGCAGACTGACCTCTGGACGAGGCTGTTCGATCTCCTGCTCAACCCATGCCTGGTACGAGAGGATGGTCAATTACCGCTCAATGACGAGCTTGCTGAGCTACGAGTGGAGATGGAGGAATGGTTGCGGGCTAACAGCAATAAGCGAGCATCAGGTAGCCTGAAGCAATTGATGAAGAAACTGGAGAAGCTGGGTCTTGAGATCCCTAAACGAGACTGACAACGCTGTAGAGATGAATATTGTAGCCTTACGAGCCTCGTCAACATACCTAACGATCCCATGCGTACTTATACTCGACACGCATACTGTGCTTTTTGTCTGTTTTGCATTGCATCACAACAAATTGCAGCGAACAACATGACATGACAGCCGGACGACAACACTGGGGCAGAGCGATAGTACACACAAGACCATGCCTCGCTCGCGTCACAAAGGCTCCTCCACATAGTCAACAGCAGCGAACACCGAGGCAGGCAGTATGGACGAGCGCAGTGTCCAGTTAGGCACGACAGGCTCAAGCATGGCCAACACCACCCATTTGTACAGGCGGGGCCTGCGAGGGGTCGTAGTGAGGCGGTCCGGGGGGAGGCATCATCATCTGGTACGGGACAGCATGTTGCACTAGAAGAGCAAGTGAGCATGAGCAGTAGCGTGACACGTGCGAGATACGCACACTGTGGACTCTGCTGGTAGTACGGATGTGCGTGAGATGGAATGGGAGTAGGAGGCATAGACGGGCGGGGACCACCGTTAGGCGGGACAGCGTAACCAGGGGGAGGCTGCTGCATGTAGGCTTGAGGGGCTATCAAAAATGAGTCTCAGTCTATTAAAGATGGCGCGGGGTTACGCACGGGGCATTCCCATAGGAGCGCCAGGGTACATCGCTATTGACGAGGGCTAGATCAGCACAGTCGCGCGTGGAAACTGCAGACAGTCTTACCGTTCGGTGGCATATGTGGGTAGGGCATGGGCTGCATGAACTGAGGGCCGGCGGGGATATACGCGCCGGGCGGAGGAGGCGCCATCATCGGTTGTGCGTACTGATGTTCACTGTGAGTATGGCAAGAAAAGGACATCCCGCAATGGTTCACCACCCACCTGTCCAGGGTAGTACTGGGGATAGGCATACACGTATCCGCGCGCGGCAGCCTGTGCCGCCGCGTCTTCTTGCGGCTCGTACGGGGGCGGGGGTTGCATCGTGGGAGGAGGGTGTTGTGCCATCGGCGGGGACTGCTGCTGTGGCTGGGGAGGAGGCGGGAACGACAACATGTATCGCTTGCCGGAGTACGGCCAGCTCGGACCTGATCCGTGGATCGTCAGTACCCTCGGAACGAAAGATGCTAGAGACACATACCAACGGAGTTGGCGTCTGTCACCTTGTGGTGATGGTTCTTGAACGGGTTGAAGTCCTCCTTGATATGCACCACCAGACCCTTCTTGGGCAACTTTGCGCCGAAGAACGGGTTCGGCGGGCCCTGCGTAGTAGACGCCTCCGCGCCCTTCACCTTCGGCGACGCCGTCGACGACGCGGTGCCGTTCAGGTTTGGAGATCCGCTCTGCGCGAACCGGGTCAGCGATCATCTACAGACCCATACACGTAAGCGCGACTCACAGGTGGAGAAGCAGACTTGACAGTAGACCTGAACGAAGGTGCATTTACGTTGAGTCTGTTCGCAGCGGTCGGGCTCAACGGACTGGCCACTGCCGGCCTCTGGACAGCTGGAGCGGTGGGCGCAGGCGCAGGTGCTGCACCCACGCGCTTGCCCTTGAACGGCGGGATCGTTTGGATGACCATAGGGATCCTCTTGGCACCTTCCTTGCCCGCGACGAGCTTCGCAGTACTACTCGCAGTCTTGCCTGCGGCAGCCACTGGAGGCTTCGCGGTCGATGGCGGGTTGGCGGGGGCGGCAGGCGACCCGAGTGCGCGAGACGCTGAGGGCGACGCACTGAGCGTAGCGGAGGTACTGATAGCGCGGGCTTGCGAGGACTCCGCGTCCTTCGTAGACTTCTCCTTGATCTGGCGCTGCTTCTCCTCATCCTTGGCCAGGATAGGTACAAGGTCCTCCGGGATGGGTTTGTTGAGCTGATAAGTCGCTTCAGAATCATGGACGCGCGTTCGAACAGGATAAATCACGCACCTTGAAGCTCTGACTGAACTTCACCAGCTCAGCCATGCGCCTCTCCATCTCGTTCTTCATCAGTGCCTGCTTCTTCTTCAACAACCGATCCTTCTCGTTCGACACAAAACTCCGGAATGCAGGGACAGCGTCAGCCGTTGGCTTCCGACCCCTATCATTAACAACTGTCTTGGAACCAATGCATAATCACAGTACCTTGTTCGTGCCAGCGGCGGCTGTGTTCCTCGCCGCATCTGCCTTCTCCTTACCCTTGTCATCGGAAGCTGCCGTCCCATCTGGCCCACTGACAGACACCCGCTGGACATCCTTGCCCTCGACAGTAGGACCTACTTGGCCAGTCTTGCGAGCACCCGGTGGCACGTACGCATTTGCGCTGCGTACGACGGCACCGTACCTATTGATAGTTTCTACGTCAGACCGTCATCTCAGGGACACGAAGATGTAGCAGACGCACTTCTCCTCCTCGTCCCTCCCCTCCCCAACAAAATCCTGCTTGCGCTCCTCAGCAACATGCACATTTCCTGTCTGGCTCTGCAAAATCTGGTTGGCGATATTCGCCGCCCAGCGCTCGCGTTCTTTGAAGTCTGGGGCATCCCTATCGAGCTTCGTCGTGTACACGTCCTCGTCAAAGTTTGCCTTTACACCAAACAGCCGCTCGTTCACCTCGAACTGGTTCCATGCGCCGCCGATCGATGCGCCCGGCCCGAAGGTCAGGTCGTCCCTCGCTCCCCCATTCGACGCGGGCCCCGAGGCACCGCCGGTTGCAGATGCGTCCTCCGACGGCTGCCAGGCTTGCAACTCGCGTTCCCGACGGTTGGAGCTTTTGCTAATATCGGTGTCTGTCTTGAAACCTGAAGCAACGTTAGTTTGCAGGCTCCTGGTCTGACGATAACAGAATGCAATGCAATCATTCGTTTGAGGTATACGAAGACGCGATAATTCTGCATAGTAGTCGAGCTCAACACCTGCGTCGCTAACAGACTAGCGCCCAACGGTGTATGTATGCGCTGATATCGCCTTTGCCCTGCAATGAACATATCGTACCAACGATGATAGTCTGTACACCACGCGAGGCCAAACACAGACTTGTGATCACTGTGGTAGGTCTCAGAACCCATTATTGCCAACGGGATACCTCACGTTGGCTTTCCAGCGTGTAAACTTCAACCCGAGACATCTAGCCCTGCAACCACCACTACTGATCAA
This sequence comes from Fomitopsis betulina, assembly GCA_022606075.1. NCBI lineage: Eukaryota > Fungi > Basidiomycota > Agaricomycetes > Polyporales > Fomitopsidaceae > Fomitopsis > Fomitopsis betulina. Next base: position 50,871 of record JABYQK010000005.1, on the reverse strand, counting down.
GAAGGTACTCACTGTCACCATTCACGGTCGGCGGCTTCGCATCCGCAGGCCCGCTACTCCATTGGTCAATGTTGGTGCTTGCAATAAAAAGTGTCTCGCGCAGAGGCGCGCCAGGGTTCGAAATATCCTTCACGTCGCGCAGGGTGACGCCCGTTGTATCACCTTCGCCGCCTGTTGATATGACAGAGCCTTCGTAGCGCACGTGGGTCTTGGTGGTCAGGGTGATAGTAGTTCCCTGCATCAGCGGAAAGAAGGAGGGGAAGGAACGGAGTGAGTGACAGACAGATGAGAATGGGGAAAGACGCACAATGAGGCCCGAGAGTTGAGAAAGTACGCGGTCCTGCGTAGAGTCGGGTTGCGTCCGGGGCGGCGGGGTGTTACTGGTGCCGTTTGGTTGACCGAGAGGGGGGAAAGCGCCAGGGCTCGGGGCGGGTGTCCCGTTTGGAAGACGAGCATTGGCCGCGGTCGGAGAGTATGTGGGGGAGGCGCGTGCAGCAGTAGACCAGGCCTGTGTTCGACTAGAAGCACGTCAGCTAGGGTTCGCTTCCACTGGGGGAGACGATGACGGCAGGCAGTGTCGAATCGTTCATGGTGGCGGAATAGCAGGAGCGATGGGACTCACCGGGCGGCGGGCTCTGATGCACCCCCTTTGCGCTGGGGCTTGGACTGCCTAGCGGTTGTGGCCATTGAGCTACTCGTTCACAACAAATATGCGGAAGATGGGGTCGGTAAGGTGGGTGGAGAGTATGGACACGGAAGGAGAAGTAAGAGGAATGCCGGGAAAAGGAAGGAAAGCAGGGAAAGAGAATCGCGTATGTGCAGCCCGGTTGAGAGAATGGATAAGAACAGCCGGAGCTGCGTTGCGTGGATGGGAGCAAGGGCAGTCGCGACGAGAGGGCGTCGAGGTCGAGGAAGACCAGAACGCCCGACCCGCCCACCGCCATGGCCACCAAGGACCCCGACACACTCTGTCTACCGCCCTCAATTCTTCTCTCCTCCGCTCGGTGTTCGTTGCCCCCGGTGTCCACAGATACCGTCTAAAGCAGCTGCCTACGCGGACGCCTCGCCTGCATTAAACCCAGAGACTGCACGGCTGGCCCATGCTTTCATAACACCAGTGCATTTACACCAAAGGGTGGCCCGTGCTCGGAGTGGCCGGGGGACCTACGGAGGCGTGTCAAAGTTCTGGACATGCTCTTCCGCGAAAAGCAACCCGGCCATCAGCGCGAACGTTTCTCCAATCATGTTTTGCTTCCGGGTTGCGATCCGTCGCAATGCGCTGTAATTACCCTCGCAATATATCGTCAACTATTATACTGTAGGTTGGGTGCTACACCTCGACGCGCCGCTGTCGGCGAACGAGAGCGCTGCATAGCAAGGAATAAACACGTCCCAAGACACCGCAAGTGTTCATCAGCTGTGATGTAATCTGTCAGATAGTCAAACATCCCGCGCTCGAGCGATTCAAAACCTGAATGCATGTTGTGGCAATTCAAGTGCCCACCATAGGCTCGTACCCATACTAATCTGGCGAGAAATTTAAACTCCGTCGTGGCACTCCTCTCGTTCGCCAGAACGGCTGGGCGAACTCGGCGCCCTTTACCTTGGTCCCCCCGTGGGAATCGAGACTTAGAGAAATCGCGCGTCGAGTCTCCAAGGGAGAGCAGCGCGAAAGCCAGCTTGAGGGCACTACCTCGACGTAGACAGTCTTCAATCAAATACTGTAGCATGTATGTATCCTATACACAGTCAGAAATACAGTCCAAAGTTGTCCGCACTCAAGTCGTCCATGTCGAGCGAAACATCGCCTGCGTTGTTGAGCGACATCACCTGTTGCGGAACTAGGTCATTCTCGACATCATCCTCGACATCCGACTCCGTATCCGACTCCTCTTCTTCGCTGCTCTCGGCATCATCGTTCGCATCGCTTTCGTGTGAGGCCGCTGGTTGTGGATCATCGAGTGGCGGCGCGACGGCTTGCGGTGCGCTCGCGCTCGAGCTCGGAGCCGCGATGTTGTCCCTCACGTACTTGTGTACAAGGAGTGGCGGTGCTCTGCAACGCGCCTGTAGCTTCGCGAACACCGCGTGGAATTCCTTGAGTGGTTCTCCAAGACGCTGGAGCCCTAAAGTGAGTGAGTCGGGCACCACTGGATTGTCAGATCCATCGTCAATCTCGCGGCCTGGGATCACTTCATACACACGGAAGCGTCGCAGCGACGCCCAGAGGTGCGCAATGTACCGCTCTAGGCTCGGTGTCGTGTGCTTTGTGCCTTGTTGCGCACCCAAGGTTGAGTTCATCGACGCCGCGAGGCGCCGGAGGACGTCAACACATGGCGATATCATCGCAAGCCACTCCCATGAGGCGCTGCTTCCGTGCGCCTTGTATATTGTCTAGCGAGATGCCATTAGTGAGGAGTGAACAGCAGACGAGAGGGGGCTCACCTTGATCCAGAAATTCAAGTGCTCCTGGAGTAAGTCAACCTCGACTCACGCATTCGCCTTGCCCGTGGGATTCACAAGCCAGTTCTTCAACACAATCCTCCTATTCACGGTTAGCCTCGTTGAACAAAAGCATATAAAGTTTGTACTTACCATAGTGGTTCCGGCCAGACATGCTTGAAATTATGTATGAGGAAGAGTACCTCCTGCGCGTACTTTGTCCGTCCACAGCCTCGGTAGTACAGCGCGAGGACCTTCAGAACAAGCAATACACGGCCGGAGTCGCCACATTTGATACAGTCAGTAAGAAGGCGGAGAATGAGTGCATCGCGAAGGAGAAGGACAGCATTCTCGAAGACCATATCACCCTGCGTCAGGTCACCGGACACTCCGTTGTCCGTGCACTCTGCCAGACAAATATGTGTCAGATACAACAAAGATTCTATCCGATCGACAATAACGCTGACGCACCTGTGCCCGTGTCCGCCTCGCTCGCTCGTGCTGCCGACTCTCCTTGCTTCTCTCGTTCCCTAAGCTCTGCAGCGCGTGCAGTCCATAAATGATCGACAGTCTTCCCATCCGCGAAGCGCGTGACGATCTCTGCGGCGTGGGCTTTGAGTTGGTTGAAATCCACATGGGCTGCGTAGTCGGAGAGATCTTCGGTCTCACTGACGAGCTCAAGACAGTGGAGCACCCGTGAATACAAAGACATGAAGGCCAGGTCGCGGCACTCGCGGAACGAAGGGAGGGAGGACAACACAATCGGTTTGCGATCGAGGAGGTTGTTGTGAAATGCGAGCAAGCCGGGATTGCGAGGGCCGAAGCGGGGGCACAGAGACTGCGTTGACCGGCAAGAAAGGCTGATTGTGTTATATTGTAGTGTTGTTCATCTATATTGCAAGTGCTAGAGAATGACATACAGAAGTCGCTGAGAGACGTCGCAGGTTGGAAGACTCGCGCGAAGCTACTGTCCCTCCAAGTGCTCTAGGGAGCCAACGCGCGATTTCTCTAAGTCTTGATTCCCACGGGGCGACCAAGGTAAAGGGCGCCCAGTTCGCCCAGTCGGTAGAGGCCCCTACCTCCTTTTCGCACTCCGATTCCCGTTTTGTCTTTGAGCGCTTCCAAAAGGAGGAGTGCCGGAAAAGGGGGTAGGGTGCCTCTACCGACTGGGATCGAGTCTATGCCCACCATTTACTCACAGTGCGCACACTCGCAAAAGCCGACGACCAATATTATTTGTTATCCACTGCGGAATGCTATGGACATGAAATTTCGTATGATGCATGTTGCTATTACGATGCATAATGCTGCATACCATATCATAAAGGATTTGAAACCCCACAAGCCCTCTCGACCACGCCCACCACTTCATCCACCCCCTGCGTCCGCGCCCTTGGTCAGCTCCCTCCCCAGCCCCACCAAACACGCACCCTCTACCGTCGTCTCCCACAGCTCGACCCGCGCCCTCTCCCGCGCCCGTTCCAGGTCCCGTCGCATCGCCTTCGCGCGCTGCAGCACCTCGCTCCGCGTCAGCCGGCTCGTGCCCGCGGGTTTTGACGCCTTGGTCAGCGCGAGCAACGAGCTCAGTGCGCTCAGCTGTGAGGACGCGGAAGGGGCTTGTGGCGAGCGCGACGTGGAAAATCCGGTAACATCGGACGGCACCAGGCTGGGCGGGAGAGACGGCCTCGCAGGTGGTTCGGTGGGCGCGCGTATGACGGCCGGTGGGAGGGATGCATTGCTGGAGGATTCTGCCGAGATACCGTTAGATAACCACTGTAGTTGCTCCGGCGCTGGTGTTTGACCAGATAACGGGGGCTGCACATTGAGCTGCACTTGGTGAAGAGCCGGGTCAGGCGAGACAACCTGAGCATCGGCTCCCTGTTGGAGCTCAGCAGTAGAAGGGACGACAGTCATTGCTACGTCGGGGGCTTGCGCGCCGTCAAAGAGGTGTTGAGTGACGGCGTGAACGCTCCCATACGGTCCACTGTCCACGTCCATAAGATCAACCCCGCGCTCCATTTCCTGGTCGGATTGGAGGTTAGACAGTGCACTCAAGGGGCCACACGTCTCCTCCAAGACCTTCTCGAACTCCTTCATCTCCGCTTCGCCAACGACGATGCCCTGCTCATGGAGACCCATAGCATCAGAAATACTGCCGGTGACGACTCCTGGCTCGCCAAACGCCCATCCCCACTCCGGTGTGGCAGGACTCGGCTCTGTCTCCGCTATGGACGCCGTAGACGCGAGGGGCGAGCCTATCAGACTCGGTGTTGCGCTTGCGCTCTGCCCGGGCGCGCTCGGTGATAGGTAATTTGAGTGCCGGGACGTAGCATGGATACCATTTTGCATGAAGAAAGCAGCTTGCGCAAGACCTTCGCTATACGATGCAGAAGAAGCCGGGACCGATGTGGGTATCGATGATGATGATGATGATGATGATGCTTGTGCTTGAATAGAAGGGTCTAGTGTGGATGTTTGTATGTGCGAAGGGTCATTAGGGAAGTCGAGGAGCGCTGGATCAAACATGAAATTGGCGAAGTCGAATGTTTGGCCTTGTATATTGGGCATGTCAGGCGTGGTTGTAGAACCATCCCCAGTGGTGAAGTCGTCTAGCACGTTGCGGAGGTCGGGGAGAGCTGCAGGATCGCTTGGATCACCAGGTGGGATTGATTCGAGGAGCGCCAACCAATCGTCAAAATATTGGGTGTCATGACCGCCTTCCGCCAAATTTGACACCCCTTCGAGTTCGAACATATCGGGATTAGCGGGTGTTATGACGATACTGGGGACAGACAGCATACCTTGAGAAGGACCCTGAGTAGCTTCTTGACTGGGGGGGCACTGAGGGTCTATTTGGCCTTGGTCCAAAGACGTGGGGGTACCGGCCAACATAGATGCTAACCACTGATTGATCGATGTCGGCGACGGCACTTGCGCGGCAGGCGGAGGAGAAGGGTGTAAAGGAGGTTCGCTCATCGTCTGCCTCGCTCCTGATCCTGAAGCGACACAGTCCATCCGTGGGGTCGAAGCAGCCGGCGAGGTCATACTTGGGACAGAGACTACACTCCGTGCTCTTGCTTCCAACAAACCGTCTTCCAGCCCATAAAACGAGGCCCTGTTCTTGTAGTACCCGCCGACTCTCCCCTGCCACCCGCGCTCGTCCATCCACCTCTGCTTCCGTACACGTTGCTGCTCTTGCAAGTAGCCTTTTACTGCGGCCTTCTTCGCCGCATCTCGCACCAGCGTCACCAGCTCCCGCACGAGCCGCGCCGCACGCTCCTTCGCCCAAGTCGTGTGATAGTCCGCCGGGCCCTGGCCCACCTGGAACGGATACGGTACGTCCCAATCGCTCGCGCCTGCGGGTACCGAATTTAGCCTGCGTCGTTTCAGGGGTGGAGGCTCGGACGGGAGGGGGCGCTCCCAGCCAGTGCGTGGTGGTTGCTTGGGCGGCGGCGCAGCAGCGGACACGGTGCCGGCCAAGAGGCGAACAAGGGACTCCACGAGAGGGAGGGCACTGCCTTGTTGTGCAAGTGTTTGAAGGATATCTGGTCCACGGACCGGGGGGAGTGGTGGTAACGTGCTGTCCGCGAGACGGCGGCGCCCGATGGACCGTGGTTGGTCGTTGTCGTCGGCATCGTCCAGCACTATTGGGTTTCCTGCAGTCGTGCCGGGTTGTGGTGCAAGCTGGGATGGGTTGACACCACCGACAAGGCCCGCGACACCTAGCAGGGCTTGTTGGTTGCGCAGAAAATTTGGCGGTACGGGTTGGTCGGGTGAAGGGATGAAGATAGGCGGAGCAGCAGGCCGGGGGGTAGATGAACGAGACACAGACCCTCCCCTTCCCTTTTCCTTCCCTTTCTTCAACTTCCGCTGTGCTGCAGGAGCGCGAGAAGCACTCGCCACGGCGCTTCCGCCCTGCACAACGTGGGCAGCAGCAGGCCGGCTACGTACCGTCTGCACAACGGACGGCTCCGCTCTCTCAGCACACAGCGGAGGGACTACATTCGTGGCGCGGCCGTTGACACTCAACGGCGACGACGCTGGCGGATGGACTGATGCTTCAGCGACGAGATGGGAACCAGGAAGTGCAAGGGTCCCCACGTTTTGTGCAGAGCCCGCCACACCCGGCAAGGCTAGAGGAGATGGTGACCTACCTCTCCCGCGTGGCGAGGGCGGGGGCGAGCCGAAAAGCGAATCGGAGTCTGCGTCATGGTCGAGAGGGTTGGAGCACGATGCTGGGTCTGCGTTCATAGCACTTGACGGATATGAGAGGATAGCGTGATGATAGGTGAAAGAGCTGGTACCTCTGAGAACGAGCGCGTGTCGTTGATAGCCTCTGAACTCGTGTTGGGGAATGTCAATGGGTCCAAGAGGACGATGCCTGCAAAGGAACATTAATAAGTAGTCAAAAGTGCACAGAATTTGTACGGACTGGTATATAGATCGTGTTCTCTTCACAGTCGTTGCGGTTGTCGCACTATCGACATGTCTGAGTCGTGAGACCGCGGAAAGACCAACGAGCACACCGAGCGATCAAGTTAAAGATGAAGAGTGCGCAAAAAGCTACGGCGCTTCGCCACTGACGGAGTGTCACACCCAAATCCGGCAAGTTTGCAAGTTTGGGGGAATGCTCTCTCGAGCTCGCAAGTGGTGGGCTATGCATTAAGTGCGTATGTGGTGCGTGTAAAATGAAAACATGAACAGTATTGCTATGCCGAATTCTGTTCATCCGTTAACTGAGACACAGTATTCCTATCCTCCACCCTCGGTGCCATCTCATAATCGCCAAATCCTTGGGATGCCTGGACCACATCGTCAGGAGCGTCAGGTTCGAGATGACCCTGCGAGTTTCTCCTAGCACTGAGAGGGCATGAGCAAGACGAACGACGGTTATGACAAATGGCATACCGGAAGAATGTGTACGACAACACCACATCGTCAAGGTTTCGGCAGGCAGGATCCTCAAGGAATTCTTTGTCGATGAAAAAGAGAAGAGGCATGTCCACCTCCTCTCCGGCCAATAGCTTCTGTTCGTCGAAGCAGAAACATTCGACCTTGCCAAAATACGGCGCAATCTGGCGTATGGCACTCAACGAAAGCGAACACTGGGAACAGCTACGGAACGTACCCTATCTGGAGTCACATTGTAGGTTGCAATTCCAATGATGTCTTTGTCCGAAAGGTTCTTGGCCTTGTAGAAGGCAAGGCTGGTTTCTCCCGGAAGAACGCTCACATACTGCTGGCACGGCGTGAACTTCCAAGGTAGAGCGTCCGACTTGTCTGCATTGAAGTGGACCTTGATGCGCCGTGCATCCTCGACCGGCACCAGTCTCTCAGCCTCGAAGATGCCCATCCCAGTCTTCGGAGTACCCGCAAAGCCTGTAGCCGCACAGAACATCCGGTAGAGCGGTACTGCGGCATAAGTAACACCAACACCTATGACAATCTAGGGTGTGTCAGGAGGAGGACCTGCTGACATATGAGAAAGGGACGTACCACAGCAGCCGTGTACATCAATAGACTACGGTTTCGAGTGGCGTACATCTGCTGTCGAGATGCCTGGTAGGACGGCTGCTTATTGACCGGGGAGGGCCTGGGTGGCGGGGGTGATCCCGTAGACATTTTGCGCCATTGTGTACGAGGCCATGCTACCTGTTCTCGAGGATATCGGCTGGCTGTCCCACATAACGAGAACGCCTGTGCTCTGCACGGTCTGCTCTGCTGCTTGTCAGTGCCCACAACGAAGAAAGTGTAGACCAGCAGAGCTCACCGCTGCGGGGCAGAGGCGTGAGGCAGTCGCAAGTCGCGGCCGCAAGAATGCGGTCCGGAGACAGTTCATGATTGAGTGAGGTCGCCGTCCGCGCGTGCTTGTCCCAGTCGGCGCTCTACCCTCACCTCAGTCTTCCCCCGACTCTCTCCTAACCACCTCGGACGATCACCGCGGGTCAGCCCGGTTCATCCTTCCACCCCATTCAATCCCGCAGCTGTGTCTCCGACGAGCACACTGTCCCCGCATCAATCTCGATTTGTTCGCGCTCGAGAAGAGGACAACGGAACATGTCCGCAGAAGCCTCCTCCTCCTCCAGGGGCCCGACCAAGAAGCCACCTCCCCCTGCTTCGGGTCCAGGTACAGATGACATTGAGAAGCTGCTCAGCAGGGAGGCGACAGCATTCCAGCGCGAAGTAGAGGTCGAGCGCATCCTCAAGGCCTTCAAACTCAAGTACGTCTTCCCGGCCACCTTCCATGCATTCTACCTCTACTGACCATCTTTATCTCCATCTGGCGAACATAGCCCGTATGAGATCCTTGACCTGCCGCAGGAAGCGTCGGCAGATGACATCAAGAAGAAGTACCGCCAGCTCTCACTTTGTGAGCCCACCCCTTTCGGCCCAGCCGTCCTCGTGCTCTCGTGAATACGCGTATTGATCTCGTACGTTGTTTGATATATAGTCATCCATCCTGACAAGAATCCCCACACTCGCGCCCCAGATGCCTTCGAACTCCTCAAGCAGGTGCGTCCGCTCTCTGCTATATGCGCGTGCAAAGCTCTCACCGACATTCTATTTTTGGCTCATGATGCACCTTGCGGACCGCTTGTTGTGTAGGCAGAGTCGCAGCTCTCGGATAAGACGAAACGAGAAGAAATCGATGCTGCCATGACACAGGCCCGTGTTGTCTTGCTCAAGAGTTTACAGCTGCCCACCACCACCGCGGACAACGACCCGAAACTCAAGGAGCTTAGTCCTCCATGGAGGCAACAGTTCCTCGCTCAAGCGAAAGAGCTCTTGATCGAGGAAGAAGTACGGCGGAGAAAGTCTGTATCTTCACGCCTTTCCTACAAACGTCTACTGACACAAGTACTCGCTAGGGCGGTTAAGATGAACCTGGCGAACGAGGGTCTCGAGGCGAAGAAGAAGGAAGACGAGGTGACTGCGAGGAAGCGGAAAGCTGAAGAGGATGCGCAATGGGAGGGTACGTTCTCATCCACCCCACTTGCCTGTGCCTCCTGACACTTTCCTTGTAGCCACTCGCGAACAGCGAGTCGGAAGCTGGCGATCGTTCAGCCAGGGCAAACAGAAGAAAAAGAAGCAGAAGGTCGCAATCCTCGGGTGAGCCTCCGCATAGATATCCTCCTCGTTCGCGTACAACCAGGACGTTATACATGGGACCCTGCATGCTCCTCATCCTTGCACCGCGCGCACTGCGCCTGTAACATCCGCACATTATATCATGATCACGGTATCGTAATAGAACGCTCGGTCATACACTACCGCTATACACGATATACACGTCACATTGATAGATGGTTTGAGCAAGAAGCATGAGTAGCATCAGATACACTGCAAACACAAACGTTAATCCGAGAGCTCGATGATATCGCCAGGGTTCTGGCTCGGAGGAGGTCGCATGCGACGTCTGACACGGCGCGTCAACACGGGTATGTTCTCCTTTTCGTCGACGTCCGAGTCAATCGTGATCACGTCCCCCACGGCCTCAGCCATATTTCTCCGGGCAGCGGGTCGACTGCTCTGCGATCTGCTCCTCGCTGAATACAACGTCCTCGAAGTCGAGCTCCTGGGTTCAGATTCAGACCGCGAAGCTCCCAGCAGTGCCGAGCTAGACGCGACCAGCGTCCCCGCCGTCGACACGCTCGTTGATGCCGTCTGGCCCGTCTGTACTGCCGTCGCGCTCTGCGCCGTGGACACCGCCACGCTCTGCGATTGGGGCTGAGATTGTAGCGCGAGCTCCTCCCTCTCTACGCGGTCCGCAAGTTCTAGGACCGCCTGGTCATTGAAGTAGTCCTCGTCGCCCATGTCAAAGTCCGAGCTCCAGCCGTTCTCGTTCTGATTCACATTCCCGTCCCCATTCGCCGGCTCTCGCACGGGCACGGGCTGGGGCTGGGGCTGGGGCTGGGGTCGGGTTCGGGGCTGGCCAGCAATATCCCAATCCATACGGGCAGCTTCTTCCTCCTCGTCACTGTCGGGCACGAAAAGCGGGGGGCGGACGCCTGGCGAGAGCAGCCGCTCGCGCGCAAGGGTCGCAGAGGGGTTTTCAACACCGGGCCCTGCGCCGGCGAAGTAGCGGGAGCGCGTATCGAGCTGGGGCGGACGGGCTGGAGGCTCCGGGGACGGCGTGCGGTTCACACGTGCGGGAAGCTTGCGTCGACGTGGCTGGCCGGCGTCATCGTCGTGGTCTTGGCCTGGAAGGCCTGCGGCGAGCGGCATGGATGGCTTGGGGAGCTCTTGGAGGGGCGAGCGGATGGGCGGGGAACGGACGCGGGCGGGATTCATCTGGCGTTCGGGGGTGCGGACGCGGGGCGGAGCAGGGGCCTGTGCTGGGGGCTGTGGCCCTGGCTCTGGCTGGGGATCTGGCTCGTCGAGTGCGGGGTCGTGCGGCAGCCTGTATGCGCATCATGAGTCTGTGTGAGGTGTGGGATATCATGCGAAGAATGTACCGCAGGCGTTCGCGCAGAGCGCGCGCAAAGTTACGGTCTTGGAATGCGTCGAGGTCGGCGACGTGATGACCCTTGATGACCACGCACTTGGGGTCGAGGAAGGCAATGCCTCTGCGTACAGGTACGTTTTTGAGGATCATCTACTGAGGCACGGGTCACATCGTGAACAAAGCAACGGGGAAGAAAGGCAGAAGCGCACAACGACGCGTGGGTACGCGAAGCGAGGTTCAGAAAAGCGACGTGGTATATGGATTTAAGTGTAATAGGAATCTGTTTGTTGGCTCACCTTCAGGCCGAGCTGGCTCTCCCCCAGTTTGAGCTCTGGTATCCGACGGTGCTCCACTGCGGGCAGATTGACCGAGCCATCCGTGAGCTCAAGGCGAAGCATCGAGCGCGGATAGGAAGGAATGGGACCCTCATCTTCATCATCCTCGGCCCCAGCCAGCCCCGCCAAATCAGCGCGTTCTAACCTCGCCTGGCGGACATTCATAAGGGAGAATGCGCTTTGACCAATGTCCATTATACTGAGGACTTGCACGAGGACGGGGCCGCGGATGATCGTTTGCTTGACTTCAGGGGAGGCCTGTGGGAGCCCGGTTCCAGGCACCATCGAGTCTCTGAGATCGGACTCTAGCAGTTGTGTGTCAACGTTCTGAATGATCTGGTCCATTTGCGCCGCAGGGTCCAGATGATATTCTTCTCTGACCCAGTTGTAGCAATCGTTGAGCCACTCCTGGCAAAACATTAAGGATGCTATGTATCAGACACCAAATCCGCCATACCTGATCGACTCGAGGCTGAGGGTATGTGCGTTGTAGCCATTGGGTGACCTGAGGTGGTGGAGGCATATTTCCGCCGTTGTGAACCGAAGATCTGGTAGGTTGGTAACTACAGACGTAGTCCCGCTTCGCTACGCAGAGGACACTGCGGCAGGCAAGGCGTATGGACTCGGGATATAGTGGAAGGGGACAACACGCGTTTGTGGCGACATGGCGATCGTAAACGCGTCTCACGTGACTCATAATTCCCATTTTCCCGGATGCCCAAGCTTCAAGCTTCAAGCTGGGTTCCAGGATTGCCGAGCGCGACCCGGGCTGAAGGGAGGAGGAAAGCACAGACACATCGGGCACGGAGCACATGCAACTGGTACCCATCTGTAGACGAACATGGGCTTCCTGTCCTGAGTCATGGGCACTATGTAGGCAGTGTAAGGAGTGGAGAAGTGTATACTGCACAACATTTCACCCTCCGGGCTAAGCGTCCCTCTTGACCCAGACCTGCACTCGTCCAGGGGGACACGTAAAGGTGCCCCATCCATCTAATGTAACGGCAATGCTCTCATCCCCGAACAAGGACTTGTAGGCACTTGGCCCATTGCTCTGTAACATGTATTTATGGTCATGACTGCCGTCAGACTAGTCTACTTCGAACCTGTGAGATGTACGCACACTTCCGACGTTCATCCGCACGCTATGCATCGCATCCTTGGCGCTAGTGTGCAGAGCGGTCAAAGCCATGGCCGTTTCGTCAGACAAAACATACTCAGGTGTAGGATTGGCGTTGCTGAGGAGAGCCGCGCATCCGCTATGCGATATATCGCCCGCCCGCACGAAGCCTATGCAGTTTCGCGAATGGAAGTAGTCAGTGCATTTACCGTACGCGTACTTTTTCCGTGCCTCCATCAGCACACGCAGGCCGCTGGCCACACGAGGGTCAAAACATTCGTCATTGGGGTATAGGTCGCCGTAGAAGACGCAGCTATGGAGACAGTCAGAAATGAGCTACGTATGCATGACGAGCTTACGGATGGCCTTGCCCACGGAGTAAGATAAGGATGTATGCTTGGAGCTTGAAGTTGGGACCGACCTGACCGTGTGCATCAGTCTTGGCCCTCTCAGGGCAGTCCGATGCACGCACCCAACTCTCTAAACTTTGTCCGATTTGCTATCGAGACGTCTCAGATATCGTTCACGACATGTAGACCTTCACATACGGTACTGCTAAACGTCAGGCCGTCGTCGAAGTACATAATGGAAGAACACACTCATGGTTGTCGACAAAGGTAATGGCGTCTCCGGGTCTGATGTTCAGCAGTGTGTTGTTGAAGATGGTTCTCAGGTCATAGCGAGGCCCCGTCTTGCTTGCTTGGTGGAAGTTGTCGTGCAAGGGGACGTCAAAGAACGCGACCTAAGGAACCATCATGACGGCTCGCGTCGCAAAGCGTGACAAGACGACGCTCTATCGCTTACCAATCCCTGGAAAGCGTGGATGTATTGTTTGAGGACCTTCACGCTGTAAGCCAAACGTGAGTCGCTTTGCATAAACGAGAGGTGAATAGAAATATACTTCGTGGTCCAATACTCAGCCACAGCGAATAAATTGTGCCTTGCGGTTGCTTGTCGTACGTGCTTCAGCTACACCTTGATTGCGTTACCAACAATGATTTAGAGTCGCAGTATCTTCGGCCTACGAAGTCTAGCAGAAAGTATCGGTCTATGTGCTTGATCGCATCTAAGCGAAACCCCGCGCCGCCGGTAGTCTGAAACATGAGCACGTACAAAGTAGCTGAGTGCACAATATTACCTTGAGTATCCATTCACCCCACGCGAAAAGGTCTTGCCGCACATCCCGGTGACGGTGGTCAATCTACGGACATCGTCAGTTTGAATGAGGAGCATGAGCGTCGACATACGGACGTCAGCTCCAAGCAGGTAGTCATAGTTTCCCAGTTCACTATCGACGAACTTGGACCATCCATTGTGCGAGCCGCCCACCATACGGTAGACCCCTTTGAGTTGTTTCTTGTGATCCCAATCCACACCTATGACGAGCTTATGTGGTGAATACCTTTAGTATGATCGATAAGCATGCCGGACTACCGGTGAAGTGTTCTTGGGTCCACTTAAGGGCGCTGTGCTACGAATACTGTAAGCCCACTGCACAAAGTGGTAGATGATGTACCGAGTTACACGATCGCTCCTTCCAGGAAAATCAAATGCAGTCCATCCCTATTACGAATAGGTGTCAGGCCGAGCAGCGCTTTCATTCATAGCCCAGCCCAGTCGATCCGTACCTCAACCTCCCTCGGGGGCATCAAATCACGGAGGCGGTTCTGCGGATCTACAGGCACAGCCATGAACTTCTCTGTTCGATCTGCGCCAAGCTTATGCTGATAGAGTAGGTGTGAGTACCGACGTCATCATCGACAGCATTGCCACGTACATTGAGGACGGCGTCAATGAGTACGTCGATCCCATGGGCCCTGGCGGCTTCTACGGCATGTAAGAGTTGTTCTCTCGTACCCCATCTCGTCGCAACGGTACCCTTCTGGTCAAACTCTCCGAGATCCCACTGCACAATCAGGTCAACTACTGCTTGACGTGAACCAGAGGCATGCCTACTAGATCATAAGCATCGTAACCTTGCCCTCTCTATCCAATGATTTCAGCCAGCAGATAAGAGTGATTATATGAGATCATACCACCGTCATAGCTTTGTGCGGAGGTGGGAGCCAGACCTGGGCGACGCCCAACTCAGCTAGCTTCGGGACTTCCGCCTCGAAGTGCTGCCACCAACTCAGACTCGGATGTGTGTAGTCCCACGTAAAGAATTGAATCTAGCACCATGTGTTTTTACTGTGATGAAGTGCATATACTGTGGACACTCACCATGAGACCATTCTCCGAGCCGCCTGGCGGGCCTAAACGCATGCCCTCCAGGGCAGGACGAGGATACCCACTCAGACGCGTGAGCACCCAGTCTATCAGCCAGTTCCTTTGATTCATGTTGAATGTGAAGGAGGGGGGCCAGATAAGAACAGCACTATTGCAGGTTGCAACAGAGTGTGGTGGCAAGGTCAAAGGCGTGATGGGCAGCCGTCGACAACGCCCGCCATTCAGTCACGTGGTCGCGCTTTACGCTCTCACAAACGCATGAGGATCCCCGCCCGTTACATCATCTCGCCCGTTTCTGCCACTTGCTATCTCGGATTTGCGGGAGCCTTCCTGTCATTACGTAACTGCGTTGCCAGGATAGCAATGCGGCATCGCGCGAAGTAGGTGTGTTACAAAGTCTTTAGCGCTGTCGCACACCTACCCAATGAAGTATTGGACCGACTCTGCGCGGGCTGGCCAACGCCGGAAGCGGATGCGAGGCCAGCAAGTGGAGTCGGAACTCGCGTGGAGAGCCACGTCTCCTTGCTCTGGTGCGTTGGGTGTTTCATCAGCTTCCATTGCTGAAGCTTATAAGGATGTCTGTACTAGATGCTGCGAGGCGGTTGAGTAGGTCCAGCAGACCAATACCCAATCCCTCATTAGGTAGTCAACTGCTCTGGAGGCCTGATAAGAACCATTTAGGATGATTGTCGGCTGGAAGGCCGTCAAAACATGCGGTCTATGAGCGGGCTTTTTGGTGCCTCGACCTAGGTCTGTCAGAACTTCTCAGAGGCAGACGGTGTCGCGTCATGCTAATGGCATAGTTGTATCCCAATGGCCGAAAGTCGACAAGGCACTCGTCAACTGTATATGTTGCGCTCAATTGCTGCAATTTACACACGCATGAAGTTTAGATGTTCGCCAGTGCACTAGTATGGCACTAGTTTCACACTACGAGTGGTCCGCCAGCGAACTTATCGGAATCACTGACACCCTTCACTTGGTCAGAAGTTAATCGCGTCCTTTCTCATTGGTGGTTCGGGCCTTTTCTTCCGTGATGCTACAATGAAGACATGGTCCGGCACGATAAGTACAATAAGGTTCGGACGCGACGCATTCTGCATTCAAACCCACTCTTAGCTTGCGATGATCACGGTGTGCACCGTCATGTATTAACCTGCCAATGGCTAGAGTCTTTCCCAATAGCTTCGCCAGGCCTGGGATTTAGCACCTGGGCCTTAAAGCATGCTCATGGTCCGGGTAGATTACGTTCTGTGGAAGCACTTTCCCTCAAGCAAGACTTATTTTAGTAGTACGGTGTCTCTGAATGAATGTATTGCACGCGCCAGAGACAAGCTCGAACTTTTGCGAGGTGCAGACTTTGCATGTGCCGCCTAGTGCTACCTTGACCGCCGGAAAATCCATCAGTATCTTCAACTCTGGCCGAACCGAGGCTGTTGTTCCCGGAGGGTCCGCCTGGACCCGAAGGAGTCCACGATCGAAAGGTTTAGGAACCAATAGACCATATATGGGTGGAATACGATCATATTCGCGAGGTGCCACACCAAATTGAAGCGACACTCGGAATGAGAGGCTCAGGCAGGTACCCACTCTCAGACACCAGAGACTAGAGACATAAGCGGGTGTGTTACCGCGAAGATGGCTGCATGTCCACAAGACGATGTTACCGTGTCTGAGTCACGCGCCGCTCGGGGCGCTCCTAGGTCTCTGCTATGTGTAGTTCCAATAGGCAACAGGCTCGTGCGTATGACGACGATTGCTGGAACTCTGCTGGATTCTTGGACGGTCTATTGGTCCACCGCTAATACCTCGCAGGGATGTCACGCCCCACAAACCAAGCTTTGTAACACCGCAGCTTCAATTGAATCTCGAGAGCGACCACCACCGCCCACACTCGATAATGGCGAGGCACCAACCATCCACCATATGGGCTCATTCCACGCCTTCGTAAAAGCCTTCCCGGCTTCCGAAGAACACATTGGCAGATCCGTTGCATCTACCGCACGCCACTTTGCTGGCAGGAAGCTCCGCGCCCATCCATCGAGCGAGAGGCAGTGGGTCACAGGTACGTCATTATCTTGGCTGCTTGCCGGCGAGGATGGCCATGTAGACGGAGAGCTATATGTGGGTTCCAAAGCAGAGGTCTCCTGGCCTTGACTCCCGAGCCTGGTCGGTACGACGACGCAAGGAAACAGGAACTGAGGCCTGTCTGTCGCCGGGAAAGTAACATTCCCCCGCGGGTCCGCAGAACGTCTGTAGCTACCGAGGAAGACGTACATGGCCTCAGGCTTCCCCTTCTGGACTTGCACGGATTCCGTGTGCCCGACCCACCCACTAGACGACGATGGCACTCCGTCACGTCGGTGCAGCGCCTACCAGACTGTTGCATAATCTATTGAACCAAATAATGCAAATAATGCAAAAAATCCAATACTTAGACCCATATCACCTACTCTATTCATAGTTAAAGCTAGGATTGCGTTCATCGCAATCTTACACTCACCGCGTTCGACCGAGGCCAGTGTGTGCTCAGCGCGATGCCGGTACACAGATGTAGCGAGCGTATCTTGCACCCGCAGCCAATCGTCGGCGCCAATATTTGGCCTCCAACTGTGGTTCCGGAGTGACTTTGCGCCGCTCGGAGACACGGCTCAAGTCTGGACCCATCGTTAACCCCCGAAGCTGTGTACCCAGTCCGCTGCACCGAACCTTTCACTTAGAACCGTGTTTTCGCTGCGATGTCTCTCTGGGGGAGCTTTCCCTTCCCCGTGGGTGATTCCGTGCAGAACTGTGGAGGTACTGAAGCCTTGACCGCCGTAGGATTTGGCTGTTCACGGAGTATGGCTCTCCTTTGCGACAATGGTCAACATGATCAATGCCCTTGGAAAAGAGAGAGCCATATCTGTACTCGCCCACTGTTATGGCCTCTTCCAGTTGTAACAGCCAGCTGGAGATTCCCAGGAGTGCATGCATCCACGGAGCTGGCAAATGCGGTGTGTTGGGTCGGTACCTGCATACTGGCTTATGTCGGTCAGCATGTCGAGGCGGGAGTGGACGTCAACATACGAGAGAGTGAACGCAGTCTGCGGGGGTCATCCAGTTACTGGAGACAATTATTGCGCTCCTGCTCTGCCGTCAAGTCGGTCGTCGTTCATATCGAGCGAATTTCTCTCGCTGTCGACTTGAGATGCCGCCGTTCCTTACACGACGTCGACGAGACTGCTTCTGAGCCAGGTGCTGTGGCCGCAACACTCCCCCGAGTCTCTCCTGTGCCACGTCCCCAGTCCCTCGCCCTCCTTCGAGCCGATGCTATGGGAGAGCGCAGTCCTCTATGAGAGTGATGGGCCGTTACATGAGTCAGTGGATCGTCAACGGCATGAGGCTGCGTGGAAGGTATGGTCTACCTCAGGCTACTTCGACGAGCGTAGATCTGACGAAGGGGGATCAGGGTTTGTGACGGGATACCTTGAAGCCTGCGCACACGAGAGCGGACCTTGGAGATCCAGTATGGGCGAGGCGAACCGCGGAAATAGCTAGTGACTTCGGCCGCATGCGAGGGTGAGTAATGCGTCTACCTGTACGCGGACAATGGTACGCAACCATGACTGCAGCCGGAGTAAGGGAAGACATGGATCTGGTAAAAACAATGGGAGGCCACAAGAAAGCGACCTGCCGGAGCCCTGGACTCGGTTGGCGACAACCGCAAGGGCGCGTCTCATTGACTGCCAACTTCCCGGGCTTTGCATTTTGCGAATGGTATTTCCACGGGCTACCGCCCTGTTGGTCCTCGCCATTTCCTGCCCGCTTCTCGCTAGACTTGCGCCGGCCGTGGAGCTTGCAGAGCATTCATTCCCTTCCCCCTCTCGGACTATCTCTAGTAAGATGTCCGAACTCTACGTCATCAGACGACCAACATAAAGCCGTATAGACGGTGTCCTGCGCTTCCCCCTCCGTCCTTGCACTCCCCCGAGCCAACGGTGCCGAATCGATGTCGATGCAGACCTCCTCACAGGTACGCGCCTAGCCCTTTGTCATTATCTAGCTAGCTCATCACGTTGCTGCCAATAACAGCATGGCCGCGATGCCTCATCCACGCCCTTTATGTCCTCCCGCCCTGTCCATTTCATTGCTGGTCCGCTGGCTGGACGAACCATCCGTGTGGAGCTCATCGAGCTGCAGAAAGCCGACGTCGGTAGAAAGTTGGGCTCTTTTTGTTGTCGGATGGGGCCGTGGTCTTACGACGTACGTGCCTCCTACTGCAGATCATCATCAGACAGACGTCCTCTGGATCCACCACCCATCGTCCATCTCCGACTCTTCGACATCCGTGAAGCTCATTCCGCTAGTAGCCAAGGTGATTACCACGAGCAAGAGCTCGTAAACCTGAGGTGTGCCACTATGATGCATCCTGGCTTCATTGATACTCATGGTACGTTCGTCGACGCGTAGTGAGGCCGATAGCAGCGGCTTCGTGTGCCATGCCGAATTGTTCTTGATGCCTCGAACAGACGACAACTCCTCACAATCTACGCCGTCGGCAAGTACACAACCGTCTCGACAGCCGTTCCAACCAAACCCGTTGCTATATTCTGGCGAAGCGCAAGTGGCCAGTACGTACCTTATAAACAACATACGGCCAGGCGCCCAGGATCACGAGGATGCACACACAGGTGAGCGAGGCGCCCCCATCATCTATTATTCTGTGACAAGCTTTCTCCTAGTGGTTGCTCATATGAACGGTGTTGCTGTAACGATGGGCAGTCTATGTACACACCTCGTTAGTGGCTCTGCGGTCACAACATCTTCGGTAGTTACCTACAACAATGCGAAGCAGGTCATGTTCATTTTCTCGGTACGTGTAACTTTAATTCGTGCTATGATATCTCGTCCCTGATACCGACGCGTGTGCTCAGGACATCGCAGTGAAGGATGAAGGCCAGTTCTTTCTTCGTTATAGGGTATTCAATACGCTATTCCAAGTCGCGGGCCCAAAACCGCTTCCTGTACTCGCGGAATGCATCGGCGGGCCGTTCACAGTATACAGCACAAAGAACTTCCCAGGCCTTCGTGCATCTACAAGCCTAACAAAGGTTTGTCTCTTTTTACCCCTTCGATCCTATCTGAGTTCCGGTACCCCACCTCCCATCATGTGTTCGCGTCCCGACTAATTCGAGCGAACGGAATAGCTTGTCTCTCAAGGCGGTGTGCGCGTGACATCTCGCGAGCACGAGCGCAAGCGGCGAAAGAGCACACGCGGCACAGAAGCGTCTTCCAGCGCCGCTACAGGTCGACGTGATCTGCGGCCGATTGTACCTCAGACAGGTACTGGAACGGGTGCAGGGGCGTCGGTGTACCCGGCAGAGTACCAAAGCGGGCAGAGAAACACAAGTGAAGAACGTGGCAGTGGTAGACGAGCGAGAGGGAAGACCTTCTAATGGTATACGAGGCTCATATTGAGTCTGTGTATTTCCACGCTCGCCCAGGCGGGATGTCATGGGGTCTTCGGATGACACATGAGAATAATTATGTACTGGGGCTTGACACTGCTGCAACGAGTACTTGGAAGTTGGGGATCACTTGGATCGTCAGCCAGCATTGGATTGAATGTTAATCGTGTTGTCCGTAGAGGGGTTTTCACCGAATTTCCACATCGTAGCTTGCATACATAATTGAACAAGTATAGCATCTATTCTCTCGCAAATAACTCTGCTCGTCTCCGACGTTACCAAAAGTAGATGCTGTCGAGACCAGTGCTACTTAGTAGGGATTATGGTCAGGTGATATCCTCCCACGGTCATTTTTCATAAAATCTCTCCCGAGTGCCGCGAAAGGGCTTCACCGTTGCGACCACCACGGCTCGTCCTCGCCTGCGCTCGCTTTTTGCTGGCTTCATGGTGCGGATTTGCCACTCTTTCTTGTGGTGGGGCCGATGAAATAGCCTGTCTAATCGCTTTGATGACGATGCTTCACGTCATGCAGAGTTTCATGCTATGGCAACATCCACTCCCCTTGCTTGTTCTATTCTAACTGTCCTCGCGATTACCATATTCTGTGCTGCTCACGAAATCATGGAATGTCTCTTTGAAGTGTTTGCGAAATGTAGATGTGTGTTCTGTATGCCATATGTTTTTGGGAAATTTTCGTTTGAGCAAGCTACCACCTCGTGACGCGCGCAATAGATCATGTTTGTTAGGATCGTCGGTCCCAATTCTTGACAACTGGACACTCGGCACTCGTGCTCAAGACCTCGATGTCCTCGGTGTGGCATGGGTACTACGCCTTGACTCTGGAAAACACCACTTTCGTCCCCGACGTCGCCGCGCAGGCGTAATACGGTGGTCCACGGGTCGTAGAGGGTAGCCCACCGCCTTCTCCGACCAACAACCCAGGCTTCAATAGGGACGGTTTCCCCGCTATGATTCAATAGGACCCAGTACGTTCTATGAACTCATCGTAGTGTCGGTGACTGACGGCGCCGTCTCCGAACTCCTTATCAAAGTTCAAGACTGCTGCCGGCTAAGCTTATACGACCGTCCTCCCCTCCATTTAACAAGGTCGACTATCAACGATGTCATACGAGATGATCCCACCATTCTGTGATTGCTTGTAAGTCTCTCGCTGATCCGCTTATAGTACTGTGTAGTTCCTACCCTATGTATGTAGGCTGTACGTACGCTAAAGAGCACTTATTACATACATCAGACATTGCCACCGACAGGCATTGAGTCCAGTCAGTGGCTCGAGGTAACCATTTAGGCAAATACGTAGTACGACGACGATCTTCGTTGTCTGGAAGTTAATGTCCCTTCTCGTGGCGACTAAGCGACTCAGTAGTATCTTGCACACGGACGAGTCACAGCCAGGTTCCACGTTCAACGACATATGGAATAGAAAGACGTTGTAATGATACATAAGAATGTGCTACATAAATCCATACTTACATACGGACGAACAGCGATGCTAAACCAATGGCATCGAGCGTTTTACGTATCATGGACTGGAATCACTGACCCCGGTCCAAGGCGTCCAGGGCCGAGTCGAGCACGACCTTGGGAAGTAACAGTATCCGGCTCTCAAAAGGTTCCTCCACGTTATCCTCAGAGGCGGCCGAGCCGCTCTTCGACTTCCTCGTCACGCACCGCAACCCTAGCTCTGTGGTGCAGAGCACCTTCCCTGTATCTGCCCCGTTTGCACGCCCACCGCCAGACCTGACAGTAGATTGACTCTGCACAATCTCACTGTCGTCAGCCGCTATAACCTCCTCATAATGCTTCATCTTGTTGGACATGGCGCCTTCGTTGAAGGTCTCACCGCTATCCACCAGGACGACTTCGAAGCCAGTCGAGAGAATCTCCTCACGCGTCACCCGCGCCAGCCTGTACACGGCCTCTGCGATCCGCCGAAGCTGCGTACTAGGTACAAGGGCGGGTGACGGCTCGAGTGTGGGCGAGGAGCCAGCCAGAGCGAAGATGGTGGACGACCACCGGAGCATGGTAGCGACAAGCTCCGTGATAGCGTACTCTTCTAGCCCAGGGTACAGCATCCGGATCGATCGATGCGTCAGCGCGCGCCATCGCGCGGACGTCGCCTGCGGTTCTAGAGGGGAGCGCACCGCATCGCTAAGGACATGCATGCATCAAACACGAAGAAGTCGCACATACCGGAATCCTGCATGTGCGTGAGCACGCGCGAGAGAAGCGCATCGAGTTTTGACGGGAATCCTACGCAGAACAGCGAGAGCGAGCGGGCACAGCATATCGCGATGCTCGACTGCAGTGCGAGCTGCACCAGGATCGGGTCCTGCGTGTGGTCGCGTGTGGATAGCGCCTGCACAAATGCCGCACCCAGCCATGACGCGCTCTCTTCGTCCTGCAACGGGCCAGTGTCCGAGGAGGGAGGCGGCGAGCATGTCTTCGTCCGCTTCGCGAATGCGCACGTCTCCGTCGCGCTCGCGGCGAAGTGGTTGATTTCGGCGTTGAGGTCCTCCACAGACTGGATGACCTGGGCGCCCGACCAGTTATCTGTCTTCGTCATGAAGACGTCCATGCTCCGTGTCCGTGCAATTTGCTCGGCGTCCATGATAGCCTGCGGCTTCTGCGGAACGGGCGGAGGGGGAGGTGGCGGTGGAGGGGGTGCATTCTCGATTCTGCGCGGTCCCCTACTCCGGCTCGGAGTTCGACCTCTGCGGCGATTGTTGAATTGCGCACCATTCTGCTCTCGGTTCTCACCCACACCGTTCTCCATGGGTGTATGTACCATGGGTGTAGGTACTATGGGTATGGGTGCCACGGGTGTCAGTGCCATGGTTGTGGGCGCCATGGGTGTGGGTGCCCTCTGGTTCTTCATACGCTCCTGGTCGCGCTCCGTCCTCGCCTGATCTCCTTCTACCCTCGCTTGGTCGCGCTCCGCGACCAACCTATCTCTCTCCTGCCTCAACGCTTCTATCTCCTTATCCTTCGTCCGCAAGGTCTCCTGCATCTCTCGCAGGGTCTCCTGCAGGGCCTTGTAGCGCTCGGCGAGCTTCATGATCTCGATCTGTATGTGTGAACGTGCGGCGTCACGACGTGCGTAGGCGGTCTCCAGCGAAAGTTCAAATCGCGCAGACGGCGGTGTGCGGGACTCGGCGGGTGCCGTCAATGGGCCGTACGGACTGGATCGCTCGCGCCGCTCGGCGGTAGCTAGTCGCAGGCGGAGTGCGCTGCACTCGCGTGTGAGTCGGACAACGGGATCGGCGGGGGGCCTCGCCTTGCCGGGCTCGAAGGGGTTCCTGGTGGAATAGACGACTGTGCACCCGCGGGGGGTGTAGATTTCAAGCGAGGGATCGCTGCTGTGTCTGAGGTGCATCATGCAGAGAGTTAGATGGGGGAGGTAGTACGGAAGCAGGAAGCACACCTTGTGTGCTATATGAAAGGCCCAGAAAAGGACCTGCGCACCTGTGATCTGAGCAGCGCTGTTGGCGGGTGGTCGCAGGAGAATCTTCAGTCGCTGCGCGGGCGGGGCGTGCCAGTGGGGAGCGTGTTGCACACGCATCGGAGATCTCAAACGCGTGTTGATGGCCCCATGAGGCGCTCGAGGTCTGCACGCTGATAATGACATATTCGACTCCTTCAGCTACCGCGGGGAGGGAGAGCATTCGCGGATATACCTCGATGTTTGTTTCCAGCGATACGCCGAGAAGTGTGAGTCGTCGAGCGAATCCAGCGTCGTGGAAAGCAAGATGTATTTGGCGCACAACCCACGCCACAACCAAGTCTGATCAGCATGTATAGGCCTGCGTGAAGCATAAAATCATATTTCATGCTCAATGATGTATATCACTCGCTGGGTTGGACCGTCCGGGTCCGATTACTATGCACATTCCCAGTAGATGACGCTAGGGCTTACTTCCGGTAACGGTATCCCAATTGACACTGCGCCCGGGGTAATATAAGGTTGGTCAGACTGTTGACAATTGGGACGGGCCGAAGCTGGTCAGAATGACGAGGTCGAGTGAATGACATCATGCATAATTTGCCCGCTTAGTGTATGAGTAGTAACGCTCTCAGCTGGA
Source organism: Fomitopsis betulina (assembly GCA_022606075.1). Classification (NCBI taxonomy): domain Eukaryota; kingdom Fungi; phylum Basidiomycota; class Agaricomycetes; order Polyporales; family Fomitopsidaceae; genus Fomitopsis; species Fomitopsis betulina. Next base: position 26,752 of record JABYQK010000005.1, on the reverse strand, counting down.
TTGTTCTTGATTGAAAAAGGCAGACTACTCACCGAGTGCCATTCAGTGGGAGAGTCAGACGACATCCAAGCTGACTGCCGGCCGTATAGTCACGTAAAACATCGGCACCAACCCGTGAAGTGGACCTGTACGAGTTCTGGGTCCTGACACAGCACGCTGTCACCGCTAGAGACGATGGGCTCTGGAGACTAACCCTAAATGATATCGCAAGCGCAAAGCGCTTCTGCAACATTGTGAAGGGCACCGGCTACCAGTCGACAGTCTCAAGGTGTATCTTGACCACAACCGGAGAGACAATTCCGTGCAATGGGCCTCCCCAAAGGTTCTCCGGCAAGGCCATGGCTATGCTAGTGCCTCGATATTGAGTTGAAAGCTGATCTGAAGCATTCACCGCGTCTGAGCACCGCATATCTGCGATGCAGCGGGAATTAACGTGTTGAGTCTCAGGTGCGGGAAGACACCAGCCTGCGTCATCTGTGGCACGAACACTACGAATGCCGGCAAGCTTCGACTGTGCAGCGAGGCACATATAATACCGGAAAGATGAGTGCGTTAGCAGTATGCGTACGTCAACGCTCACCGTACGCAACTGTGCACGAAGCAAGTAGTGCGAAGTCATATCTTGTTGTAGATGCATGGGGCTCTCAGACACCGCATGGTCTAATCATTGCAACTGTCTGCGCAGACTCGGCGCTATGGGTTCTGGGCTCGCAGCAAGCAGTTGCCAATATGGAGATACGGTGGGTGTCATAGGGCATCTTGCATTAGGATGTGTGATTCTTCCCTGGCCTGAGACGCACCTGCGGACCCGGGCGAGAACCTATCAGACACGAGATCCTCCAAGTCATGCCCGAGTTCGTGGTTTGCCATCGTGCTGCGCAACAGGTCCTTGTGGAAAGTATCTGCGCTGTGCGTCGAGGAGGCAAATCGATTGTCTTTGCGGGCTGAAGATGCCATGTGGCTGACGACGGTTGATTGCAAGGCCTCGCCACAACCGCGTTGCACCCGCGTGTGTATTACGTAAGCAGCTACAACCCCGCGGCGACCGCATTCGTCGAGAAGCCAGAGAACATAACATGCCTCGTGTTCCTCCTTGCCATCTTTTCTCTCCTCGACCCCCGCGCTCCGTCCTATCCGTATATCTACACAGGCGTGCACACGACGCGGCCTTCTCATCTATCCACTCTTCACCGTGAAGTCCCCCTCCTCCTTCGCGACACCGCACAATAACCTACCATGAAGCCTGCCTCGGGCACCCGCAAGCCCTACACCGGGCACACGCGGAGTCTCGTCCTCGCTCTCGATGTCGGGACCACTTTCAGCGGCGTCTCCTACGCCATCCTCGAGCCCGGAGAGGTTCCAAAGATTCACGGGGTTACCAGGTGAGCATCCTGAGGGACGCGGAGGGCCGTTCATGACGCCCTTGTAGATTTCCGGGACAAGAACATGTTGCGGGAAACTCGAAGGTTCCCACCATCATGTACTACGACAGCCGTGCACGGATAATGGCTGCCGGTGCGGAAGCAGAAAGCGCGTCGACTGTCGCACAAGCAGAAGACGAAGGCTGGTCGAAGGTCGAGCTGTAAGTGTCATCTTACGGTGTGTGGCGCGACGTCACTGAACCTTGTACAAGCTTCAAGCTACGTCTACGACCCAAGAACATGAAACTCAAAATGAATGGCATGCGCTTTGCCCCACTTCCGCCCGGCAAGACGGCGGTTGACGTCTTCGCCGATTTCCTGGCATACCTCTTCCGTTGTACGCGCTCTTTCATCGTCGATACCCATGCGAACGGCCCCGCGCTCTGGAACGCGGTGGAACAGAACATCGAGTTCGTCCTCAGCCATCCAAATGGTTGGGAGGGCGCGCAACAAACGAAGATGCGCCGCGCCGCGGTGTACGGCGGCCTCATACCCGATACTGATGAGGGGAAAGCGCGTATCCGATTCGTCACTGAGGGTGAAGCTAGTCTTCACGCGTGTGTTCTTAATGGCCTTGCTGCGGATGTCTTGCAGGTATAGTGGTGCAATGATTGTTCCACGCACTGTCAATTGATTCCGGCTTCAGCATCCCTCAGGACACGGGTTCATCGTCGCTGACGCTGGCGGCGGAACCCTAGATATCAGCTCATATGCTATCCGCGGCACGTCGCCGCTTGTAATTGAGGAGATCGCACCTCCTGATTGTGCGCGCCTCACTAGCTGCTCGTCGCACACCTACTGATCGCTAGCTCATACACAGGTGTCTTTGCGGGATCCGTATTCGTCAGTCGGCGAGCACGAGCATTCTTCGAGGGTAGGTGTCGACTCCCTGCATGTCTGCAAAGCTGACGTTCCTCGTGCAACAGAGAAGCTCAGGCATTCGAGATATGGCTCTCCAGACTCACTCGATCATATCACTAAGCGCTTTGACGAAACCACGAAACGGCTATTCCGCGATCGTAATGAAATGCAGTTCGTCCCTTTCGGTTCGCCCCTGGATAAAGACCAAACGGTTGGCATCCGCGGTGGACAGCTGAAGCTGACTGGGTGAGTACCTATGCCAGCCAGCCTCTCAAGAGTATTGCTCACGCAGCACGTGCTCACTAGTGCCGAGGTGGCTGCACTCTTCGAGCCGTCAATAGAGGCCGCTGTTCAGTCTATCAAGGCGCAGATAGACGCTTCAGGCGGAGCAGTGAAGGTAACATCTCTGATTACCTATCTTGTCAAGCCGCAGACTCACGGGCGGACCTCTGCATAGTCTGTATGGCTCGTAGGAGGGTTCGCTGCAAGCCCTTGGCTGTTCAGCCAATTGCAGGAACGCCTCGCCCCTTTCAACGTTACTGTCAGTCGTCCAGATAGTCAGACGTGAGGTGATATCATGTTAATCGCATACTCGATGCTCACGGTTCAATTAGGTCGAAGGCGGTTGCAGACGGTGCCATCGGCTTCTACTGTGACCATCATGTATCGGCGCGCATCTCCAAGTTCCAGTACGGTGTTGAGTACTTGCGCCAGTACAACCCAGAGGATGACGAGCATGTTGCACGGAAGCATCGCCTGTTCGAGCTGCCTTCCGGCCCGAAGTTGCTGCCTGACGCGTTCGACTGTATCTTGAACAGGGTGTGTGTCTTCAATGCTCACAAAGGAAAATTGGGCTGATGTGTTGTGGGGCTGCTAGGGTTTGCGAGTCAAGGAATCTACTGTCTTCAGCCGAAAGTACTGCACGGAGGTCACCAATTTGTCGACATTGTCAGTATTTGAGGTAGAGATCTGGTGCTACCGGGGAAATGGGGCCATACCGAAGTGGATCCTTCGAAATGCAGGTTAGTCCGCAGGATTATCTTGTGCTGAGACGCTAGATTCATCCATATTGGCACATAGATAACTTCTCGACGCTCTGCTACGTTCGCGCGGATCTGTCTCCACTGGCAGGAAGTGCGCAATCGAAGCAGGGCAAGAACGGCAAGACGTACTGGACGATCGTCTTCAACATCGAGATCCACTTCGGTCTGACTGAGTTCAGAGCCCGTATCAAGTGGGTTGACAATGTAAGCAGAATCTATGTCCGGGTTGACACGCCGCTTACGCCTGTCGAGAATCTTAGGGAAACATCAAGTAGTGAGTAACCCATCTGATGAATGTGTAAGAGCGCAGCTAACGTGATCTTCAGCGGCCCTGCATCCATTGTATACAACGAGAGTGGACATCGCGCTGAAGAAGACGAGCCCGACGAGTCTCCCGAAGACAACATCACAATTTTATCTACGCAGTCGGAGAAGTCGCGTCAGCCTTCTCGAGCACACTCACGAGAACCGTCTCAGATGATTCCTCCGGGCTCGCGCGGCAGCTATACGCCCCGCTCACCTAGTGTGGAGACGACGCGACCCGAGCTCTCTCGTTCATCGACCGTGCGGAGCACTGTCCGCTCGGAGACGCGGTCGTCTATCGACAAGGGCAAGCAACGCGAGACTGCCTCGGAGACGCTACGTGCAGAAGCCCTCGACCGCTCCGCCAACATCTCCGGGCGGTCGGCGGACTCGGGACGGAGCCGCAGGCTGGCGGAGGACCTCAGCGATGTCTGGGGCTCGGCATCGAAGTACCAGTCCCCGGCCGTGTCGAGGGTGGAGTCGCTGAGATCGAATGCCTCCGCGACACCGACGCGAGAGGAATTCAGCTCGCTCACGCCGCGTGAGGCCTCGAAGGTCGCAACGCCGTGGGAGGTCGTGTCGAAGCCGGCCACCCCGAGGGAGGCATCGAAGGTTGCTACACCACTGAGAGAGTCCACTGTGCCCCCTACTCCCAGAGAGGTCTCGAGGACCCCGACGGTCAAGGAGACCACTGCTTCGCCGACGCCAAGGCAACAAGCTACGGTGCCGCCTACGCCAAAGCAAGCCTCCAGGCCTCCAACGCCCAGGGAGTCCAAGCTGCCAACACCGAAGGAGGTTTCGAAAGCCCCGACAAGGGAGGCCTCGAAGGCTCCTACACCGAAGGAGACTTCCAGGGCTCCGACACCCAAGGAAGTGTCCAAAGCCCCGACGCCCAGGGAGATGTCTGCCGCCCCGACGCCAAAGGCCACGTCGAAAGCTCCTACGCCCAAGGAGACCTCGAAGGCACCCACACCCAGGGCCTCCACACCAAAGGCTTCCACTCCGAAGGCGTCGAAAGCACCGACCCCGCAGTCGACCTCCATGGTGCCGACGCCCAGACAAGAGCAGGAGCCTCTCCCACAGGTACCGGATCCCACATTCGTAGACGCCGTCTCTGCGCTCTGGCCGCCCGCGCATGAGGACACCGTCGTCCCGCCACCACCTCTATGGGACATGCCGCCGACTAAGACCGCCTCCGAGAAGGATGCAGGATTCCCGGGCTGGTTCCCTGAGAACAACGGCGGTGTTGCAAAGGAGCCTGATACCACTGAGTACTCTGACCTCGTGGGCTCGCCCGGACACCCCAAGGCAGGTGGCTTCTCCAGCTTCCTGGGTGGGGCTGGGTGGGGCTCTAACAAGTCCAGCAAACCCTCCTCTGCTGGATTTGGCAGCTTCGGCGGCGGTGCGAGCCTTGGCGGTTGGGGTCTCTTTGGCGGTGGCGGCTCTGACCCTGCTAAGGAGCAAGCGGAGCGGGAGGAGAAGCAGAGGCAGGAAGAGGAAGCTAAGAAAAGAGCAGACGAGGAAACTGCTAGGTTAGCGCAGGAATTGACCGCTAGGCTAGCGGAGGAAGAAGCCGCCAGGAAAAGAGCAGAGGAGGAGGCTGCACGAAAGAAGGCCGAGGAAGAGGAAGCTGCAGCGAAGCAGGCTGAAGCGGAGGTTGCCCAGAGAGCCGCGGATGCGGAAGCCGCACAGAAAGCCGCAGAGGCGGAGGCTGCTCAGAGAGCCGAGGACGAAGCTGCCCAGAGAGCTGCAGAGGAAGCTTCCCAGAGAATCGCAGAAGAGAAGGCTGCAGAGGAGGAGGCTACGAGGAAGGCTAACGAGGAGTGGGCCGCCGGTGAGCAGGCTGCCGACGGGTGGGGTGCTACTGGGCAGACTACCGACGCGTGGGGTACTGCTGAGCAGACTCCTGGAGAGTGGGTTGATGTTGGGCAAGCTCCCGAGGAGCAGGCTGTGGCGGAGCAGGCTTCCACGGAGCAGGCTGACGCTGAAGAGGCTGCGCGCAAGATCGAGGAAGACGCTGCGGCACAGAAGAAAGCTGAAGAAGAGGCCGAGGCAGCTAAGAAAGCAGCTGAGGAGGAGGAAGCGAAGAAGGCCGAGGCTGAGGCCAGCAAGAACGAGGAGGAGGATTGGGGCTTCTCGAACAAGAAGAAGAAAGGGAAGAAAGGGAAGAAAGGGGGCAAAGACGATGAACCCACCACAAATACGCCCACTGCCGCTGCCACTCCTGAGGCAGTCTCGCGAGCAGCATCGGCCGCTGTTCCTCTCGAGCCTTCCGATTCCGCAGCAGGGGGAGCTCCTGATGCTGATGAGGCTCCTGCGACCAATGCTCCACTGACTAAGTCGCAGAAGAAGAAGAAGGGCAAGAAGTAATCATCTCATCCGCGCTACGACAAACTCACGATTACTGGACATTGATTCCACGGGCGAGCCCGTTAACGACGTACTGAACTAATTTCTTGTTGTAGCGCAAGCTTTGTAGCCTCCATCATGCTCGATCTCTTCTCATGTATGACCATGTATATCATCTACTGTCTTATGTTTTGCTTGCTCTACATACAACACGTCTCAATCACATGGAAGTTCCACAAAGAGCACGATGTCTCAACACCGCTCAGCGCGAAGCATTCACCGCCGCCGTCCGCCAAGCTGGAGACCTCAGGCTAGTGATTGAGGGCAAATGCTTCCGGACGCGCTACAAGGTACCGGTAGGTATGATAGTCCTTGTCATCCATGGAGTGTGCGTAATGGTTCATCTGTGTTCATACCATGAATGAAGCAGCGAACGAGAGGATATGTTGCTTGCCGTGAACATCTGCTGCAAGCAACTCGTCATTGCCTCTCAACCATCATCCGTGCATGGGCCCGAAGCTATCCTCGCCGCTCATCGCTCTTGTCATCCGACGGCGTTGGTCTTGGACCGGCGAGCTCATCCCCATCCCCATCCCCATCCCCATCCCCATCCCCATCCCCATCCCCATCCCCATCCCCATCCCCATTCCCATTCCCATGTCGGAGCCACCAGGCATCCCCATGCTCATGCCCATCCCCGACATGTTCATGCCCATGCCGCCCATGGCCTGCGCCATCCCGGCATTGTTCAAGCGCATCTGAGAGTCTCCGTTGTTCCCATAGAACTGACCAGGCGGAACAGGGCTCATGCCCATGCCTCCCATGTTTCCAAGCCCCATACCAGGCCCGCCCATCCCGCCCATCCCCTGTGCACCCTGCGGGAACGGGTGGCGCGGCGAGGCCATATTAGATATGCCCTGGTTGGAGAAGAACTGCTGCTGCTGCTGCTGCTGATGCTGCTGAAGGTGATGTGGGTTGATAGTGGAGTTATGCACGCGGGAGGGGTGGACCTTGGGTGTGCCGTGAATGGAGGCCATCTGTCTGTCGTCGTTCTGGCTGCTGGGGACGCTATCATCCTCGGACTTGCCCTCTTTCTGGTATTCAAGCAATGGACTGGGGTTATAGTAGAGATCTGAGTATTCTTCGACAAGAAATCTACGGATTCAAGTTGAGGAATAGAACATTCGACGCGTAAATAAACGACGTACTGCTGAGTACCTATGTCCCATTGTGGCCCCCTTTCCGCGCGAGCGGTCAGGAGAAGTGAATTCCACTCGGATGCGCTTTCCTATAAGAAGCATAAGTATCTATCCCTTGCCGTCCCCTCCAACAAGACACTGACAATGGCCTGTGCCAGCGCACTGCTGGGCTCATAAGCCGTTTGCCGTACATCGACGCGTACTTTGGCTTCACGGGCTAATGTCTCGACCTTGGCAGTGACTGCTGGGCCGATTCGCTGGGAGTTGTGTCGCGGGACCTTGACCTTGATATTTCGAACTGGCTGAGTAGTAGGCGACATGTTCAGCAACGAATCTGTACGTAGTTGAGCAGCCAGTGTCCCCGCGACCCTCAAGTTGTACGCTTACTTGCTTCCTTTTTGGGGGTTAATAGTATATAGCGTTTCCATATTAGGACTTGTCAGTCACGTGTGCGCGTTTGCGACGACCTTTTGTGGCTAAGTTCCGCCTTTCAGCTTCATGCACTCGTATTCTGGCGTCGACGCCTCTTTCTTCGCTGTTTACCTCTCCTTTTCTTGGTTTGACTGCGTTCCCTAATTCTGGGCAAATGTCTCGTCGAGTCCCCACTCCTCTCCGTTCCGCCCCGTCATCTGGACCAATGGACGCGATGGTCAAGAACATGAAAGACCAGATCGACGACCTCGTAGCGAAGAACCGCACCCTAGACCACACGATCAGCAAGCTCCGTGAGGCTGTCGCCGAGGAGCAGAAGCGGGGCTCCGACGGCGTCGACGCGCTGCAGAAGACTTTCAAGCAGGAACGTGCGGCATGGATCCGCGGCTGCGACACAATCCAGGCTGTCCACCGCTTTGCGCACGCCCGCACGCTCGTTGAGCTCGACCGCGAGAGGATAGTCATCCTACGGGAGCGCGAGACGGCCCGCATCGAGCGGCTCGCGCGGCTGCAGCGTGACTTTCGGCTCGTCGAATTTCAGCGGCGCGAGTTCGACCTTGAGAAGCGTTTGTTGGAGTTGGAGCGCGAGCTGGAGGACCAGAGAAGGGCATATGAAGAACAGAAGCTGGAGTTGGGCGAGGATCTGGAAGGGCAATGTGCTACACTCGCGGCGCAGTTGCAAGACACCGCAAACGAGCTTGCTGCCGCTGTTCATGCTAAGGAGGACGCTGAGGTACGCCATGCTCCTAGTTCTTGCCATGGTGTATACAGTCGTGAATGTCAGATCTTTGCCCTGTCATATCTACGTATGTCCCGAACGTCCAGGAAGCCTTGTCAAAGCTACGCGTGGAACACAATTCTCTCGTCACCTCGACCAGCGGCTCCGCAACTGAGCTTGAGCGCACTAGGCTACACTTGGAAGGGCTCAAGTCATCTTACGCTGAGCTCGAAAAGAAACATGCCAAGTCTGAGCTGACCATCGCTGACCTCCGTCGGCAGTTGGAGAAGTGGCGCACACTTGAGAGCCGCGAGGGCGCAGAGATGGACACTTTACGGCGCGGTAGGATCGAACTCGAGGTGCGCGTGAAGGAGCTGGAGGGCCGTGTCGAAGAGCTGGAAGACGAGGCTGCTGTGAAGGACGAGTATGCTGAGAAACAGAAGGCAAAAGTGACACAATACAAGACCACGCTAGAGGATTATAAGACCTCGCTCGACAAGTTCCGGGTACGTTCTGATTGTGGTCTACTATGCCGCTGTTTGACGAAGGACATGCTCATTCATTGCAGAAAGCACTTGAGGAAGCCCGCACAGATGCAGACAACGCGGAGAGGGATGCCGCAGACCTGCGGGAACGCTTGGAGGAAGCGGAAGCAGCCTTAAGTTCCCTTCCCGCGAGATCAAAGGGCAAGCAAGTGAAGAAAGTATGTACATTGCGTCGCCTTGTGGTCGTCTCAAGAGTCTCATTATGTGTTCTAGTCTCCTGCGAGCACCCCGCCAAAATCTCCTTCCATTTCAGATCACAACCCCGGCGACAACGAAGACGACGAGTCCGCGCCATCCCCTTCGCCACCGCCTCAGAGAAGTAAGGGCCGACCTCGCAAGGCGGCGACCCCTCAACTAGTCGACGAATCCGAGGAAGAAGTGATCGCTGAAACACAACCTCAGCCGCAGAAGGTTAAACGGAAGAGCGGGCGCCCGAAGAAGAAGCCGCTCGAGGAGGGCAACGGAGACACTGCTCCCGCAAAACCAACTAACAAGGGAAAGCGGAAGGCCCAGGATGTGGATGACTCGGATGACTCGCCGCCTGTGAAGAAGAGCAAGCGAAAGGCGAAGGAGAAGGATGATGATGATGACGACGAGCCGCCCAAAGCAAAGGCGAAGAAACCTGTGTCCGAGAACGGGAAGGCTGCCGATGTCAAGCCCGCCGCATCGAGCAAGCCCAAGGTCGGGCGGAAGCCGAGCGCGTCCAGCGCCGCGGCAGTGCCTGCGGCGGACGAGGACGAGGTCCCGACGCCTTCGAAGAAGAAGCGCAAGATCAAGCTCTTCCCGTCTTCCCAGCCTGTGTCGTTTGACTGGAACCAGCTGCCAACCCAGGTGCGTGTTGGTGTGACGTGCGTGCAGGCATCGGCGACTTACTAGGGACGTTGTGCAGGGCGGGGGCGGGATCGACATCCCGACAAGGCTGTCGCCTGTCAAGGAGACGGACACCGTGCCCCCGAGGTCTGTCTTTGGCGGGAGAGTGAGCTCGTTTGGGAGCATTGGCAGTCTCGCGGGTCGCCGATGAGTGGGGCATATACGTTTGGTTTTTTTGAATTGGGCTTTGCTTGTATGATATATCAGGACTTGCGCGAACGCAGTTCTAACAGCAGTGACACAGGGACTTAGCTGTCGGCGTGACGCGCAGAATAACTGATCGGTGTGTTCGAGTTGACCCTTAGTCGCTGCACTAGTTCATGGCTGGCATACTGCTAATTCTATCTGGCGAGGTCGTTGTCTGAACGCTCAAGCGCTCATCATCCACATAGACCCAGCCAACGATGCGACTATTCTCCTCCTCAAAATGTTTTAAGGGTTTTTGCTTGGGAGACATCGAATTCTGCTCTTGAACAGAGCGCCCGAGGAATTAGATCGGTACGCGGCGATTTGATCTGGTACACTTCTCATGTAAATTAATATCGACTTTTTCTAGGGAGGAGGCAAACACTTTCGGTCTTCGTGTATTTCATCGGTGCAATGCAGATGGCGGATGTATGACTGACATTACTCTGGTAGTGAAGTGTGAGTGACTGTTTGTCGGTGCGTCTCTTTGATCAGCCTCCATTCCCCTCGCTGCACAACAACGAAGGGTCCATATAGGGATTGATTCATCGGTATGAAAGCCTGTTGGACCCTGCGTCGTTGCGGTACCGATCGAGCTGACGCTGGTGTGACATAGGACCAAGGGGCATTCAGGCGCCGGAGACTGGACCGCAACCCTAGTGGTGGTGGTCGAAAATCGGTGTACGGGGTCCTGGATCTCACTTTTTCGATGACAATCAACGAGATTCCATACCCCTTGCGATAGCATCAAGAGGTGCATACACTATTCACTCAGAAGGTACAGCATGTATATAGCAACAGTTGTGAGCTGTTTTTTTTGACGATACAATGAAAATTTATGGGGATCGTTGAATTTCTGTTGTACTGTATGGAAGCGCCCATGTGCCCGCCACGTGAAAGCCTAGGTCTCCACGCGATGTATGCATGTACATAGCATGTCGGCGGCCTGGAAGACACATGGAGATTGGACGTCTGATATGGCAGATTACAGTGCCCCTAGTGAGGGTTGTGCAACCCCGAAAATGCTACTAGTACCATGGCTGCCCAGAATGAACTGACCCCTGCCGGTCTCGCGATACACACTCCTGATGGCACTGTCTGGACGCAATGGGATGCAGACCTCAGCCGACACATAGTATTATGCGACATCTGCGGGAAGCAAATCATTCTGATGAAGCACAGTCATTCACATGCGTTTTTCGAACATTGCCGGTCACATACCTGTCTCGAGCAGCAACAGAAAGTTGAACATCGGCCTGTGTGTGAAGCTGCTGCTGCGACATGCAGAGAGCTCTTTGATGTGCAGAATAACCCGCAGAATCTTGGAGGTAGGTCTGTATCCCTTAATCACATCATCAGCGATGCTGAAGAGTGCCCTGAGGCGTCGACTCGATAACAGGAACAATGCACCAGCATCGTGAAAACGGGCAATCTTGCAGCGTCACTACTCCGTGTGCACTCTACTGTGTGTCTAGCTGTGGCCGAAATTGTTGGATTCTGCAGAAAAACAGATGATGACACCCTGTGGATATTGAGTGTCAACCTGGAGGAGCTAGAAGACGAAGCCGCATCACTCACTGTTACCGTCCAACTGTTGGACATGTTCACCCATGACGCCTCCACTGTCACCGCCGAGAGGTGCACATGGCAATGGAACCACTCCTACATTCAATTCGACGTGCAGGCCAATACTGAGCGTGCAATGCAGCGTCAGCATACACTTGATGTACCCGCAATGCTCATCCACCCACTCAGGCCAACAGTTATCGCAGTTACACAGCAGCCTACAACAGATGAGGCAATCGACACTGCAAGTCAGTGACACGCGCAAGATTCACACATCGCAAACACATGGTCACTTACACATTCACAACTCGACACAATCCTGTCATTTGCTTGGGAAGTGCTATCTCCAGATACAGAGGACATCATCAGTAATATGGAGCAGGTCCCGTCAGTCACTGCCTCAAAATTACCCTACAAGAACAAGCTAGGTATGTCTCTATCAGCAGAGTCATATGCAAGGGCTCAACACAGAGCAGGGAATGACGAACTCACCATGCTGGACGTCCCTGCATGGCTAACTATCGAGAAGAAACCTGGCTCGGCCGCGGTGTCTTGCTTCATCTGCGGTAAAAGTCAGCTTGTCAAAAATATGCGCAATCACGTCAGGCACCACGTACTGTATGTGATGCATGGGATTCACAAGCACGATATACAGAATGTAAGCATGATCGTACATCGTGTTCCGTTGAAGTGGCCACTGATAGCATGTTACCACTAGCTTGGTGTTGAGCCATGTGGTTCCTGTGTGACGAGCAGGCTACTCTTACGCAGTGTAGCGGGACGCTAGCTTACCTGTTTAGTTAGCTGTGAGGCTTGATGCACACGAAAGTTGCTGTTGAGCGACTTGGGATTGTACTACGCTACAGGGGTCCTTATATACATGTAGGAGACCGTCTGACTAAGCTACTGTATAGTACCAATCCCGATGCATGTGATTCTATCTACAATGCATGTGTTACTCCTGTTACCCGGAGTACCGGTGTGTGAACTCGGCTGCCTAGTTAGGCGCTTTCTCTATTGTTCAACACTCCCCCTTGCTAAGTGCAGCGGTAGATGCGCGCAAGCATTAAATGGCGCATAGTGCAGCCGACTATGCTGGACTTCTAATCGTAAAATCTTAGTCCGAGCATTCCTCTGAATTTGAGGAACTTGATACGACCCAAGTTCTTAGTGAACAAGTCTGCCGGATTGTCATCAGTGCTTACGTAGAAGACTTCGACTTTTTTGTCTTCTACTAGCTCCCTCACGTAGTGGTAGCGAATGTCAATGTGTTTAGACCGACGCTCCGTGATGGGATTGGAGCTAATGAATATTGCTCCCTGATTGTCCGAGCAGATGGGCAGCGGGCCGAGCTTGTAGCCGATCTCCTCTAGGAGCATCTTTATCCAAGCTACTTGTCGCGAGCAATCGCTCAGCGACATATACTCAGCTTCAGTGGATGACAGAGCAACTGTCTTCTGTCTTCTAGACAACCAACTGAACGCGCCGTTCGCGAACTTTAAGAAGTGCCCAGACCGTGACTTTCTGGCCTCTGGGCTGTCTGCCCAGTCAGAGTCAGTGCACGCCAATAATCCATTGCCGCTTTGTCCTTCATAGACTAGCGCATAGGATTTTGTACCAATTAGATAGCGGCAGATATACAGCGCTCTGTTTAAATGGTCCTGTGACGGATTTGCTGCAAATTGCGCAAGTAATGTCACGGCGTAGCATATGTCAGGTCGAGTTCCAAGCATTAGATATAGCAAGGAACCGATGACGGTCTGGTACTTGCTTCGAAGCGCTGGGTCAGCTGTGCCAGTATTGGCAACAGGCTTGTATCCAGCAGGGAGTGGAGTTGGCGCAGATTTAGCGTTCTGCATGCCACAGCGCTGCAGCACTTTCTCAAGGTAGGCGCATTGATCCAGATGGATTTCGCGGCCTTTCCGAGTTATGCGCATGCGCAGAAATTCCTTGACGTCGCCTAAGTCACGACACTCCCACTTCTTCATGAAGCGGTCCTTTAATGAAAGGACTAGGGTCTTATCCTTGCCACAAAATATGGCATCGTCTACATAGACAATGATCAGCACGAAGCGACCATCTTTTGTCCTATAGACGAATATTCCGGCATCGGATACGAGGCGTTTACAGCCAAGTTCTTTTAGGGACTCATTGAGGGTGCGCCACCACGCAAGCCCTGCCTGCTTAAGTCCATAGAGAGCGCGAAGTAGCCGGAGTACTTTGTGCTCTTGGCCTGGTACTGCAAAGCCTTCAGGCTGTTCCATATAGATTTCCTCGTCGAGCTTGCCATAGAGATAGGCATTACGGACGTCTAGTCCGGAGACGTGCATATCCTCAAGCGCAGCTAAGGCGAGGATTAGGCGTACAGTCTCAAAGCGTACGACTGGAGAGAAGACCTGATCATAGTCAAGGCCTTCAATCTGGGAGTAACCCTTGGCGACCAATCTGGCCTTTTTACGACCGTCAGTTTTGACGTCGAATACCCAGCGGTTTTTAGTGACCTTTCGTCCCTTAGGACGGTCAACCAGTTCATAGACATTGCGTTTGCGAAGTGCCTCAAGTTCTTCGCGACACGCTGCCATCCACTCCTCAAGCTCCTTTTTAGGTAGCTTTAGTATATCGCGGAATGACCATTCTCTCGGGCTGGTCCCGTCTGGTAGATCGTTGTCGAGGGTGGGTAGCGCTTTTGCAAGCAGCAACTCGACTAACTTAACTCCCCCTTCCCAGCATAATTCTGCCAGTAGTAACTCAGCGCTTTGTGCTTCATCCTCATCGGATGGGGCGGACTCGACAGGTTCGTCGCGTGGAGGAGGATTTGGCGCAGAACTAGGTCCGGGAACCTGTTGTCTTTGCTGCCTTTGTGGTCCGGTTTTGGTACGGGAGCTACCCGCATCCTCACCGACCATCTTTTTCCATCTCCCCTGATTTTCGATGTCCTTTACTATGTCTTGGGGCTTCCGCTGCTCTCCATAGACATTACCTCTACGAGTTACTGGTCTCCGCTCCCTTGCTGAACGTCGCGGCTCCGCTGGGGGCGCAGGGTGTTCTGCCGGTGCATGGGGCGGCGGTACTGGGTCTACGGGCGCATCCTGCAGCTCCTGCTCATCGTCATGAACATGACCGTTTCCCCTTTTAGGAAGGTGATGTTTTGGATGATCATCATCATCATCCTCATCTACCTGAGGTGTGGTATTTGGTTGATTTTCTGGGATCATTTCTTCTCGAGGTGGCCAAACTCGAGTTGTACCCCGACGATTTGTCAAGGGGCACTTAGGAAACATTGTTTCGTCAAACATCGCGGTGGATGATCTGAACAAAACATTATCTGGTGCTCTCATGAAGAGCCATCCGCCAGTGCGCTCTGTAGAGCCATCTCCCCCAAGGTAAATCATCAGCTCCGATTTGGGCGACAAACCGTTTTTTCTAACGTCCTTTGGTATGAAGACGTACGCACCGCAGCCGAAAACGCGCAGGTGCGCCACAGATGGCGGCTCGCCGTTTATCAATTCGTAGGGGGTAAGCCAATTAAGGCGACGAATTGGCGTCCTGTTGTAAACGTGGACTGCATGATCCACGGCGAATTCCCACCAGGATGGAGGTAGACAAGCATCATGGCGCATTGCCTCTGCTTTGTCCATGAGCGTTCTGTTGAAACGCTCAGCTCTGCCATTCTCCTGAGGAGTATGCGGCGAGCTCTGAAGGATCTCTATGCCATTATCCTTTAGAAGGTCTTTGAATGCAGCGGAGACGTATTCTCCCCCTGCATCAGACAACCACTTCTGCACTGTCTTTCCATATTTAGTTTTTATCATGGCTAGGAATTGCCTTGTGGCTGTAATCGCTGCAGATTTCTTGCGCAGATTTACAGTCCACGCGTGCGATGAAGCGTCATCATAGTACAGTATGTAGTACTTGTACTTATGATAGGAATCTACTGGGAAGGATTTTAAGTCCGAATGAATAAGTTCAAACGGTACCTTTGCCCGGTAGTTGGACGGCGGGAAAGACTTAGAGTGCATTTTCCCTTTTGCACATCCTTGGCATATTGGTGAGTCCTTAGGAATCTCCACCTTTCTGGGAAACCCAGATGTATGCTCCTTCGCCTTTGCTAGCACGTCCTTTGAAGGGTGCGCAAAGCGGCGATGCATAGTCGAATAATCGACTTCATTTACGTTCACATAAATGTTCTGAACGTTTTCACCCGATTCAGCCACGAGGGTGAAGGTGGTAGTATCCGGGTGCTGCGGTGTAAACCTAAATAGAGGTTTCCGCGCTCCTTGTTCATACAGACTGATATGCTGCGCTGTTGCGCGCAAGTCTAGTCCGTCTTGGAGGAACATCCCCAATGATAAGAGACGAGCCGAGCAATTTTCCATGTAATAGACAGGATATAGGCGCGTTTGCAGCCATTGTTCGTCTATTTGGTAGTTTAGGAACACAGTTCCTTTAGCAATTATGCTTCCTACCGCTCCTTGTTGTGCCGTTTGAGTACGGATAGGAGTCTGGAGATACTCGAAGTCTGAGAAGTCTCTTATGTCATTTGTAATGTGCAAAGATGCACCTGAGTCCAGTAGCCACTCATTCGCTGAAAAGCGACTTTTTCCTTTACCCTTACAACGTGAGCACGCAGCGTAATCGCGCGAATGAATACATTGTATAATTTTTAAGCCGCTACTAAGTACATTAACAAATGTCCGAGCGCCGTTGTGCAAGTCAGAAGCGGCTGTTAAAGCGCTGTTAGTAACTTGCTTAGGGTTAGGAATATGAGTGACGTACTCATTGCCCCAGTCGTCGTAGCCATCGTATGGCTCCATGCAGCGGAGCTCACCCGTTAACGGGTTCCGAAAGCTTTCGTCAACGATAGGGGGCGCAAGGCCCGCGGCCTGCGCTATCATGCCGTTTAGCTCGGCGTCGTGCGCGTCGATGTCTTCTTCGTCTGTTGCCCAGACGATGGACCTTTCTTCGGCGTCGCGGAAGTCGTCGTCCTCGCTAATGTACTCGTCGCGCATGACTTCGTCGATGCGGTCGGCCATGTCGTCGTTACTGAGCTTGCTGCGCTTTGAAGCGCGCGACTCGGTGTCCGAGGGGACTTCTTCGATGTGAGCAGAGCTCACGACTTCTTTCAGCGCGCGGATTGTTTCCGGCGTGCCGGCGACGTCCAGGTCTTTGGCGAGCTGGAGGGCTTCACCGAGCCAGTCACCGCGGGCGCGCTTCTTGCCCTTGTTGGGGGCAGGTGCTGCGACCTTCCGAGTCCTGCTGCCCGAAGGCGCTAACTCGACGACGGTGCTGGTCGTCGGGGCGGGGATCGACACGGTGTCGGCGATGTGCATTTCTGCATGCTCGTCGTGCGAATGCGGCTTACCACGGTTTTTACCGCCGCGCTTTCCCCGAGGAGTAAAGCCCTTGGCTTTCTCCTTGCCCTTGTCCTTCCACTCCTTCTTACCCGCGCTGCTGCTGCCCTCAGGGCGCTGCTGCTGCGAGAAGGATGGGTTGCCCTTCTTCTGCTTGATAGCAGAGATTTTCTGGGCGGACTGCTGCCCCTTGTTCTTCGACTGTTCCCAGGAGGCGGTTAAGGCGTCCTGGGCGCTGCTCGGTGTGAGATCTTTGATCTCGATCTTGTTGAGGGCCAGCTGGATAGCTGTCTCATACCGAGGTGGAGCGGCCCCCAATATAATCAGGGTTCTCATCTGCGGCGGCAGAGAGAGACCGGCTCCATCGAGCTCGTCGAGATTGCTCTGGATCTTTGAGATCGCAGGGCCGGGGTGCTCGTTGGCCGGAATACGGACATTTATAGCTGCTTTAAAGAAGGCAAAGGCCCCCATAGCGCTGGTCCCTCCGTAGAGCCCTTTCAGGGTATTCCAGATAGTCTTTGCAGTCGTCTTGGTTCTGACGAGCTGCGCGACTTCGACGCTTAGGCGCAATCGAATGCTGCCCATGGCCTTGGATTGCATTTGCATCCATTCGAGGACCTCTGCGCGGTTTCCTCCGTCCGTAGCCAAAACAGGCTCATCGAAGCCGTCGGGGATCTCGATGAGAATCCAGACGCCTTGCGACTGCAGGTACGCCTTCATCAAATCGGCCCATCGACGGTAGTTCGATCCGTCAAGGACGGGGACGAGGTTCTGCAGAGAGTTCGACATTTTTCTGTTTGGTTGGTGGTGGTAGGGCGGTTGGTTGATAAGGTTCTGTGAACGCATTATCAGCGCTCTGACTTATGCTGCCGGAACGGCGCTGACACCACACTGGACTCATTGTTTGGGATGGCGACAGCGAAGCTGTGCCCGACCTGCAGCCATATAGGCGCAAAGTCTCCCCCTGACGTCAAAGCCCTTAAGGGCGACGTCCAGGCAAGCTAACCTGACCCGCAGCGGATGCAGCCATAAAGGCGCAGTACCGCGCAGTGCTCAGGGCTCATAACCTGACGAGCAGGCTACTCTTACGCAGTGTAGCGGGACGCTAGCTTACCTGTTTAGTTAGCTGTGAGGCTTGATGCACACGAAAGTTGCTGTTGAGCGACTTGGGATTGTACTACGCTACAGGGGTCCTTATATACATGTAGGAGACCGTCTGACTAAGCTACTGTATAGTACCAATCCCGATGCATGTGATTCTATCTACAATGCATGTGTTACTCCTGTTACCCGGAGTACCGGTGTGTGAACTCGGCTGCCTAGTTAGGCGCTTTCTCTATTGTTCAACACTGTGGACAGGACGGATGTATGGTGCAACCCACAAAGAAGAACAGCAGTGTATCCGTCACGAGCAGCTGCCCATACCACTATATGTCGATGAGCTACAACTCGGCCAAGACAGTCAGCAAGGCAACACCATGCACGAACGTACCAATTCACTGCCCGCTCTGCCCACCTGGACAATCAGGTCAACTGCGTACCATTTGGAAGTACAACACCTTATTTCATCTATTGAAGGAACACACCGATGAGCACGGGAACCCCCCACCAATCCCAATGCAGCTTGCAGTTGACATGCACATATCTTTCGATGAGGAAGACCAGATGAACATCGACCACAATGTGATGGAAGATTGGCGTGTAAAGCACCAAATCCCAGGAAGCGACGAGATTGCAGAGCACCGCAAGACAATTGCAAGTAACCAGGACAAGAAGGGTAAAAAGCGTATGCGATGTTGAACTTCTACTACTTCATACATTATCTAATCAGGCTCTCCTGATAAAGGACTTATCTTATGTTCTGCTATGCTACTATACGTAGATTACATTCCTTTTCTTCTTATCTATAGATAGTTGATTATACCGAGTTCCATTCAGCATTCCACTCGGTATCCATTCAGACTCCATTTGGTACTCCATTTGGTACTCCATTTGGTATCAGAACTCCGCTCCCTTGTCATATGATATTGACAGTTATCTATAGTTCCGTTTACTGTCTTACTAACACTTATTCATGAAGCTTACAATGATGACTCACAACTCAGACATCATCTGATAGGTATACTGTACGATCAGATAATGTCTTCCTCTCGTGTATATATACTGGGCTCAAATGCCCTCTAATGCAATTGTTCCTTCCTCTGCTCTCCTGTGTGCCTAACAGGTTCCCTCAAGCAGTTCCCCTCACAGGTTCGTTCATCTGCCTTTACAGCCACTCCATTTCACTCCTTCAACAGGTTATGAGCCCTGCGCTACATGCGCATACCTAGTTGTTTTATCCCTGCAGGATCTCTTCAAGACTATGCTCCTAGGAGTAAGCATAGCATTTTGCTAGTCATAGACTTAGCGTTTGATGACCTGAAGTGCCAAAAGCACTGAAGGATCAGATTTCCAGTGGGCCTTTGCGCCGTTTGCAAAAAGTTTATCCTCCAACAAGACCTGAGAGAAAGGTCCATTGACACCGACTCTACCTCATCAACATTTGATTCATCAATCTAACATTTTTGTGATTCCAGTTGCACCTGCTCCCGGCTCCTGTCTGCTCAAACCCTACCACCCAGCCGCGTTCACTTGCTGAACGTCTTTCCCTGCCTGCTCCTCACCCGCTTCCAGACTTCAAGAAGAAGTCAACCGAAGAAGTCGTAGGGATTCTCGAGAAGAAGGTTAGTGCCACCATCGAGCACTACCAAGTGATCTTTGACAAGAAGTACCTCTTTGAGTCGCTTCTTGGAGACTCCCAGCGCACCCTCCACCACTTCGCTGACCAACTCAACTGGGTCAGCGACAACTTCGACAAGGCCAATCAGTGGTCTAAGCAGCAGCAAGATAGCATCTCGTGGGCTTGTCGCTGCGTCGGCACCATCAAATTTTCGACACTGCAGGAACCACTCATCAAGCGGTACAGAAAGGTCACAAAGGACCTCACGAGCATAGCCAATGGGGGCTATTTGGACTGGATTAGTTTGTAGACAGGTCGGCGTACCTAGCATTTTTGTATTCATCACTGGAAATATACACTAGTCAAGCATCACATTGTGGCTTCATCTGAGCATTCGCTAGACGAGAATTTAGAAGCAGAAGCATCAGAAGCAACAGCAGAAGAAACTCCATTCGACTGCACAGGTCAACAGCACCTATTCGACTTCACAGAAAGAAGAGACTATCATCGACGACCTGAAGAAACTGAATACGAGTTTTGGTCATCTGAAGAAGTAGTCTGTAAGAATAGGTGGTCAGGTCCATTTGTCAAAGGCACTGACTGGGGCATACCAGTTAATAACTGGCAAGAGACCAACACTTATTCTGAATTTGCTTCTACAAGCTTCTTTGAGGGTTCTGAACCTGAACCGCAACATCTTGCTTCCATCCCAGAGTATGGGTCTCCATCTATCCCCGGCTCTAGAGTGTTTTCTCCTACTCCTGAAGTTTCTCCCGTAAACCTATCTCCATCGTTTGTTCCTACTACTTTACCGTCAGATCTATTGAATCTCTTCGAGGAAGACAACGTAGAGGAACTACTAGCACCGTCTCAAGAAGAAGCAGAGGAATCAAGGTTATCTCCTGACCTCGCTTACGTTCTTGAAAGTTTACCACCTCCCTCCATTTCTGAAGAAGTCTCAGACTTCTTCGAATTTCATATTCTCACGTCCACCATGTCGGACATGAAGGCAGACAGTATCTCTGTCCTCAAAAAGTCCTTGGACTACAAGGTGTGGTCGAGCCAGATGCTCGGCTACCTAACATTTATCAAAGCCAATGAGGCTCTCAAGGCCGGTGATCTCAGAGATGCAGACTACAAAAAGGCGAACACCTGAGCTAAGGGTGTGATCCTCATGCGCACGGACAACAGTTTCCACCACCTTCTCTATGAGACTGTAGAAGGTGAGGAGGTCATGAAATCAGCAAAGGACATGTGGGCATCACTCAAGGTGCATTTTGGTACACCGGATGCAGCATATGTTTGGTCACAGTTCTCAGCTCTAATCAAGTCGAGAGAAATGGACGATAACAAGCCAATGCAGGATCAAATTTCTAAGATCCAAACCGTACTTAAGGACATTGTCAACGGCGGCATTACGTTGGATGAGCCAACCCAGGCTCTCCTCCTGATGTCAAAAATCCCGGAGAGCTACTTGACAATGGTGTCATCCATCATGGTGACTACCGTACTCAAGGAGCTAAAGGTTGAGACTCTGGTCAGCAAGATTCTCTCTGAGGAATCTCTTCGCTGGTCTGGTATGGGACAGTCTGTGTCAAAGACTTCCCAAGTCAAGGTACACAATGGTAATGGTCCTTGCTCGCACTGCAGCAAGAAACACAGTTCGGACCAATGCTGGACTAAGTACCCACACCTGCACCCCAAGAAGGGTAGCGACAAGGGCAAGGGGAAAGGAAAGGGTGGCAATGGCAACAGTAAAAAGGCGAACACAGTAGTTGTTCACACTACCATGGACGGGACAAAGTTCACTCAGTCTGGTTTGTCCTTGTCAAACAGTCAAGGTGCTTTGGTGGTTGAGGTCGAGGAGGTTAAGTACACCACTTGTACGGATCCTACATGTAGAGTCTGTCCTCCCCATACTGCTGGTTCTTTAGTTGATTCATCTCTTATTGTACATAATGGCGTGTCTGCTGCCAGTGACGCTGGGTCTGCACAATTGAGCTTGTCGTTCTATTGCCCTGGTGTGAATAAGTCTCATTCACATCAATTCAAGTGCATTGTGTGGCTCATGGCCTCAGGTGCAAGTCAGACTGTCATCAATTCTATGTAATACTTCTGGGATTACAAGCCATATACAGTTCCCATTGTTTTTGGTACAGCAGGAGATGCTAAGATAGAAGCACTAGGATCTGGCACCATCAAAGGTTTAACAACAGTTGGAACAGAGCACATTATGATTACTATATCTAATGTCGCATATATTCCTCAAGCTTCTGGCTGTTTGTTTTCAACTGGTATTGTGGAGAAAACAGGACATACACTCGTTCAAGGTTCAGGTCAGATGGTCATCTATGACCAACTGTTTACGCATGGCAAAGTTTCTGGCAATGTTGTTATGGAAGCACCATACAACTTCCTAAACAACTTGTATTTTTCGTTTATGGACGTCCTGGACAGGAAATCGGCAGCACTGCTGTCTACCCCTTTTCGTATCTGGCATCGCCAGATGGGGCATTCGTCCAAGGAAGTTATTTGCCATTTACCTGATCATACCAAAGGTGTAGATCCAGTGGGAGTTGAGGATCAATCTCCCTGTGAAGGTTGTCAATGGGGCAAGTCTCATCACGCCCCATTCCCCACGTCTTACAAACGTGCTACAAAGCCTCTTGAGTTGGTTCATACCGACGAAGATGGTCCTATGCGTACCCAAGCAGTCAATGGTGGTTTCAAGTATTTCATTTCATTCCTGGATGACTACACTAGTCTAGGACGAGCCTATTACCTTCGTCATAAGTCTGAGTCACTCCAAGTGTTTGAGGATTTTAAGGCATGGGCTGAAAATGTTACTGGTCATAAACTCATCAATGTACGCTCGGATCGAGGGGGGGAATATACTTCTGATGCTTTCACGGCCCGTCTTAAATTCTATGGAATAGTTCACCAAAAGACGGTAGCACACTTGCCTCAGCAAAATGGGCGAGCTGAATGCTGGAATCGCACAATCATGGAAAAGGCTATGGCTATGCTTCACCATGCTGGTCTTAGTCATGGTGTTTGGCAACTTGTGGTTGATACTGCTGTCCATATTTACAATCGCCAGCCTATGTGACGCCTTAAATGGCAATGCCCGATGACTCTCTGGGATGGCACGGTCCCAGATATCTCATATTTCAGAGTATTCGGTTGCAAGGCATTCGTGCATGTGCCAAAGGAATGAAGACAAGGGAAACTCGACAAGAAGGCAGTCGAGATGATCTTTGTTGGATATGAGCAAGGCTCCAAGGGCTACAAGTTCTGGGATGCCTCCAGTCGACAGATCATTGTGTCTTGTGATGTGACCTTCGATGAAGATTCCTTTCCGGCACGTAAGGATTTGGCAAACCCGAAGACTCTGGGTCCACCATTATTCGATCCTGTAGACTCTGATTCTGAGGATGATGACAAGGAACAGATCAAAATTCCACTTCCTCTACCAGTAGAGAGTGAAGATGTTCAAGAGGACATCAATGAATCAGAACCAGTGGGAGAACCTGACCATCAGCTCCCTGAACCTGCACAACATCCGGAACCTGTTCAACCTCCTCAGCCTGAGTAGTCTTGTCCTAGATGTGAGAACACTGGGAGAAATCCAAACAGGAACAAGGACAACGTTTATGGTGATGAGCCTCTGGCTCAGATCGACCATTGAACTGATACTCATGGAGATCAGCGCATGGAAGTGTTTATGATTTTGCAGGCTCTCAAGGAAGCCAACTACTCTGAGTTGGTTCCTACCTCGCATTCAGACATGAGGAAATCCCCTGAGTTGGACCACTGGCATGCTGCTGAAAGCTCTGAAATGAAGTCTCATGAGCAGAACAGCACCTGGATCTTGGTTCCCCGTCCCAAGAACAGGAAGATAGTCAAGAATAGATGGGTGTACGCGCGAAAGCATGATGGCCGGTACAAGGCATGGTTAGTAGCAAAAGGCTTCACTCAAGTCTGGGGTGAAGACTACCATGAGACATTCTCACCAGTTGCTCGTTTTGAATTGCTTCAATATATGTTTGCACATGCTGCACTTGAAGACTGGGAGATGGACTCTATGGACGTCAAGACAGCATTCCTCAATGGTGAACTTGAAGAGGAAATCTACATGAAATGGTCGGCTGGGTAGTTCCAGGCAAGGAGGATTGGGTCTGCCTCCTCAAGAAGGCCATCTATGGTCTTAAACAAGTGTCTCGTCAATGGAACACTAAGATCCACAAAACCCTCCTAAACCAAGGGTTCATTCGGACATATTCGGATGCCGGTGTTTACGTTTAATCCAGTAAAACCAACAGTCAAGTCTGCTATGTAGTACTATATGTTGATGACTTATTACTTCTTGGAGATTCTAAATCATTCATCGAACAAATCAAGAATCATCTCAAGAAGGAATACCAGATGACCGACCTTGGACCAGTAGAGTGTTTTCTAGGACTTAGGATTCATCGTGATCGTAAAAAGCGACAGATCTTAGTTGATCAATCTGAATATGTTCAGACCGTTTTGGAGAGGTTTCAAATGTCTAACTGCAAACCTGCAAAGACACCTCTACCTGCTGGTTCAGTTTTGGAGAAGAACACGGAAACCGCAACGGATGTGTTCCACACTCAGTACCAGAGCATCATTGGTAGCATCATGTATGCTATGCTTGGTACTCGGCCTGATCTCGCTTTTTCCATAACGAGACTTGCCAAGTTTGCCTCGAACCCGTCGAAGCAACACCTGCGCCTAGCCCAATACATCTTGCGCTACCTTAGGGGAACAAAAGACTACATGCTTTGTTACGACGGAGCTCCCAACTCTGGGTTAATTGCCTATTCAGACTCAGACTGGGCAGAACATCATGATGATAGGCACTCCACAAGTGGCTTTGTGTTCCTCATGGCCAATTGTGTTGTTTCTTGGGTTTCCAGATGTCAACCCACTGTTTCCCTCTCTTCAACAGAAGCAGAGTACAAGGCCGCCTCAGATGCATGCCATCAAATGGCCTGGCTTTGGAACTTCGGACAAGAGCTCGGTGACAATATGTAATATGACTGCTCCTACTCCCTTGTGCCTGGACAACCAAGGAAGCATTTTCCTTGCAGTCAATCCTGCCATGGACTGCCACACAAAACACATTGAAATACGGTATCACTTCATTCAAGAATTCTACGAGAAGGGTGAAACCAATATTTTCTTTGTTGCGAGTGAAGACCAGCTTGCAGATGCGTTGACCAAGAATGTTCCTCTCTCTGGAATAGAGAAGCTTCGAATGTCAACTGGCATGGTCATAGCATCTTGAACAAGTGGGAGTGTTGAACTTCTACCATTTCAGGTGTTATCTTATCAGGCTTGCCTGATATGGACTTACATTGTGTTCTGCAATGCTACGTACCTTACTGTACACTCACCTTCCTTTTTAGCTCTTATCTTATCTGTAGGACTCGTTATCTCTTGTCCTAGCTCAGTAGATTAGATTATGGACCTCTGGGCCTCCACTCCTTAGGCATATGATATTGCCGGTAACCTGGAGTTCCAGTTCCCGTCTTACTAACAATTACTCATGTAGCTTATGCTGATGACTCATGATGGTTCCTCACATGTATATATACTGGGCTCAGATGCCCTCTAATGTATTGTTCCTTCCTGCTCTCTCCCGTGTGCCTAATGGGTCTCTCCCTCTAGCAGTTACCCTCAAGTTTGTTCACTGCCTTACAGCCACTTCTATTGCACTCCTTCAACACTACAGTCTGATTTCAAGTAAATGCAGAGGTCTGCGATTCTATTGCAGCATTGACCATGAAAGAGCAATCAAGTGATGAGTCTGAGAAGTCAGACAGAGACATGTCCCCTCCAAAGTGCAAGAGGATATGCAAGGGTTGTGTTACAGATGACCAGGAGATGAGCAGCAGGGAGGATGTCGAGGCAGAAGACCAGGTGGACCAACAGAGTGAGCGCAATCACAATGAGGAGGCCGAAAGGTCAGGAGGTGAAAGAGAAGGCCAGGGCAATGGTGACATCAGTAGCGAGGATGAAATGGAAGACACAACATCACAGAGTTGTCGTCCGCCCACGAGCAACAAGTATCTTTTGTCCTTTCATATGCATGGGCTTAGCAAATTGTGCCTTGCACAAGGGCACATCCGCCTCGATGAAGGCAAGGCAAACCTTGCCAAAAGTATCGGTGAGTCTCATTTCGCTTTGCACTTGTTGATCCCATAACACCATTTGACAACAGGTCCTCCTGTCGTCATGCCGAGTACTTCACCTGAGACAGCACAAGGCTGGGAATGCATCAAGGCAGTAGAGCTTGAGTGTCAATCAAATTTAGTTAAGATATCGAGTTTCTACATTTCTACTTTACTCTACTGATGAAGACTGTGTCATGGTGCATACAGAAGGCCGGATCGAAGGCAGCTGCAAAGGACAAGATGCCGGGCAAGGAGAACAGCAAGCAACAGAAGAAGCCCGCTTGGATAGCCACAAGCGTGGCGGAGTACAACGAGCGTGAAGATCATTTGACGGCAGATGAGGACGACGAGCTGGATAGTGGAGGGGAGTGGAGCAAGGATAGCAGTGACGAGGACATGCAAGTGAGTACCCAAATCAGAGTACCCAGACAGTAGTCACCAATGTGCTTGCATCTGTTGCACAGAGGGTTGAATTGTCTAAGGGCAAGGGCAAGGGACATGTCAAGGGGAGTTGCGGGAAGGATGACGACAAGGGGAAGAAGATTCACGGGAAGGACAATGATACAACCAGTGGCAAGGGTGACTCACACGGCAGGGCTATGCTTCGAGAGCTGCCCAATGAAGTCCGCTCGGTCATCAACAGGGCGCATATGTTCCTCCGCCTCCGTATAACACTCGAGAATGCATGGATGGTGGAAAAGAAGTACAGCCATGAATGACTGTCGGAGAAGCACACCATGGGAAAGAGGGCAATCAGCAATGTCTGGGACCTGTGCGACAAGGACATAAATCTTGTGAAGCTGTTTGACCTTGGCTTCAAGATCCTCAATGACGAGAAGAATGTGGTGCTCCGTGATGACATCTTCAACCTGGTAGGTGCACAGGTCAAATTCTCAACAGCAATAACAATTGTTCAAAGCTCTGGACTGGCGTGCCACAGCTGTGCAACCAGGTGAAAAAGGAGGCAAAGATTATCATGGAAGATGTCT